>OX638202.1:17336547-18536547 GCA_951805265.1 Schizotus pectinicornis | reverse complement strand
CACAAATCGTGAATTATTAGGAAAAGTTGGAGTTGTGTGGAAAACAGAAATTCAAGTGTTAAATTAAAGAACTTCCCATTTCTATACTTATCGCCACTACCAGAATAGTATTATTGAAACTTGACCATTAGTGAAAGCTTCCGCCATCTCTTAAGCCTATGAAGAACCACGTACCGCTCAACGCTGCGTGATCTGTAAATAAATATTGATTTTAAAGAACCTCTATATTCTTGCCTAGTGGAGAACAGTGAACTCCGTGGAGAATTGTTGATTTGAAACTTCCCCTAGTAGGTGTTACATTGTACTTGACTGCAATAAAATAAGGTAATTACGTGTTCAATATAATAATTAAAATATGAACATCAATAATACTGTAGAACAATAAAAATCTTACAAAATACATCTTTACATAACATAGGCTACTTATTTTGATTTCTTTTCGATCGTCTAGGGCCTTCTTCGAGATCACTCAACAGATTCTTTCTCACACCCGCCATAGGATTATTGCGCCGACTTGAAAGGTCGCTTCCCGAATTTGCACTAGTTACCAAAATCGCCGGAGCCTTATTACATTTTTTACTTGACGACTTCAACCTGTCAGTAAGTAATTTCGTTCTGCTAGCGAAAGTTTTCTCAAACTTTGGCGCCATCGTCTTAGAGTCGACAGTACCGTAAGCGTCTGGACTCATAGCAATCACCGACTCTACCGAAGTTTCATTCGAAACAATCACCGAAGCGGGTTTTGTCTTCCGCGCAGTCCTCGTGCGAACTTCCTTGACCAGCATAACGGGTGCAGGTGTTTTCATAACGTTGGCCACATTTTCGGGGCAATTTTCCGACTCGGTGGCAGTTTCATCTTCGTTGTCCGATAGATCGAAACGAATTCCCTTAACGGTCCGTTGTGGGGGCGACGAAGTCACGCGGTTAGGTGTTAATATTAAAGGAGCTTTACTCATCTTCGCTTCAGGAGTTTTCACCCCATTTTCGTCATCGACAACTACCACCGGGACAGGTTGTGATTTTGGAACCGCCATCGTCGAGAATGCGATAATAAGAATTTTTTGAGCTAACGCCTCGTTGTATAAGTACAAATGGTTTAATTTGATCGGCTTCAGGTAGTTACGTAACTTGGCATTGATCACTTTAGCGTTCGAGATGTTGTCAGATCTTAACGAAATATTGGCAAATTCGAGAAGTAGATAGCCGTACGTTTCCACATTGACGCTCTCTAGGGTAGGTAACCAGTCTTTTGACATCTTTCTGCGGAGTTTCTCCGAAAAAGCTTTTTCTCTAATTTGGAAAAGTTTGAAAAGTTTCGCCCCGCCATGAAAAAACTCTCTTGCAAGTCCCGTATTATTTGCTTGCAAGTTGACAAGACCTTCTAAATAGATTATTTGCAGTGCGAAAGAATAGCATTCCAACGAATTACAGTAAAAACATTCGCAATCATCCCCGTGCTGAATAAAACTCGGAACCTTGAAACCTTCGACTCGACATTTTGGGGAAGATGGCGAGAGTTGCTGCTGATACACCACCTTTTTTGGCACGTCCAAGATCAATCCGCTGAAATCGTCGACGAGATCTTTAATTGCGTACTCCAGCCTGGCTGGTGATTGCTGAATTAGCGAGTCTGTAAGGGGCGGTTTTTCTTTGGGAAGGTGCAAGATTTCCCAAAATCCGGAAACTTTCGCTCTGCAATCGGCGTAAAGGGAACTGTTCATGTCTGATAGAGCCAAATAGAAGAGCAAAGTGAGACTTCGGAAGGGTAGCACCATTTTTTGGGCAATTACTAATACTTCTTTTCCGTAACATCGCACCTCCCTGGGCATGCGCAACGAGTGGTACATACGAATTAATTCTTCGCACACCTCGAAGAACAAGCACATGAAGTACGCCACGTTGGAATCTGAAATAGTTTTCATTAAAATTAAACACACAAATAACAGAAATAAGTGCTCTGCGACATCAATGGTGTCCAGTTTACAAGCATCAAATTAGCGTTACACAGCTTTTTAGATAAATTGCACAACAGGACAGTTAAATTGATCGTCATGTTACTGTCGAGCAATAAATCATACTCTAATTGAAATTCTTTAACTGAGGTTATTACAAACTTTAATGAGGAAAAAATGAATCGTAGTTAGCAAATCAAAACGTGTCGTCGTTGTAGGACGTTATGTCAAGAAAATTAGATTTTCTACAGAGTATTGCATAAGCCTTGGGGACGCTATAAAGTGTTTTAGTCAAAAACTTAATATTTTTTTTGATTATTATTACGTTTGTATGTAATACCGCCAGGTACACGTCACTAATGTTAAAAAAATGAAATTTTTAGATAAAGTAGTTATCATTAACTGTAATTTTAGATACTCCGTGAAAATTTTGAAAAATTTATGACAAGATGGTTTTATTAAAGCAATCAAATTTCATGACAATGGCGTCTAAACGCTTCCATTATTTAAGGCTTAATAGAGTTACTTTCAAGTAGGTATAAGCTCCAGTGAACGCAAAAATTTAAAAATCAATAGCGACTCTGCCGAATTTCAAATTTTTAACTCTATAGAAAAAGCGCCGGTGGTTCGTTTTGTAACATCCTGTATATGGGTATGATTTAGATGAGACTAGTCCAATATACAGTGTCCAGCATAAGAATTCCAAACGCAAGCATCCTGCCTCTTTGAAAAGTGGAGATTTCAGTCAAATTGCAAAAAAGTTTTCCCAGCTAGGGCTTATTTCAATAGAATGATAACATTTGACATAATTGCCATGGTTTACATGATATTGACAAAAATGATAATTTTCGATTTTGGCTTTTATTTAATATCGCCACAAAAGTTGCAAATTATTGAAACACTTTTTCAAGAGCAACTCAAAAATGTTATTCAAATTTTTGTACACATTCAAATTTTTTTTTATACAATCGTATCGAAATAGTACCATTTCGAATGTCATTTTCATGTTGAAATGACGTGTTTTTTTGCACTATACTGTCACTTTTTCGCACTAGCTACAAAATGTAAAATTAACAGACAAACAATGAAATGTTGATTCTGTTATGTCGCATTTTCTAGGAAACAAAAAATTGTGCAACTAGATTATGCAGTATGTGCAATTTGATTCTTTCTTTTACATTTTTAACAATTTTGGCGGCGATTGTATAAAAAATCTTGTATGTAGTACGTTGCAAAATTCGTGTTTTTCGCACGCGACGTGTTACCAAACTCGCTTCGCTCGTTTGGTAGTATTCACGTCTTGGTGCAAAAAACACTTTCATTTTGCAACTTACTACATAAATAGCTATTAAAATAACCCAAACTGCGTTATTTTATGGATCATGACAACCTCATTAATAAATTTTAGTTTTTATTTAATATCAAGTATATCATGGCAACTGTCAAATGTTATTGTTCTATTATTATTATTATGTTATTGTTCTAATTTTTTTGTAATTTAACCAGTCACCACTCTTCAAATAAATGAGATCCTCAAGCTTAACACTCTTATTCTAGACACACTGTAGTTTCCATTAACAAACGCAAAAGTGATCGCCAATGCTTGTAAAGAAGAGAATAGTTCAAAACATTTAACAATGATTTAACTAACCCGTATTTTAACCACCAAAATACTTTAAAGTTGCGATTGCCAATAGTATCGCAGAACACCTACCAGCAGATTTAGTCAAAAGTATAGAACCAACTTCGCCTGCCTAAACTATTACTTAGAGAAAAAGTAAAAACTGTCAAATAACTAATTTGAGGGCACATTAGAGCATATTTTTTTACAAAATGTTGCCGGCCATTTTTGCCTGCTACATTTTTTTTAATGACAACATACTAATATTTTTATTAAGCCTGACGTAGGGAATTATTATCCACACAAATCTTTTTTTTCTACATCAAGCCGTTAATTTTTTAATAAATAAAGGTGAAACTTTACTCCTAACCTCCGCCACTTTAAATTACCTGGAGCAGGTAACAACATCATTGGAAAATGACCGGCAGTTGGCTGTGTATTGTATTAGAATCCAGCCCCTGTTCCAGGTATCTCCGAGTGGGCGGAGCTGAGAACCAACGTGTCACCTTTGCTTAGCTAAAGGGCCCCTTTTGTTTTATTTGCTTAAAAATAAGCGGCTTGATGTAAGAAAAAGAATTCAACGCTTGTGGTAAATAATTCTCTACGTCAAGCTGATCAATGATTTTAGGTTTCCATTTGTCCAGCTGAGGCAAAAATCCCCCGCGCAATTTTGTAACAAAAATATGCTCTAATATCCCCTCAACCCAGTCATTTGACAAACAGTTTTAATTTTTTCTCTAAGGCCCAGTTGCAGGAAGCAAACGGATCGATAACGGTTCGTTAAAAAATCGCTAAAAAGTCGACTGACCCCTAGTTTATTGTTGCATGTAGCAAGTATCTCATGAACATTAACGTTACAACGCTTTAAATCTTTTGAGAGGAATGGAGGACTTAGTAATAATAATTAATAAAATTTCACGGTTTGCTACCGAAGAATTAAGCAACCGTCAAGTTTCGTGCAACTGGGCATAAGTCTAATAGTGTAGGCAGGAGAACCTCGGTTCCACACTTTCGACTAACCCTGTATATCTACAAAGACACTTACCAGTAATTGTCGAATAATGTTGAATGCAAATATTATGAGCTTCGGTGATCTTAATGAGGGAATAATCATTATGGCCTTCCACCTTAAACGTGCAGGGCAGCATGATGAGTTTATGATGTAACAGTAGCAGCTTAATTTTCAAAATATGATTTGCCTCAAACCTCTCCCGAATTTTATATAATTTTTGGAAACATTTATAAGCAACATCAAAATTAATGCGTAAGTACGCTGAGGCTTTCGACAGATTATAAGCCACCAAGTAGTCAAGATGATCTTCTAAATTTAAACCCTCGGCAATGGCGTCAGCTCTATCCACGAGCACCTTCAGCTCTTTGCTATTTGGCGAAACGACCTCGAGTAAGCTTCCAGTTAACTTCAGGATTAGCAAATTTTCGTCGGCCATCACAGCAATTTTTAGGGCGAGTTCCAGAACGCGTAAGTAATGAAGAGAATGCACGAGCAACCGGAATTCGTTGGCAAGTCCTTCAAGTAGATCGAAGAGATTGTTGATATCCCTCAAATTCGAAATGGGTTTCAATTCCGCCGCTAATGCGGTAAGTATATCAAGAGCTTGATGCAGACTTTTAATTGTTTTTAAGTGTTGATTCAATCTTAAAGCTCGGTAGGACGACACAATATCGGGATCGGTTTTTCTAGCTTCCTCGACTTTCTTCGCTTCTAACATATCTTGAGAGTTCGTCGCAACGACGCCCAACATGCAAGCGCGATAATGCAAATAGTAAAGTTGGGCCAAGCAAACTTTGTCGTTAACGCTCGCCTTGGCGAAATCTTTCTCGCATTTTTTTAACGTAGCCTCGATCAGCTTTGGCACATCTTCGTGGAACCGGTTGGATTCTAGGCCCCAAACCTCGGTGAACACTCTGGCGGCGGTCCAGGCGTCGACTAACTGGCACAATTGCTTGTAAGCGACCATCATGCAAATTTTACTCTTCCACCCTCTTTTGTAAATATCCAACTCAGTCGTCAATAGTTTTATCCGCTTCTCTTTGTCGAGGATCCACCCAGGCTGCTTTCCCAAGAGTTCGTCCATAAATTTTTCGCAAATTTCGGGAAGTGTCGCCTCCTGAACAGCGGTGCCTCCAAGAATGTCGTCTTCCTTGCAATCAAATTTGATGCGGATCCACAATTTTAGGGCATCTTCGACGTACGAGGGATGTCGCGTGACAAAAGCGATGACAAAGCTCACGTAGGCCAAGGCTCTTTTGTAATCTTTTGTTTTTAGGTGAATTTCCGCGAGCACGTTTAAGCAGCAGGGCAAGTAGATCGAGCCCACGATTTCGGTTGGTCCCTCAAATTGCAATAGAGACTTGACGGCTGTATTCAGGAAAATCGCGGCACTTTCGTCGTTATTTTGGTGCATGTTGGTGCTCATGTTGTACAAACGATAGCCGATGCTGTGCCAACTCTTTTGCCATACGTCGCAGCCACAAGTCTTTAATTTCAACAGGTACTCCAAGTTTTTGTCAAAATATACCAAAACTTTATTCTTGCAATTGTTAGAAAGTTCGACTTTACTCTGAACCCTCAATTTTACCAAGTCAGTGACGAAATTCAGTAGTTTAATAGCTTCGAGTAGGTTGCTAATCTTAACCCCGTTTTGACAAGTACACGTGAATCGGGAGTTTGCGAGGATTTGGGAGACATCAAATAAAAATTTGAAGTATTGCATCTGCAAACGTTCCGGAACCTTAAACCATTCTGAGGGGCAGCTCTTGTAATACTCGGCAACTGCGCCAACAGCGTTTGAAATTGCCCTGCAAGCGCTCATTAAATTGTCGTTAAGTTTCATTAATTTATAGGCATTTCTTAAACAGCCTCTGAAATGGCTGATTGATTCTTCATCGACTTGGTAACCGGGCACAAACCACGCGCAAGCCTCCAAAACGTCTGGTAAATTATCGAGTTTTTCTCTATCACAGAAAGGTTTCAGGATCTCCAGAGTTTTGCTATGGCATTGGATGGCAACGTCAAAATCTTGGCTTCGCAGCAAGGACGTGAACATCGTCGAAAAATAGTTTATGATCTCATTAAACTCCTGCAAATTGTTTTCTGGCTTAGCCAGAAGTTCCAGCACAAACAAGTAAAACAGAGCCAACATTTTGGGTTTAACTCCTAATTTAGATAAAGTTATGCTGCAACTATAGGCATACTTCAGAAGCAATTCTTGGTTTGTTACTCTTTTGCACATCAACGGGATCATCCTGGTGAGTTTTAGCAGAGAATCGTTGTCGTTCCGATCCATTAATTTAGCTTTACTAAAGAAAGTGCTGTAAAATTGGTGAATGACCTTATGATAGAGACACGTTGAAGTGGTGTTTAAAGCCTTCGGGAGAAACTCTGGAACTAGTACCTTTTCCAATGTCGCAATGGATTCTAAGCTGCCCTAGAAAAGGTGATTTTGTAAATAATGAATATGAATTTCATCACTTACTTTAGCGAAGAGAAACTTTGCAATGTGGTAAATTGCCTTCAAGTATTTCTCGATGTTGGGTTCTTCTAAAGGATTGATAAACTGCACTGCGTGGTTGAGGATCTTGCAGAGGTATTTGTCGTTTATTTTCTCCGGTGTCTCCATGTTTGCAGAACATGCTGTGCAACACAATACAATAACTTTAATACCTTTCGTTGAACTCAATCCCGACTGTTTAGAGGTATTCTTAGAGAGAAGCAAGAAGGCCTCCTCAAATTCGTAATTGAGTATCTTCAGTTGCAAGTCCGACAATAAGCTCTCTTGAATCATCTTGCGAATTTCTATTCTCTACAAAACATTAATTTGTTAGCAAAGTAAATGAGGCCATTGTTATCACTTGAATTACTTCGAGCACTTACCAATGTCACTTCCCTTAATCGATGTTTTTCTGGATTAAAAAGCGTTTACTTATAAATATTTGAAAAGTTCAAACTTTTGACACTTTTGACAGAACGATTCAAAATTGACAGAAAAAAACCGTTGCTGGTTGCTGTAGCAAAAAGGCGCATGCGCAACTGCACAAAACAATTTAGTGTGTATTACTGGCTGCCTATATAATTAAGTTGAAACCACATCCTTATTTTCTTAAATAAAGAGTTTATCTTTGAAGCAATTTTTATTTTAATAAATTTGCATATAAAGATAAGGTAGTTTAATGGTATGTCCAGTACCTTTCTGTGTATTCAGTGTATCTAATAATAAACATTGTAACATTATGTTACCATGGGTTCTATGTTACATAGAACCCATTTTCTGGAATTGTATAATAGAGGCGTGTACGACGGTGTATCAGGTTTTAATTTCAAAGAACACTAAAGTAGGGTAACTAACTTCACCCCAAATAACAAGAAGCACTCCCTATTAATCATTATTAATCCTCAACATGAACCTTTTGTTGGAAGAACAAATCATCAAAAAAGGAAAACCACAAAATATAAAACAAAGAGAAATGTTTTGGCTGCTGATAGAGAAAAAAACAAATTTATCGATTGAAAATAAACTGTTACTATCTATTAGGTATATAAAGCCATAAAGAAACATTAAAAGAGTCTATAAGAGTCTATAAAGCTTTAAAAGCCTGCAACATTAAGTTTGACTGCCTGGGAACAGTTCTTGAAGCAACTGACGAGAGGTAACAGACTCACCCTCATGTGGGTGCCAGGCCACCAAGATATAGAGGAACGCGATGCAGCTGACGAAGTAGCCAAACGGGGCGCCTATAAGACCAAAACCGTTCTGTGGGTGCTTGGCCCAGGATAAAACAACTAGATAAAATGTGCCTTCTTACTGAGATACTCCCTGGGTGTTCTGTAAATTTTAAATTGTTACCTAACGTTGTTCTTGCTTTCGTACCTATTAAACTTTAAAACGTTAACTAGAGCCTATTTTGCAATTTTATGAGTAAAGATTTCAAAATAATTAATACGAATGTGAACAATAAATAATGTATCAACTTCAATTATCTCGAAAAATATTCATTTTATCGTTGTGAAGTAAGAGTACCTACATTATTTTCGAAAAAGATGTCTGAAATTTGAATAATCATAGTAAAAAAGCGATTCCACCAGTGACGTAGAATTTTGAGGAGGGAACTAGTCGTACCCCCCTGCTGTATGTCTCTGGTAATAGCAAGAAACTATATTTTACCGTAGTTTAATGTGTCCTGGCGTACTCAAACTTTCTGACAAAATTGACAGAGAAATTTTGAACATAATAGGCAAAAATAATTTTAAAATGTTGAAATAAAACACCCTATATGTCAGTAAGGAGACACATTTTATCCAGCTGTTTTTGGTTAAATCTTCATATCTTGTTCCAAGGATTCTCCAGTTAGCTTATGTACAATTATTAACATATGTATGTTACTTGTAAGAAAATCTCATGTAACGTCATAAGCAAGTAGATATAAACTTCATTTTTGAAGAAACTGCACTAAAGTTGGGTTAATAAAATGAATGTTTTTTAATATAACAAAATTATTTTATTCGCATCTGCCAAACAACATCTTTGCCTAAATTCATTTTTGACCCATCTAGACATAATACACTTAAATTATCTATTCTACAATATTTGATTTTACATAATATTTGACTTTAGCACAGTCATCTCTTGTTACATAATACAGATCTTTGGCACATTTCTCCTCGAGAAAATAGCAAACTTACTCGGTAATCAGTCTTAATTATCGATTGTAACAGTTTCTAATTAAGGTTAACAGGAAACTTTTGCTCTATTTGTGATCAATCAATAATTACAGAATCTGTAAAGTATAATTCTTCTTTGGTGACTTCATTCCTCGTTTTTACAAACTTTTTTTTGCAATAACGTGTTCTTTAAGTTGATAAATTTTGTAAAGTTTTATTCCAGCAAGGTAATAATCTTTGGCATAACCCATATCTCCCGTGTGTAAATTAAGGAGACCATTCAAATACGTTTGTTTTAAAAAAAAATAACTGCGGATGAGCACAGAGTACAAACACAATGCATGGTATATAAATTTTGGAACTTTGAAATGTTCAATTTGATATTTAGTACCCTCTGAAGCATCCTGGCGACAAAGGGGTTGTGTTCGTTGGTCTCCTAGCAAATTATTAATTGTAAAATTAATAGGAAACTTTTGCTCCATTTGCAATTCATCAATTACAGAATCTGTAAAGTATGATTCTTCTTTTGAGATGTTCATTATATCATAAAAAACTAACATTATGTGGTGACATAAATAATAACTTCTATGATGCATTTTTGCTAATGAAAAATAGAAGAAGAAAGTTAAAACCCGAAACGGCAGCATCAAATGTCTGGAAAGGTCCAATAGGTTCAGTATGTACTTCAGGACATTTCTCACTGCTCACTGGCGCAATGAGTGGTACAAACGTATTAGTTCTTCACCGACGGCAAAAAGACAGCAAGTCCTACGTGCAAACCTCTGGTCTCCTGAAAATCATTTGTTAGTAATACTGTTATGTATTTACTTAAGATAAAGACAGTAACTAACAATTAGAATAATTGGTTTATTGGTTTTGACTTTTGACGTTCAATTTTGACAGCTGGTGGTTTTTTGGTTGTGGTGGTGGCGCGCATTGTGGCGCGAAGTTTAAACGGAAGCAGATCCGAAATCTAAATATGCACGAAATAAGTGCTCTCCGATCCCATGAAATTGAAATGGCAAATTTAGGATTAAATAACTCAATAATTATAATTTTGTAGTTGCGAAAAGTATTATTAGTTATTTGTTAACCAAAAGTATCGTAGGACAAAGTCGTTATGAATGAAAGTTGTGAGGGGTTTAACATAAATAAAATAGGTTGGTTGATGGCTCAGGGACAGAAAGCGTGAGGTTCTGGTAACCCGTTGCACGAGAGTCGATGGTTCGAATCCCGGCCGGGGCCGCTTCCCATTTTTCTCTACCCCATAAAAGAATTATAAAGAAACTTACCACAAATTAGTTCTTTGTAATTATCCCAGCAAGGTAATACTCTTTGGCATAACCCAGGTCTCCCACATGCAAGTTCAGGAGACTATTCAAATACGTTTAGTTAAAAAAAATTATAACTCTCGACAGATGAGCACAGAGTACAAACACAATCATCTGCATGGTATATAAATTTTTGAACTTTGCAACGTTCAATTTAATATTTTGTACTCTCTGGGGCGTACTGTCGGCAAAGGGATTGTGTTCGTTGGCCTTCTAATAAATTATTAATTGTAAAATTAATAGGAAACTTTTGCTCCATTTGCAATTCTTCTTTTAAGACGGTCATAATGTCAGACATAACTAACATTACATCATGACAGATGTAATATTTTCTATGATGCATTTTTGCTAATGAAAAATAGGAGACTTTGTTAATTGAGGTGCATACTTCAATTTTACGGTAGTATGTAACTGAAAGATTCTTTTATAATATTTCATAAAATGTATTTTTCTAACGATGGCGCAATGAGTGGTACAAACGTAGGTATTAGTTCTTCACCGACGTCAAGAAGACAGCAAGTCCTACGTGCAAACCTCTGGTCTCCTGAAAACCATTTGTTAGTAATACTGTTATGTATTTACTTAAGGTAAAGATAGTAATTAACAATTATTAAGTTTAAACGGATGCAGATACGAAATCTAAATATGCACGAAATAAGTGCTTTCCGATTCGATAAAATTCAAATGGCACATTTAGTACTAAATAACTCAATAATTATAACTTCTTAGTTGCGAAAAGTATTATTAGTCATTTGTTAACCAAAAGCGTTTCAGATTTTTCTCTGCGTCACAAAAGAATAATAAAGAAACTTACCACAAATTACTTCTTTGTAATGGTTCCAGGCCAATTTGAAGGCTTCATAGATCTTGATCTGTAAAGTAGGTATGATTTATTCTTTGAGACGGTCATAATGTCAGATAATAATAACATTATATCGTGACATATGAAATAACTTCATGTAATCCATTTTTGCTAATGAAAAGTAAGAGAGGATAGTTAAATCCGACACGGCAGCATCAATTGTCCGGAAATATGCACGAAATAAGTGCTCTGCGATACAGCGACGATTCGATGAAGTTGAAATGGCAAATTTAGTATTAAATGACTCAAAAATTATAACTCTTAAGTTGCAAAAAGTATTATTAGTCATTGGTTAACCTAAAACATGGCAGGACATATAATATTATGTAATAAAGAAACTTACCACAAATTACTTCTTCGTAATGGTTCTAGGTCAATTTGAAAGATTCATGGATTTTGATCAAGGTGTGTTCTTTATGACTGTTGAAATTGCAGGGCATATTCTCATTTTTCAAGCAACATCTTTGCCTAAATTCATTGTTGGTCCATCTGGACATGATACATCTACATTGCATTTTGCATGCATTCTTGTCAATAAAAAATAGGAAAAGAAAGTTAAAACCCGAAACGGCAGCATCAAATATCTGGAAAGTTCCAATAGGTTCGGTATGTACTCCAGAACATTTCTCGACTGGCGCAATGAGTGGTACAAACGTATTAGTCCTTCACCGACGTCAAGATGACAGCAAATCCTACGTGCAAATCTCTGGTCTCCTGAAAATCATTTGTTATTAATAATACAAAAATCTAAATATGCACGAAATAAGTGCTCTCCGATTCGATGAAATTAAAATGGCAAATTTAGGATTAAATAACTCAATAATTATAACTTTGCAGTTGCGAAAAGTATAATTAATCATTTGTTAACCAAAAACATCGCAGGACATAAGTCGTTATGAATGAAAGTTGTGAGGGGTTTAACACGTAGAAAATAGGTGGGTCGATGGCTCAGGGAGAGAAAGCGTGAAGTTCTGGTAACCCGTTGCGCGAGAGTCGATGGTTCGAATCCCGGCCGGGAGGGGCCGTTTCCCATCTTTATCTGCCCTACAAAAAAATTATAAAGAAACTTACCACAAATTACTTCTTTGTAATGGTTCCAGACCAATTTGAAAGGTTCAAGCATCTTGATCAAGGTGCGTCTTTATGAGTCTTAAAATTGCAGGGCATACTCGCATTTGCCAAACAACATCTTTGTCTAAATTCATTGTTGGTCCATCTGGACATGAAACATCTGAGCGTCTTCTAGTCATTCAATTTCAAAAAAATGTTGAGGCGTACTGTCGACAAAGTGGTTGTGTTCATTGGCTTCTTAGCAAATTATTACATAATTGTAAAATTAATAGGAAACTTTTGCTCCATTTGCAATTCATCAATTACAGAATCTGTAAAGTATGATTCTTTCTTTGAGAGGTTCTATGATGCATTTTTGATAATAAAAAATAGGAGTAGAAAGTTAAAGCTCCAATAGGTTCGGTATGTACTCCAGGACATTTCTCGGCTGGCGCAACGAGTATGAGTGGTACAAACGTATCAGCTCTTCACTGACGTCAAGAAGACAGCATGTCCTACGTGCCTCTGGTCTTCTGAAAATCATTTGTTGTTAATACAAAATCGAAATATGCACGAAATAAGTGCTCTGCGATACAGCGACAATTCGATGAAGTTGAAATGGCAAATTTAGTATTAAATAACTCAATAGTTATAACTTTTTAGTTGCGAAAAGTATTTTTTATACAATCGTATCGAAATAGTACCATTTCGAATGTCATTTTTATGTTGAAATGACGTGTTTTTTTTTCACTATACTGTCACTTTTTCGCACTAGATACGAAATGTAAAATTAACAAACACCTCAATCATCAATGAAATGTTGATTCTGTTATGTCGCATTTCCTAGGAAACGAAAAATTGTGCAACTAGATTATGCAGTAAGTATGTGCAATTTTATTCTTTCTTTTTACATTTTAAACAATTCTGGCCACGATTGTATAAAAAATCTTTTATGTAGTACGTTGCAAAATTCGTGTTTTTCGCACGCGACGTGTTACCAAACTCGCTTCGCTCGTTTGGTAATATTCACGTCTTGGTGCGAAAAACACTTTCATTTTGCAACTTACTACATAAATAGCTAATTAGTCATTTGTTAACTTAAAGCATCGCAGGACATATAATATTATATAATAAAGAAACTTACCACAAATTACTGTTGAAATTGCAGGACATTTGTCAAGCAATATCTTTACTTAAATTAATTGTTGGTCCATCTGGACATGATACATCTACAATTTTCTATTCTCAGATCTTTAGCACATTGCTATAATGTTGAGTTTTTGTGTTAGGGCTTCTTTATGTAAGTAAAGATAGCTTGATTTAACTGGTCTCAGACAATCAAGCAATTCTGTATTCACCACCTTAGCGTCTTCCAAGTTATTGTATTTCAATAAAATGTTTCCAATTTCTAAAAGCAGGTGGGCGTAAATTTCAAAATTTTTTCTTTCAAATGTTGGTAAGTAATAAAATTCGCCGTTTTTACAAAGTTTTTTTGCAATAACATCTCTCTTAAATTCGTAAATTTTATATAGGTTTATACCAGAAAGATAATACTCTCTGGCATATCCCAGGTCTCCTATATGAAAGTTCAAAAGACCATTCACATAAGTTTGTTTTAAAAAAAAATAGTAACTCTCGGCCGATGAGCAGAGAGTGCAAATACAACTATCTGCGTGGTTTACAAATTGTGGAACTTTAAAACGTTGAATTTGATATTTTGTTCCTTCTGGGGCGTACTGTCGACAAATTGGTTGTATTTGTTGGCCTCCTAGCAATTTATTAATTATAAAATTAATTGGATACTTTTGCTCTATTTGCAAATCTTCTGTTGGAACGGTCATAACGTCCGAAAGAACTAGCATGATGTCATGACATATGCTATAACATCTATGATGCATGTTTGCTAATGAAAAATAGGAGAAGAAAGTTAAGGCCCGAAACGGCAGCATCAAATATCTGGAAAGCTCTAATAGTTTCGGTATGTACTCCAGGACCTTTCTTGGCTGACGCAATGAGTGGTACAAACGGATTACTTCTTCCCCGACGTCAAAAAAACAGCAGGTCCTGCGTGCAAACCTCTGGTCTCCTGAAAATCATTTGTTATTAATACGAAATCTAAATATGCACGAAATAATTGCTCTTCGATACAGCGATAATCCAATGAAGTTTGTTAAAATATCAAAATAAAATTTGTTTATTTACGCTCAATGTTTATTATGGTTCTTTGCGCATGTTCTTGCGGATAGCCGATAAGCGACAGGTGATAAGCTTTATACTCAGTTAAGTTCAGTTTGATAGATAATTGGAGCTCGCGTTTAGTCAAGTGTTGGCTTAATTGATCTAAAAAAATAATTGGTACCTTAACAAAGTTGAAATAGCAAATTTAGTAATAACTCAATAATTATAACTTTTTAGTTGTCGAAAAGTATTATTAGTAATTTGTTAACCAAAAGCATCGCAGGACATATAATATTATGTAACAAAGAAACTTACCACAATGAGTTACTTTTTTATAATGATTGTAGGCCAATTTAAAGGCCTGATGTATCTTGATCCACGTGGGTTCTTCATGAGTTTTTAAATTGCAGGGCAGCATAATTATTTTCTGATGCAGAACTAATAATTTAATCTTCAAAACGGTGTACTCCTCCAATCTCTCACGAATATTATAAACAATTTCAAAAGATCTATTTGCGAAGTCAAAATCAACATACAAATATGCTGAAGCTTTCGAGAGATGATAAGTGACCAATACCTCGAAATTATCATCAAAACTTAATTTTGTTGCGATGCCATCAGCTAGACCTACTAGCATCTTTATGTTGTCGTTATTGACGTCCGACACTTCGATTATGAATCCAATTGATTTTAGAATGAATGCAGGTTCAACAGCAATTTTAGCAACATTTAAGGCGATCTCCCAAACGTGTAAATAATTAACGGAATTGCCGTGCAAACGGTAATAGTAACCAAGTTGCTCAAGTAGATTCAAGAAGTCGATAGGATTATTGACCATTTGAGGCTTGCGTGTGAATTGTACCCCTATAACTTTAACTAATTCAAAGCTCGAAGTAAGACTTTTTATCAAATCTGGATACTGACTGAGATTCATAGCTGTGAAAGATTCTTTATGAGCGTAATTGTTTAGTGGAGCTTTCGCAATTTCTGTCTCGCTTCGGATAGGACGATGTGTGTCCCGTATGATGATCGGCCAACTTGCCATGTGGTGTATTAAGTAAAGTTGAGCTAACAAGAGTTTAGTACTCGGCAACTGTGTATTGAGTATAGTTGTGACTTTTTTAATCAGACCTATGGCAAATTCTGGAACCAAGTCTTGACACTCGGGCTGGAGAAGAGTCCAAGTTTTAATAAACAAATTTGATGCACGACACACATCCATCAACTGGAATGACTCTATGTAAATCATAGGTGTATGGGGAAACGATGAGAACCTTTCTTTGTATGCTCTAATCTCTAATTCTAAAAGGTCTGCACGTTTCTCGTTGGTCATATTAAAGTCAGGGTAGTCTTCGATGAGTTCCTGTTGAAATCTGTCCAGAATTTTTGTAAGTGTTATGTACAAAAGGTCATCTTTGCCGGTATTTGTTCTAGAACGCAGTTTAGTATTTATCCACATCGAGATGTAATGTTGACGACATTCCATATTTTGATAGGAGTATGATAGGGCGACAGCCGTATAAGCTAAAGATCTTTCAAAATTATACATTTTTACGATTCTGCTTGCCAACCGGTCTACATTGGGCTCGGCATTGAACGGGTCTTGTTTTGGAAACGCGAATGTAGATCTTACAATACTCTCCAAATATTTCTTTTCCTTTTCACCATTGTTGCTGAAGAGAACTTCATGATTACAGCGTATGGCTTTCATTATCCACAAATAGTTTTCCCATTTAACACATGAACACTCAAAAACAGCAACGTACTGCAAAGTTTTCTTTACGTAATTCAAAAATTCAGCTTTGTAAAGGTACGATGGTCTTTCTCCATAGCGTATTAAGAAATGTCCTAACAAAATGATGGGTGGTAATATTTTACAAGAGTGGATTTTAGAGGGGTCACATTTAGTTTTATCGTCACAGTGAGATTGGCACTCAGACAGTATTTGTGCAAAATTATCCATAAACATGAAGATATCTAGTTGCTTTCGTTCTGAAACGCTATTAACCCATTTCAAGGGATTAATTTTGTAATATCTTGGTACAACGAACGTGACGCTCAAAATAGCGTTGCCGACACTAAGTAAATTCGTCTTACACCCTGTCATATAAGCGTTGTCCAAAATTGGTATCAAAGTCTCCAGGTTTTTGAACCCTTCTTGGTGACCAGGAACAAACCATTTGCAAATTTCCAAAATACGTAGCAAACAAGAAAATCTTTCTGTGCGATATAAAATTTTCAATGTCTTCAATGTTTCGTCGTAGCAAGCAATGGCAGCATCGAACTCCAAATTTTTCAGCAACGACGAGAACGTTGCTGAAAACCATTTCATTAACTGGTTGAAAAGGTTACAATCGCTTTGGCGTTCTTCAACCATCTTCAGCCAAGACGAATAATAGGGCATTAATATATTATAATCATATTTCGAATTAACGAAAGAAACGGCGCTATTGATGAACAAATCCAGATTTTTTCTATGGTTACACATCAAGAAAATGGTGTGAAGGACCTCGATTAGATAACTCTTGTCGCTATCGTCTGACGTGCATTTTCTTAAAAAAGAATCGTAAATTTGTTGCACGAGTTTTTGGTGCAAATCAGATAATTTGGGAGATTCGAAAGAAATCAAAGGAGGGGTAAGCAGGGTGTTCAATTTTGGAATATCCGTCAGACCGTCCTGAAAAATAACGATCAGATCAAAAAAGCACTTACATAAAATTATTCACTTACTTCAGACAAAACAAATTGTAGGATTGGGAGGAATACTGTAAAATATCGGTAATCCAAAAAACATGGCATAGTTTTAGTGACCTCTCCAAGGTATTCGAGTATATTGCAGAGATCTCTAAGTGCAATTTTCTGCGGCGTCCACTCGTTTCTAATGCAATTACCAATTGCTTCGAAAATTATTAAAACATTCTCGTGTACCATTAATAGATTCTTCTTCATATGGGTGAGAATGTAATGCGCTGCTACAATGTCCCCGTGGGATAATTTCTTGTATAAATCGAAAAGCTCCATTTTATACCTTCTTGGCATAGTTGGCATAGCTGCCATAGCTTTCATAGCTGCCATAGCTTCCATAACTGCCATAGCTTCCATAGCTGCCATAGCTGACTAGAAAACAAGAAGTTAAGTAACTTTTATACTTATACAGGAGATCTCGAAATTAACCTGCAGAAGAAACCTCTAAAACCAAAAATAAAGAAGAAAGTTTATAATGAGTTTTGCAAAATTTTCCCTAAAGTAAGTTTCCACCCCCTAAAAGTAAACATCTTAAAGGGTTGAGTTTTTATGAGTAATTTTGACACGGGTCCGGTTAGCTGGGAAAAAGTTGGATAGAGAAGTATGAGATAACATTCGGCACCCACCGAAACCTTTAACGCGCGTACATTAATTTTTGGTGTACGTAAAATTTTTAAGAAAAATTTTGTGTGAAGGGGAACAAAGTACATTTTTCTAAAGACCGCAGAGCCAAAATTTTTAACGCGCGTAATTTAATTTTCGCAGGCCATAAAAGCGCGCAGAATAGAAAAGATTGTCGTTTAGCTACAAATTTATTTAAAAAAATTTAAGTGGCAAAATTTGTTAAGTTGACATCCCTACACAAAATGGGGTACTTGCCTAAAAAAAAATATTGCACTTTTTATTCTCTAGATGCATGCAAATAACTAAAAGAGGCTTAAAAAATTTTTTTACCATTTTTTTATTTTATATTTTCGTAAATATTTGCAATTTTTGTTTTTGATGACGCATTGGACCCCCGTATCCAAGACTCACACCTATATTGAATCTACTTTTATTTTTGGCTACTATGCAGCGCCGCTAATAGAGTGCGCCACATGTGTACAGCGGATTGCCATTCGATTTATAAATAGAACCCAAACAATCTGAGTAAAGCACCATCATACGATTTCTTTCAGAACTACGCCGTGCAGGGGTCGCCTACGTCACAAATCTCCCGCTTCAAAAATTAAAAAATTAATTCTTGGCGTAATATTTCCCAAACATGAGGCAAGTACCCCATTGTTAATAACTCTCTTGTCATGATGCCGCATACAGGGAGGGGCAATAGTGCGTCCGACTTCGATAGCTTGAGTTCTATGATAGCTAGAAACTTGATTTAAGAACACAAATAAACTAGAAAAAAAATCTATAACCGAAAATTATTACTGAATATTTAGAATGAGCCAGGATGAGTATACAGGGGCAAGTAACATTTTTTTAAATAAAATGTTGTGTGTAAAAGAAGATATAGTCGGTAATAATATTGGAGTAAAAAAAGTCTAGAAAAAGGCTCTAAAAAATTTTATTTTACATACAACATTTTATTTAAGAAAATGGCACTTACCCCTGTATAATTGTCTTGGCTCGCCCTGTATGTTCAACAATAATTTCCGGTTATAAACTTCTTTCTCTAGTTTACTTGTGTTCTTAAATCAAATTTCTATCTATCATAGAACTCGAGCTATCGACGTCGGACCCACTATTGTCCCTCCCTCTATATTAATTATTTATGGCGCGGGTGACGCATTACGAGCGCATACTTTTCTGAAAATTTTGTTTAAAGGTGGAAGGGGGCAACTTAACGGATCTCTCCAAAAGTTGTGTTGAGAACGTGCTAAAATTTGACAATTTAACATTAAATTCTAAAATTGATTGTGTAAACATAATTTTAAAATTTTACTTGCGGTTATCTCAAACTGAGTAAGGGTAGAAAAAGTATTACTCTAACTTTTTGTTTGTTAATTTTTGTAGCGTTTTTTCTGTGAATTTAAGTTTTAAACTACGATGAAAAGTTTTGTTTAATTTTACTCAAGGGTCGGATAGTTGTAATAGACACTGAAAGTGCTGGTCAAATATTCTTTAAAAGGACCGTACTGAGTTGATGGTTCATCCTGTAGTTATTCCTTATTGTTAACATTATTGGTGGCAGTCGGCTTAGATTTATGGGTATTCAATTATTTTGTCCCCGTCTATAACATCACCCAACCCTAGACTACGCGCCAGCTAGAAAGAGACCTGTCAATCATTTCTCGTCTAACCACTATTTTTGAAGCGGCACGACAATTTCAGACTAGTTGTCCAGAACAGTTTCAGAAAAGCCAAGTGCCGCTTGACTAATGCCCAGTTTCACAAACAAACATTAACGCAATCTTAGTTTAATCGTTCGTTAAGAAACCGTTGAAATATTTTTATAGGGTTATCCACGAGTTTTTAGAAATATGAAAGGTTGCAATGTTAATGTCTATCAAACACCTTACGAATTGCAACAATGAATTATGGCCAATCAAAGTAGTAAAAAAATTAGAAAAAAGTTAATCAACCGTTAATGAACCATTACCTAATGTGCGTTTGTAAATCCGGGCACTAGTCGGATTTAAAACTCCACCCTCTAGTCGCACACCGGAATAGTCAACGGACGCATCCACGTGGATATTTCAACACTGAATCGATCGACTACAATAGGGTCGGGTGTTCAAATCTTCTTAAAACAGAAGTCAGTAGCGCCGCGTCGGTGAACCAAAGAGCAAAACATAATAACTATACATAACTTCGAAAAAATGTTTGCCCCTTTGCGACAGCACGCCACTGTGTCTACTCCCCAAGAAAAGCACGCTTATCATTGGCTAGATGAATCGCAGAGGGTGGAAGCTACGAGAATGCGTTTTTCAGGCAAATCTAAAACTAAATGACTAGACCTCTAGTTTCTTCGAACTTTTTTTGGCCATAGAAACCGCAGGTAAAATATTGCAAGTTAATTTCGGGACACCTATATGTTGAAGCTCTATAAATTACATGCGAAAAAGAACATGCGTTCGTCCATTAACGCCCCAGTATATAAGGTAAATAAATATTAATAAACAGAAAATACTCATAATCTCGTTGATATTAACAATGATGGTCTATCCGTCGGTAGTTTTTAAAAATAGCCACCATATTGTTTTTTTGCGGAAATAAACTAAATTGTTTTCAATTCATTGTTGTATTATTACACTTGCCATTTTTATGAATAGCTGTGTAGTGAGTGGTACCAAAACTATATACAAGATGTTCCATAAAAAACTCCGTTATTATCCTATTTAAATAAATAAAAGAAATTATTCTATAAACACTACAAAGTGGACTTAATCGTGAATTTTTTAAATATTAATTTTAATGTCAAAAAAGTTTAACGGGATTATAAATATTTGTTATTTACTAATATTTCCACGTTATACATTAATGGGGCGATCATGAATGAATAAACGTTATAGTAGAATTTTTCAAACTCCATGATATCATATAATCATATAAAAGTCAAAATACTCGCTGCAACACGTGTTTTGTATTGACTGTCTTTCTTGCTCGCAAAGAATAACCAGTTTGTCCGACTTATTCCCGATGCGGTGCGCTCAGCGTTGCCAACTTTAGGAAAATTTCCTCATATTGGGGAAATTTGGAACGATTTAGGGAAACTATCGCATTATCTAGAGAAATTTGACCTCAGTTCCTATTGCGAGTAATTTTATTTTAAATAAATTTTTGCCTGAGGCGCTATAGTGCTCCCTTTGCTAGCTTTTTACTAGAATAAGATAACAAATTTTTGAATCTAGGGAAATATTTGCCAACACAAAATGAATTTACAGAACTAAATGTTGGCAACGCTGGGTACGCTTCAGTGAATAACCGCATGGTCGGCGGATCGAGTGCTTCAGTGAATAACCACGTGGTCGGCGGAAACGAGAGCTTCAATAGATAACCACGTGATCGGCGAAAATGAGAGCTTCAATAACCACGTGGTCGACGGATATGTCTTTGTTTTATTGCTCTCATATTATAATTTAATGACATGAGCGAGACGAGACTAAAAGCAAATCTGCTCCTACAAATTATATACCGGATACTCTGACAATTTATCGGTAAATTTTTGCGATCCAATGCCCAAAAAAATGATTGCAAGTACAAGAAGCATATTCACGAATACCTACTCCATTTTAATAGAAATTTCTAGACTCAAAACTATCACCCCAATAATTTAAAATGTATGGATAGGCGGTACATCTACAATCGTATATTCTTGTACCACATGTCTATAAATCTGCCATCTTGTTTAATTTAGTGAATTAAAAACATCAACGAGGCAAGTGCAAGTTGCAGCTAGCGTATTTTGACAATAGAGAACTGGTTAGTTTAAAATATTTAAATTTCGATAATGTCCAGTTCTCTATTATATGGCTTCGCGGAGTTGTTAGAAAAGTTCTACTCTCGGTTCTACTAATCCTATATTATTATTTGAAACAAAAGTTGTAGTTACCTTAAAAGAATAAACAGCTCCTCACGTGTGCTTGAAAGTTTAAAACAAATACACAATATACAGCAAAAAAACTTGGAATCAACAGAACGACGAACCAAACTTCGTGTACAAGATACAAAATATATACCGTGTACATCGACAAACAAGTGCTTGCGAGGCCAGCGAAAGATTTTATATGCTCAGCTGCGCATGCGCGGTGTGTTGACGGCCATTATTTTGAAAATTCTTCGTATACAGGCTGTCCTGGAGTGGGAGTCTGTAACTATTTAGAGAAACCGATAACAATAAAGATAGAGAAAGGGAAGTTCTCTTGCCCTTCGCTACTCGGTATTACGTAAGGATACTAGAGAATTTCCTTAGTATCGTCATTTTCGGTTTTCTCTTCGAATAGGAAATTATGCCATTTTATGGAAAATGCTGTCATTTTTTCGAGCAATTGACAAATTAGTCTCGTGACGGTGACGTAGTGACGTGATTTGTTTACGTTTCCATCTTATTTTACTTGTTTGTTTGTTGTCACATTTTGCTCTTCATCGTTCTCGTCGCTTCGCTTGTCTACTTTTGTACTTATGCATCAATTTCAACTCGACTTTGCGCCGGGTATAAATCGGCGGAACGGCGCAACTGGTTGTGCTCGATTTTAGCTCGTTGCTCCAGATTAACTTTAGCGCCGATATTTACGAAATTGGAACGAATTTGACATTTGACAAAAACGTCAAGTTACGTGGGCATTGGTTCTCTTTGACTTAATTTGATGTAAATCCGGCGGTGTAGGACTGAAATAAGGAAGTAGAATTAATATTAAAGGAACGGAGCAAAGCCGGAGCAGCGCAATTTTTACACCGATATTTTATTCTCGGCGCAACTCGAGCTGAAATTGATGCATTATTAATTACTACAACCACTGAATTGCTCGAATTCTTTGCAAACAATTGAATTTTTGAAATGCGTGAAAATTGGAAATTTCCAAGCAAAGACATTAGAAGGGGAATATCATAGAATATCACCTCAACGAACGCCATCTATGGTGAAGTGTTGCTACGACTTGTTCGGGTCCCCTAGAAAGTAAATTTTGACAGAGATAGCGCTATGTTTCTCCGAATAATATAAAAAGAGATGCCTGCTAAGAGATAGCATTTATTCCGTCGCTTTCTCTAAGCGATCGGTTACCTTCGTTGTACTGCCGTTCAGACATGAAGGGGCTTACATAGTACGAAATTGACAAATTTGTCTCTTTCTCTTTCTCTATCGCTTTCTCTAAATAGTTACAGACTCCCACTCCTGGATCTCCAAGTATTCCACATAATAAAGGTACTCTTGTTCAGTGCCGATAGGATGCACCGTTTTCAATAAAATTGATTCTTTTATTGTTTATCAACAAATTTTTCATCTTTTCCATCGTAGAAGCAGTATGTAAAGTATTGCACACTTTTTCGGGGCAGCCTGTAGTGAGAAAAATTTTTTCGCCGCATAAGAAAACCAAACCTAAACGAAATAGACCCTAACTAGAAATGGAATATGTTAAACTCTAGCTGTATGGACTCTAGTAACTAGAGTCCATACAGCGAGAGTTCAACATATTCCATCTCTACTCACAAAGTTGTGTGATTATCTCGGACGAGTCAAAACGCTCCGGAAAGAGAGGCTATTGGCACAGTGTCGTTCGTTTTGTCACACCAACAAATCTCCGCTTGGTTTATCGTGTGTTTTTCGAAACTACACCACTAGTGCGGTCGCGCCGCGCATCTCTTGATGACTCAACATGCTGAACTCTCGTTGTACGAACTCTACCCTTGCAACCCAAAATACATGTTCAAGTAGACAGTTGCAGACAAGCCATAAAGCCATTGACATTTTGTACACAAAGCAAACGTTCAGCCGTATTCTGTATTCCAATGTTTGGCTTAGCAAGGGTTATTTGCATTAGAATGTGACCGTCAATTTAAATATAGGCATTACCGGTCACATTCTAACCAAGATTTTTTTGCCGAGGGCATTTTCATTCGAGGGATTAACGATGTTTATTCCAGGGATGCATACAAAACTTTCTTCCCAACCGCTTAAGTTAATAATAATAATAAATTAGAGAAGAAATAATTGTTATAATTGACAGATACCCAAATAAAGTTGGCTGACGGTTATTGTGGAAACAAGTTTCTTTATGTTATATCGGCATTTTTTTACTTTATTCCCCGGTAATAAAGTACCACTTTATTCCCGGTTGGGAAGAATAGATGTATCAAGGGAATAAATACCGATTTTAATCCCGAGAATGTAAGTAATGCACGAGGCAAAGCCGAGGGCATTTTCATTCGAGGGATTAACGATGTTTATTCCAGAGATGCATACAAAACTTTCTTCCCAACCGTTTAAGTTAATAATAATAATAAATTAGAGAAGAAATTGTTATAATTGACAGATACCTAAATGAAGTTGGCTGACGGTTATTATGGAAACGAGTTTCTTTATGTTAGGATCGACATTTTTTTTACTTTATTCCCTAGGGAATAAAGTGGCCACTTTATTCCCTCATTATGAGAGAATAAAGTAACACTTTATTCTCGGTTGGGAAGAAACTATTTTAAATGCACACTCGTATGGCTTAAATTTCACATTTTTGATTCGGTTAACTTGTCGTTCTTTGTGAGTATAAGAGAAACAGTCGATATAATACGTATGTTGCAGCTGCCATATTTTGACATTTATTTGACATCGTACGGTTGTAGAACAATCCTACTTTTTTATAACATACCATGTTTCAAAATTTTTCAACATCTTTGAATCGATTGGCACAGAATTCTTCCAGTTTTTTGCTAAACGTAGACAATAGTACTGCAAAACACTTTAATTTTCTAATAAACAAATAAATGGAAAGGAAAAGATCCTAAAAGGTACTGACAACCAAATTATATAATTAAACCAATTTTTTAAAAATAACACGTGTGTCTAAATTGTAGCTTTTTATTTTATACTTTCATAGAAATTTGGCAGCACTTGCCTCATGTTTGAAAAATATAATATTTAGAAAATGTAGGCGATTTCATTAGACCCGTATTTTTTTATTTGGTTCTAGAGTCAATATTACGCCCAGAATTAATTTTTTAATTTTTGGAGTGGGAGATTTGTGACGTAGTTGACCCCTGCACGGCGTAGTTTTAAAAGAAATCGTATGATGGCTCTTTACTCAGATTGCTTGCGTTCTATTTATAAATCAAATGCCAATCCATTGTACACATGTCGCGCACTTTGATAGCAGCGCATCATAGTAGCCAAAAACAATAGTTCATTAATATAGGTGTGAGTCTTAGATACGGGGATCCAATACGTCACCAAAGACAAAAATTGCAAATATCTACGAAAATATGGAATAAAAAAATGGGAAAAAAAATGTAAGCCTGTTGTAGTTATTTGCATGCATCTAGACTCTGAGAATAAAAAGTGCAATATTTTTTTTAATCAAGTATCTACCCCATTGTCCGATCTATCAGCATCGAAGAGAAAACACATTTTCTGCTCCACCTAAATTATTCAAAACGAAAATGCCTGTTGGAGCCCCTGGACCATGTAAATTTTCTTATTAAAACCTCAAGATCCGCATACAATGAAGCCAAGAACAAAGTTGTTTCCGCTTCCGACCCAATCTCGCCAGTCCCCCATCGAAAATATTCAAACTATCCATCACCTTTTGTGATTAAAAACAAAACAACAAGACCCAATTATCACAAACCGCGAATGAAACGTTACGGTATTGCTGAAGGATATCTTCGGCTCGCGAGACAAGAGAAAGGTAAGTCAGTACTTTTACCGCAGTTATCACCGACACTCGAGTCCGCAGTTGCCTCTCCAAAATCGAGTTTATTTGTACGACAAACCGCGAGACGTAAGTCCGACAATAACAATATCGCAACCTCATCGGTCAGCCTCCGACTTTTGGTCCTCCCAGCAAGTTGACAGTAGCAGTTGAAGAACTGGTGGAGTTGATGTCGAGTCTGGTTTATCGTGCGGTCGAAAAGGATTACATCCTGCCGGGCTGAAATGTGGACAGAGTAATAATGATTGATTGTTACTTATGAATGGTGCTAGAGATAGTGCTACGTGAGTTGAGTAGTGACACCGAAAGTAAATTCTTCTTCGCTCCTCGCCTGGCAAATGGTACTTAATGAATTGTAAGCGGGAGTTATGTGTTGTTGAATCTGCGAATTTTGGATAATTTAAGTGTAAAAGTGAAGGTGAGTCAATATTCAAACTTGTCAACATAAATGACACATTAACAAAATAATATTCCCCGATAAACAATTTGAGTTTCCACTTGTTTTGTTTTCACCTGCGAAAATTGCATTTAAATCACTTTTTAATTTCGAGCAAAACCCGCGATGTTAATTGAGAAAATTAAGCGACCTTCTACAGCTTATGGTTGACCACCTCGGCTGAAACCTGTGACCTAAAGAAAGTTCCAGGTAACGCTACCTAAAATCCGAGGAGTGTTAACGGTAAAGGAGACTCGCCATCAAGAGATTAATCAATTTTGGCGAATTAATCTCAATAAAAATAATAGTCGCTTAGTCTTCCTATAATAGTCACTGCAAGTCTTGATCGAAGTTAAAGTCTTCCGACGAAAAAGTAGAACGAGAGATTACTGTATTTTCGTACAGATTAACGAGCAATTTTATGTGGGAACGTAAAAAATGATGCTAACAGTCCTCTGCCTGAATTTAAATCACTAACATGCATGTCAAGCGGGACATAGCGTTATCGAAGAAGTTCACTATATTCAGAGGACGTTGATGACGCGAATCCATGCATCTAAATAGCTGGTAAACAACCGAAAAACTGGTCGGTATAGGTAATTAAGCAACGGTTTCAAAATTTTGCGGTCCAGTTTTCAAACATTAGATAAGTTGAATTTCGTGCCGAAACTGAGGTGGCTCGACATCTTCCAGTTCAAAGGACCTTTCACATCCGGAGTTGCCGGAGTTGTAACGACAACAGCTCGGTATCTGCAGGAATAATTATAATTAAACTATCTCCTGCTGAGCAACAATTGCTCACATTTACAGGCAAAATAAGACCAAACAATTGTCTTTGTAGTTGTACGTTGATTATTTATATTCGAAAAGTCTCGTGTGGGGTCTATCGATTGAATGATAAATATTTTGATTGCTCGAAGTAAGGTAGCTACTGTGTCACCCTAGCTATTAAAAACCACTACAAAAATACCACCTTTATTTGTAGCCCGAACTAGCGCGATGTTACTTGATAGATAGTTAATTAGATAATTTATATCGTGCCTAAAGAATATGAAGGTAATTTGCCTTAATGAGACATGAAACGTCTATAGGCTGTTCATAGAACATCTAGATTATAAAAGTAACCTGTAATAAATTCTATTTTATTTACTGGTCTTTTGAATAACCAATTTGAGCAGTTGAACCACAGATGACTCTATACCAGATTGGACACTCTCGTCAGAACCTTTGATGTTTTTTATGGGCAGGTTGGGTCTATTTAAACTGGTTGATAACATTGATGCCACGCGCAGTATTATTTTAGTAATGTCGCAGGCAATGCGCTGTTGCCAAGCAGACATCTTAATTTTATTGTCGGCTAGTGTCACTTGAAAAATGTATTAAAAATAAAAACCATAAAAAACAGAACAAAACGGTGAAAAATAGTGATCGATCAGATGTCAAAAGTAAAACTTTAGCTAAATTCGCACTTGGTGGCAAAACCTAACTTTTCAACCACATGTCAAAATGCACCCCAAAATCGGATAATGATTCGGAATGCTTCGGAGACAATTGTGAATACAACAAATGTCCTATCCACGTTCTAGCGAAGCGAGCGGGTCTTATCTTACAGTGTGTCTAAACCTCTACTGATCATGCGTCAACGAGACCTTTAAATTGGTTAATGTTACATCTTTCTCTAATTCACGCGCCTTTTCTAAGTGTGCAATCTGGTATAGAGTCATCTGTGGTTGAGCTGCAGTTCTGAAGCTCAACAATTCACGAATTTACGTAGGCTTCGAATTCTGAGTCTACTTTTACGAGATTCCTAACCATTTCAATACAACCATCACTGAATTATTTTTTTGGCCTCATTACATTGTATGGGTACGTACTATTCTTTTCATTTGAACGCTGTAGGTGGTAGGTGGTAAGATTTTTGTCTAAATAATGTAAACTATCACGTGCCTACGTTATATTGTTTAATACTTACATATTTTACCTTATACCCTATGAACCTTACAGTGTTATCGGGTATAACGTCTCGATCTTTACTGTCAATTTATTTTGTCTTTTATTTTAGCTTTATGGTTTCAATAAAGATTTTGTTTACTGACACCAAAAAGTTAAAATAAAGAAAAAAAATAAAGTGACAAAAAATATAGAGGTGCATGTCACCATGCACGATTTGATCTCACCTCCTATTCAAGTGATATCTCTCATTGTCATCTTCAAGCAGGTCATTCAACATTTAACTTTTTCTTTAGTATACCTATAGACTATAGACAACATTACTATTTGTACTTTTCGACACATGTATTTTTTATTTTATTTAATCCTGTTGTTCCTTTATCTTTCTATATGCATTGAGGAAGTCCTATGTCTTGTTAAGATTCAGTCTTTTATTTCTTTTTTTTAATATTTATGTTGGTTAGATTGGTTTTAACTGTCAATATTTCTTCCATCATTTTTTATTAATAATTCATACTTTGTCTTTTCAAGTTTTGGGAGTTTTACTTGTTTGTTATTATTACATTATACCGTTAGCCATGCTACATTCTTTAGCATTGGTTCGAGTCCTGTGTTGCTTTCATATGTATCAAATTTTTTGCATATCTAACGACATAAAACTACATATAAAACAGTTATTAACCAACCGCTAATAAAGATCGTTTTGCCATAAATCGTTACCGTTATCAATAAAATGTAAATCTCTGCGACATTATATCTCTTGCATACCTCATTTGTTGTTGCTAAACCAAAAGTTTAGTGCTAGAAAAAAACGTGAATTTACATAACAGTTTCGTCATGTTTACCGACTTGTGATGCATGGAAGGCCCCATGAATCCACGTTACCTATAAGTGAATTATGTGTTCTTGGACCCCTGCCAAAAGTGCCAAATATTGGACGCAGGAAAAGTTGGTAAAAGCTACATCTTGAAACGGGCACACCATGTGCACGCACTTTGATGCAACCAGTGAAAATTTCACCGTCAAAGTCACGATCTAAATGAGATGGTAGGATGGTGGCGTGTAACGTGATGCAAGCTAGTCGTCACAATTATTGAATTACATAACGCATTCAACACCATTTTAGTAAAACAGAAAATAGCAATTGCGAATCGCATTCAAAATCAATTTTACACCCTCTAATGAGTTTATACCTAATACGAACATTTGTTTATACCTACACCACAAATCTCGCGAAGACTAATGTGATTAGTGATTACCATATAGATACAGTAAATATTGCTTTCTTCTTTTAAGTCATGCCACAACCTAGTTAATTAATAAAATCGAACCGACAACTAAACTCGTGTTTATTTCTGATTAATGCAGTTGCACCTTCTGCTCTAAATTCATATTAAGCATTGTTACAAATTTTCTGTTAGTGGTCCAGTTGATGGCAGATGTTTTCTTCAAGGAAGCTGAAATTATGGATAATTTCTCGCTTCACCAATCGTTCACACAAGCTGCCTCACCACTTTCTAACGCCAGACAAGAGATGCGATAGCAATAATTAATTACCGTTTTCTGAATTTCCTGAAGAAAATTGAACCATCACTCGCTACTCAAAACTGGAGTGTAATATGTACGTAAGCATAAAAGGAGATTTACGAGTAAATTAATGATTTTAATAACTTCCCGACAATAAGTCATAAACCTACTTCGAACGTCCAGCTGTAGCGGTGAAGATACCCTTAGGTGCCTATCCGTGTGGCTCTTTTTGCAACGACTTCTTCGCCGCAATGATTTTTTCTTGTAGATTAATGATCCGTTAATAATTGGACTTGAATTCCAAAAACTTTATCGGTCTCCAGAAGGAGAATTAAATTTGCACAAGGTCGGGCATGGCGCAATTTTGGCCCCTGGCAAGAAACAGTAAATAGAACCAAGCAAGCTGTTGACTAGCGCTTTGTCTCTATTTTGTAGATACCGGAAGAATTTTTACAGTCTCTTTGTTAGATTGCATATGAATCGCAATAATGCTTTTACTAGTGAGAGTGATGCAGAAAATTTCAATTATTGTTTTGCTCGTTTTGTCTAGCATCTGTTGCAACTACTATTATTGTTAATTATATCAATTCTCAATCGTCTTGTAGTATTAACAGCTCTATTATTGCACTTATTAGCACTGTGTTTTGATCAGGCTGCCAAGCGAAGAATGTAAATTGAAACTCGTAATTACATGTGGTTTGTTGAAGCAAGAAAGAAAGCAGTTGAAAATTGCAAATTATTTTGTGCGAGCGGTGGTCGAGAAGGTATTTGTAACGGGAACAGTAATAAGTTGAACTGACCACGACTACACCTGCATGGGCGTAGAGGACCGCTGGGTTACCTGTTCATGGTTATTTCGGATTTCTCTTCCGCCAAAGCAAATGTTTACTTCAAAGGTAAAGAAAGACCTCGCTGGACCACAGGTTACTGACACGGTGTGGTCCAACGTTTTAACCGAATTAGATACGACTGAGTGGATTGAGGAGAGTTCCTGAAATTTCAACTAACACTACAAAAAGTCTAACAATTTATATTGGCAAGCTTCCAAATTTGTTTCTTTTTTCTCAATCTTCAAATGCTGAGAAGAAAGCAGAAAATGTGAACGAACTGTGGGAGAATGATAGCTAACGGTATCCTATTTACAAGCAAGGAAAACCTGAAAAGTCAAACTAGAATTAAAAAATGGATGACAGCAGAATCAACAAATGTTATTGAAAAAAAATCTGATTAAAGAAAATATAAAACATATTAAGAACTGTTATAATACGACCTATTTAATGACTGAGGACAAAGAAGTAAGCCTAGAGAAAAATATCCGAAGAAGCTACAGGGTTGACAGTGTTGACACCAAGACCTGTTATCTGTTCAACTGTTTTGACGATAAAGGGTAAAGAAATAATACTAGAGAAGAATTTATTATTGTATATCGTGAAGAATTACAGAATTAAAAAAATAAACATTTGGGATGTTCAACAATAAGTATACAGTGATTATGGCAGAAATTTGCACGCATAAGAAAAAACAGTTGTTAGCAAATTAAATTGAATTCAAAAAGCTTAAATTATAATCTACAAAATTGTTAAATTACGAATCAAAAAAAAATTACAATAAATTTCTTTGACAAATTTGTCAGAAAAATTTATGCTTGATAAGTAGAAGTCAAACTCAAAATGCACCCAGAAATTTTCCCTTGTCGTGTAAGTGAAGTAAGAATTAGTTAAAAATTTGAAGTGGCTTGCCAATTTTTTATTATAGATAGGTACACGTTTTGGAATTAACAGGGTAAATTTGGATTTTCCTAAAACATTCTATTTTTTAATTCTTTGGATCCTTGTAGGTGTTGTCAGTCAACCATATTATTGTCAAGTTCTAAAAACATTTCCCCAGCACGATTATGATAAGACGTTCAATATTTGAATATCCTCACAAACGAAGTCCAATTTTGCTATAAGTTATCGGACTATCAGGGGTGTTAAGAAAGTTTCGATTTAATATAATGTATTATTTTTTAAAGGAGTCCTAAAGTTATAGGAATCGTGGAATTGTTAAAAGAAGGAAGGGTTTTAATTGACTAAAAGTGTATCCGGCCAGAGATTTCTTTTTATAGAAATGTGGTTAAGTCATTATAAACAAGTTCAAACCGGTGAAATTTATTGACAGATACCGTATTATATAAATAAACAAAAAGTGAGTAGGTACAATCCGTTGTGCTAATCCTCTCCAATTATGGTTGAGTGGACTTTAGCTTGAATTTCGGCTTCAACCTTGATTTGCCAGCGATTTACGCCACAACTTTGTCACCCAGATGTTTAATACATTATAAAAAAATTAACTTATTTTCTTAATTTACTTGGCTACACAGTTGGAACAACGTACATGAAAATTTTTGGACTTAAATAAAAAAACACAAAAACTAATAGCAAAAATAAGAAATAGGAAAAAATCGTTGCTGTTGCAGACTATCAACAGATGAAAAGCATTTACACTTGGCTCTATACATTACATATCTATGTAATAATAAACCTGCAACATGCTTACTTACAAGCTATGCATGACTCTCGCCAATATTAGCATATAGAACGATAGACCTGACATAGAAACCTACACATTATTAATAATCAGGAATGTACATAATACATCGTAAAAATTTATCTCATTAAACAAAAATGTGGTCAACTTAGTAACAATAGAAAAGAGAATTATGTCCGGTTTAGTCACCTGGCACATACGAGACCTGGTTCAAAAGTTGTTTTCAAGTAAAGAACTACCAAAAAGTGCAAGACGGTCATAAGCAATCAACAATTCTGGGTAACTACATACCCCATTATCATTACATCATACGGTATACCTGGCGATCCACAATTGACCAACGGTGCCATGTCGTTATAAAATTTTGTCGTTAGCAATGCAAAATAATTTATAATTTTGCATCACAAAAAATTCTCAGTAAACAAAGACCAGTTACTGTTTTAACCATATGACCGTAATTTACAACAATTTACCGATAGCAATGGGCACTATTCGCAATTTTTCAAGTGTGTAACTTTAATAGCTTGGCAATTTTGTTCCAATCTTCGGGTCGAGTGCTGCCAGCAACGGAGTGGTTAATTGTATTTTAAATTAAAAATTCTAACGCCGTTCTTAATTAACCGAAGATCTTATTAATGGTATCGTTATTATTATTACGATTTTTATCTACAACACAACAGTTCCTTCTATTAATTGGTCAACCTTAGAATGCTGCGACATGATCCATGACTTCTCTAAATTACCTCTGAAGAAATTCTGTAAATGTATTTGTGCAACGTTTCCAAAGTCGTGTAAATGAAAAATTACGTCGTCTTGCTGTGAATAGGTATAATAAATTCTTCTCCGTTATCTAAGCCTTTAGATCTCAAAAATTAATTCGAAAAATAATTGCTACTTCTGAAATGTAAAGTTATGGAGTGAAATTTTGATTATTTTCTTCTTTGTAGAAAACGGAAGAAATATCGCCAATTATTGCACGGACCACCTTCATAAATAATCCACAGTACGGATTCTTTTTATTTATCGGCGTATTTCGGTCTCGTGATGGTCGACTGAATTTCCGAAAGAAACTGAAAAATTGATATTACGCCTCGCTCCGGTCCGATGGACGTCCTATTCTCCGGCATTATTTGCCCGCAAAATACACGCTAATTTAATTAGATTGAGTCAACTGAAGACTGGGTTTTGTACGTTGTAACTGTTTGCCGTTCTTGCGGTAAACACAACAACAATAATAGTGATGTACATTTCACACAGCCAATTCCGAGCCTGAATAACAATGCCAACATACTTATAGGCTATTTTGCATTTTGTATTAGCTAGCGTTACGTTATTGAAAAAATAATAACCTCAGCCTTTTTCAAAAGACCCAACAACTGTAAACTATTGTCAGTTACTTATCCCACCTTTGAATTAAGCGCTAATCGGCTCTTCAATCAAACAATATTGTTCTGAACTCTTAAAGTGAGAAATCATTACCGTAAATTCTGACTTATAACCGGCTCGATCCCTTGTTTTAATGAATTTAACCCGAAATGAAGGGAGTTAAAAGGACACTGTTCCAGCTTCTCCGGGATAAAGGCCAGAATAGTCACGGAGTTTCGTGCGTCACGATTGATTAAAAATATAATCCGATCTAGCAACTAAAGATCGAAACGATAAGCGATGGTTAACATTCTCACACACCCACTTCGTTGGTTTACAAATAGAAAAGATGGCACTGTACCTTCCAGCTACTTTCATAATTTAATACCCGCTCCTTTGTTCGGAAAATTAATAGTACTAGCATGCGGATATTCAAGATGGCTTCCGGCGGAAACATCGACATGACTGATTTCGGAAAAGCGTTTCACTTTGCAATTTCGATGGGCCACAAACTCTCTGTGGTGACACAGAAATAGAAAAATGTTTTCATTGCGCAACCATTACGCATGGCGAGAAGTTAATTTTCTCTTTGCTAATTACAAGAAAGTTGTAAGTATATCGGCCGATTGAGGCGTGCAAACAGGGAAAATTCTTTCAGCTGGGAATCTGAGATTTTTATCTTCGCATTTAAATGTCGTCAAATTCGCATGCAACAAAGACAATAAAGGTTCTTCGCCAGTTTAATTGAATGGATTTCGCGGAATATCAGGATAATGCCGCTGTCGCTTACAATGATTTATTACAATCGCTCCGAGTTCCGCTGAGCTGTTATGAAGAGATTTCAACGCTACGCCAGAACACTAACTTATGATGTAACAGTTAACAAGTTGTAAGTTATTCTTTGTAGAATGATTATCGCGGTAAATTTTGAATGCGTTGTCTAACCGGAAAATATTTTTTCTTGGAATTCCCGAAATGGTCCATATTTCGGGAGGTTCTAATTGAAAACTTGCGCACCGTCCTTGTGGATTGAGTTCAAATGAGCGGTCACTCACCTAACATTCTTGATGTGATACCGATACACCTCTACAATCTCCGACGCCCCCGGCCATACAAAAAAGTCGCATAAATGCTCTAAACAAGCCAAAACGTTAATATTATGGCCAAAAAAGCTCCTCTAAACGATTCCGTCACGATTGGATCGCAGGGAGATAATTGGTAAATAATTGCTGACCCACTTTATATTTTTGACGTAGGTACCTTTGAATTCCATGTTATTAACTTTGTATAACGGACGTAAATTGAAGTGTGGCCGCAGGCCAGTTAATTACTCTTCAAGAGATCAAACAACCATCAGAACTTGTAAACAGTACGAATTATGTAAGGTCAACTAACATCATGTAGGTAAGTACTTTTATCTGAAGCTTCAAATTGTTTGTCTTTCTTACAACGAAATCCGTCAATTATAATTGTTTCTACAATTTTGCCATAGTCATGCGTTATATTAATTTTTGCAAAAAATGGTAAATATTTATTAAAAGCAGGTACTAATGCATTTTCTTCTATCTCTAATCACAGCTTCCATTTGTGGGGCCATTCATCTAACAAAATAACAACATCTTACTGAATACTCCCCCACTTTGCAATAAAGGTATCTTCAAGCTTCCTAAAGTTCCTAGGCAAAGGTCATGACTTCTTTAACAACCTATTGAAGGTATTTTAAAGCTGTTCAAGGATTCTAGGTAAACTTTTAGATGAATATTGACAACTTTGTGGTAATCCAACCCTTTTCTAAAGACATGAGTGATTTTCCATAAATAATAATCATCCACAAATGACGCAAAAGCTTCTACAAACTTTTCTCAACATAAATTTGTTATCACATCACTAAAAATTCGAAGTTTGCATAACCATCTATTCTTTATTAGAGTTACTACATGGAGACTTTATATACTTATACTTTGTAATTTCACTAAATGTTTCTTTATTTTACTTTTTCCGAAAGTCATAAACTTATATTCCTTTCTGCTTATGCTGATATGCTATAAAGTTACTCAAAGATAAGATCTAAAATGGCAAAACTAATTATCAACTTCATTCACACATGTGAGCTTTTTAATGTGACTTCCTCTTAATCTCGATTTTTCAACGGTTGTTGAAAGATAGAGAGAGCACTGATGAAGTTGAGTTAAGTTACCACTGTCGGTCTGGGGCCTGGGCCTGCTTTAATGGGCAAGTGGCGAAAAGAGCGAAATTAGCCACTTATTTATTTATCTTCATACCCAATCCCATCAGGTATCCAATTAAAATATTTGAAACGGCCACAATATTAAAACAACCAACTAGAAAACCATTAAACTTATTTGTTATCGCCGATTCTTCTTAACTAGGCACTTTCTAAAGGAAATTCCGTCATCAGACCAACATTTTTCTTACGTCGAATCCAACTTCCAGCCACATCCATTAAATTGCCATCGAGACACCACGAATAGTTGCTCAACAACTGAACAAAACGCAAGAGGGTCCTTAATCAATCACGAAATTATTATTGCCTAGACGCGCCTCCTTACGCCAAAGGTCATCAGCATCCTTTTACCCAGTGACCGCTCCCTCGGAAATCGCCAGCATTGCCAAGTTGTTTTAATTAGCATAACGACTGCATCAGGTGCCTCGTGATTCATAATAATTTAAAACAGCAACTGGCAACAATTTAAAAAAAAATTCTACAATAACGTGACACCCCTGCATTTACGGCTACTATTTGTAATAAAGTGATGGAATACTAATGAGTGCGGCAGTTCTTAGGAACGCAAAAGAAGAGGCATTGAACTGTAACTTCTATCTAATTCTTGTTTTGCTTTGAATAATTCAAGAGGCAAAGGTCCAGGCAGATGCCTGCCGCCTTGAATAAACTTCGCGTAACAACCTGTGTAACGGAGAAAGAATTTTCGTAGCCCGAAGATAGAGTCTCATCCTTGACATTTGATTTTTAACACATATTTGTAACCAGCAACTGACCGCTTCCAGTCGAAACGCGAAGAATAACTTGTTGTTATTATTGAAGGTTCTTGTCAACCAGATTCTTGTTTTGTGGAAATATCTGGATTATCCTGTAAGTTTACCGGAAAGGAATTCGATGACATGGCGTTTTTCCGAGGATCGCAAATAACAATTACGTTCCGGAACGGGATGCTTTTCTAAAAGACGGCTATAAATAATAGTGACGATTCGAGATTTTCCTTTTAAGTCTAATAGTCTCGTCGGCCACGGACAGAGTTTCTAGATTCTCAGATTTCTCCTATAATGTTTTTCTGTATGTCTATACGGCTTAAATAAGAATAAAGAAGAGTTGTGCCATCCAACGATCCGTTATAATTACGCTGGTGTCATGTTCTTCGCTTGTACTTAGAGTCTTTAAGGCAGTAAGAAATACCGTTCCGTTTCGAGAGAAGCACCTAGAAATGAAAAGCTGCGCTGAAAGTGGTTCAAATCGGCTGCTTCTGGAAAAATTTATTAACGCTTCATCTAGATAGATTAAGTTTTTTATGTCCAAAAAATTTCATGGAGTTAAGATCATGAGTTCCTTTAAAACAAACTTCATAATATTTTTCACCAAATCTCAATCCTCAAGAAGCAAACTAATGGAACTCCGATGAATAAAGAGAATTTGGGCACCAATTGAACTGTGAGCTGATAGCATGTTAAATGAAGTTTAATTAATTCTACCAATATCATATAAAAATTCTATAGGTATAGCCACTTGCGAAGAGATAGTTTTTCTTCAATCCTTGGTAAATACTATTCTCCATTTGCTTATGAAAGTACTGTGAATGAAGTTGATACTTCTTGTCTGCGTAATTTTGTCAATATTGTAAATAAGCTGTCAGCTATGGCTCCGGTCAGCTCCTTGAGGGTTATATCCCAGGAAACGTCGGCTCAGTCTTTACAGGTAACGTCCATGACCAATTCGTAGACAGGCGATATTTCCCAGAGGTAATGTACAGGGGTGCACAAATAATCTACATTTACCACATTATCATCCAGTGTAACGTAAAAAAAGTTGGCAATTTGTAATCCCCTGTGCTTTTCTAATGTCTCCTACAAGTTTTTCTGTTACACTTGATGATAACGTAAGAAAAGTAAATTATTTGTGCACCCCCTGTGCATTACTTAATTGGCCGGGTGTACTTATATCTCGACTTACATACTTATAATTCTGTACAGTGAACATCGATAACCGAAAGAGCAGTTATTTAGCCTGCACAACAAGAATTAAGAAATGAGAAATTACTTGTGCTGTGTATATTATATTAATATGCACTGTAAAAAGTTTCTTCTTTAGTAATCATCTGTAAAGGATCTTTATCTTTATAGCAATTGAATACGGTTGATTTTACGACAAAAGTTATTATGTAAATATTTTTTTTTGCCATTTCATATAATTACTTTATGTTACAGTTGTAATTTTAAGTATTTTGAAAACCTGTAACTTGTTGAGAGTTGTTCAGTTGGCATTTTAACATTTTCAACTACCTATTTGTACAGCAAGACTAAAACCTGACAACTTTATTGCACTAATCTCAAGTCAACCCACACTATGATAATATTTATCATTTGAGCAAACTTTTAAGAGAAATGTTAATAAATTTGCACATTGTCAAGTTATGACTACAATATTAAACTTAATCACTTAGGAACTACTTTCTAATTGAATGAATCTTAACTGAGATTTACATTTTTGTTTTCATTTTTTGCAAGTACCTGAGTAGCATTACTTGTAATTTCAATATATGTATATAACACCTAATAGTTAGTTCAAATTAAAATTATAGTAATAATGATTCAATAATTCAATTATTGTTGCATCGTAGCTAATAGCATAAAAGCCACCAGTTTTAATTATTGAAAGTAAATGTGAATGCTGTGGCTAATTAACTAAAGCTGCTCCACAGTTGCAATAACTACCTAGTAGGCAGCCTATACCCGATTGGTAGCAAGAATGAAAAGCGTGTCTAAAGTAAAATACAGTTTGATGTTACAATAGTAAACGTAGTATTTGTGTGGCTTCTAGCTTTGTATGATAATTAATCTATAACGTTTTCTGTTGCATTAAACAAAGAGATTTTGTAATTGGTTAGACATATAATAACATTTTTACATAATATAATACATTATATTTAATTATTCACCTCCCTTCAAAGTTTGAAAAAAAAACATTAATAATAAATCGTTAGGTAGTTGTTATCAAATTAACTGCTAGTTACGGTAAAACTATTTACAAAAGAAAATGCTTTGCGTCCGATTCAATTCTAATTCGCAATCAAAAGCGCCAATGTTAATTACTTGCACAACTCCTTAAGTAAATTAATTTATTACAATAATGTTAATGTAGAAAACATGAATGTCACTGAAATGTTTTAAATAAAAAAAGAACAACCCAACTCATTAACATCATTGGCGATTTTGTGGGAATTACCTTGATTATGCAAGAGGTTAGCAATGACAGAGTTGTCTACACACGATTCTTACCTAAATGTTTAAAAAAAAAATGTTAGTATATGTAGGTAATGACTTAATTCACACGCTATTTAGCAGCAATAAAAATCTGACAAAATAATCGTATCTTTACATTTATTTTTATTGCTATGCTTTAATTTTGTGTTAAAAAACCTTATTCCATAAAACATTTTTGTTTATATTTTTACTACAACAGCAACAACATTAACTAAGCATCTTAATTAAGAAATTTCGCTTTATTTATTAAAAAGACATGTGAAACCTAGCGCCAGTTTTACTAACTTTCGAGCTGGGTTTTGGATATTCATTAGTTATATATAAGCGTGGGACCGATTCCTTATTTGTGGGAAAGTGGGTCGTACCTCTACCTATACCTTGACATATAACTTCGCCAAGATCGCACGGAATTCGAGCATTTCCAATTAATAAACACAACAATGCCGCAAATATAAATGATGTTTTTGTTGGTTCCAGATGGGGTGGTTTTGGTTCAGCGTCGTGCTCGTAGTTACGTTAGTCCGAAATTCCGAAGAAAACTTTAGGCCATGCTCGGAAATCTCCCGAGAACTGCGATTTCCATGTACTTGCGCTCTGGGCCCGGTGGAAGTAGCTCTAGATGGCAATCCCTCTATTAGCGTCAACTGCGACAGGATAGTGTTCCCTGGAGATCTTCCCTCGTTACCATACGGAGCCCCAATAGTCTCGTTCAGTCAAAGATGGGCCGGACACCAAGTTCTTCCCACTCAAGTAATCCCAATAACATCCGTTTCGTAGCTGTAACGCAAAATTTTAGATATTTTCCTCCACGGGTCTGCCATTAAGAAGCATAGATTTGTCCGGAAACTCACTGAGAAGACTCACGGAGAGATTGCTTCAAGGCCTCCAATCAACCTTGGTGGAACTGCGACTGGCCGATAACCTGCTGGGGGACACGTTAAACCCAATTTTTTCCAGCAACGAGTTCCACGGGTTGAACCATCTTCAAATTCTAGATCTCAGCGGAAATATAATTAAGAATATCGAAGAAGGGATCCTCGAGGGTTGCCAAAATTTAAGGGTAAAATAAAGAGCATCATCGAATCTCTGTACCTACTACACGTTTTTACAGAACCTGTACTTGGATAGAAACAGTTTCATCACGGTTCCATCTTCTTCTTTAAACGGACCTAAAACGCTCAAAGTACTTTCATTAAGGCACAATAGAATAGGTAATTCTACTAAAAAATTTAACAATTCTGTTCTTTATTTCCAATTTTAGGCACGGTTAAGGAAGCAGCCTTCCAGGCCCAGCCCAACTTAGAATACATCGATTTAAGTCACAACCTAATTTCGTCCATTGAGGGGGGTGCTTTGGGCAGGCTCAACAACTTGCAATCTCTACGCCTCTCCCATAACAGACTGACAAGATTTAATAGTGACGTCTTTCAAGGGTCCGCCAGCTTGCAACTCTTAGATCTATCGGAGAACTTTATAACAGAGTTTCCAAGTGTTGCTCTTAAAGCTTTCAACGATATTAAGTACCTAAACTTGTCATCCAACTTAATCCAGGTCAATACTGCTTACGATTTTTCAGAATAACTAACAAAAATGTTGCAGAGCTTGGACAACAACGACTTAATTTCGTTGGTCAACTTGTACAACCTCGACTTGAGCAGAAACAATATCGCCAACATAGTTCCTGGAACGTTTTTAGGATTAAAGCAATTGCGAAAATTGGATATAAGTGTTAACTCTCTTCGAACGGTACAGTTTCGCGATCAACCTTAAGTCTTATATTTTCGTTGTTGTTCTAGATTGAAGATGATGCTTTCGAAGGTTTAGATAACTTAGAGTATCTTAATCTCCAGGACAACAATATCCTCTTGATTCCTGCGTCGGCGCTTGGTCGATTGCCGAGACTTACGTCGTTGCAGTTGGACTACAATAGAGTGGCTGCCCTTTCTGGAGATATCCTACGCTCAATTGCTGAAAGAGTAACGAGACTGGTGCTTGCGAGAAACGTAGTTAGGGAGTTGCCGTCAGCTTCTTTTCAGTACTTCCAACACCTTCAACATCTAGATTTGACCAGAAACTTGATTTCTATACTCAACACCGATGCGTTCTTGGGGCTGGAAAACACTCTAAAAACTCTATATTTATCCCAAAATCGCATCACGGCTCTAGTCGGACCCGCGTTGTCGCTGGTTAAGTTGGAAGTATTGGACTTGAGCGAAAACCATTTGACGGAGCTATCGAGGAGTTCCTTCTCAATGTTGCCATCTCTGAAACAATTGAATATGAGTCATAACAGTCATTTGGCGACTATTCCATCGAACCTGATTCATAAGTTGGAAAATTTGCAAATTTTGGACTTCAGCTACACGGGGTTGAAAGTTTTAACCCCGGACTTCTTCAGTAAGTCGTCCAAGTTGCGGTCGGTTTTCTTGAACCACAATTCCATAACAGAGTTGACTGATGGAGTGTTCGCTAACTTACCCAACTTGACAGTGATCGATCTTTCGTACAACAACATCAACAATATTAGACAAGGAGTGTTTGTTAACGTTATGAAGATGAAAGAACTGAACTTGAGAGGTAACCAACTGAACTCTTTTAAAGGCGAGTTCTTCAACACCGGAACGAGTTTAGAGATTCTAGATATCTCGGATAATCAACTGAGTTATTTGTTTCCGTCATCATTTCGAATTCATCCGAGGCTAAAGAAGATTTATGCGGCGCGCAATAAATTTAATTTCTTCCCAGCTGAATTAATAGCCACTTTACAGTTTCTTGAATTCATTGATTTGTCCGGAAACGGTTTGAAAGCAGTTGAAGAGTTGGACTTTGCTAGATTGCCTAGATTACGATCGCTTCTTCTAGCCAACAACCAACTGGAGGCTGTTAGCGAAATGGCTTTCCACAATTCGACCCAGTTACAAATATTAGATTTGAGTTACAACAAACTCGACAGGCTGGGCGAGAGGACCTTTGAAGGTTTGGTCAGACTGGAGTTGCTCAATTTGGAAGGCAATTTGTTAGTTGATTTACCAGAAACTATTTTCGAGAGAGCCCGTCTTCAAATGTTGGAAAACATCAATTTGGCCAGAAATTTGTTCGAAGTGCCACCACTCAAATCGCTTCAACGTCAATACTTCTTCGTGTCTTCAGTTGACTTGTCCCACAATAAATTAAGAGATATCCCGTCAGACGACAGTATTATGGTCAACATCAAAAACCTGGATTTGTCCTTTAACCCGCTTTCAGAGGAAACCATAAAGAATGTTCTGGGAGAACCTAAGACTGTTAGAGAGCTGAATTTAGCTGGAACTGGTATTAGCGAGCTGACGCAGCTCGAGACCCCATTTTTGAGCTTCCTAAACTTGTCTTACAACAACATTACGGAATTATCTGAAAAAATCTTCGAAAGAACTACTCTGCTGGAAACTTTGGATATTTCTCAAAATCAAATTGTCGACATCTCGAATTACTCGAAAATTTGGGCCATGCTGAAGAACTTACAAGCACTCAACATTTCAGAAAACCCGATAGAAACTATATCACAAAATGATTTCTCGGGACTTGACACGCTGAAAGTGTTGAGTTTGCACTCCTTGACGCATTGCGAGAGGATTGAGAAAGGAGCGTTTAAATCAGTTCCGAACCTCTCTTACTTAGATGCGTACAATTATCCCAAATTGGGCTACATAGATGTGCAAGGCTTGCTCCAAAACATTCCGTCATTGGAAAGAGTTAACATAGAAACCAAGGACGCTGCAGTTGGCAGCGATCAACTCCAATCAGTTCTCCATCCACGCTTAAAAGAGTTGGGATTACGAGGCTCTAGATTAAGAAGCATATCTTCAGGAACTCTATCAGGAATTAAAGGACCCGAAGTTATGATTAGATTAATGAACACTTCTTTAACGTCGCTACCACCCGCCCTCTTCTTCCCAGTTCCGAGATCTTCTCGAGTTATGCTCGATGTAACTGGGAGTCAGTTGACTACGTTAAGTCCCCAAATCCTCGTAACCCTCGACGACCGTCGTGGTGATTTAAAGATTCTGGGTCTGGAAACGAATCCGGTAATTTGCGACTGTAGTGCTAGAGCTCTTCGGCGATGGCTCCCAGCTCATATGACCACGATCAAGTGTTCAGGACCTGAACACCTGATAGATCGATTATTGGTAGAAATTGGCGATGACGAGTTAACTTGTGATCCCAGAAAAGTAACGATCACGTCAACGCCACCAACAACACCTCTCTTGACCAGATCGACCAGACTGCATCCAAAAATGACTGAACCCGAGATTATTTGGTCGGTTCCGGTGACGGAGAAAGCGAAAACGAAAATGACAGCTACTGGACAATCGTCGTTGAACAACGATGACACTTTGATTATTGGAATTGTCGGGGGTGTGGTAGCGTTTATTGCAATTTTGATTATAATTATTTGTATAATTCGGCTGAGGATGACGGGTAATCAGTATCGAGGCGGGCCTTTGGGGAACGGTACGACTGTGATGGGACCTGGGGTTGTGGGGACTGGTAGTAGTTGTGCGTGTAGTGTTAAAGGGGGTGCTCCTCTTTACCAGATTCCACCCTCTTACGGATATTCGGCGACGTTGCCGCATAAGATGCAAGCCGGACCACCGTCTTTAAGGCCTTCAAATTACTCGACAATGGGACGTGTACCGTATTATCAGAACAGCGGGCAACCGTATTTCATTGCGTATCCTCAAGATGAAAAAATTTATCGGTAGCCGCCAGATGCAATGATTGTTTAAGTTTTATAATATTTTATTTATAGTTTAGTACGTACCTTTTATACGATATTTTTGTTAGGATAAAGTAATGTATAAAATAAAATTTTATTGAAAAGTCTCCAGTTGCCTAGCCGTAAATAACATTTTAGACAGGTAGGTACTTACTACTACTTGGTGTTGGATTAGGGTGGAATATTAAAGCGGAGGAAAAGTACTCAAAGAAGAACTTTCGATTTCTTATCAAAAAGTTGATTGGAATAATTAGAAGAAAGTAAAATAAAATTTAAAATCTAAGTAAAGTCTGAGAAATCACTACTCTAAACTTAGTATGTACCTACAAACGTAAACGTAAAAATAATGGTCTGCACTGAGTTTTCACAATGGTTCTTGATTAAAATTACTGTTCTTAACTGGTCAGACCATACAAATAAAAGTAATTGACCTCTCAATGTTTTCTTGGAATTCACGACTAAATTTGTAAGGACTAAGGAGGCCAGATCAACATATTTCTCGTTGGTCCTGTTTTTAACAGAACGCTTCAGAACAAAATGGGGAGGTCATTCTAGTAATCAGCTCAACTTTAAGCACTGACTATAACTAGTATCTCATTTCTTATACCTACTTAATCCTAATTCTTGTTTAAGTGTTGCGATGATGGACTACAGGATAAAAGACGTAATTTGTAGGTGTAAAATAGAAGAACCTTTTTTATAATAGATTTATTATTAGATATTGCCACATATGGCATTACTTATAATAATAATAATATGTAAACAGTTTGTATCTGATCAACTGATTATTTTAACAAACTTAGAAAAAAATAATAGTTCTTAGGTTGATTGTATGGTTATAACTTACAACAAATGGTGTTACAAAATCGAATATGTACAGGCAGAGTTCAAAAAGTAACCATCTGATTAAATACAAACCACGTGTCTAACAATTAGTCCATCACTGAAGAAATTTAGCGTTAGTGGCAAAAAAAACTTGGTTTCAATTTAACAATTCGGAAAAAAAGTAACAAACTCTTATTGATGTTGTTGTTTTACATTTGGTATTGTTTGAAGTATATAATCAGAAGCAAGAAATATAATAATAATAATAAGGGAAGGTGTTGTAACCAGTTTGTGCTTTTTAGCGTGGAAATTACCAAAAACTAACTAAAATCGGCTCTCAGAGCGTCTAGTTCATTAAATTGAATTAAAGTTTTTGACAACCAACAGTTATTATGCAGAGTAATTTGAATGAAAATGTGACAACTATCTGACTTCAGATGGGGTTTAAGTTAAGTGAATCGATAAAAAGATAATTTGTTCGGTTTCGTCAATTAAAAGTAGAATTCAGACAACGCCAGATGAGGTAACATATTTACATATCCATTACTTGAATTGTTTTCTACATGAAGCGTACGGACAGAAAGATAATTTGAAATTCTAAATACATTGAAAAGCTGAATAACAAACTGTTATACTGTAATAACCAAAAACAAAATTACAGGTATAAGCAAGTGTGATTGTTACAACTGGCTTGTCAAGTAAAAGAAATTTGGTTAGAACTCAGGTGAACGGTTGCGGAAATTTCTTTGATTTGTCAAGCAGCCACCACTAAATCTAATGCACAAAATCAACACTCCCCGATTGCAATCTATGCACCGACATGACGACACTAACTTGTTACTCTCCACAGTGTTGGGAAACATTTAAACAAAAACATTGATAAATTCCACTGGTATCCAACCAAGATTTAGCTTTATATCACTCTATATTTGCACGAATAAAATAAAATTGCTCAAAAAACTAATTTAACATGTTTACATAATTTTATTATCGCCAGGTTTCGATTCGACCACAAAGTAATCCACTGATTTAAACAACAACAATTAAAAAATTAAACTAACGACAAAGCAAACGTTAACTTACTTTGCGCCTCGAATTGATCCTAACAAACATAAAACAAATCTACTCCAGTAATATAATTGCAAACCAACGAGCAAGAAGCGAGTTGCCACCAAAGGTATTATTAGTTCAGTGGCCCACCCAGCACTGTCCCGAGGCCGAGGTATAAGAACAAATCGACTATATACACAACAACAAAAGAAAAGCTAAAATATGACAATACCTATGAATTTATTTTGTCTTCTGGATGGTAAAGTAACTGACAGAAAAATTTAGTGGCAATTGTTTAAGAAAGAGTACTAGCCGTTGCATCCGACGTGGCAACGATAATGTCACTTTTACACTAGATCAACAACACCCGCAGGTAACAGTGTCCATTCACTTGTGCGGGCGCATGGCACTGAGTGGCGGGGTTCATATTTTCTGGATCTTCTCTCCGACTACTACAGGATTGTTACGTCTAATTTCCTGGGCCCCCATCTCCCGGTAATTGAAGCTGCAATCGTGCTTGTCACTGTATCGGTGGATGGCGCAAAACAAACCTCCGCAGCGGCATTCAAAACCTAACAAACAAACAAAATTTCTGTTAAAACCATTTTCAACTCCCAATCATCAAAAAACTAACCAGTCAATCCAACCTTCTTGCGGCAGGTAGCACAGCGGTTTTTTTTCTTTTTAGCGTCCTTATCGCCATCCTTTTCGTCCGAACTATTGTCGAGATCTGACGTGCCGATGTTGTCGCTAACGTTGGAGGCTTCGTCGGGGCTGGAACCACCAACACCCACCGCACCCTCGTCAACAGCCTATCGATAACAAAACAAACACAAGTTAGCACGGATCAATTCAATTTCTAAACAAATAACCTTAGCCAGCAAATAGTTACTTGACTCATTGTCTTTCGACGTAGAGGGACAGTCACTAGAATTTGTTTGATGGTCGGCAACATCTTCCCGGTTAGTAGGCAGGTCATTTTGTGACATACTTTTAATTTTGATGGATGATGAGGCGAAATGTCAGGATGATGCCGATCAAATTTCGTTGCCGCGCAATGGAGCCGCCGTCCACAACACGTGACGCCGGTTTTAAGATGTGACTCTACGGCGTCACGTGCTGTGTTCTAATTGCTTCATTGTAGGCACACTCTGCTCGTTCTAGAACGCCCGTTTATACGAAACTTCAAAGACTCCACCAGTCAATATACATATTGATGCAAAAATTACTGCAAACGACCCACTTGGAAGCTCACGTTGTTCCTAACAAGACAAAGTTGAAGAAAGCAGCGCAAAATCCGAATGCTGTTTGATTGGTTTGGCATCAACCCATAATCGTTAAATCATCCTGAAGTGACAATGTATTTCGTGGCTAAGCGAGTATTAATGGCTTTGTTGTGCCCAAGTCCGATAATGTCTGAAGACCAGTTATTATGGAACATTTAACAAATAAGTGAAGGGTGACGACCTCAACGCGGTACTTCACAGCAACTAAATTTGAAAATTCGTGGTAGCATAGACAGTGTGGCCTCAAAAGCGTTTTTGGAACTAGACTTTACCAAATTTAATTTTTCTCTGAACGTATTACACATTCAAAATTCTCCTAAAAATTATTGATTCAAGAATGTACTTATGAATTTATTTTCTCGATTACTTATGCGAGGTCATCCAGAATGTCCGCACGTGCCGCTTACCCGATATCGATACCCAACTGTTGCTTTGGTAAACTTTACCTACTCTTGTAGGGGAAGAGAAAAATGTCTTTCTTTGTGCGAAACCCTCATAACTTTCATCCATAACGACTTACTACACTCTGTTGATACACTAAAGTCAATAGCGTATGAACATAAGCGTCAAACTAATGAGCAAGCAACACCTTGGACACCACTGACAGTCATCAACTGTCAAAAAAAAATGCAAGTAAGCTTTCATCAACATTGTGACCTGACGTACCTGACGTCACGTTCAATCATTCTGGATAACACTGTATAACAAAATACTGTTTAATAACGTTAAAATTTGTTACTTGACCAAAATTCTTGTGTTAATTTGTTGATAATAATGTAATCTTGAAAACCTCAATGTGTCAATGCTAAGTTGTCTCAAAGGTTGCAAGAATCAGCAAGTTCTTGAAAATGTTTGAAATAAATTTATTTGTTACCAAATCAAACCTCAATCGCGAGTTTGAAGGACGATCGAGTTGTCATTTTGTTACTGAACAAACAACTTACTTCAAGGGGAAGATCAGTAACGGGTGAAGACGAGATGTGGTTGATGGTGGTCTGTGCCGTTGTCGTGTCCCTAAGGGCACTAAGACTCGTGGGAGTGGATGGAAGCTGTTGTTTCTTTTTGAGGGCCTCCTGTAATTAAAAAATAACGTTAAAGCTCGAATCAATCAAAACACACCAACAGCCATATTTACCTTATAGCAAAGTGAGCAAAGACCATCAGTGGCGGGGCTGCCATAGAATCCACACCCTGACCGGCACAGAGCTTGCATCGGGTTCGACTCTCGCTCCATGGTGTCTTGTTAAAAAAAAAAAAAGGTAAAACGGAATTACACTTCACCAAAGCCCAATTGAGCAAGTCGAGTGGATACCCTGTCACGAAACAATACTTGATGGATTTATCTGAAACAAAGAGAAAAAAGGAAATTTTAATTGCAAATCGAGACTAAACCGACAATGCCTATTGAGAACAAAAAATTCAATAACGATTTTATTAACTGGGTGCCGTCGTCGTTCGTGCAATCACGTTCTGTTAATGACGACACTGCTGATAATGGGCGGCCTTTGGCACGGCCTTGGGGGTATTGCGCCTTCTCCAAGCAACCTGTGTGCGTGTTATCTCGGAGGAAGAAATATCGTTTGGGAAGTTAGGCCGCCCGTTCGACGCGAAATCGAGAGAGGAGAGGTTATTGACATAGTGTCCGCCGTCCGTTGCCTCGCCACCACAACAGACACGTGAGTATTTTTATAAAACGATGAAAAAAGACCACCTGATTGATCCAGGAAGCGGTGGCAGTGCGTTGCTAACAGACGCGTTATTTTTAAAGGGACGCGACAGCCCGACCCGAACCCGCGACGACAAAAGGGGAACGACAGCCCGTTTAGGAGACAATAGCACCCTCATTTCGGGCAGTTCCATCGGCAAGAAATAATTTTTTTAAAAAACCTAATTTCTCACTGCCAAAAACGGTTTTCTCCCCAGGACCGGTCATAACCGGCTCAAAGCCTTTAAAAAATTAAAAGAGATATCCCTTTTCAACCCCATTCGTTGTCGGACTCGATCTTCACGGCTTCTGCTGTAAGCAAGAAACGTTTCACTTTTCGTTACGCACTCCATTGAGAAATTAAACGATACCACGACTAAAGAAGTTTTACTTCAAAGACATACGAATGTAGATATTTACGGCAATTTCGGTTTTCTACTTTTATTACACATGTAATATGATGAAAGAAACTGGAAATGAGAGAAATATTGGTACACAAAGAGATCGACTAGAAAAGAAAGAGATAAACTCGAAAAATTAGACAAAAGGAAATGAGAATCCCAAAAGAAGGGCGATTTAAATAACACTGGACGTCCAAAGGTCCTCCCGTGCAGAGGTCGCAACCTCGAAGGTGAGGAATTTCCACTATTTTTCATGGGAACAAATATAATGTACACCAAATTAAACCATACATCCCTTGCACTGTCCACCAGAAAATTTAATGAGCATCAAAAATTCTAAATGAAATCCAAATTATTATACATCAGAAAATGAGAACATCACCACTAAAATAACTATGCTGCGTATTGTTTTACCATTGCTTACATTTTAAATTCTATATGTCTATCAATTTTACTAAATGTTCACCAAATTTAGAACGCTCAAGTTACGCGTCCGTGCTGTCATAATAAATATTCGCGCTATCTATTTATATTTAGTGTTTCTCAAAAAAACTATTTGTGCGTCAAATAATTATTCTATTACTTCAAAAATGAAATATGCTCGCGCATCTCTCCTTGCCACTTGCGCTTCCAGACAAAGAGGCACGCGAAAAAAGTTTTGTACAAGGTCAGTTCAGGGCCCTGTAATTTTTTTTTAAAAAGCACGATTAGAAATTACCACTACAAGAAGTTTTACGTTTTACATAATGCAAGCCAATTACAGCAAAGCATTTATATATTACGGAAATCAATATCTTTTTTTGTGCAAACCACTTCTATTTTTACACTTATTTTTCTTGCCCTAGCACATCTACATCTGCAATTTTGCATAAAATTATTTACCATTTGCACAACATTCTATTGCTTGTGTATTTTTGATCAACAAATAGTATTTTTAACTGCTAAATAATTTAAGACACTGTCGAAAATTAAATATCTGGGTATTATGTTAGAATTAAATGCGGAATAAAATTTGGTGAACCTTTAGTATTTATGGTCAACAAAAGTTATTTTGGCGAACAAAATATATAAGAGGCCAGCATTTTGTCAATATTTGGTTGTCGCTTTAAGATTATGTATTTTCTTAATTTTGGTGAGCATTTAGTATTTTTGGGAAATGAAAGTATTTTTTTGTATGAAAATATTGGGTAAATTTGGTAGACTGTTAAATACGACCCATTTTTTAATAATAACGATTTTTAAGAATTTGCATCTACAAGTGCCCCCAAAATCACATTCTTTGCTATTTTTGCCCCTCTTGGCTTCCACTAGTTGTTTTTCTATAAATTAACCACGACAAAGGCCAATCCAAATGCTAGGAAACTACAATATACTTTTTACGGGAAAAGTTATAAAAAAAAACAAGCCATTAGCCATTATAACTTTCGAAGCCGGGTAGATACTGTGAACTTCGCTTATCGTCTGGTCTTTGCCTCCCTCTTCGCAGCGATCGAGTGATTATTCCACGATAACAGGAAACCTCTGCACTCGGCCACGCTCAAGTACCAAACAGGCTATCAGTATAACTGACCTATGCTGATTAAAAGCCTTCGAGTAATGCACGATTTGAAAGTGGATTGCAGCGAGGCTCATCCCACGTGCACAAACAAATATTGTTACTACTTATTTGGACAAAACGTGGATTTTTATGAATCAGACCGCCAAATCGGATGACGCATTCGAATCGAACGTTGTTGTGTTAACCGTAATTACGAATGCAACGGAACAACACACAAAGGCAAATTTGATGACGAACTTCGGGGCCATCACGATGACGACATTCACGGTACCGCGCAAAATGGAGATTACGTCACGCAATTACCGCATTCTATCGTCGTCGAGACACCGGGGGGGACCCCCCCATCAGCACAATAATAGTCAAGTGGGTCACCTACTATTGTTTTCATTAATGCGTGTGTAGATGTGCGTTGTTCTTCCATTGTTGGCGGTGGAAAACCCACCAAACGATTTTTAATCGCCACGGCCGGACAGAGGTCGGGAAAGGAATGTTTCAAAAGTGTGTCAAAACATTCACTTACACAACAACATTGCAGGTCTCAGTGTAATCAGGTGTTTAATGCACAACAAGTGCAACAGATCGAGATGGCACGCCACCAATACCGATAGCAGAAGAAGTATTTCAGACCAACTCAATAGTGGTCGATTTGCGCAAACTACATTCTCCCCATAGTGTTTTGATAATAACTCGTAAGATTCTACTTTAGAGTTGTTTTCAAGATTCAGAACTAACCCTGCAGGTAGGACTGGAAATAGCCTGCTAAAAACACTGATATGTGGGAGATTGAAATTAAAAGTTGGTCAGCGGAACGGATTATCTGGGGCAGTTGGCGGAATCGATTTCAGCGGATGTCTCGCCGTCTCAGACAATAATTGCGCTTTAGGTTCGTGGGGGATGAAATTCTCTCTATCGACTTTACAAGTGGAAACTGTCTGAAGGATAGTTAAAAACTGAAGACGTCAAGCATTTCGTAGGCACAATTTCGGCGACAGCTAAACAACGGAAACTTTGACGGAACGTACCCACCAGGAACTGATTAACACTTTGCAAATTGACAACACCAACTTTTACAATATCCTCTCTGCTCGTAATGATCTTATTATACTCAAAATTTCCCTTTCACGCGTAAAAAGCCTTGCCGTCTTCGTTGCACTTACGTCAAATGAAACGTCACTTGACACGACGAAGTAAGTGTTAGGGCAGATCCCTAGTTACATAATGATCTTGTCCCAAAGAAAGTTATAAATAACAATCAATAGAAATTGAACTTATTAAATTGATGACACTTCGACATACACTTGATCAAATGGGTGTTTCACAAAAATTCGATAAAAAAAGTTGCAGTTAATTTAGTAAAAATAGTGTCTTCCAAGAGAACGGCCAACCAGAATGAAATTGAAGTTCTATCTGACCACCTGACTAGATTCTGAAACTCTGCTTTCTTTAAAAATTATTTTATACTTAAAAAAATAAAATTTTAAAGGTTATGAAACAATCAGCATCGCGGCAATAATATTCTTAGCAAATGTACCAATTTGCTGTCTTCTAGGTATTATAATTACCTCATTGTAGAAATCTTTTTCAATGTATTGAAACGTACAAATATTCCTTGTTATGTTAAATTCTCGTACGGACGTACCTATACCCATTTGCAAACTATAGAAAGAAAAATAACAATGACCATAATACGTATAATGCAGACTCAAAACACAATGACGATGAATATGGAACGGGTTGCACGTGAAGTCAATGTCGAAGCCAATTTACTACCAAAATACGCAGTTTCGAGCGCTATTCACTGGCATTTTGGCTCCTTGTCAACTACGCTCGTCGCAGCGTCTCTTTCCCGAAGCTACTCGCAAGTCTCAACGTACGTCTACTATTATGTTTAAATATAATTTTGTAAAGTTCATGAAGCCATAAAAATGCTACGAAATGTCCGCTGCAATGAGCTACGACACGGCGGCCTGTCGATCGTCTCTCTCTTACCCGCTGAGAATGACAAGAACAATCAAGTGTACACGCTGTCGGACTGGATGTTTAATAAATATGGTTGGGGTAACAATTACAAAGGTTTCTTTCAGCAGTAATGACCATATGATGGTAGGTTTTTAAAACTACTTGAGTTGTTCCTGTAGTAGAAATTAATTATTCATAACAACGCACGCGAAGTTGGTTTTACATTGAGTAAAAATAACGTCTTTCCATTCTGGCCACCACATTCACCACATAGAAGTCACTGCAGAATAGTAGGCCAAGACATGCCAAGTCTGTCTGGGTTAGAAGGAGATATCGAGAAGGCTGCTGCTTTGGGGGGTGTTAACTACGACGTGTTGATAACTCGAAAGTCCTTGTCGACGTTCGCGAACAAGAAAGAGACGAACGGGAGAGCGTCACGTTGGAGCTGCATACCGCCGTCATCATTTAACATTTTTATGATTTTGCGGACGTCATTCAAAATCTAACTATAACGGGGTCAGTAACGAACCCATGGTAATTGTTTACAATGTCCACTTTTCGCTTTTTGTGCTTTTTTTTGGAAACCATCGTAAAACATCATTAGAATGCCATTTTGAGCAATGAAATGTTGTGCAAATGATCAATAATTTTATGCAAAATTTATAGAAAAAAAAAAGTTGTGCTACGGCAAGGAAAATGAGTAAAAATAAAAGTAGTTTGCACAAGAAAAGATATTGATTTTCGTAATGTATACAAGGTGACGAATGCGTTAGTGTAATTAGTTTTTTGAAAATCGAAGAGTGGGTAAAGTAAACAATGACCGAACCCATTTCTTTATGCAATTCATCATTGGATCTAAAAAAACACCCATAATTTCTCATTGCGTTGTGAAAGAACTATAATGCCGCAGCACGGTCAGATGGTCGGTTTTAATGTTCGTTTTTTCAAAATGTTGGTGAGAACTGAACCGCAAATTCGCGAGGAAACGAAACGCACCGGTTTCGGTGGGAGAGTACCTCATCAATCCGGTCTTGTAACCTTTAAAAAGAGCCGTAATAAACCCACAATCCGTGCGAACCAAAACCCAACATCTTAATTGGATCACTCCATGGTCGGATCCCTCCACAAAGATGTTCAACGTTGAAAACAAAACCCTAAAAGAGAAAACCGAAATATCCCGTTCTCTCGTCTCTACACACGTCCGTCGATCTGTTCCGTGAGCCGTTTCTGTACTTTTCTCCCTTCTCTCTCATTCCGCATTGAAAGTGTGTCAACAACAGTTCTGTGGGTTCCGTTATTCTTCCGAACGCGGTGTCCCACTTCTCGACCGCATCTTGGCAATTTCTGATGCACACGCCGATGCAAAATCGTCGAATAATTGTTGCGCAACTCGCTGCACAACCCGACGACGACAGTTTAAAACAGGGACATCGATGGCGACTCGCGACCCACTTAACCTACTTACACTTTCTATTTCTTTCATTCGTTTCTTTTAATTATTGATAACGATTCTATCGTTTTGTTTTTTTTTTTAACGTTACGGTTTCGTATGGCGAATTTCGCTCCGGAAATTTCTCTGCGTCGAAGGATAAACCGAGGTTGGGCGAAAACTGTCAGATGTTCACGGTGTACACGAAATTAATAAGCTGCGAGAGCGGAGGGCGGTGAAATCGAAGATTTTGCAAGACACCGCATGTTACGCACTACTGCTGTTATTGCAATGGTTATTTAGGTTTAAGAAATGCGTTTTGTTCCCCTTGCCACTTTATCGTTGTTATTATTTATTCGGGCAGATATGGGCACAGCATTGTCCTCATTGGGGGCAGGAGCGGAGTTCATTTTTTCAATTCTAGTCCAATCAGTTGCGGAATGTCATTTTATTCAAAAAATGTAGGAATTATATTTTAACATCTTTGTAATTGTGCAGGCTAAATAATGCTGCACAATGCCAGCCACATGAAGTGTTTAATTTTATACATTCCGGATTCTTTTAAAGATCATTGTACATACATAGATATAGAATTATAGAGCTATCTGTAAAAGAAGCCGGCCAAAAACTACCAACAGAACACAAGACCCGTGCGTTTTTTTTTGTAACTAGTTATACAGATATGGTAAAACAACTTTCAGTTAAAAACAAATTCAGTATCAAGGAGTCATTAATTAAATAGCAAAGATGAGATGTACTTACACAACCACAATGTAAGCAGCCGTGCATTAAAAAAACTTTAACTTTAAAAATTTGCATGCTGCCTACCACGTGCGATAAGTATGCAGATTTTGGAAATTACGAAAGATACTCATCATTCATCTCAAAACGACATTCTGCTGAAGAAAATCCAGAAAAAGATTTCGCAACTTTACCCAAAGAAAACAAACCGAATTTATAAATTATAGAAACATGTAGTGGCTTGTGGTTAAATATAATAACTTAAAAGTTTGGGACCATTATAAGTTAATGCCATTGCAGATTGGGTTCATGTCCAGAAAAGGTCGAAGTTCAGTTTTCAACGCGAACAGCATTACGAAATAATGAGAAAACACATGTTAGATTCTGTATAAAACCAAAATCATGAAAATATGAGAAAACACGTGTTCGATCCTGTATAAAACCAAAATTTACCTTTAGATCGGAATGTCCACACACAATCACTGGCAACAAACTCAATATAGGTAGTTATCTTGCAACTTATATTCCTCAGAACATCAGTAAAAGAATAAACAGGACTGGTCCAGAATCAAAAATATATACCAACAGGGCAGCTGCGCACGCACCTTCAACACAAAGTTCTAAAACCTTACTAATGATAGGTACAGCCAGTTTCAAAAGTAGTGTCCATTTCACCCTTTATAGAAATTTAGATTTCTTCCATAGATGATGTACTAGCTAAAGGAAACCCAGTGGATCTGTTCCATTATTTCATATGCTTAGCATACAAATAAATTTTAATGTCTGTGTGGGTTTTATGTATAAAATAAACAAGTTTAAAGTTTAACAGACGGACATTACTTTTGAACTCGGCTGTACACAAGGTATAATTCCAAGTTTCAAACTTAGACAAATAATCTAGGTATACTATACCTAGAAGTAGGTAATTCAACCAAGATAATTGTGTCTTAAAATTTACGAGGCTGTCATAAAAACAATAGGAACCCTACTAGAAGTCCAAAATTTAGCTTACAAAAATCCACCTATTCTTAAAAATACGATAGAAGTATCCAGGTAATGTAAAACATCCGAAAACTTTCTAAGTTCGGTAAATAAAAAAACAAAGTACCTAGGTAGTTTTAAAAAAGAAATTAAGCCACTTCATTCTCAAAAAGTTAATGAAGATACTTAAGGCATTTTAGGTACAGCCTACAGTTGCAGCGGGCACAGGAATTACTTTTTGTTCATTTTAAGGTAAAGAGGGACATAGGTAATTGAAAAATAATTTAGAAGAATAATTGATCCCAAAGTTCATATAGTTAATTAAACAATTATTGCTCTTAACAATTTACCATTCTTCTTTCCATTATTACTAACACTAATTCTTTCACCCTAATTACTGTAAATCTGTACCGGAAAAAGACATTATAATCGCGTCTACGGCGCCCAATAGAAGCAATTACTATAAACAAGAAATACCTAGACTAATTTTCAAAAAAAAAGAAGCAATATTGGCCAAAAGGGCATGTTAAAATAGAGAGAAAATGAGAAAATAATGGCATCATTTAAACTAAGTAACATAATGTGATTTTAATAGCATTCCGCATAACTTTCATTATTTGCCAATAAGTAAAACCTTTTCCGAAGATGAAGATACGATTAACAACAATAGCAGTAACTGCGTGGAGAAAAATTGTCATTTAACCTCATCTTAAAAGCAACGTAAATATACAGGGTTAGCCACAAGTGCGGAATTAAACTTCTCCCAGCTAAATCTAGGTAAAAATTATGAGTGCTTTTTAAATGAGCAATCATTACGAGATTTTTCCTACATCGAGCAGTGGTATCTTTAAAATAAAGAAAATTTTCGTTAAATGTGATCCATGTCCGCTATTGAGGTGGTAAAAGCCGTTCAAACACGAAGAAAAAAATTCTATTACGTCAGTACATTCCAAACAAAGTGCAAAAAAAGACAAACATTCGACCACTGAATCGATATCTTCTTGATTTACTGCCAGAATTTTACTGTTTTTTGCCAACCTAGAAATGTAGCTACCCATAACATCATTTGGTAACGTCACGTGGAAACTTGTTATGAATCTATCGCAATTACCAACATAAAGTAAACAAGCCAAAGAATTATTTTTATCAAAATGTTCACCGATTCCAACATAAACATGATGACAATTTTTGAAAAAACAAAATACATGTATACATAAATATTACGTATTATCTTCATTATATCTATATTAATTATTGACGGGTCCAAATGGGCAAGTCCATTTTTCTAAGAAAAATAGGGTTATGTATGTCGAGAACATTCATGGTCAGAACATGGCTTCGTCAGAACTAAAAAATGTACAATCGGGGACTCAAACAATGACCAGTCTCGTCTAACCATTGACGTTTAATTAGTTGTCATTATATGTAGATAATTAATATACCGGGTGTTTCAACGAGAACCGCCGGTGCCAAATTGCGTATTTCTAATAGAGTTAAAAATTTGAAATTTGGCAAAAATAAACTTTAATGAATGCGCTACAATGTGCTTTTTCAGAAATTTTCAATATTTTTTTTATTAATATTATGTTCGCAATACCGCCAGGTACACGTTCCTGTTGTTAAAAATTTGAAATTTGTAGTTGAAGTATCCCTAATTGTGTTTTTAAGAAGTTCACGGGATTTTGAAGAATTTATGACACGACTGCTTTATTGAAGCAGTCCAATTTGGTGACAAACGGTTCGGTTATTTATGACTTAAAAGCTGTACCTACTCAAAGATCTTTGCAGTGCAGAGACCATCATAAAACCTAATGCAGTTACCCGCAAGACTTGCGCCACAAAAGTGTCATCTGTCAATCAAAAAACTCCCTGAGGGCTGAAATTTAAAAATCCAAATAACGGTTTGATATAAAAATATTTCAATTGTTCGTTATCACTCTTGGAGGTCGTGATTATGAGCTTGAAGAAAATCAAAGAGATGAAGTGAATATTTCGATATGAAATCGCGCTCGAAAGTAAAAACTCCCACCGTTTAAAAAAAAAAAAAACGATAATGTCATCTTGTAGTGCATGAATTACAGTTTATTTCTGCCAAATTTCAAATTTTTAACTCCATTAGAAATACGCAATTTGGCACCGGCGGCTCTCGTTGAAACACCCGGTATGTATAATTCTATATACATGTAATTCAAATAACGTAGAAGGGCCAAACACGACCGGACATTTTTAAAGTCGTTGCAGACAATTTTTCGAAAAATTAGTCACAAGCACTAGATACGAAATTTCAATGTCGATATTTTTCGAAAACATACAATTATTGCACAAATGTGACCTCCCAAGGTTCATAACATAAACGTTTTCGCAAAGACTTCTTTATTAAATTTTACCTTCATGGTAGTTTGACACGTCCGAGACAAGGACGCCTAACATTATCTTATTTATTAGCCACGTTTTTATTGCACAGAAACGAAATCAGTCTGTCGAAGCAACGGAAACAAAAATTTGAATGCGCTGGCAATATGATAAATAATTAGGAAACGTTTTCGATTTGTTAATGAAACGAACGAGAAAGTCTACCTACCATCTATGAAGCTGAAACGACCTCACTTTCCGTTTTCACCGAGAAGGTCCCCAGATAACGAAAGAAGATCATTGGCGAGTTCTCAATTTTTTCCAAAGTTCTATATCTTTCCCTGCCGTTTGGTCATTGTTAAATCCAACCCCGAGTCAAATCAATAGTTGTATTCATCATCAAAAAAAAAATCATCTACGTCTGAGCAACTCTGATGGAAAACCCGTATTTTAACTCTTTGCGCCGTTGGGGGTGAAAATAATCAAAAGAAGAAATCACTAATGATCGCGGACAATAAAAAAAGTGAACCCCGTTCTTAGGGGAAGGCGCGCCGCGCGCAGACGGCGTCCAGACGGAGAGTGCAACAATCCGATTCCCTTTTTGCGAAAATAAGCGAGGAAACAGTAAAATCAACAAGGTCACGGGATTCCGCGAGTTGCCAGTGACGTCATGACCTCGATTAAGGCTATTATCGCACTCGACAGAGCTCCACGACTAGCATCGCTGACGGCCATGTCGCCGTCGTCGCGTTGGAATCATTTCCGCCCTGCTGACGCTAACCGGGAGATCAAGAAACTAAACCGTTAACAAACAACGGACGGGAAAGGAGAAATAGAGGCAAAGGTGGGCGCCGTCGTCGTTAAAAAGCGCACGTGGTGCCAGCGACCTCACCAGACACCCCACGTGCAGTCCCCGAGGGCGACAGCTTATCTCGGATCTTACGGGGGGCCGTCGAAAAACCGACGCAGTTTCGCAACGGATAATATCGAAATATCGAAGACAGGTGCGATTCCTGTCGTCAGCAAAGCCACTCGAAATCTACCCAGGTGACGCACAATCGACGAGTAGTACCGAGATTAAGACGTCACTTTGACAGTTAGCCTTTGTTTACGAATTATCAAATATTTTTACGTGGAAGTCTAGAAGGATCTAGCGGAAATCGTATGTTATGCCCAAGATCTAAAAGCGTTTGACGGATAACGATAAGCAATTGGGTCCACGTCATTCGATAAGAAGACTGGTCGCAACGGAGGGTTTTCCGGTCATTAGGGGGTCCTGGAAGTTTTTGTTTCGTCACTGAAGAAATGTTCGATACGTGTTTGCCAGAAGACGGTGATCAGATTCTTTTCCAGCGTATCTGTTGAACAAGAAACGTGACTAACCCATCGGCATTTCCGCTGACAAAAGATGGCTAACTCGACGAAGTCAAATTTAATAATTGTAACCTTGCGACAGGGTCATTATTCGAGAACAATGACGTCACACCAAAGGGTTTTCGACCCTCCTAACTCTTCACTTCACTGACGGGTGTCAGGAAACGTAAAAAATGACGCTCACCTCAACAAACACCTGTATCAGCTGTCAAAGTGATGCACCTACATGGGCAACACTTGGCACTCAAAGGAGGCTCCTGTGAGGGGGTTCGACGCAAAAACCGCCACTTTTTCACAAATACCACAGATGACAACACCTCCACAGCTATTCTTTCACCAATACCGACACACGTGTCCAAGTTCAATAAGGGACGGCCAGGTCCGAATCGTCGATTTCTACTGCGAATACCGCGTACATGTCGTGGACCATCGAAGCCGAGTCAAAATTTTCGAACTGAACAAAGACAATGTGAAGAAAGAATACTCTGCGTGGTGAACAATTCGACGGACAACCCAATTACACGGGGGGCCCGGAGCGAACTGACGTCGACGTTGGACGGTCAGACTTGGCCCGACCAATCGAGTGAGCTCGGCTGGGAGATTGTGCCTTGAGATGTTTTGCGCAACTCCCGCGAGAGAGACGGCGTTACGGGACGATTGCGAGAAAAACGAAAAGGGACGAGGACAATCATGGCGGACATCTTGGAAAGTTGCCGAGTCAACTTTGGCGCCGCGTATTTATCGGAAAATAAAATAGGCGCTTGCGGCGCAATCGAAGATAATACGGACGTGCATGAGTCGGACTTTTTCGAAATCCCGACAGTTATCAGAGGTTAACTTCCAATTCGCTCTACATGCGCAATTGATTTACAACCGTCAGGATCGAAAGCGAATAAATCAAAACGAGTGGCCGGTGCAACGTGAAAATTATACAGGGAGGAGAAAAATGTTGACGATGACAACAACAAAAACGGAGCAATTATCCTTCCGGACGCCGGTTCAACGGACCGAAATGAGAAGTTCCTTTGCCAGAAGCCGAAATATTTTGGTCAATTCTATATGGGAATATTCACGTGTTTGTGTGGAGACGCTATTGCCATTGCCCGGCCCAAACAAAGAACGAAAATATGAAACGTCACGACGATAGTCGTTCGAACCCACAGAAAACCTTGATGCGGTTCGCAAAAACGACACACGTTTATTTTTCGACACCGTCTTTTATATCCATCCAAATATAATGAACTCCACGGCGCGCACCTATCAGCTGTGCTCGGAGGAATGGGGAAGGCCGCGGCGAGCTCATTCGAGGTCGATTGGTCTGTCGGTTCAACATACATATATAAACATACAATCGACTCGTATATGAGGATAAAAATATAAACATACCTACACTGGCCTTTCTCGCTTCCTACCTACCCAATAACAGAAATTGCCGCCAACGAAGGCGGAAAAAAATAAACGCGAAGGCTGCACGCGACGCCATTTCTGCGCGCGGCCACCAAAGCGGATTGTGCATGACTTGTCCTTTCTCAATTAACACCTTCCGAGATCCACGTGTCGACAAAAGGGACATCGACGAGAATGCCGTTAGGAAGAGCAGAGCTGATGCATCATCGATTCCGCAATTTTGTTTTAGCTCTAAGAACAGTCAGTTCAAGTGGAGGGAACAACTAAAAACCCGTTCAGATGGAAAAAAACAAATTTTCGGTAATTGTTTACAATGTCCACTCTTCGCTTTTTGTGCTGTTTTTTTGGAAACCATCGTAAAACATCATTAGAATGCCATTTTGAGCAATGAAATGTTGTGCAAATAATAAATAATTTTATGCAAAATTTATATAAAAACAAAAAAAAAAAGATGTGCTAGGGCAAGAAAAATGAGTAAAAATAAAAGTAGTTTGCACAAGAAAAGATATTGATTTTCGTAATGTATACATGATGACGAATGCGTTGGTGTAATTAGTTTTTTGAAAATCGAAGAGTGGGTAAAGTAAACAATGACCAAATTTTCTATAGATTTTATTACCCTCTGCACACAGTATAACTTCGTTCATTATTTACGCTTTCACCTAAAAAACTGTTTTATCATTATTTCTGCACTTTTCAGAAGTTACATACAAAGAAAAACGAAATAATATATTCAGTCGCCGCGCCGTCATGAGCTCATAAATTCTAAGAGTAGAACTTCTACCTAAAGCACCTGAGATACACTCTAACTTATAAAGTGACGTTAAAGGCCAGCAATACAACAACGGTTGCTCGATAAAAGAAGAAATTTACAACCTTTTTTATGCTATCTTGCCCAAATTTTGGACAATGGGCAGGCGTAACCATCAGTTTCGTTCAAAGTGCCCACTGTCGTAGACATTTGAAGAATCTCCCACTTTTTGACCGATACCTACACCAATAATTTTTTTTCAATTGATGACTTTTTTGCATTAGGAGTGGCATTGATGAAACCGCGCGAAGATCAGTGTTGCGCTCTGTCCCACACACGTGGAACTATACAAATTCCATCCATGCTCGCCTATGCATACCTACGTCAGTAAATTTTTAGATTTTTAAATTTTGTTTGAATGAAAGATATGATATTCTGAAGACCATAATGTATAATAATAATGATCTACTTGTAGGAAATAAAACGGCGTTACAATTATGGTGATAAATTTTGGATAATTTTTAAATGGTTTAGAAGTAAAAAAACACTAATTTTTGTTCTTAACGACAGAGAACCCAACACTTAATTTCGGTCCCATAAATCTGAAAACTAAAATTTATGAAATGTTGCGTTGTCCGTCGCACTCGCGGGGCGCTATAGCCACAAAAATTAATTTTTTCGTGGAATACATCTTGAAAAGTAAAGCGAACATTATGGTTTTTACGATTTTGCTTCAAACATAATGATAGTGTGATGGTCCAAAAAAAAAATATTTTATATCAGTCTCTTTGAAATAAAATAAAATTCAGGAATTTTTTTTAACAAATCTCGAGTGACTGTTTTTAAAAAATACTTGATCAAGGGATTTCAAACTGTCCTAAACTAAGCACTGATTTTTATAGATTTTAAAAGAAAAAATCCCAAAAAAATTGCTTTGAAAATCGCACGACACTGAAAAGTAGCCAATAGAAAAATAGAATTCGGTGTCATTTCTATGACAATATAAAAATTTCCTGGAAATTTTTGCACCTTGCATAAAATTAATAAGTGGAAATTATTTCAGCCAATCAAAATCATTTATTTATTAATAATGACATCATAATGGCATAATGGACCAATGTCTGTGTCGTTGCGATTTTCTTACCGAATATGCCCTCGTGCAATGATTAATATCCGGAAATTCTATTCTCATGCATTTCCGGAAATAATCAATGCACTAGGGATATTATAAGTGAAAATTTCTTTAACGATGTAATGGACTGACGTGCCTATAACGCCTGCCTAGAAGGAGCGACAAGAACGCAACATCAGATAAATGGTAAACTTAACTTCATAAAACTGACTCTTCAAGAAACGATACAATTTTTATAAACAAAACCTCGAATAATGTTCAATTTAGAAGGGCACCATACTTTTGCAAAATTATGATTTGCTGCTTCTAAATGCACTGGGTCACATCAAAACCAAAACTTTATTAAACTTCGTATCATTAAATTCAAAAATTTCTTTTTGGAAATTTGGAAAAACGTGAAGCACATAAAAGACGTCATTCGTTTATTGCGCTAAGCTTAAAAAAGGACATGGTTAACAGTTTTTTATGTTCTGATTTTTCAATTAATTTCTTCTAGGCAGATCGTCCTTATAAATTTTTGACGACTTTTCCTTTTCTGTGGTAATAAATCAAATCACAATTTCAGTAATTAAACAATTACTTGGATACCACAAATACACTAACAACTTCAGTAAGGAGTAAAACAGCGTTTTGGTGCTTCCCCACTACCTTTCGTTAATAACAATTCCTCACCCTAACAAAGCATAATAGGGGTAACTTTTTCAACTCACAAACAACTTTGTAGCTCACATAAGTCAACAGTTGTCGTCATAAAAAACAAGAGGACAAAAACACCAATATCAAGATCAATATACATACGAGCTAAACGATGACTCAACCGAGTTGAAATTCATATTCCATAATTCTCCGAATTTGTTTTGTTAAATTGAAGTCAGCAAACGATTGGGTTATATTAATGGTAATTTACTCGTTATCTCGGAGAAAGTTAATAAACAATATTGTGTAGATACAACTTAACAAATAACTTTCCCTGATTTTTTCAGTTTCGCAATGGTGCGTACGAAAAGAGGTGAGAAAATGGCGCGCCAGACAACCGAAACCATAATTATCACCTTAACACATTTTGTTAAAAAACGAACAAATTTAAAACGGCCCAAAAATATCGTGAAACTTAAAATCGTCATAAAAAACTTCTAAAAAAAAAAAACTACATACATTATTAATTAACCCGTAAGAGGAAAAAATGTGATTTCCTGCGAAACATCAGTGACATGGGCTGAGAAGTTGAAACCGTTTAGTGTCGTCTGGGGTAAAGTAGTCGCCACAGTGTTCCCGTAAAGTAAACGCGTACAGTCAGTTTCATGAGTAATTGGAGAGTGGAGAGCGTTTCACTTTTTGTGACGCGTCCTTTAATATTGAACGATTTTATTCTACAGTCGCCGAAGAAGTTTAATTGGGTAATTATTGTAGCAAGTCTGCTAATAAACTCTACAGCCGCTGAAGAAGTTTCAAGAAAAGTTGCAATTGGGTGATTATTGTAGCAAATCTGCTAAATAACTGTTCTTCCTAAAATAAATTTTTATTAAAAAAGATATTTCTTTCCCACATTAACTTCTTTGTCCTGCATAACTGATGCCTCATTGGATTAGTGGCCAAACTAAGTTACAATGGTTAACGAGTTGATGCCAAAAAAGCGTTATTATTGTCTGAGGAAGCGGATATTTATCACGCAAGTACAGAGCACAGAACTAATTGCTCTCGCGAAATTTCATTGTCCCGGGATGATTCAGACAGTCTTTGACCTTTACGCCTTTCCTGGCCGGTGCAAGCGTAAATTTAACTCAACACACGGCAATCCCTGCACCTATATTTAACAACATGGACGTGAAATTTATTGGAGCAATAGCGGACCGGCGAGATGTTATTATAGACCACCAGCTGCAAGGGGATGGTTCCACTGAAGTTCTAATCTCAATTTAATTACCGCCTAACCGAAGAATGCACTTACATCTGGCCAAGTGTTTGGCTAGTTCGTGCGCTCCAAACTACGTGTATTGTAAAATTTTATAAATAACCTGAAATATTTATACTCCGGCCAGACCAAACGATTTACTCGGTTCTCGAATTTGCAAGTGAAAAGTGAAAACGGCAACGAAAACGAAACGTTATTATTGAAAACGCGCATGACGCGCAATTTTCGTTTGTACACATCGTACTACGTTTCAAATTCATTTAAAACCGCGAGGTTTATCGGCGTAAAAGAGCACATCGCCTCGAAAACAATGAAATCCAACCCTTCGACCACTGCCGTGCATAATAAAATGCAATGTGTTGGGGTATTCCCCCTCCGAGACCAAAAAATCCACCCCCACTGGCGTGAACGTCGAAAGGTCGTCGACCCTGCGATTCACGTGGGGTCCTCGCCAGTCCAAACAAGAGACCGCGCCTTCCCCTCTGGAGATGAAGAAAGAAAACTGCTGACGTCGCGGTGCAACAACTCACGCGACCTTGCTCGCCCCAATTATTTACCAGGTCCGGCTTCACCGCAATTACCTCAATCCCCCCAATAAAAATCGATGGCAAACTGGTTCGGAAAGTCGCCGTGCCGTGGTGGGTGCGGGCAATATAACGGCCACATCCTTTCTCACCAGCGACATTAAACAAAAGCAATAATTACCCACATCGCCCGAGTAAAAACCGGCATTGGGCAAAAATAGCATCAGTAATAAGTGGAAAGAGTTCAACCGGAAAAAAAAAATTTGCCACCCCTTTGTGGCAGTCTTTCTCAACTTTTGAACTTTACCAACTTGGCGGATTCGGGGGTTGGTTTCGGTCGCGTAATGAGGGGGTGTGCGCTACACTATTGCGGCGGTGCGTGTGCAAATCGATACAAGATGAACGCACGACGAACAGACGGCGTTGCAGGGCCGTAGGCAGAATCGATATGGCCCTCTCTGCCGCCCCCACGCCAAAAACGACGAACGCAGTTTTCACTCTCCGTCGGCCAACAACACAAATTAAAGGGGATGTAACATGTCTGCCGCCATTGACTGGGCCGCATCCCGCCACTACGCAATAAATTTCAATGCCAACCCCTCGAAGAGAAAAATTGTTTTTAACGCCGACAATTTTAACGCAAATCGGAAACGTCATCTAGAAACAATTTTTAGGGTTCCTTGACGACTTCCTCTTTTAGTAATTACGCGCAAAATTAATGCTGAAATTATAGTGCTCATCTCCGCGTTCTTCAAGGTGACTCAAACATGAATTAGATACGCTTTCATAGATTACAAGATAAAAAATGGACAGTAGTGGAAGTCACTTCGTTTGAAAGGTCATTCATAGTTTAGATAACGGCGTTAATTTTCAACATTTCTCGCAAAATCCTCATTAACTATGGAATAATTATTTAAAATTTAATTTGACTTACCATACTAAATGCTGGTGACAAAGGATGTTAATGTGGTCTAGAACTGACGCGCGTAGACCACATCGGGATTAGAAGGAGTCACTCTCTGCATCTGAAAATTTATAAAATTATTTTGAGAATCATTACGTACAAAACGGCAAAAGCCTGGCTATAGATTTGTCTACATTATTTTTTAACGGGATTTAGGTCAAAACTGATATCAATTCTTATTCGAATTGCATGTGAATTAATAAAAACGAATTAGAAGGTCATATTGTTCGTTTGAGAGTGATTAATGTCCCTACTACAAAATCTGTAATGTAAAAAAAAATGAAAAGTAGTTCACAAAAGTTAACATTTTGTGCTCGATATTTAAATTAGTGCTGCAAAGAATTTTTAATGGCTCTTTAGATCAATAGAGAAATATACCTATCTTAGCAGACTTGGTCGGTAGTAAGTATGTAGTAGTATATTTTCATGGAAGATCATTTTTTTGAAATAAAAACATAGGAGGTAAGTACATTATAATATTTTATTGAGTAGAATTATTTAAACACAAATAATGCAGCAGACTTATTTCTGGGAATAAAAATTCGAACAAGAAAAATGAACAAAAGAACTGAAATAAAAAAAATAAAACAAACGACGTTTGAGTTGAAATTAGTGTTAAAATGCTACGATTGCTTTTTTGTTCTGTAAACATGTGAAATAATTCAATAAATTTTAGCGATAGTCTGAGACTAGCTCGGAGACTACACTACAGTGAAGATAATGGCTGAAAGGCAAATGTTAAAACAGAAATTTTGACAGTTAGCTTTTCAGATTAGTCACATTAGTCTTGACGTCATCTACCAACCACAAAGAAATAGTTTTTTGAACACTCCCCCAAGTGTCTTTCAAATAGTGGTCCTTTCTTATCAGTAATGCAATAAAAAAAGAATGAGAATCAAAAGAGTAGTAATAATAATTGTTAATAACACGACCAGTAAACTCCACACTAAAAATCGTTCTAATTAACAAGCGACTAGCAGTGACGCCAGTTCAGGACGAGGAATAAATTTTTTTTGAAAATTAACCATGTTTTTGTTGAAGTAAATTTTATGCAGGAATCGCTTTTTGAACGAAAGATAATTCTTCTCAATTATTAAAGAATAGTAAGTTCCTAGAAGTTAAAAGAACCATGTTCTAATTTATGTCAATTAAACGACTTTCTTCCTCGAAGTATGAATAATTTAAAAGGATTATACGTCAAGGACCACAAGTCTTCATGACAATAGAAGCCTAATCGCTGTTATTTATGGAACGTAACTCTCAAAGCTCTTACTTCTGGGTCCCTACCCACTGCCTCCATATCAGACACGAAAGGGCTTACAAATTTTCTCTTTCTCTTGTTCTTGCACATTTTCTAAATATTTACGTAATCCCTGTCCTGCCTTCAGAGCTTAACACTCCCAAAATAGTAATTTTAAATGCAAAATACTTATCAGTAGGTACCTACATACAGGTCCTTCAGAGAGAGCCGCCGGTGCTTAAAAACGTATTTGTAATGGAGTTAAAAATTTGAAATTTGGCACAAATCAACAAACTATAATTAATGCACTGAAAGATGGTAGTATCATTTTCCGATTTTTTTTCCGGTGAATTTTGACTTCCGATCGCGATTGCGTATCGAAATATTCACTTCATATCTTCGATTTTTATCAAGCTCATGATGACGACCTTCAAAAATTAATAACGTGTAATTGGATAATTTTTATATCAAAGGACTATTGAATTAAATGAATTTTTAAATTTTATCTCTCGAGGGGACAGCGTTGTGGGTCGTTTACTGAGTGCGCTTGTGGCTACCAGCCATTTATGTGTTTTGCTTTCAGAAATGTGACTGCCTGAATAGAGCAGTCTTGTCACAAATCCCTCAAAATGTACAGAGACTCCTTATAATTATAATTAAAGACCCTTAAATTTCAAATCTTTATAATGACAAACGTCTACCTGGCAATAATACAAACGTAAGTAAAAAAAAAATTTGAAAATTTCTGACCAAAACACTTTATGGCGTCCCAACGGCGCATGGAATTAATTACAAAACAGGCAATGGTGTTATATTGTAACACATTAATTAAAGTTTATTCCTGTCAAATTTCAAACTCCACAAGAAATGCGTTTTTAAACGCCAGCGGCTCCTTCTAGGGAGACCACGCATAGTGGATTACAAAATGGCATTTTCTTTAAAATTACGCAAAAATATGGCGTCACGATGCATCAAATCAACCTTTCGGTGAGAATTTAATATTCTTGTTATAGAAAGTTTTTTACAATATAAAAACAAAGAAAAAAATAGGTTTACCTTTAGACAAAAACTATGAGAAAATTGACAAAATTATGAGTGATTTCGTTTTAAAACTATAACGTCATAAACTTCGAACCATCCATAAAGCAATTATCTCCAGGTATTCTGAAAAGCTCACGCTAACACCCTCTTGGTATACCCCGCCATAAATTATTATTTACGGTGGTCTTGAGTTGACGACCAGCCTATAAAGTGACACTTATGGCACCTGAAGTCAATTTAGTTAGTCCAACAATCTTGCAGAATAACTTAATTAAAATTATGTAACTAAATTTTATCATTATTTTCATGTCCATGATGGTAAACTATAGTGATCAAAATTTATTACACCTTGTGCAAAACGAGCGGTGAGTGTGGCTCCAGAAGCCATATGGTATCATTTGTCAAAAAAATCAATGTCACCTTCTTATCGCCTACCACATATTACGTAATGTGTCATAAATTTCAACCTCTAGCTTTAAAATAATGCCCATTTTACGGATAAACCTTGATGTTAAACCACGTTTTCAACACGATATTACATCAGTAAATAAATATTAAAATTGCCTATTCACAACATTGTGGAAAATTAGTTTAGTTGAATGAAATGATTTGGTGAAAATTGCTATTAAACTAAAATTTTGCTTAAAAATAGATGATTCATCAGTTTTCTAGTGTCCAATGAACATTATTAACATCACGAAACGTTATAATTATAAATTTTCAGCTGTATTCCATTAAAAAGACCTCCGTCCAAATAGTTAAAAACAGTTCACCAGTGTATGGGATGTAATTTGTAAAAGTTGATTAAAAATTTCAAATTTTATTCGTAATAAAATATGCACTTCTATAATAAAAAATAAATGATTTGGCACTAGATAACCAAGTGCGCCAAGAGTTCAGCAGGTACAGTCGCCGTCATTGAAGAAGCCCAGGGTGAAGCGAAATTCATTCTAACTTACGTTACATTTGCAACCAGGCTAAACCACGGGGTACAGTTTGTTTGAGAACCGCACAAGTAAACTAAGATTAGTCGAAATAGAGCGGCACATTTCAGTTTTAAATTATAAACAGCTTCAAGCACACCGTAAGTTGGAATAAATTTCACTTCACCCTGGGCTTCTTCAATGACGGCGACTGTACAACCGGAAACTGTAACAATATCAAGTCGCCCCTAACCTGTTACGTTTATTTAACTGTCAATCAGCCCTATTGCGCATCCAATATGTTTGGTCACATTCTAATGACAACCACCCATGTTAGGTCAAACATCTTGAACACGCAATAGAGCTGATTGTAGGTAAGTCTTTCTAAGGATAATGAGAAATAACGTCAAAAAGCCAGGTGCGACTTGCCAAACATCACTGAACAATCCCGAAGTCCCCGACTGTCTCTAGCCCATTGTCGATGTCAATACTTCACCACCTGCTGGTTAACAAGCGACACCTTCCCCAGCTTCCCCTGTGAAAATCGCTGGGTCGTTCCTTCCTTATGGTTTGTCTTTCTTGACCAGCCAAATGGAAGCGCAGCTCGACGCGGTACAATTTCAATGACGCAATATTTTGTTAAAAACGTTAATTTGTGGCAGCAAGTGAATTTTGCGGCCACGTTACAAGGAAATAAAAGCGTAAATTCCTTGGACAGACTACTTAATGAATATTTAATGTATCATTAGACATTCTGCCGTAACTAACTAACATACACACAAAGAAACCATGGTCATGTCATAACGTTGAAGAAAGTAAATTTTGAAAGTTATTGTCAAAAAAATACAAAGAAATTCGTCTATTATTGCGTGTCTACGCAATTTTTAATACAAGTACCTCCAGAATTGTTATTGTTCATTATCAAGCGATTTTGTTGTCAAAATTGGCGTCGTTTCAGTCCAGATATCCGCTATTGTCCCGAAGTTAGAATTCCCTAACGTTTCTGTGCGTCATGCTGCAGGCTGGAGAGTATTTTTAAATTTCAGCGCAATAGAGGCCATTAACTGGTTGATTATCACAGGTAAATGGGCGGATACTTCACTCATGAAATTTAACAATTTTTGGTTCGTAAAGTGGTTATAATTAAATTTTTGAAATCACAAAAGCCTTGTTTGAGCAATTAGGGACCTGGATAAATAAAAGTTATTGTTGGGCTCCCACAAAAATAAGTAAAAATTAACCACAAAAATATTTACATCTAGACATCGTTGTTTACTTGTTCCGGTTTGTTAGTGGGGTAAACATTTTGCGACAATGCCCAAAGATAACAAATAATTCGGAAAATGCTACTAGAACTGGGAAAATAAGAAAACAGGAAGCACCACCTCAAATTAATGGTTCTCAGAACAACCTTGAGCAAATTGACGATCTGCCAAATAGACACGATAATAACAAAATCGCCCACAACAAGAAACTGCAACTGGAGAGAATAAATTAGAAAACGAAGCAAATTACCCAAAAGCAAGTGTCATGCACTGGGGAAGTGAAAACGAAGAAGTGGGCTTGTTTATCAGCTCAAACGAAAGGAGTGAATCAAGTTGCGTAAGATGCGGGTGAAAAGGGCACAGCCCCAGTTGGGCCGTATTCGACGAAATCGTCCGAAATTTGGGGCGCCCGAGACTCCTTCCTTTCCAATTTCGAAATTACGTGGAATAACAATGTAGTAACTGTACCAAGAGTTGAGAAAATGGCGACAGAGTATCTCCTGGAATGTACTTTTGCTACGTATTGTGCTACAATTTCAAATACCCCAACTGCCTCCTATAGAAGATAATTAGCCAATTGCGGCAATACTGAAGAGTACTTACGAAAATGTATCGTTAGGCCAAAATAATCCAAAAAAAACTGAACGATGACAGGGCACTCCACATCAACTTCACAATTGATAAAATTATAGACTGGCATAAAGTAAACACGTGATCTAGATTCGGCTTCGGGATTGGTGGTAGATTTCGGAAGGCGCTTCAGGAGCTTGCGTCACCTAGCGGCAAACAGCGGTACTTCTTTAAAGAATAATATTTATTCTAGATATTGCAACAGTTCGAAGCTACCCGCACAAACATTATGTGCATTAATAATAACAGCAAGAACGTAACGTTTTGGGCAACTTAGTGTCTCCTTTTTATAAGCAATGTGGAATTAGTTTTACAGATATTAAAAATTGTTATAATTGCTACGCTAGGTGGCGCTGAGGATAGACGCAAACAAAAAATGACAAATGTCACGTTGTCAATGTTGTTTTGTCAAGTTGATTTTTTTGAGGTTATGTTCAGAAAAATGATGCAATTTCTGTAAATTGCTAACAATTCTCATTCGGGTTGCAAATATCACAATTATTTACAATGAACAAAAGCGGTAAGAAAAAACTATGTAATTAACGTTACGTGTAAATTCCTCGTTTATTTTGTAGAAATCCAAGACCACTTCTGCCAGATGATTCAGGCCAATCCTGACCTCTCTGTTGGCGTCGTGGCTATTCGCATCCTAATGAAAATCGTTAAGGACACGAATACAGGTACAAAGAAAGTGCCAAAATTCATTCCTTTACAGGAATGTGTTCCAGAAACCTTCACCGTGCAGGGATTGTGTGATGATTTGAAAGATGCTATTGCAGCTATGAAATCGACCAATAATCCTGTAACGGCAATTAATTCAGCTGCAGAACTTTTTATGAGGTTCATCACTCTCACCTCGTTAGACATGGTAACCGACAACTTTTTCTGGTTTAGAAACTCAATTGACAATTTTAGGACACGAGAGTTTTAAAGCAAACCCTCATTGATAGAGGAACTCGGTTTCTTACTGAGTTAGAAAAATCGAGAAGTAGAATTGCCACACATGCCTGCAAATTTGTAGTTGATGGTTCAGTAAGATGTCCATAATGTAATTTGGTCATGACTAATTTTTGTTTTTAAGCGAATATTGACGCATTCTAGGTCACGAGTGGTTTTGGAAACTTTAATTAAAGCAGCTGAAGAAAAGAAACAATTTACTGTTTATGTTACTATGTCTGCCCCTGAAAATAGCGGGTAATTAACGCAATTTATTAAAAAAAGGTCTCACGTTTTAATTTCAGAGAAATAATGTACAACAACCTGAGGGAGAAAGGTATTTCGTGCATTCTGATTCTAGATTCGGCTGTGGGCTATGTAATGGAACAGATTGATTTGGTGATGGTTGGTGCTGAAGGTGTTGTTGAAAGTGGGGGCATTATCAACAAGGTAAATATGGTTTTAATGCACAAGATAGTAAATTAATAAAGTAATGATGAACTTATTTAGCACCAGACTGCTAATGGTAGTGCAATTTTTTAGATATGAGGATTTGAACATTTTGATCGAAAATTTTGCTCAAAGTTGAAATTTTCTATTTTACGCTTCAAGCTTCTCATACTTAGAGCTTTCAATAGTCACTAAAACACTGATTAAAATATAAGTTATACTATTCTCCCTTCACAAGTTACAAGTCTTGGAAAATTAAAGAAAGGTAATTGGGCGATTTTGGAAAATTTGCAAGAAATCTATTGATCTTAAGGTCAAACTAGATTCAAATTTGAAATAAGGAAGGTCAAATACATCATGAAACGTTGATTTTCTGGCTTTTGTAGCAGCGATATTTTGAAAAAATTTCGACTTCATTGATTGGGGTGGAAAAAGAAAATCAAAAAAATAATTTTTGACATCTATTTTGTGACTTATTCTTCTAAATTTTGGACCGTTTTAGTAGTAGTTTTTATGTATCTTAGAAATTACGTCTTGTGCAAGACATAATAAGATATGACGAATTTGACATTTGCATATTGCAGATTGATTACTTCTTTTGTTCTATCTTGTAGGTGCTTTCCTCGTGCTTGGAGCTTTTTATAATTACTGAAACACAGATTAATTTAATGCATTTTGATTCAACATAAGTTTCTTTGTTCAAAAGTTAGAGGTCCTTAATATTTTGAAGGAGATCGTAAGATTAAAGATTCTGTACATTTCCAAAGAATTTATTAATATTGTGTAGTCAAATGTTGTTAGATTTGAACTCCAGAGAGGTGATTACATCATAATACGGCATGAGAAGAAGGTCGAAAATATTGAAATTTTTGACTTCGGTTTCATCTAAGTTTCAGACCGTTTAACTCATATCTAGCGGTCACTTTTATGTATGTACAAAACGTAATTTCTAAAATATGACCATTTGAGCATTTTTGACCAAAATTTTGTTCAAAATTAAAAAATTCAACTTTTTCAGATCTTCATTCTAACAGCTTTTGATAGCCACTGAAATACTGATTAATTTGATGTATCTTGATTCAATATAAGTTTTTCCATTCAAAAGTTCCAAACTTTTCAAAATTGCAATTTTAAATTACTAACCTTAGATGGAATTTCAGATTGGATGTTACACTATGGCTGTTTGCGCACGCGAGCTGAAGAAACCCTTTTACGTATTAACAGAGAGCTTCAAATTTTCGAGATTGTATCCTTTAAATCAGGCCGATTTGCCCGAAGAATGCAAGGTAAGTTCAGTTAAAATGATTGAACAACAAAATTTATATTTTTGTAACTTTGCAGTATTCCCTTGATTCACGTAAGGCAGGCGATTTAAAACATGTGCATCCCCTAATAGATTATACCCCACCCTCGTATTTGACTCTTCTGTTTACCGATCTAGGGATCATAAAGCCTTCTGGAGTTAGCGACGAACTTATCAAGTTGTATCTGTAGGACGTGCAAACAGAAATAAATAATTTAAATAAAAGTTGATAAAATATTTATTCAAAAATTCAGTCAAACTTTTACCTTAAATCGATTACAAAGAGGCTTAACGAAGAGATTTACGACTATGTTATCTTAAACATGCTCATCTTTTGCCACAAAAATCACAGTAAGATTAATAACACACATTAAAAATTGGTTGTATTCATATTGAAGCACACGAAGTGCTTGCTGTTTATTGTAGAGTTTTTGCAGTTTAGTACATAAAATTGTCATTGCTTGAAACAAAACCTTAAAATTTATAATTTTTAAAATCATTAGACCACCAGCGTGCACACAATCAATCACAGAAGTATTATTACAAATCAGCCATCCACAAAACGTTATCAAAGGAATGACACTCTATATGCAGCACATAAAGTCTCTACAACCGTGTATATTTGTTCAAAATTAGGTCGATTCTCCGGCTTGTACTCCCAACATCGAAGCATTAGCCGGTACATCTCGTCTGGAGTATTTTCGGGAGCTGGCATCCGGTAACCTATAACACCAAAAAAGTTAATACGGTCCCACAGGCGAGTTGACGTCTCAACAACTTCATTATTGTCTTGATTGGCGTGTAATATGCCCAAGATTTACCTGAATCAATTTTTTCTCTTGCTTTAGAGTTACTCATTCCACTGTACGGCGTTCCTCCTCGAGAAAAAATTTCCCAACACAAAATGCCGTAGCTCCACACGTCACACAGTGAAGTATATTTTCCTAAAATACCCAGTAGTTATTTAGGCGAATTTTCTAATGCAGGAGTTACCGAAATTCAGCGCTTCAGGGGCTGTCCATTTAATAGGAATTTGCTTCATGCCATCAGACACAATGTACTCCTCTTCTTCTCTGGACATTCCAAAATCCGAAATTTTTACAACGTTGTTGTAGCCTAATAAGTTTTTTTTGTATTAATAAAGCAGAAAAATATTGTCAGGGCACGTACCAACTAAACAATTTCGAGCAGCCAAATCCCTGTGGATACAATTTTTCGACTCCAAATACCTCATGCCGGCAGCTGCATCCAAGCACATTTTCATCAGCTGTCCGTCTGTCAGTGCTGTAGTTTTTTTCCTCAAGAAAGTTAAAAGTGATCCGCCTAAAATTTCAAACTTAAAACTGTGAAATCGTGAAAGACGATGTTCAAACCTGGCACTAGTTCCATCACAATCATTATAGGCTGCTTTTGGACGCAAATTCCCGTTAATTTAACAATGTTAGGATGGTCATACTGTTTGAGTATTCTGCCCTCTTGAAGGAACTTCTTCTTATGCTCCTCAGGAAGCGTCACCCGACACGTCTTCACGGCTACCACGTCGTTACTATTTTTCAACTGCGCTCTATATACATCCCCGAAATTGCCCTGGAAGGAGCAATAACTATTAGAATGAGTTTTCTTTTACTTACGTGCGATTTTCTATTCACAACCGAAGTAAAACTAAACGTTATGCTCTTCTGTTTTTTTTTTATAATTCGAGTGAATTCTTTCTTCTAATGTCTTCCGTAGTATTACAGATTTTAAATAATAATAATTTCAAATAAAAATATTTACCCGGCCAATTTTATCTAGTAAGACTACGTCGTCGTTGTTTAGCTCCCATCGTTCTCTGGGGATTGGTTTATACAATATGGCACCGGATCTCCCAGTTACTGGAAGACCGCTATTGAACTGATATAAAATCAGTTCTCGAATACTGGGAAAGGCTGGACCTTCAAATCTGTAATGACCCTAAAATTTACGATTAGACGCTTTGAAGCTAGTTAACTCAAGTTGCTCACCTCTGCTGTAGTTTGCACTATGAAATGTTTATGTCCGCCCCAGCAAACCGAAAGGACTGTTTGGCATTCGTCATTTCTTGTGGTTTCTCTTACTAAAAAATCGCCATCCTGAGTGAGCAGACGGACAACCTCCTCTCTTGGTAGCACGCCATGGAACCATTCTTCATCAACCAGCGATTTATTCGTAGTCAAAGCCACCTACAATCCTATAGTTGTAAGTACAAGGGGCATTTACATCACGAAAACTTGGTGCATAATGTTTGTAAATAAAATTTTTAAGATATTTTGCAAGCAACAATATTCGATATCAACGAGTCAATTCCATGTAAGAAATAACAGTTACTTTTTTATATAATTTTCGTATTGTTTCAGAAGTAAAGACCTCAAAAGTCTTATGGTTCTTTCATAGATGCCTGTATTGGGAAAAACTGATTCATACGCGAAAGAAAAAATGTATTTGTATTTGACATCGATGAAGTTAAATTCATTTTATTATCTTATTATTATTATTATCTTAATTTCTGATTAATAGGTGAGTATGGAACTGGAAACTCTCGAAATGGATTGACTGTGTACACATTTTCCACATTAGGGATGATGCGGTCATAAATTGTTGCTATTAATGTACCACATGACAACATCGATGTTATCAGCAAGACATCCATGACAATATTAACTCAACCAGGATGCAGTGGATATTTTTAAGTCCAATAACATGCGATTAAAACCTCTTAGTGGATTAGTGTAAGTAATAAGACTTGAAAAAGAAGTACCAATATTAGTGGAAGGAATAGTTAGCACAGCATCAGCCATAACCTACAGGATCTCCCCCTTCACTACGCGGAGCAGAACCCCTCCTTCCCTTGGTGCGAGGAGGTGCTATTGGCGACGAGGGTACGGATTTTCGACGAAAAGGTTTGCGTAGTAGGTTAACTATCCTTTGATGACCAAATCCGCGTTTAGTATTTTCGGGATCGTCAACCTAGAAGTGTTAATAATAACAGTACCCGAACCCACCACCAGCGTTAAGTTGCTAGAGAAAGCACACGATTTCGTTGATATTGTTAACCACTTTCGAGCTAGTTTTAGTTTTATCCCGTTGATTGTTTAACGAGAAACTTTACCTGTTCGGTTGAATTACTAATAAACGTTTGATTGTCTATTGAGAGATCACATCCTGATGGCACTTCTTCGCAACCGAGCTCGTTCAACGCGCTCTTAATGAGTTCAGTTTGCTTCAACATCTTCCTTTCTTGACATTTAAACTCGTTGATTTCCTTTTTTGACGAATCAATACCGTTTGCTAATCTGAAATGGTTATACGTTACTTCAAAACGATTAATGTTATTGCGTTACCGGTTATTTAAGTCGTTATTCGGAGTGCTCTTTCCGTTAACTAGGCCCTCGTTGTTCGTTAACGCGTTACGTTTTTCTTGGTTCTCTTTAATACTGGCTTCTAATTCTGACAATTTGTTCCTCAACCATTCCACAGTCAAGTTGTCCACGGTTAGCTGGTTAGGCAGCAATTTTCCGGCCGATTCCTCCACTAAACTTTCGTCGAAGATGAATTTTACCGGTTCCGTAGGAGCTGTTCTGTAAAGTCTTCCATGAATGTTTTGTCAGTTTTTTACGTGGTGGACCTACTTGTGTTTTTCGGTGAAATCTTTGTATTCTTCGCCCGGTTTAATAGATTCTAGACTTAATTCTACTCGCTTTTGAATCTCCCTGAACTTCTCGGAAGTTAAGTCCGTGCTGGCTACCACGTCTTGCAAAATTTGTTTCCTAAAAAAATAAATTTGAAGAGATAATTTAATAGTTTTTTCGTCTACCATGCAAGGATAAAGGCTTCTTGTAGCGATTGCTGGTGTTCTAGAAGACCGGGTAGCAACACCGTTCGAAAGTCTTTTTCAAACTCCACAGCCTCGCACAGAAGTAACACGTACTCGTTGTGAGTTAAATGTAATTTCCTGCATGCTTTCTGGTATTTGTCCCTAACTTCGTCCAGTTTTCGCCCACCTCGACCAGCTGCAAATCCACAAAACTTTGTAAGTGAGGAGAATGGAACGAATCGTTACTTACTTAATTCAATTTATTTATCGAACAATAAAAGGTTAGCAAGAAAAACGAACATCTCTGAGCAATGTCAAAAACATACTGAATTTATTTTGCTTGAATTTACCTATTATTAGCCCGACTTGGCCGGTATTTTTCTATTTCTAATTGAAGGTCGCACAGCTAACTGAAACGGTTAAAAAGTGCAAGAAATTCGATTTTACAACCACGAACTTTACTTCGACAAATTGAATGCACAATTTAATTCATTTCCGAGACTTACATTTGACATAATGCTCCTCGAATCTGGACCTCATTAATTTATACAATTCTAAATACTTCTGGTATTCCGTCTTCTTCCGGTTGACCTCATCGGATAGCTGAAAAACAAAAACAATATTAACGAAATTTGTAATTATTAACAGTTCAAAATGTGCGCATTGATCATATTATCAACTCCTGGGTTTAGTCGAATTGTCGTCAAATTTTATCATTATGTACGTAGACATACATTAAACGGCGCCACACTAAGTAAAAATGTATTGCCGCTGCTTTATGATGTCAATAATGTAATGTATAGCGCTGTGTTCATTACGACATCGCCAATTTTATTGATTGCTTATTCAAAAAGATAGTGTTGTGGTTGTCAAACTAAGATACAAGGATGAGGCAATTAGAGAAAGGTAATTCGCTTATTTCTGGCCAAACGAGCGACACAATACAAAAATACTTTATAGTATTGGCACAGACTCAATTCAGTAGTTGTACTGTGGCTGTGGATGACTTTTTCAACTCCAGCACACATAAAAATACTTTGTATATTTTAATAAAACATGTATAAATACGTAGGCGAAATTAAATTCAATCAAGATGTGGTGGCGCAACACAAAACAACACGAATCTAACAATTTTTAACAGCAGTTTTTAATTTTAGACTATGACTGCACTTCTTCAGTTAGGAAATAAACCAGCAAAATTTTCCGCAATTTCCGCAATAAATTAACGCAACAGGAGATTATAGATGTGTGCCCAAGTAATTTGAATCGGTTATTGCCTCGGTTTCTGTTAAACTAATGAAATATTCATGCCATTAACAACTTATTGGTGCGGTCCTCACATCTAGCCAAGAAATCTCTTCGAATTTGAGCTCAGTGATGTAACCAGCAAAACGTACCTAATAATTTTTAAATTTTTGATGGACACTGTCACCAGTTTCCAGAAATGGGGTAGCATGTTGATTTACCTATGATTGCAATGAATTTTGAGAAGTGGATCTTCCCTTCTCGAAACGGAATATTTATTTGTGACACGTTTTGACTGAATGTTATTGCTTGCCATACAAGTTTTTAGCCGCCCAAAGCATCTAGAGCTGCACAAAACTTCTTGCGTCTAAATGCCAAATGCCACCTTTTACAAAGTCGAAGATCTAATCAAGCACTAGATAATTGCTGCAGTAAAACAGGCCAAAGGTTCAGAATGCGAAATGAAAGTCAATCAGTCGCAGTACAACCCCATGAACCACCTCCACCAGTGAGTTGAAGACTGACCCTGGAGGTTCCACCACTGTCAAAACTCAAAGATCCATGACGGCTGTTCGCTGTGACTTAATTTTTGTTCCTTGTACTGGTCAGGTACAACATGTTTTTACAATTACGGGTAATGCGCAAGGAAGAGGTACAGTTATAAGAGGTTGGTGGTAATGGTCGGTACTAGGCACACGTGTTGATATGTAGTTTGTAGGTACGCAGTACACACTATACAGCATGGAGCCGAAGTCGATGGAGCATGCCAAGTGTCGTATGTAGTACACAATACAGCTGAGCTAAACGGAGAAAGACAACGGGCAATCACCTTCATTGAAAACTGGACATCGGAGTATCTTCTGAGTCAATGAACCTCGCTACGGTCGCAGTCGCACAGTTGTGCACATCTCGACAATCCGGTGTTGGGCTGATAAATTTTGTACACATTTACAACTTTCCATGTAATTTACCTTTACCAATGTATGCCCAGTGATTTTATACAGGGGCGCTTGAAAGTAACTTAAAAAAATCACCACATTGGATTTGAGACGTTAGTTACCGAGATTGGTAAATTTTCGAATGCTCAAAGCCCCATTTTTTCAACAGCATTCTTTAAGAGGCGGATAATTATCTGTTACTAGCGCCTTAACTAAGTGGGCGATAAAAATATTTAAAATTCAGATATTATGTCCCTGCTTTGTTGAATACTAATTGCAACATTTCGTCATATGTGAAGTCTCCCGGGTTTTATTTCTGTTTTTATATCTTATACGTGGAAGTGTATTGAACCAGATTCCCATTCTCATAGCATTGACATTTTATTTCCTCAATGCTCTAGATACGCATACTTCGAGTTGTCAGCGAAATAATTGCTTGTGTCAATACAAATGCGTTAAAACTTTGCAACTATTAACAAGTAGGTACGCAACTTCCGAAGGTCCTTCCTGACCTGAGCCACTTTCTTAGATATGCAATTAACATAATGCTCAATTTCCAATCACTGCCACTTGCCACTTCCCCATAGATAAGTTTTCTATAGTGTTTTCGCATATTTTTGTATCCATCAGTATTCCCCACTCAGGATAAAAATTAACATTTTCATTTTAGTTTGGAAAAAGTACAGCAACATATGTACCTACTAAGATTATGCAGTGTAAATTGTAATTATCTCTGAATAAAGTTGAAAAAGAGGCTTCGTGGCTGGCCGGCCGAGTGCTTCGTTATAAAGGAGGTTAGCAGAATCTGGCCCCAGGCACCCCGTCTGACGCGAGATCGAGGTCAAAATTCACCTGACTTTCGACTACATCTTTTGAATAGTTGAAGCTACTTAATATTTACCTGCCAACGGGCAGTTGCTTCCAGAAACCGAACGAATCAGCACAATTGAGACGTCATTGACATTTCTGGGAGGCCCACGCGGCGCCTTAACATTCGGTAATCAACCAAACCATTTACATAATCATCAATGTCACTTTGAGGAGAATCCGTGCAGAACCGGAACGAAACTGTTTCATCGCAACTAAAAAAAAAAACAAGCAAAAAAAAACAAATTTGAGATGATTGAGGAAAAATTGCATTAGGGCAAAGGTGGCTATTCGGAACTTCGTCGAACTGTTGACATTCAAAGCTTCAACAATGAATTGTAATGAGTGAATCGGTTACAAGAAACTGTCGAAGACATTTTCATAACAATGGAAGGTGGCGACCAAATTATATGACGAGACAACACCGACGCTAGTCGACAAAGACATTTTATTATGCCTCCTCTAATGCAATCAAAACTAATCTCTGAATGACTGTCTCCGCCAGTCCCTGGAATTGAACCACAAACTCGAACAAAAGGAAAGCTTGCCATCTACCTACTCGATATTCAAGTCATTATCGTGTTGTACAACATTGTCAGACAAAGAATTTCCTCTACTCCTAATAAGAAAGGTGCAACTTTGTACGAATTACGAAGCGATTGTAACACATTTGAAGATTTCGGCCTTTAAAAAACATCAAAATTTCGATCTTGTCTCCTTCAATTTCGTTGGAGTTGATTTTTCAGATGCCACCACATTACATTACATTATTACTACATAGGTAGTAATAGATCCTGGTGATTACTAGATTACTGCAGTGGAAAGCCGCCCATTACAAGGTTCTGTGTTGGTCAGTGTAGTTTCGGTCGTTTAAAAGGCACATACAGCCAATTGATCCAATTGACTTCTTTATGGAGACAGGCAAGTGGCGTCAACCGTCTGGATTGATTGTGCTTAGCTCCTCGCCCAATTTTACTCAGACACGAACGATTGTTTAATTGAAAGTGCTGAAGTGCGCCAGTCAAACTTACACAACTGCAACGTTTCAATTAACTGACTTCAAATCGGACGACTTTCAAGTAAATGCTACCTTCGATGCAGAAGAAAAACTACTCTACAGCTTTGTCATTGAAACTACTGATTTCATCATCAAATCTTTGAAATAGTTAATAACAACCCAACTGCTCTCCAGCAAAATTATATTATTACTTAATCCATCTAGTTTTGAAATAACTTTGGAGCAAGCAACGACAAGACAGAGGTATCCTTGCCAAATTTTTTTTCTTCCACAAATGGACAACGCCTCTCTGGACAATACTATAAACAGCTCCCCATCTAAGCCTGATTTGACCTAACTATCAATTCAAAAAACTTATGACGTCATCGGCTTAAAAGCAAAGTATTTCCTTCCTAGAAAAAAAAAATTCTTTGCCATCTTTCGAATGAAGCAAGTGTGCAAAAGAAACAACGACTGTTATCAGATTTTAATTTTTTATAAGTATTCATTACTTGTAATTTATATTGTTCAAACAACTAAAGATGATGTAAAACAAGACTTAAAATAATAAGATTAACACATCAGCTTTACAGCTTCTTTGTAACATGCTAAGTTCTTGTAAATATAATTGATTATCGTAATAAAAAATTCTAAATTCTAACGTTTAGTAACGATTGAAACAACCACCCCCAATTCCTGTTAATGACTTATGGTGGCCTTCTAGTCCTAATACTTTCTTTTTTTGCATGAACGTAATAAATTATATACGATATGATTTCATACACTTACATATTACATATTGCCTTATTACTAGCTGTCAATGCAACTAAGATTTATGCAAATGTACGTCGATGATATTTCACCGAGATAAAAGCGTAATCGCGTTCAAATTATGGCGCAAAATGTTATTGATGCAACGCTCTTCCATTTAATGCTTTTAGGAACCCAACGTAATTTGTAAATAAATAAATCTAAAAATATCCGGATAAATGCACATTTTTTGGCAAACATTCTCTGATTAAGACTCACGAGGACTAACGGTTACAGCAACTAATTTCATTAGAAGCTTTCTTTACGTCGAGAGCATTGCAAGGTTGCAAACCTTTGACTAAGTAACACTGCCTTGTATATGGAGCAATTGTTGAGTACATAATATGTAAACCGATTCTGTCGTGTCCCTTCCCGATTTAGTAAAATAGATTCTGGACGTTCCAGATATTTGTGTTTGTTCCTGTAGATCCGAAAATAGAAAATCAATTCCAGCAGCAACGACTGCAACACCAGCCCAGCCACTCAGGTGCCCATCGTCGTTCAATTACCATAAGTTTGCACAGGAAATGATCGTCTTCCCCGAAGACTAGACGCAGTGGCGGCGCGTAAGCTGCAGTTTAGTGTGTTCTGCATTTTAGTTCATGGAAGGACTTGAGAATTTATAATTAAAACTTACTATATATTTCTGGTATAATTTGACTCACGGTGGAAGTTATTAAATTGTCGATTATAACCCTTCCGTCGACTAGAAGCTGCCACTTTTATTTGTAAATCAGGAGTGGGTTTTCCAAATGCTTTAACATTTATTTTGTCTTCGCGTACAAACGCAAAAATTTATTTTCTAGCAAAAACTATATATTGTTATAGCCACACGACACGTGAGATGAAATTGGAAGTTGGATGGAACGCATTAGTTCTTCAAGAGTCATGGTTGTTTAGGTCCGATTTGTTTTGGTAATAAAGTACCCAAGCTTTGTAATGATTGCGCTGCTTCTGTTGCAGCCACAAATTTGTGTTATAGTGCCATAAGCACCACGTGAGCGGCCAACCAATGAAATCACTTCTTAGCCGAAATTGCTCGCTGTGAACACATTCGAGGCAACTAAAGTTTGCAGTAATCGAGAGCTATTGACGGTAGTATAGTAACGGGGCCAATATAAGTTGCAGTGTATTAATTTACAATTCCGTTCTCCTCTACCGTTCTAATTATGCACAAAGATGCTAAACCCTTTATGGTTCAAATCTCAATTTTTATTTTTTTGATCATTTCGGTATGTGTTCTGCAGCTCCGCAGCTCTTACATACAAACCGCCACTGACTAGACGGTCGTAAAAATTTAAGGCAAGAGGCATTAAGAGGAAATTGCCGTCAAACTCAAGAAAGGTCTCACGCTTCTCAAAGTAAACAGGACATATTTAAAACGCGATTACAATTAAATCTTTATCTATTTTAATTGGGGCTCCGGTGGAAGCAGAGCTGTCAATTTCAGTTCGATCATTAATCAGATTATCTTTTAATTTCAAGAACTTTTTCATGGGTAGAGATATTTGAGTTTAGGGTGCATCTAGGGTTAAAGACTACCACAATAATTGTCTTCGGCTCCAGTGGAAGGTGAAATGAAGTCGATCGTTCCAGTATTAGACGAGATGATGCCCAATAGACCACGACGACTCCGGTTAATAATTTTTTGTAAATTTAACAATCAATTCAGCCACGTAACAATAACCTGGTTTTCTCTTTGTGCGTAATCTTATAAGCTAAGCCGGTATTTAAAGGATAAATTATTTAATTTTGCTTAAATTTATGCAACAATTTATTGAACAGATATTCGTATCAGAGTAGCAGTCAGAGATGATAACTTACATATTTGGAACCACATGATTGTTTGCTTAAAAGTGCTAATTAGCGTTGATTGCGGTAAAAAGTTGTAATAATTATTGCGTTTCCTTAACATGATTGTAACATGTCAGATTAAATTTAATTTTAATGTTACTATGGTACATACAACCTTTTTATAAATAGAATCTACCTGTTGAAGAGACAGACGCAGGTTGGGTAAACTGATCTCCAGCTAACAAAAGTCAAGGACTGCCGTCGTCGAAGCAAAGACTCATAAAAGATTTATACCATTTAAAAGAAAAGAAGACGTAGCCTCTGTGAAAATACCTGTGTCACAACCGCCGCTGTACCGCTACCTTTTACCATAATGGATTTTGGGCCATTCGACCGGAAAATCGGCCTAAATTAATGGATCAAGATAACAAACTTCAATATTCACAACTGAACCGATCCTGTTAGAGACTGTTATTAATTATCTTCTACAAATACAAAAGCATTCCTGACTGTTTGATCAAATAACGTCAAGACTGTTTACTGTTTGGTAGAGTGATAAACGTGATAAAACTTTCATATTTAAATTGCATACTCCTCTCGGCTATATTTCTCCATCGAATCAATGCCAGAATTAAAGACCACCCAACAGATTGCATCGGGGTGGCCATGGTCGCCAAATAATAACAATAAGTTCAAAAGCCTAAATACAAAATAATTGTTGATATCATCTCAATTATGTGATGAAGCTACGTAATAAAATATTATCTAATCCTTCCTTCGCACCGGTATTTCAGGAGACACCAAAAGTTGACAAGCCCAACCCAACACTCAAAGTTACAACACAACGGTACAATTTTTCTAAAAACACCGAGAATCGTTACGCGTGCTTGAGTGGGCCACAACCAACGCAACGTCTGACGTCACGCTTACAACGAGTATTGGAGTACTAGCATTGCACTTCGTTAATAGTTAAGTTGGATGGTATTACATTATATATTTTATTTTTAACCAAAAAAGCAGCGTAAATTTTTAAAGCTATACTCTTGTGTTTCGGACAAAAAAATAATGATATACCTGTATAGCAACTTCTTCAATAAATTGTTTCTTTTTATTTTTCATCCTCACTTCACTATGCAGTTGCGTTAGATCAAAATTGGTTATGACCAGATAATCGTCATTTTTGACATACTACTGTATGATTGTATGTAGTCTTACTTCAAAAATGGTACTCACAAACTCAAATAATAGCCTCGTTAATCTTACCTCTTCTGCAATTTTCTTTATTGTATTGACGGACCCACAATAATAATTGTGCTGCGTTTCAGAAGTAGAACTTTAGGTGCAATTCTCAGTATTGTGGTCTATAACTATTTGTTGATAATTATGTAAGAAAAATATTTATGTGTCAATTGATTCCAACTCCATAAACAACTAATGTTTATTAAAACTTAAGAATCTCAACTAGAAAACCGTGGCAAGAGAAAGCATTGTTATTGAAGCACTGACAATCACGATTTGTTTAAACAATAATTGTGCTTGAAGTATGTTGGACCTTCGTGCGGTCTAACTCACCCTGAGTATCTTCTTGCTCTAAGAATTATGCATTAAAAAAGATTTCCGCATTAATGACTCGGTTCATTCATATTCTTCAGCTACATTTCTGTTGTGACAGAGTGAACTAGAGCCTCGCTTATAGCTATTAACTCATTGAAATCCGATCTAAAATTATGCGTCCTAAAAATACAACTCACATGTGTGAACTGCTGCAGAATCCTAGCGTGCTCCTCTTGGTACAATTTCCTAGCTTTCCTCTTTTCAACGTAAATGCCGTTCAGCGTATCCACCAGCTTACTCTCGATGCTATCGGCGTTTTGTTTGATGAGTTTCCCGGTGCTATCCAGCTCTTCCATCATGCTTTTCCAAGTGGAAGCCACCAAACTGCCCGAAAGCTCATCGCTCCTGTCGATTTTTAGTCCCTGATTCGCCACCGAGCCCAGAGCTAGGGCGTAATCTCGATCACATCGCACTTTCGATAAAATACATCGCTTCATTGAGTCCAGAAGACGCAGCTCGGCGTCTTGACGCGAAAGGAGCGCCTCGTGGGCGCTCTTTCCCTGCAGGTTCGATGAAAAGCCCATACTGGATTTCGCACCACACTTCCCTTTACATAATTGGCGCGCTATCGTCACAATTCGAACTAATCACGTTTTTTCATTTTATTTATTGTGCGACAACTTAATTTTTGTTTTAGCGGCCGATAGAAAAATATTGCCTTAAAAACGTGCTTGACGTTAAAAAAATCACGATGATAAAGCGCCGAGCGTTGGCAAATTACCTTTGCTATTGTTGCTAGTATTTACCCGAGTATGAAATTAACAAAACATTTTATCACAGATGACATGTCAAGTGTAACAAGGTAAACAAAAGTCGCATTCACTGTTGTTTAAAATCGGTTTTGGAGAATTCGACAAGCTTTATTAATATTATCATTTGTAGCACTGAATTGTCACCACTTGGCACAAATTGGAATTGATGACGATTTTATCACATATTTCACTGTTGTTGAGGAGCGCAACCAACACACCTATCGACCAACCGGACTTGGCTATCTTACTTTTGTTGTTGGTACAACGTGTCCAACACAGACACCAGAAGACGTGGTACTGCCCACCGTTTTAGAGTTAGACAAAACATTCTAGAGGTAGAACTCTTTAGCCGAGCATTGGATCGGGACAAGATTCAAGCACTGTTCGACTGGCTATTTTGAATCGCGGTACTACCTGCACACCGGCGTCATCTCTCCGTTGCGGTAGACAACAATAGAAAGTTGTCTGGCTATACCACCAGCCGCACCATTCAGCTAATTACGCAACGACTCTAATAAGACGAGGGAGGGCATCAGAAGGAACATCAACCCCCTCTTAAGGCCCAATTTTTTTCTATTTACAAGACTCTTGCATAGACTCTTGTACCTGACTACCTATTGTTAAGTAGTGGCAATTTGCATTAAATAATTTTCCAACATTTTATTCCTATTGATAAGCCTTAAATATGACATTTTGAGACTATTTACTTTGCACAACTTGATTAGTGACTTCAACGTCAATTTCAAAACACCGTAATTGTCACTGTCACAATTTGCAGCATGTAATTAGAACATGCAAAGTATCAACCAAGACTCGCTTAAAAATTCGAATCAGCAAAAGTCGATATTTTCGTGCAACATATACCAGACCAACCATGGAGCACGGCCCATTTTTCCCCCGTCCGAAAAGAACCTTCCTCCCATTCCGGCACACTGTTGTTCCAAAAGTCCGCAATTTCTGTACATTAACAAAAGGGTACTGGGTTCAAAATTGAGCGGTACTGAAGACCTTAAGGAAATTAGCACCCAAACCAGCAAAACCATCTTGGAGTTGGCCAAAATAGATTGTGGTGACATGTCCCCCGACAGCCTAACAAGATCACCAACACCAAGATCCCCTCATAGTTTAACAAATGGACCAAGACTTCTAGGGGATATAATAAAAGATAAAACTTGTCCTGATAGTCTATTAAAGAGTTCAAGGTACTCTCAGAATGATGATAGTATCATTGATGATTGTCTAGATTGCCCTTCTTCGTTACACAATCATTGCTCGGACTATACTTTAGAAGGGTCATGTCACGCACAAGAAGGACTTTTGTACGACAAATCCAACATTCAACGCTACATCCAATCTTGCGTGCCACCTCCAAATTCGCATGAAGACGTATATACTGCTACCAGAAACGTATTTAAGAAATCGTTAACTAAAGCATTTTTGGAACGAACTCGCGAGAAAACTGTCAAAACTATTTGCCAAGTTGACCCAATTAAAATGGAAGATTGGGAGAATAACTCGAAAAACTCATTCAAGAGCAAATCGTTCATCGGTAGCTACTGCCACCCAAATTACATTAAAGAACCTGTAAAGACGAAAGTGGTGAATGTTGAAAAAGTTATTGCAAAAGCCACAAGACACCAGAAAGGCCATCCACCAATAGAACTGCCCGATAACTCGTTCGCGATACAGAAACCATCAACAGTTTGTTATCAAACACAAAATTCGTTTATGCTGCCGACAACTTCCAGCCAAAACAAAAACATTCTGCCAGAAGTGCAGAACCTAAACCACCTGATCCCCCCTACAAGACGGGGAAGGTCCACGAGTCCAAAACCTGCTACCAAACACTTCAGTTCGTGCAAAAAGATTCCCTACATAGACCAAAGCACGACGAACTTGAGCAGCAGCACGACTCTTCTCAACGTTAGCAGATGTCATGCAAATTTCCCTTCAATGAAAAATAGAACTATTTTCGAAGAGGACCTGTTGAAAATGGACGACCTCAGTCTCAACTTTAAGACTCCTTATGTAAAGTTTTGACTACCTTAGTTTCAGATTACTTATACATTTTTTAGGAGAGCAGCATTACTAATGTTGATACAAACTCCTCTATTGACAGCACAATTTGCGTGTCTATTAACAAATTACGGAATTGCGACTGGTAATACTTGTTGTAGTCGTAAAGTTATTTAAGTTGCGATTTTCAGGAATGTGGCATTGAAGGGTTTGGCTGAAGTGGTGGAGTTATGCAGAATCGTCGACGTGGACGTGATCTTTAATCACATGACCGGTATTAACCAAAGATTGATAGAACTGTTGAAGAGTCCTCGTTCTTACGTGTGCAGAACTGCTTGTCAAGCTGCAGGACATTTATTTGAGTACGTAAAGGATACAAGGCGACCGGTATGATCGTTAAATTTTAACCAGACAAACATTTGACTCTTGAATTTTAGGAATTCGATGATATTGTCGACCTGTTGCTGTTCAAAACTGCAGATGCCAATAAATTTATTCGACAGGATGCCAATTTGTCGCTGGATTGCATGGTCACCCACATATCCGTTTTCAACTCGATCAGAGCCTTGTGTTCAAAGGGGCCGTTTCACAAAAATTCGTTGGTCAGAACTGCTACAATTCGACTAATAGTTTGTGCGGTGGTAATTGCGGGCCCCGACGCTGTTCTCAATCCCAATAACAGCGAATGCACAAGAAAGCGAATTTTTATTAATTTGGGAAGATTCTTGGAGGATAAACATTTAGAAACCAGGTTTGTACGAGGGATAAAACGCATTTTTCATGACTGATAGAAGAAAAGTTGTCACTTAAGTAAAGTACTACTCTTGCAGGAAATTCGGTGAAAAGCTCTACAAAATTTTGTGTCAAGAAGCCAGATTTGAAATCTATTTAAAGAAATACATCGACAAGGAACAAATTATCAAAATTAAGAAAAATCTGAAGCTTATACACAAAAAAATGCGATAATTTATTTTTGAAAATGGTCTTTAAATAACTATTTTGTACTGTATTGTTTTACGAGGGAAATGCAACTAATATACGTGTTATATTCTTATACAAATACACCGACATTTAACAAACTCGTGTTAACGTTTCTTATGGATAATAATATTAACTATGTGGCAGAATGAGCTAATAAAACTCACGAGTTCAATAAAACATTTATTTTTTGTTTTGACACGTTCTTACAAAAAGTGAAATATAAAATTATGCCAATTAACAATAAAAATAGAAAACAGTTAATAGGAATATTACAAGATAATGTATAAAAATAAAAACAGGTATATAAACATTTATCTATATACAATGATAAGATCATAGTGTACAAAAAGCATTATAGTTCAACATGTAAATGGCACTGGAGTTTTATACAATTTTACACATACTTCCTTGGCAAGATCCACTTAATTTGATATTTATTTAAGAACTCATAAGTTAAGAAAATATAACTTTAAACGTGGACTGCATGATTATTTTGGTCAAAATAATGAATTTATAGGGCGTTTGAAAAGGTATCGAAAATACTGCAGGGATCCAGCTTATCTGAAGCTAAAGGTCCATATCAACAAATCTTCAAAACTATTTTTTTTTTGTTTTCCAAATAGCGCGTGCGACATGTCACTGTCACTTAATTGTACATAACAATCAAAATTCAAGCACTTGAGGCTATTTATTCAAGCTATTCGAATCTGTCAAGGCAACGATAAACTATAACTTGCCACAGGTGTCTGTTGCAGGATTAAATTTGTATGACCAATTAATTTATCATATTTGCGATAACTTTTCAAACGCCCTGTATACGAAGCGAAATAATTGAAAATAAAATTAACGATATGTAACACATTCAGGAAGAAATGAGCAATTTGATATACCCATTGGATTGGTTATTTTGGTAACACTCCATCAACGTTATGTATGATGGTGTTCCTTTTGAATTTTTTGAGAAAGTTTCATTACGTCAATCCTTTATGCCAATTCATACCACAGATATAACACTCAATAAAATTTTAAGTTTATAATAGTTATAAGCACCGTTTGAAATGTAGTGTTATTAAACGTATTTCTTGCTTAGAAGACATGTTACAACATTAAGAAATTTCATCGATTACATTTTTATAACACGTAAATGGTTTTTTCTTTGATAACAGACACACGAGGAGTATGTAGAAACATGTAAAGCAACACCTGTGGGTTTACTTATAAAAAAAAAACGTCCAATAAGAAAAATGAATCCGTTGGTACCATATTCAATAAGATTTTTAACAAGATTCTTAGTAAATAGGGCTTAATCTTTGATGAGTGTTATTACTAACTTATGATGCGTAATGACACAAATTAGACTTGTGTAGAAATTCGGAAATTTTAGATGACTAGTCGTAAGAAATAGTTTAAAAAGTTAACGACATCCTTAATAACATTTTTTTATAGGAAAACTATTTTTTACTTTTTTGCAATTGGTCTGACTTATCATAACTGGTACAGAGATCATTTTTCAAATGAACTTTTACTCTATATCACTGAGATCTCTGTACTAAGGTGCGTGAAGGTGGGGCCTAAATTAGGAGTTTGCATGTCACAGCCAAGATGAGTTTCCAACATGCGATAAAAAGCTGAATTTTTGAAATTTAGAACTCACAGAATCGTCCATTCTTCTTAAAACATTTCTGCGAAGTTTTTTTTTTCAAAACATTACCAAAAATTTCAATACGATACCGACACCGAGTTCATAAGCCTAGTTTGACAAATCACCATAAAGACAATTACTGTACATGAACTTTTTACCATAAATTCACAAATAGGTATCTACTTGAACATTCAATATTTCTATAGAATATTTTGGATAGGGATGAAAATGTGCGATACCGTAAGCGTTTCAAATTCAAACACCTGAACAACTTCTAAGGTGGCATTCAATGAACATTCGATATCCTAACTCATTCTAGCTATTATTTTATTTAATTCGAAGTGCGGTAACATTTGTTAAGGGTATTTTTAAATCGAACTTATAGTTTATCCAGAAATCAGGTATTCCGACACATTTGCGCGACCCTGTATAAATGCGAGATAATTAATAGCTAGTGCTAAAAATTGTTGTAATTTATGCGGTTTAAACGAATTACTTAAAATTTACAACTGCAGTTCAAGCGACCATCACTTGGTTGGCTTTGTAACGCTTACGCTATCTTGAAATCTACTATCTCAAAAGTTGAGTTAACAGCAATACATGATGACGTTAAGTTGAACAGCTACATAACAAACAATCAGTATTTGATAGTAATTGTACTATTCTTTACATTTGTAGATAGGAGCCCAACAGTAACCATTTGGTGTTTTATGTGTTAAGATTAATGCTATATGGAGAAAAACATCAATGGTTCTCTGAACGTTGGAGGCAACTTGTAGTTCGCTATTTACTACCATACTTCAATTCAGAGCTACTCAATTAAACCATAATATCTACTATACTGGTCCAACTATTGTTATAGCTTGAAATATTACTAAATAAATAATATGTTATAAAAAAAAAAATCAGAGTCTATTCTTGTAGTCCTTAACAATTATCCTTTACCAAGAGATTCAGACGAACAACACTAAACGTATTTGGAAACCGGAAAATGGTTACGGATTTCTATAGATTTATCTTATCCTATTAACTGTTAAGTTATATATCAACTACTATTTGGTGTTATTTGTCGTTAGGTACTGTTAAAAAACGGCAGTTGATATTATGTTTAAATTGATTGACTCCTACATGAACACAGAACACGGAAAGCGTATTATATGAATACATGTCACTGATTGATTTAGTTTCGGCCTACAACTAAAAGTCCATAGGAATGGACTACACAGAGCACATTCAATAAAAGTTATATGAACACTATAAATAATAATTTTATGTATTTTTTATTGACCGTGAAAAATGCAACATAATCGTTTAAAATTGTAAGTAAAACTAACGCCAAGCGCCAAGTGGAAATTGTTTTCTGGTGAAGCGCTATTTATTGACTAACTTTGGTAATTTTTCAATTACAAAACCTTCGTTTGTGATTGTATGTGGAATCTGTGCGCTAACTAAATTAATAATCGTATCAATAATATATTTATCCCCTTGATTCCATCACTGTGTGACAGTAAAGTTCTTTATTGTTACTATTTTTCTAACACATTCATGACCCCCTTTTGCATTAAACGTCTTTTGCCTTGAACAAATTTTTTCTAAACACCATGACTTCACAAATTATTGTTTCGATCTTTTCTAGTTGTTGTTAGCAGTCTACTGAAGTAACTTACTAATACCAATCAATACTAATGGGAAAATTATGCACAAACCATGCAAATGACTATTTCCTAGGATCAGTTGCCAATAAATACGACTAAATGGTTGCAAGGTATAAAAATATGTCTAGGTACTGTATAAGTAATACCTTTCAACAAAACAGCGTTGAAAGGATTTTAAGTGCAGTTACTAACTTTTGAACAGTACAAACAATAATTACAATTTACTATTGTACTTAAGCAACTATCTCGGTAAACCCTGTCCAAGTTAACTATAAAATTGTTAATCAAGTAATCTACCTAGAAGCCCAATATCTGGTTATTAGGCGACGCAAATGATATGTGAGGATGGTCTTGGTGTTGCAGATGTTTATGGAAGGCCGACAGTACCAGTTCAGGTTGAAATTACAATCGTTACATTAAACAGTAAATAGAACCAGTAGTCGCACCAACAACACTTTACTAAATATTATTTTAAATTTGGTAGGTTAGGCTGTATAAATACCCTGATATTATCATAGCGATTATCTACGGTCTTACCAAATCGTATGCCGAATTTACATATTTGAGCTTACATTCGCTTTACCTCAGTCAAATCTTCATCTAGTCATCTAATACTGCGGAGCTTTGATGAAATCCGAATGATTCATTACAACATTCGAAACGATCGGATCTTCAATTTCCATCCTGTTCAACATTTGTTCCCTCGTTAAAATCACTTCGTAGCTGCTGTCTCTGGTTACAAAAACCACTTTGTGTCTTCTCGTTTGGAGCATGTTCCCTATCACCAGCTAAAAATTAAGAATTAGTATTTCTCAATTTAAAACCCTCCTACGTAAAGACAAGGAAAACATTACTATAGATCTGAGTGCAGATGCATGAAATAGGCAATAACGACTTCCTTGGACGAATAATAGCGATTTTGAAAACTTTTCTCGAATTTTTCTCGATTTAGACAAGAAAATGAGCTTCAAAAAATCTAAATGAAACCCAAATTATTATACATCAGAAAATGAGAACATCACTAAAATAACTATGCTGCGTATTGTTTTACCATTGCTTACATTTTAAATTCTATATGTCTATCAATTTTACTAAATGTTCACCAAATTTAGAATAGATCGCTCAAGTTACGCGTCCGTGCTGTACATAATAAATATTCGCGCTGTCCATTTATATTAAGTGTTTCTGAAAAAAACTATTTGTGCGTCAAATAATTATTCTATTACTCCAAAAATGAAATATGCTCCCGCATTTCTCCTTGCCGCTTGCGCTGCCAGAGAAGAGGCACGCGAAAAATTTTTGTACAAGGTCAGCTCAGGGCCCTGTAATTTTTTTTTAAAAACACGATTAAAAATTACCACTAAAAGAAGTTTTACGTTTTACATAATGCAAGCCAATTACAGCAAAGCATTTATATATTACGGAAATCAATATCTTTTTTTGTGCAAACCACTTCTATTTTTACTCTTATTTATCTTGCATTAGCCCATCTACATCTATAATTCTGCATAAAATTATTTACCATTTGCACAACATTTTATTGCTAGTGCATTTTTGATTAACAAATAGTATTTTTAACTGCTAAACAATATAAAAAAAATCTGGGCATTATGTTAGAATTAAATGCGGAATAAAATTTGGTAAACATTTAGTATTTATGGTCAACAAAAGTTATTTTGGCAAACAAAATAGGTAAGAGGCCAGCATTATGTCAATTTTTGGTTGTCGCTTTAAGATTATGTATTTTCTTAATTTTGGTCAGCATTTAGTATTTTTGGGAAATAAAAGTGTTTTTTGTATGAAAATATTGGGTAAATTTGGTAGACTGTTAAATACGACCCAAAAAAAATTGCCACATCATAGATTTCCGACCGTTTAACAAGAATATGGCAATAGCTTTTTTGTACAAGGCGTAACTTCTAAGATATGACAATTAAAGATTTTGATAGCCATTTAAAATCTTATTAATTTCATGTATGTTCATTTAATATAAGATTCTCTATTCAAAAGTTACCTTTTGAAAATTGAAAAAAATTGTAATTTTGGGGTTTTTGTAAATTTAGAAGATTTTTTTGGATTGTATGGCCAAATTGAGTTTAAATTTGACTTCATACCGTGATTAAGTCAAATCCTTTCTTAAAAATTCCGTCTGTCAGACTTTTTTTTCTATTTCAGACAACCTCTAACAGCAATTTCTTTTGGTTGTTTAAGTTAGCCCTCTCATCAAACAGATGCCATACAGGCAGACATCAACTCAATTATTCTACTCATAAACTAATAAAATTATTGGAAAAATCACCTTATGTTTATATTTGTTTAAAGAGTCTCTAGCTTTAGTAATTAGAATACTTTCATCAGTCTCCAGTTTGAAGGAAACAACAAAGGCGTGAGGTACCCATAAACTAACAAGTGGCGCAAGCAGTTTTGGAACCAACTGCAAATGAATCGAAGGCACCCCAGCCCCCGACTGAATTTTATGAGTCGGCTGAAACAACACAATTAAAAATTTATCCGAATTTTCACCAACTCACCATTTCACTTGAAGGTACATAAAAATCCGAAACGGCCGCAGCTAGAAACAAAAGAGCTTTGGATTCAAAAATCGCCAAACACTCGCAGGCCGCTCGCAATAACCAAAAATAATCAGAAACAGTAGTAAAAGTCACGTAAAGAATCCTGCCACCTTCTTGTGCGTTCTTGTACGCCGCCAGTATGGGGGCGAGAACATCAACACTATCCGGTTTCACTGTTAACAAAAATTCAATTTAATAACAAATAACAGCAAAGCGGAAACGTACCGGTGATTGTGGTGTTAGGACCCCGTTCGTCTAACTCCAGCATGTCCATTAACTTTTGGCCGTTGAAATGCCGCGTGAAGGGCTCAAGGGATTTTAGCCGATGCATGAAGATGACCGCGTAACTGTGTTCGAGGAAGTATTCGGCAGACGCTGCACCTCGAGTTCCTGCACTAAAGTTATCCACGAATCTAACGGTGTTGTGCTCTAGGGGCACAGTGGTGCCCCCCGACTGGAAGAAAAGACCAAGTCAACATAACCTCAAATGTCGAAGTCACTTACTGTTATCAAAACGATTCTTTGGCCCGTTTTGCTGTGCCTTTCGCAGAACTCCTTCAGGATGATGCGGTTGTCTTCAAAATCGGTGGGGGGCAGGTGGGTCGCATAAAATTCTTCCCAGTGTGATGCCATCTTGTAAGGAAGTATGGAGTTTCGAGTTGATCAGAGTTGATCTGTGGGTTATTTCATCTCATATTATGATTCTAATGTGTTTTTGCTTTTTTACTCACCTTCACTTTTGGAGTTTGAACTGAACCCTATTAGACAACACTTCTTTTACTATGGCAGTGGAACAGGTTGACAAGAACATAGTATTCATTGATATTCTCTCAATTCTCAATAAGAAGCACAGCACTGCCATCAATTTACTAGGTCCTTAAATAATTAAACCCTTAGTTAATCAATTAAGCATATTAAATTACACCTAGAGTCCAGAAGTAGCCCAGAAATTTAGTTTACATCCCGAATCCAGAAGACGTGGAGCAAGTGAACTTGAAACTATTCAAGGGCCGCATGGAAAAGGAACTTGTGGGATGGAAGCTATAAGAAGAACCCGACAACATAAAGATAACGTAAAAGATAATAACGAACTGTAGTTAATGGTCAGTGTCAAAATCATAGCTTCATCACAGTGGAGGATGGTATGGCAAAAAATAATGAAAGGATAGTAAAGTCCAAATACTCTTCATCTTCACCCATAAACAATGCCCATATCAATAATTCATTACTTCTTCTGTATTAGTTTATTATTGTTGTCTACCTAAAACTTGAAAATTTTTAATACCTACCCCTGATCCCTGACAAAATTATTAATTAATAGAGATTGTAGGAAGTAGCCAAATAGATTGTGACATTATTTTATGCCAAACAAATTATTTCAGTTAAATTAGGGGATGCTTGAAGCGGTACCCTGAAGCCAATATATTTTTAGACTGCAAAATACCCGGTATTTTGCAGTCTAAAAAAATATATTGGTTTTAAATCAAAAAGGGGATTTAAGAACGTGCAGATTTCTTTCTGCGAAGTTACTGTTATTGTAAGTTACTTCTAGAGGCCGAAGATGGCGCTATAGTTTGGTCCTCTCACCAAATGTTTCAAAATATTTTTCTTCAGTCGCCTTCCTACCGCGTTGGGGTGTACGTCTGCTGGATCAGATTGTCTTGAATTAACCCATTTATAAACATTTTGACTGTGACAGTGCCACTAAGCCGTAGTTTTCGACTTCCGGAACCATTGTTGGTCGAAAAATTGATGTCGCACTCGGAGTTAAATGTTTTACTTTGGATTACACTACCATATGAGAACCATGCTGGGTTGTCTCTATAGTAAGTTTCTATTTGTTTACTTATTCCCACATATACTTCGTATTGTTACCGCGACAAAACCGGATTTTCAACGCTGGTCATACGTCGTAAACAACAAAAATGATTCACGAATTTTTTATTATGGACAACGTGGAACGTGGAGGTGAAAAAAGTAAAAACAAGAATTTACGTACAACTCGTCGAAAAGTTTATTAGTAATTAGTGAATGAAAGCGATTTTGATGTTTGACTGTTTCAAAATAAGCAGGGCAATAACCCCGCCACTTGGATAGACCTTACATTATTTTGGTATTATGAAATGTAGGCCAGGCGGAAATAAAATAAAAATTCCCATTTTTCTTTCATTTTTTTCAGTAAATAATAATGGAATGGACCAATAAAACTTCAGCCCACCTTTCCGCGAAGATTAAACCACAAAAGTGGTTTTTATTACGCTTCCGGTACATCCGGACTAAGGAGCATTAAAATATTAATTGTCGCTGTGAACTTTCCAAGGGCCACGTTATTGTTGATATTGGCACCGAATCAAAAAATGTTCTAGAGTTGATATTAACGTATTCCTAATTTTTTTACAATATGTTGAAGATAATTCGTCATAAATCTTTTAAATAAATATTCCAAGAAACTGTCAATTCCGCGCTCTAGTTCCTCTCAAATTATTCCGTAGTAATTTTATTTGTTGTTCCGTCAAATTTGTCGATAATATTACAGAAACGATCAGAAATTCTCAAAGGATGCCCCAATTTCGTTAGGTGAACTAATCTCGAAAATTATGAATATTTATAGAGAATCCCTGATTAAGCACGCCCTGTATGGCATTTTGTGTAAATTTACGTACCTAATTAAGTTACGTAGTTTATTAAATTTACATTACATTTCTGGTAACGCAGATCGAGATCCCTTGAATTTGCTCCCGTTCCATTTCCGCCCCTGAGTAATTTATCAACTTTGTGTTTTGATCCCGATCCCGCAGGAATGTTTATGGGTAATTTAATTTCAGTTGAAGTGATAAATTGAAGACGCCATTAACATGCAAGCAAATTTATAGGTACATATATCTTTTAAATCTTTCATTTTCAATATACAGTCAATAACTACCTTTATTTTGTTTTAACAAAAGACACGTCGATTTGGCTTTTGAGGGGATGCTCAAAACCAATATTGATTGAAATTTAGGCCTACCTCCTCACTTCCAGGTGCCCTATTTTGAAATTGGAAGAAATAAGTTTTAATATCATTAATATTACCATTTTTGCAAAATTTACTTACCCATTTATAGGTAAATATCAACGACTTCAGAAATTAGAGAAATAGCATGGGGAAGTATATTTTATTTAATAATACAGGGTGTATCATGATTGAATGTCAATAGTGAAGAGGCTTCATCTGTGTATGATTTTAAGATAAAAAGTTTCTATAAACATAGGCTCGTTTTTGCGTTATTTTTGATTAGCAGGGCAATAAAGATTTTTGTTTTGTTTTTTTAAATAGCTCAGAAACTACATTAGATTTTCTTTTACAAAATTGTTTTTAATTTGTTAACAGCCAATAACAATAATTATATTAACTAATTTAATCAGAAATGGGTATTAGTTATCCAATTGTTAAAAAACTATTTCAATAAACAGTGTAAAAAATACCTTAAAAGGAAGGTCTCCGCTGTATCATTTGTGATTGTAGAACGTCAGCAAAATGTATTGACGTGATTTATTGTATTAGCAGGGGCACGTATTGAAAAGAGAGGAAATACATTTCGTATTTACACGTCGTTTTCTGTTTGAGAGTCATGACCTCACTAGACGACTGCTCGAGATGATGTAGTGCAATTACTCTGCAGAATACTAGAAATGATCTCGCGTCAAACATTACGAATATTGTCTTGAGTTATCATACTGGCGCGTGAAAACCAGGCCTGTATTAACACGTTAGATTTCGTATGAAGTAACAACGTGTGATACAGTAGCCTGGTAAATACGACACTGGATTAAGGCGGAGCGTACCACTGTGGACCAGCTACTTACTGAATGCATGCGCGCGACGTCATTCCATGTCCTTTTACGCAGTGATCTAAAATAAAAGAACTAATCGCTGCAGTATGCTCTGCACGTTAACATGCATACAGTGAGAAAGAAACGCAGGGGATAGCGGAGTTATTAAAAAAAAAATTATCGCTCTGTATATCAAAAATAATGTTTATGGAACTTTTTATACACAGAAAACTTCCTTAAATATTGATATTCAAATATTAAACGTCTTGCAACCTTGTACCTATAATACCTTTCACAATTGCACTTACATCATTTCGTACAAATTATAAAAATTTTTACATGCAGAAAAAAATATTGACATTATTGCTCTACTAAGTGCTGGTCTAAAATAGTTTCTAATAGCCGCTTAGAGAGAGCTAATTTTAGTCATCTGGCTCCTCCACCATTTGTCAACTTTCTAGATATTGGAGAATTATTTCGAAATTTCTTAGGAAACGACTTAAAAAATGATAAAATAAGAGACATTTGTACATTGAGATATACTTATAATTAATTGATAATTAATAAGCGGTAGGTAGGGGATAGGGGGTTGAAAACAGTGACAATGGCAGTAGAAAATTTTATCTTTTTTTGCCCAAAGAGGGTGATGTTGAACCTGCGATCTATTTCGATTTTCCATAATTTGCGTTTTACAAAAATACGCTGGCAAATTTTAAACTTAGAACGGAGCCTGAACTTGCGTCATTGGCCCATCTGCAAAGTGCTCCGGAGCCATTCCTGGGTATTTGACTTGTTAAATTAGCGCAGGAGGGTGCCGATAAGTAGTGGTAACGCCAACCATCTAAATCTGCCCGTCTGCCTTTTTCGCTAGACCTCCCCATAAATCGGATCTGTTTGCACTCGCGGTTTGTACCGGCTTCGGAAAAATATCGCCTAGCAGGATAGGGTGTCTGGAAGTGAAACCGCCAACGAGGCCATCAGTTACCGCAAACCTTGTATATCGGTTCGAATTGGAAGCTGGGCTCGCCTATAAGTGAGACTTTAATCTACTGTGACACGCATCCATTTGGTTAAAGGGCGTTTTAACACAACAGGGGTTTGTTGAGGAAACGGGAATTGATCGGGACGATTCTGAAGGAGATCGGCCCGTATTGAATTGATCAAATAAGCAAGCAACTCACAAACTATTTTTATACGAAAATGAAGTAGAGAACGGTCGGTAGTTTCTCAAATTTTCAGGGAGCATCTTTTGGCAACTATTTTTATACGAAAATGAGGAAGAGAATCGGTCGGTAGTTTCTCAAATTTTCAGGGAGCATCTGTCATGTTTACGAAATTGTTGGTGTTATTGTTAGAAAATCAATTCAGGGGTCGCATCCACGAACTGGCGGCGAGACGTATTCCGGGAGAAATTGCGTCCGATCGCAACCGCAACTTTCTTTGAACAAATGCAGCGATACGTGTAGGTAATTCGGAATCCAAGAGAATTTCACGACTTTTAAGGCAATCAGCCAGGTTTGCGTTTTTACAAAAACTGTATGATCGTGAAATCGATTGTTGAAGCGAAGTCACGGTTAATTAGCGCCAGTGACCAAACTCCCAGCTTTTCTCAAATCGTGTGGAACAACCTTTATCGGCGTTTTTATAAAATCTATCACGAACTGAAACTTCGCCAACCTACAGCACGAGACTTGATGAAAAATTCATACACAGATTTGCATGTAAATAAGGAGGCAGTTTGTCAGCTTTGCGATAGGTGCGACGTGGCTCCATGTCTTTTGCATTCCGTAACTAAAGGAAAGGATACCTAAGTATATTAAATTATTCAGAAATCTTTAGTGTTGTTAGAATTTGCCAAATGGGGTTATTTTGTCGCTAATAAATACAGTGATTGCAGGTGAATGCAGGTCAAGTAAGAGTACATTATCTCTTTTACCAATTACCAATTGAGAAAAATGAGGTTGTCATAATTGGAAATAATTACCCAGACATCCAAATCGAGCACAAAAAGTATCACTCAATGAGGTCGTTGATAGCGAATTTACAAGTACAATAGTATAACTAGAGTAGAACTGCATACTGCACAGGTAGGCAGTCTCTGGCCTAAGCAGGAACACCATTGATCTAATCCTCTATTTCCGTTGAGTGTACCAATATTTTTCCTCAATAAACTTACATCAGTTTATACCCATTTTGATCGTTGTAAAAATTTGATTTATGTGGCGATTGTTGCGCAGGTATTAAATGGGTTATTAACTATTCGTGCACGTAAAGATATGATAGATTTTCTGAATTCGACCATAAATTGTATATGAATCCATCTACATGACTATTATTATTTTTAGAACAATGGTACTACTGTAAAGTAGCTGTCGGGTTACCGAACATAAATCTTTGTGATTTCTTATACAGAGCTTATAATTTAAAAAACTGTCATCAGATCTTTGCAAATTTCTTTAGAGATTTTATATTATTTTAAAATGGGTTCACTTAAAACAAAAGTTCTTGAGGTAGCAATACAAAGAAAGAACTTCGGATTTGTAAGTATTCTAATGCCAGATTGCTGGAACGATGATTAAAGTTAATCCCTTATCAGCGGCACATCAAGATTTGACGTAGAACCCTTAGCAACGGATCAACAAAATCAATATATGACTAGTACGAACGTACTATACAGGGCTGTCCCGAAAAAAAGTGTGCAATATTTTACCGACGGCGTCTACTATAAAAAACATAAAGAAAGTTGTCTATAAACATAGTGCTAAAAATTCTTCCGAAGAGAACTAGAGCCCTCTAAAGGTAAACCTCTGTTAGTGATTTGCAGTGAATATCTTCAAAGACAATCAAGGTAAAATAATAGGTAATAATGATGAATAATGAAAATAATGAAATTTTGCCCAACCATTACTATTTTTGTATGTAACAATAATAAATGTCATTTCATTCGCAATACCTGCCGTGTAGCAAAATATTTAAAGTCGACTTGGCTAAGAAACGGTGTACTCTATCGGTATTCAACAAGGATACCTTTTTTATGTAGAAAACTCTAGATATTTAAAATCTCAGGGTTAAAAATTGAAAATGGTACATACAGGAAAGTTAGGGTTATTTTCACTTAGCAGGCTCTGCGCTTGAGACACCCCTGTATACATTTCTTGAATTATTTTTATTTCTATTGGTTACATACAAAAATAGTAATGGTGGTGCAAAATTTTATTATTTTAATTTGACTGGTTCTGAAGATATTCACTGCAAATCACTAATAGAGGTTTACCTTTAGAGAACTTTAGTTTCCTGAGAAAGAGTTATTTGTCTTTATGTTTGTAGACAACTTTCTTCATGTTTTTAATTGTAGAAGCCGCTAGCAAAATATTGCACACTTTTTTCGGGACACCCTGTATAAGTCATTAATCGTCTATCAACGTCTTATAATTTTAATTGATAAGCAATTGATGAATAATTAAGGTTAAGTTACGTTTGTGCAAGCTCAAATTTTTGATTACGATTTTGTTGATCCGTTGCTTAAGGGTTCTACGTCAAATCTCGACGGGTCGCTGATAGTGAGTTTGAGAAACCGGGCATAATTGAGTGAAATTCTACTCCAATTTGTTGCATTAAATCACCTTAGAACTTCTGGAACTCACTTCTTGATCAAATAATTCGTTACCATAAATCAGTTTCTCGATATTTGCTTACGAAAGCGTATTGAATGAGGGTGCTTTTGAGGGTGTGCTCGTTGCACATTCGATTTAAAGCAACTCGGAATTATTTGAATAATGCAGCTCGAATTTTTAATTTAATTTGCAATATTAAATGGCAGAGCAAGAAGATTCGTCAACTAAGAAATAATAAAATTTCGCTTAATATACAACAGAATTCAACAACTTTATGTAGATTTATTATTACAACTTCAGTTGCTTTTCTTAGCCAAAGTTTAAAGTTTTGCGTTCAGTGCTTCATCCTTTTGCTCTAAATTCAATGTAATTTTGCTAATTACAAAGGTATTGTCTAAAAGCTTTTGAAGATTTTGCCATGACGCAATTACTCACGACTTATCAAGGTTTTTGCAAAATAATTTAGGTTTACGTTGTAAGGTAACCGCCAGCGGAAATATGTAAATTAAAACCGCGGATTTTCCGTTAAAACAACTTTGAAGTTGCAAATACAGGATACAAATATTTATTTCACTTATTGGCTTGGGTAAACAATGAGGCGTACCGGCAGTGACACCATCATAAAAGGGGCCATGAAAAATAAACGTTTGAACTGCAATTTGTAATTCCGTTAAAAAAGCAGAGAAATTGCGATCAAAATTTTAAGGATAACTCAAATAATATTACTTTCGAACTTAATCAAACAGCAACGTGGGAAATGATTTCAGAAAAAGATTTCTCGAAAAAAATTCTATAATAATAATTATTATTATAATTGTGTAAGACTATAATAACCAAGAAAAGTTGCGATAATTGTAGCGAAAGTAATAAGAAAGTTATGACAACTTATGACAACTTGGGCTTGTTAGTAGAATTTATTAATATAATTACAAGGTTCTTCGTTCTTTTTTATACCTCATTCAATAATTGAAGAATTTTTTAAATTTTTAATTTATGGACTTCTTTTTGCCTTTCTTTGAGTATCGAGATTAAGAAATATAACGAAGACATTGGAGAAAACATACTTCGGTGCTACAAGCAAAATTTCGCTCCTAACACGAGTAGGAATTGTTTTTCGAGACTCAAACTTCTTAATTTACTCTTCTCTCTGATGATGATTTGAAACTATTTTTAATTTACCCAGGCCGTATTAATAGTGTCGTGGACGGCGTTATTATGGTATGGCCCGTATGGCGGTGTGGCTTCCGGATTGACAATGCGACATTTTTAGAATTTCAGAGGGGCCGAAACGCCTATCCACAATCCCCGAATTAATTAAGCCAGATTGTCGTCCCCTTTACTTTGTCTTGACGATTTAAGAAGCGCATTAAGTATTGTTTATTTTCGCCGCATCTAAAATAATTTCGTTAGCGCTTTGTGTCAATATCGTAGAACCTTCAGATGTAATGTAAACAGATCGTCTAAATTTGTCACTCCGTAGGTGTTTCGCTCATTTCACTTTCCCCTATATTTAGACCATCTAACGATCATGTATGCGAGTAGTGTGGACCATTTGTTATTGCCTCATCTCGCTCCCTAAGTGCGTTTGAGAGCTTTTAAGTGAGAATTAACCGGAATTTAATGAGCAAACCTCGTCGCAACTTGCGAGAAAAGTGCCCTCGATTTACGACCGGAATCGAATTATTCCCAGTTGTTAATGTCGAATTCGGCCGGAATTTTTTTTTCGATCACTTTTGCTTAAGTGAAATCGATTGTCGACACTTTCCAGGTCATTAATACGTCATGAATTATTCTCGGGTCCGGACAGCGGAAAGCGCTGTTGCATTATTGATGTAACAAGTCCATCAGCCTTCACCTTTCACATTTTCCGCCGAAATTTTGAATAATCTCGTTTCGATAGCCCACCAAACACCGTTTTTGTTGCAGATGGGTCGGTGTTAGTGTACTGATGCTGCTGCAAACTGTTCCGGGCGAGTCTGGGGCCAAGCCTGCGGATGAGTCCCAACAGCAGGACATCGACGGCACCCACACCCACATCCTGGATTACGCCCCCGCCCCCGGCTGGACCGTGCACGTCACCAAAGAGGGCCGTCTTTACTATTGCAAGTATGTAGTAGGAAAAAGGCAATTAAATTAACGTCTGGCGGGCGATTGTTCGGAACCGATTAAGGGTCGAAAGGGGCGCCGGGACAGTCGTTGGATCTTCCCGAACGCAATTTGCATTAAACGTCGTCGATCTACAGCAGAAATTGCGCCATCGTTTACATGCTCCCGCAGAGACCGCATGAAAGAAGGAAGATGAGGAAAAGGCGGCATTTGTTTTCAGGGCTTCCTTCCAAGTTAACGGGCGCGAAATGGTAATGGGCGCGTCCGCGGATTGCCCGGATTAATTTAATGGATACAGAGTAGTTTGTTTTTGGATGATGCCGGGCCGAGGACGGGAAGTGAACGGATAATAGATTATGTGGCGCAATTACCGGAATAGAAGGTATTTTGTCTGGGAGCGATAAAGGAAGCGGGAATATTGGCGAATCCGATTATAAATATAATAAGATAGGGGACGCGAATTCCCGACCGCATTTATATTCCTCCAGGAACTTTTTTTGAATTTGCAAATTATGCCATAAGGTCGGTGTAATGGCGCTTAATGGATTGTGGCTAGCCTTGCTACGTCACCTACTTTCTTGTAGCGACCAACAATTTGAAGTAGCCGCACTATAGGTGTTTTTAAGAATGTGGATTTTTTACATCAAAGTAAGGCGTTTTGTGCCAAATTACAAAATCGTTTATTCGTGCATATAATGACTAGGTTGAAATGATAATGTTTTATTGCTAACTCGCTTGTTAGTAACATTTAGTCATAGATAGTAACAAGCTACGAACGTTTTATAAAGTTATCAAAGAGTGATGAGGTAAACAAAATATATTTTTTTTGAAATTTTTAAGGGTCGTATTTAACAGTCTACCAAATTTACCCAATATTTTCATAACAAAAAATACTTTCATTTACCCAAAAATACTAAATGATCACCAAAATTAAGAAAATACATAATCTTAAAGCGACAACCAAATATTGACATAATGCTGGCCTCTTATAAATTTTGTTCGCCAAAATAACTTTTGTTGACCATAAATACTAAATGTTCACCAAATTTTATTCCGCATTTAATTCTAACATAATACCCAGATATTTAATTTTCGACAGTGTCTTATATTATTTAGCAATTAAAAATACTATTTGTTGATCAAAATCACATAAGCAATAAAATGTTGTGCAAATGGTAAATAATTTTATGCAAAATTATAAATGTAGATGTGCTAGGGCAAGGAAAATAAGAGTAAAAATAGAAGTGGTTTGCACAAAAAAAAGATATTGATTTCCGTAATATATAAATGCTTTGCTGTAATTGGCTTGCATTATGTAAAACGTAAAACTTCTTTTAGTGGTAATTTCTAATCGTGCTTTAAAAAAAAATACAGGGCTCTGAGCTGACCTTGTACAAAACTTTTTTGCGTGCCTCTTGTCTGGAAGCGCAAGCGGCAAGGAGAGATGCGCGAGCATATTTTATTTTTGGAGTAATAGAATAATTATTTGACGCACAAATAAGTTTTTTTGAAAAACACTAAATATAAATGGATAGCGCGAATATTTATTATGTACAGCACGGACGCGTAACTTGAGCGATCTATTCTAAATTTGGTGAACATTTAGTAAAATTGATAGACATATAGAATTTAAAATGTAAGCAATGGTAAAACAATACGCAGCATAGTTATTTTAGTGGTGATGTTCTCATTTTCTGATCTATAGTAATTTGGGTTTTATTTAGATTTCTTGATGCTCATTAAATTTTCTGGTGGACAGTGCAAGGGATGTACCTATGGTTTAATTTGGTGTACATTATATTTGTTCCCAATTTTTAATGGTCTTTGAGAAATTCTTTACGACGGAATTTATTGTCGTGCTTATAGCGCCCTGTGTGTGCGACAGAGAGCGCAACACTAATTTTGGATACCACAAACGCCCCTTTCAAGATTCAAGATTTTTAAACATATTTTTATATAAATGATACTGATACCTAATTAATAAACACCTTAACTCAACTTATAACAAATTGTATGAAAGTAAAGTCAATTATCAAAATCTTTATGGTCGTTCCTCCACCTTCTCAAATTTTGTTCAAAGCGTTTCTAGTAATAGAAAGCACATCGCTTTTAAACCTAATAACGGAATTTTAAGTTTAAGTATAGTGCGGTTGACTTCTCCAAAGCTCGACTTATTCAATTTGCAGTATTAGTACAATCGTTTACTGGCGCAGGCAAGTTTTGAAGCACAATCGATCTTCCATGATAACTTACAAAGCCGCCAAAGTTTTTTGTTCAAAAGGTTTCAACAAGTTCGGTTATTGGCGGATTTAAAATTCACCCGGCATCTTTACCAATTGAACAATTTTACTTTGAGGGATTGTTAGAGTCCCTTATACTCGATTTCCATTCAACGAGAGTCTAACGTTAAGGTCTAAACCTTTGAAATTCCAGTCCCGGTTTTTCGAACGTTGATTAAAATTAATTCATTGCCAACAGCGCGTCGAGATTTGACGTAGAACTATTAGCAACAGATCAACAAAATCCATATCGATATTTTGGCTTATGCGAACTGCGAACGTAAATTAGTTAATCATTCATCGATGGGTCATCAATTAAGATCATAAGACTTTGATGAACGATTAATAACTTATGGGAACAAATATAATGTACACCAAATTAAACTATACATCTCTTGCACTGTCCACCAGAAAATTTAATGAGCATCAAAAAATCTAAATGAAACCCAAATTATTATATATCAGAAAATGAGAACATCGCCACTAAAATAACTATGCTGCGTATTGTTTTACCATTGCTCACATGTTAAATTCTATATGTTTATCAATTTTACTAAATGTTCACCAAATTTAGAACGCTTAAGTTACGGGTCCGTGCTGTACATAACAAATATTCGCGCTATTCATTTATATTTAGTGTTTCTCAAAAAAACTATTTGTGCGTCAAATAATTATTCTATTACTCCAAAAATGAAATATGCTCGCGCATCTCTCCTTGCCGCTTGCGCTTCCAGACAAGGTCAGTTGAAGGTCCAGTAATTTTTTTTTTTAAAAAGCACGATTAGAAATTACCACTAAAAGAAGTTTTACGTTTTACATATTGCAAGCCAATTTATATATTACGGAAATCAATGACTTTTTTTGTGCAAACCACTTCTATTTTTACTTTTATTTTCCTTGCCCTAGCACATCTACATCTATAATTTTGCATAAAATTATTTACCATTTGCACAACATTTTATTGCTTGTGTATTTTTGATCAACAAATACTATTTTTAACTGCTAAATAATATAAGACACTGTCGAAAATTAAATACCTGGGTATTATGTTAGAATTAAATTCGGAATAAAATTTGGTGAACATTTAGTATTTATGGTCAACAAAAGTTATTTTGGCGAACAAAATATATAAGAGGCCAGCATTATGTTAATATTAGGTTGTCGCTTTAAGATTATGTATTTTCTTAATTTTGGTGAGCATTTAGTATTTTTGGGAAATGAAAGTACTTTTTTGTATGAAAATATTGGGTAAATTTGGTAAACTGTTAAATACGACCCATAACTTATTTACGTTAGCGCTAGCCAACCATATCGGTAACGATTTTTTTTTGATCTGTTGCTAAGGGTTCTACTGCAAATCTCGACGCGTACGTCGATGTAGTATTTGATTCATCTATTCGAAAAAGTGTTAAAACCCGTTAGGTCTGACTTTATTTAAAAGGACAGTGATGTAGGTGTGCAAGGATGTGGGGCAGCTTTGGCTATTTTAACGTTAACAACGAGCAAATGAAGATGCGACAAAGGCATCTTACCTCTAAGCCTCCTGAAAAGACCGCCAAGCAATTCAGGGAACATCTCAATTTTTCACTCCACTTGAGTTATGTCGCGAGTTCATTTCCTTCAACATAAGCCAAGTCTTGGAGCTCATAATCCAAAGCTGAACGACAACAAGCAACGGTCGTCGTAATTCGTAATTTACCCAAGTTTCGAAACCTTAATGAAGCGAAACAATTAAATACTTTATATGCGGAAAAACTTGGAAGTATTATGCAGTGCGAATCTTCCGAAGAACATTATAACTTGTTTAATGTTAACAGGGGCGCTTTCCTCGCAATTTGGTTTATTCGCCGACATCCCCAGTTGCTTGTCTAATTGCGCGTTTCTCAAAATCTTGATCGACTCGATTCAAGTAGGAATATTTTCCTTAGATGGAAAGTTTGCGTGATTTTTCCAATAAGCCGACGTTTCATTAAATTTGCTAGCGTTCTTAGGCAAGCAACTTAAACATTGTTCGAATGCTTGCATATCCATAAAATAACCCTGGAGGGTTATGCGCCATAAAACGCAATATTGAGCGAAACGTTTCATTGTAAATTATCCTCGAGGAGAGTTCGTAAAGCGCTAGATTCGTGATAGACTGGACGAAATCGTTAGGTGCATAACTTTAACGGGGCAAGTTCGCTGGTTTTCCAGCAAAAACCTAAAACACTTGTCAAAGCTTTAACTAATGAAGTTTAGGGTTCATGTCATTCCCGTTTTAGCTCTTTGATCAATCGCGAACCGAGCGATTATGTGTGTAGCTCGAGCCTGGATCGAGTTCGCGGATATCTACACCCTAATGAAATTCCCGTTAATTTAGTCGCAATCCTGGCCCAACCCCGCACTGCAGTTGCAATTAGTTACTTACCTCCTAGCCAAAGAAGTTTGATTACTTTCGGTGAGCCCGAAGGGAGTTTGCAGCTCGCATTTCCTAAGGAGAAAACAAATCGATAGCTTTGACTTCATTAAAGTTTCCTGTATCCAGTTCAGGAGAAGGTGCGTAGGAAATGAAAAAGAACAATTCAATCACCCCAGTTATTAAATGGTGTAAGAGAAGCGACAAATATTAAATTTCGCACGATGGCGGGCAATAATTTTTTTTCGCATTGTAGCGACGTAATGTCGAAGAGAGAAATCTTCCAGTCGGCTGAAATTGCGTTATTCCTGGGAGAAAGTGATTTCGGCTGCGATTGATTGATAGATTGAGATATTTTCTTTTGTTGAATGCCACGAAGAATACTGCATAACCGCTCGACAATCTGGTTCGAGTTGGCTAGGTGACATGTCGATGTAGGTATCAATCGGAGTTTTTTGGTGAAAATGCCATTTTTGCGAATTTCAACGGCCACTGATTTTAATGAAACACGTCCGATTTTTTTGCCAACAAACGTCATCAACAATAATAAAAGAAGTGTGCTTCTATAGACTCGTCGCGATTATATAAAGTGCGTTCGGTTGTAACCCTCTATCTCGTTTGAACAGCTAAATTGGCACAATGAACGAGGAATTTCCGTAAATGGGCGCCCGTAAAAATTGTGACGCAGAGTCTCTGGATAAGGTGAACTGATGGGGAACGTTCACGTCGATTAAGCGGCCAATTTCCTTCAGCTATCCGCCAATTAGGTCTGTCTAATTAAATAAATGGAGAAAAAGACAGTGGAATATGATTTTGATCGAATCGATCTCGGCCACAAGGAAATCGTCAAATTTTGATTGAAAAACCTTGACAGAAGGCACTTTATCAGAATTGTACTATGCAATATCTAATCAGAGTTATCTTTTTTACTTATATAAATATTTAAATGCATTATAATGGTTGGAATATTTTGACCTAAAATTTTGCTCAAAATTGAAAATTTTTCTTTTTTATTTTAAGCTTCAGGCTTCGCCTTATTGCTCTTTTTCTTGCAGATTTCGATGGCTACTGAAACTTTGATTAATTTGATGTATGTTAAATATATACAGGGCTGGCCCGAAAAAAGTGTGCAATATTCTATAATTTTTTATTTCTATAATAATAATTTCTATAATAAAAACATAAAGAAAGTTGTCTATAAACATAAGGCTAAAAATTCTTCCTAAGAGAACTAGAGTCCTCTAAAGGTAAATCTCTGTTAGTGGTTGGCAGTGAATATTTTCAAACCATTACTAATTTTGTATGTAACAATAATAAATGTCATTTCATTCGCAATACCTGCCGTGTAGCAAAATCTTTAAAGTCGATTTGGCTAAGAAACGGTGTACTCTATCGGTATTCAACAAGAATACCTTTTTTATGTAGAAAACTCTAGATATTTAAAATCTCAGGGTTAAAAATTGAAAATGGTTGTACATACAGAAAAGTTAGGGTTATTTTCACTTAGCAGGCTCTGCGCTTGAGACACCTCTGTATACATTTTTTGAATTATTTTTATTTCTATTGGTTACATACAAAAATAGTAATGGTGGTGCAAAATTTTATTATTTTAATTTGACTGGTTCTGAAGATATTCACTGCAAATCACTAATAGAGGTTTACCTTTAGAGAACTTTAGTTTCCTGAGGAAGAGTTTTTTGTCTTATGTTTATAGACAACTTTCTTCATGTTTTTAATTGTAGAAGCCGCTAGCAAAATATTGCACACTTTTTTCGGGACACCTGTATAAGTCATTAATCGTCTATCAACGTCTTATAATTTTAATTGATAAGCAATTAATGAATAATTAAGGTTAAGTTACGTTTGTGCAAGCTCAAATTTTTGATTACGATTTTGTTGATCCGTTGCTTAAGGGTTCTACGTCAAATCTCGACGGGTCGCTGATAGTGAGTTTGAGAAACCGGGCATAATTGAGTGAAATTCCACTCCAATTTGTTGCATTAAATCACCTTAGAACTTCTGGAACTCACTTCTTGACCAAATAATTCGTTACCATAAACCAGTTTCTGGATATTTGCTTACGAAAGCGTATTGAATGAGGGTGCTTTTGAGAGTGTGTTTGTTGCACATTCGATTTAAAGCAACTCGGAATTATTTGAATAATGCAGCTCGAATTTTTAATTTAATTTGGAATATTAAATGGCAGAGCAAGAAGATTCGTCAACTAAGAAATAATAAAATTTTGCTTAATATACAACAGAATTCAACAACTTTATGTAGATTTATTATTACAACTTCAGTTGCTTTTCTTAGCCAAAGTTTAAAGTTTTGCGTTCAGTGCTTCATCTTTTTGCTCTAAATTCAATGTAATTTTGCTAATTACAAAGGTATTGTCTAAAAGCTTTTGAAGATTTTGCCATGACGCAATTACTCACGACTTATCAAGGTTTTTGCAAAATAATTTAGGTTTACGTTGTAAGGTAACCGCCAGCGGAAATATGTAAATTAAAACCGCGGATTTTCCGTTAAAACAACTTTGAAGTTGCAAATACAGGATACAAATATTTATTTCACTTATTGGCTTGGGTAAACAATGAGGCGTACCGGCAGTGACACCATCATAAAAGGGGCCATGAAAAATAAACGTTTGAACTGCAATTTGTAATTCCGTTAAAAAAGCAAAGAAATTGCGATCAAAATTTTTCTCTGTTAGTGGTTGGCAGTGAATATTTTCAAACCATTACTAATTTTGTATGTAACAATAATAAATGTCATTTCATTCGCAATACCTGCCGTGTAGCAAAATCTTTAAAGTCGATTTGGCTAAAAAACAGTGTACCCTATCGGTATTCAACTTAGCAGGCTCTGCGCTTGAGCCACCCCTGTATAAATTTTTTTAATTATTTTTATTTCTACTGGTTACATACAAAAATAGTATCTTATGATTGTGCAAAATTTTATTATTTTAACTTGACTGGTTTTGAAGATATTCACTGCAAACTAACAGAGGTTTACTTTTAGAGAGCTCTAGTTTTTTTAGGAAGAATTTTTTTGTCTTATATTTATAGACAACTTTCTTCATAAAAACATGAAGAAAGTTGTTTATAAGCCTATATTGCAAAGTATTGCACACTTTTTTTGGGACAGCCTGTATAAGTTTTGCCATTCAAAAGTTACAAACTTTTGAAAATTGAAAGAAATCTCTATTTTGCGGTTTTTGCAAATTTACAAAAAATCTGTCGTAAAATGTTGATGTTTTGGCTTTTGTATTAGCAACGATATCAATTTTAGAAAATTTTCAAATTTCTATCGAGATAGAAAAAAAATCTAAAATAGGTACATTTTGAAATTTTTGATATCGATTTTGGGACTTACTCTGGTACGTTTCGGATCGGTTAATACGAATCTTGTGGTGGTTTTTTATGTAAAAAGGTAATTTCTAACATATGACGAATTTGACATTTGATATTGGCATATTTCAAGATATTGGTTACTTCTTTGGTTTTATTTTGTTAGTAGGCTTCTCATACTTGCAGCTTTGCATAGCCACTGAAACACTGATTAATTTGATCCATTTTGATTCAACATAAGTTTTTCCATTAAAAAGTTACAATCTTTTGAAAATTGGGAAAAAATATTGTAAAAGACCAGATTTTGTAAATTTTCAAGAAATTAGTCTATTGCATGTATGGCCACCTTCAGTTCATATTTGAAATTAGGAAGGTCGAATGTATTATAAATTGTTGATGTCCTGGTTCTTATAGCAACGATATCGATTTTGAAAATTTTTAAAATATCCAGAAAGAAAGAAAAAATTGAAAAAAATTTGACATCAATTTTATTGCATTTTCTTGTCAATTTCGGATCGTTTAATATGAATCAGGGCTTTCGGTTCGGTGCCTTCGATCTTACCAGACCTTGCTGTGCAGTCTTACAATGTTGCCAAATCAGTCAAACCAGCAATTCAAGAGGCTCATTTTCAAAAAATCTACCTATACAAGACGTAATTTCTGAGATATGACGAATTAAAATTTTTAATATTTGCATATTTCTAGCTTTTTTTTAGCTTTTTTGCTTTTATTTTGAAAGTGCGGGCTTCTCATACTTTGAACAGCTTTGAATATCCACTCAAACACTGATTAATTTGATGTATATATCTTGATTCAACATAAGTTTCTCCATTGGAAATTTAGAAGTCTTTGAAATTTGGAATTAAAAATTTTGCAAATTTGCAAAAAATCTATCAATAAATATACAGCCAAATGGGGTTCAGAGTTGAACTTCCGAGGGACGATTAAAATTTTTGCTTAAAATTTAAAATTTCTATTTTTTTATAGCTTCATACTTTTGATACCTACATGAAGCTTTTAACACTACTCAAACATGCACATTTGCAGCTTTCGCTGCAGAATCAACTTGCGGTTTTTTCACGGTCATCTGTTTGGATTTAATGAAATTGATGGACTTACTTCAGCAGTTTTGTCTACGCTTCTTACCAAAATATAAAAATGACACTAAACCAAATTTGTGTTGATCTTACGTTCTACTCACTAAAGAGAAAGAACATTCTCAAATAATGTGAAGATGTTAAAATTAGTAACAAAGTTTGTAGCAATTGATTTCTGTTTAAACCGTGAAAAGTGTCATCTAATATGGAAATATGGACAAGTTACAGACCTGTTTAAGGTGGTGTTCACGTTAACATTCTACCTTCATTATTCTCGTGAAGTTTTTAATTAAGAAACCACCGCCACCAAAACTTTATTCTGACGAAATTACTTATTAAGCTGTTAAACAATCTTCAGAACAAAATGTTTTATTGACAAAAAAAAACTTTTTTAAATTGCTCAGAAAGGTGAAAGGTGATGACTCTCGTTATGTTACCTCAGATCTCGGTTTATAGTTTAGCAATGTTGTTGAGGAATGTTACAAGAATTGTATTAAATTGAAGGGTTGTCTAGCGTTAGGACGTTAGATCTGGATTTAAACTTTTCAAAAAGTTGAAATTGTAGAAGAAAAGCATTGTTACCAATCTCAAAGTTGTTTTCGTCATCATTATCTTTGATTACTACATAAACAAACATCCTGTTAATTAATTGGGATTTTAACTTCTTGAGCACAACACGGATTGAGTCGAAATTGGATGCAGTTAGTTTCCCGAAAACAAGAAATTTTGTCTGGAACTGCTCCGCCATCAATTAAAAGTAATTACAATTGCGACTGACGCAGCTAGTCTCAGCGCGATAAATCAGGTCGTTAAAGGAAACTGTTATTTATTAATTGGCCAATCATTTATCTCGGTAGCTATGAAAACTGAACCACCGCAGTTTCCGTAATATCTTTTTTGCGGTTAAGTAAACGCAACTACAAAGACACAAATTGTGACAGCGATGAACAAGCCAAACTTGTTAAACAATGGCTGGGAGGTACAAGGAGAGGAAAAATAATGAATTTCAGTTCTTTGTAGTCTAGCTCTAAAAAACTCCATTACTGCCATTATTAAATTTTAGAAGTATTTGCTCGAGTTACCGCGGCATTTAAATGAGAACTGCTCGTTACATTTTGAAGCTACCCACTACATGGCCAATTTGTAGATTTGCTTTGTTATGAGCTATGAAGATCTCAACAAAATTTTTACTTATTAAATTCAACGTTCCACATTTTCGTCAGCATTTATCCCGGCAGCAGTTTTATCGCCAGATCAGCGATGCGACACACCATCATTTGCGCGAAATGTCCCGGGATGGCATACCACAAACACTTGGTACTTCCGTGATATATGTGCTCTCCGGCATTCGGATATGTAAAGTTGTAAATTTCCCCTTTTTCCGGCGAATCATGTTAAAGTATGCACAACATAATGGCGTTTTCGTCGTTGTCTAGACAATGCAAAGAGAATTTACGGCAGAACAGCCCGATAAACCACCTTTACGCAGGAAAATCCTCGAAGGGTCGTACCTGAACTTTTTCATCAGGAAAAACTTTACGGGTCGCTGTAAACTTCTTTTATTGCACCATCGAGCAGCGGTCGGGGTTAATTTTCACCTCTCCCCGGAAATTCAATCGAATAGCCCCGACAGCTCCGTCCTAATTATTATGATAGCGGAAACGGGGCTGCTCGGGATCCAGAGTAATTGCCAGATCCTCAGGCTCCGGCCAGCTTCAAGATTATCAATAATGGCGCCCCCTAATTCATCAATTCGCAGACGCTTTCTCGTTAACCATCCGGCCATGTCAGATTCTCGCAACTTTTCAGTTCTTATTTACCCACCCGGTTAAGTGCTTCTATAAAATTTTTATGTGTATCCATCTACAAAAGAGATTTTTACGCTTTTTTACGACTCACCGAAATTAAATCTAGATTCGAACATAAAATATTACAAAATTTATTTTATTCAGGAAACCGCCAGATGAGATGTGAGCTTCTCGGCGGCGTCGATATTTTTTCTGTGGAGTTCGTGGGAATTTGAGATTAATTGAAAAGTGCGCGGGAAAGTCAGGCGAGCGTGCAAATAAAAGTGTTAGGATTCTTGTCTGAAATCAATGCAACTTTCCCATGCAGCGAATAAATTATAAATAACGACCATTATTACGCAATGATTTACCCAGTAACAATGGTGTAACAGTAATAAATATCTTTCTCTTGTGTTCAATCGGCAGCGATTCCGGAAAACTGGTGTAGAAAATTAGCATGCCTGAAGGGGTTTCCGACACATGCGGTTGGGCTAAAGACGATGTGAAAACCCGACTCGGAATCAGCTCCTCTGCCATGTAACGGGGGAGGAAACAGAAAAATAAAGCGAAATCCCGAAATCTACTTTACATTAGAATATATTTTCGGTTGGAATCGAAAAAGAGAAAAGGAATCGTGACCGGTCAACTTTAAATCCGGCCAAATTAAATTCTCCGGACGGGAGAAAAGTTAGGTGAATATTGATTTTTCATCTCGATGGAAAACTTCTTATGGCATCTGTTTTACGTCAGTATAAGATACGCAAAATGTTTTCTCTGTTGGATTTTTTAGGAGTTTTTATTTCTGCATAGAGAAAAAGCACTACCGTGCTTAGATATTGTAGGTAACTTGCACTTCAGTAGGGGAAACGGGTCGATTAAAGAGTTTAAATCTATACTCACGACTGTTTTGTAAGGTTTAACTAAATCATTTTGTCTTCGACAGTCATAAAAGCCAAGTGTATCATTAAAACATTTTATTCGAAGCAGTTTAAAGAGTGAGTGAAAGTAATTATTTCACGAACTTAAAATTAAGAGCTTCCAGGGATATTAGCTGCTAAGACAATTACTACTGCAATAGCTACTCTAATGCTTTAAATAGATATACACATGTTGGGTCGTCTAAGCATCCAAGATAAATCTTGTTTGTTTGTCGAATTGCGCATGGAATACACGGGGGTTGCACAAGTTTGTCATTTGTCGCTCAGGCGTTGATTTCTTAAGCTGCAATTCGGGCCAAGTGAGCAAATTCTAATAATGTTAATCATGAAGGAAGAGTATGTTTCTTTGTCTTTTTTTGGCCGTCTTTTTGCTTTCAAGGGTTGAAATATTTTAACATAACATACCGTAGTTGTAGACTTTGAATTGACTTCCATCATTTGGATTATGCTTCTTTTTTGGCGTATAATGATGAACTCGAGTTACTGATGATGAATCTCTTCAAAAAATTACCTAGTTTAGTTAAAACTAATTAAAACATTTTTTTGCGGCAAATTTGGTTCAGCTTCATAACGTTACAATACTCAGATGAGATGCCCACGATCTCAGCGACCTTTTTGAATATTTTATAATCGACTCGAACGCCTTTTCTTTCCCACGTCGCAAACTTTTCAAACTCTCCTTGTAATATGGAGTACTTGAATCAATTCCTAATACGGTTTTTAATCAAATTCATTTGCCAAATAGCAATGTTAAACGTATAGCTATTTGGCAAATAAATTTTATTAGGAATCTTATTAGGAGTTGGAAAGACTACTTAATTATATATCAGCAAGGCAAGTAGTATGATAAACTCCAAATTTACGAGTACTTAATTGAAATATTTATATCTGCTTATACTTTCACATAAATAATAGAAATAAATAGCGTTCAGTTATTTATTATTTATATACAGGTATCATAATCATAAGTTAATATCTGATCACGTGGGTATTTTATTACGAAGTTAGGAAAGAAAGAAAACATTTTATGTACCGCGTACTTAAAAATGTTCAGTTTGAAGTAAACCGACAATTAAAGTGAAGCAGTCTTGTTGGAACACCCTATTCACTCAGTGGCTTTGTACTTTAGGAGCTCGTTGGACTGATTCTAGATATTTCCTCTTCACTTTATGAAAGGGGATACACATTTGTTTTTTTTTATTTCCGCGTTTTTCTCTTTACCGATTATCTTTTTTCCGCTAGTTTTTCCAGATTTAATTAGTTTTTTTTTTGTTTAATTCTCATTAAATGAGCTACAGTATTATATTACATTTCTTAATAGAATATGATTTATAATTCGATTGTATTTGAATTTGAAAAATTGTCACTTACTCAGTCACTATTATTTGATCATTATTGTTAATTTTTTAATTTTTTTTGAAAGAAATTTCTAGCTCAACTTGTGTTATTATTCGCACTCGATTATTTGCCTTGTTAATAGGTCAAATAATATTTTTATGATAAAGTTCCCAAACTACGGTGCAGCCTTATACCAAATCTAGGTTTACTTATAGGAGTACCCCAAGGAAGGCTTGTAAGTCCTTTCTTGTACATACTCTACTATACAGGGAAGTCCAAAGGATGGAACAAGTTTTACTTGCCTATGTCTAAACTCTTCCTTCAGCAAGTTTAGAAGTTAGGAGCCATAAAACATTTTTTATTCATACAGACATAAAAAAAATTTTTTCTTACATCGAGCTGTTTATTTTTGAATAAATTTATTAAACTTGCGATCAACGTTGATACACGCCCACCGAGGGTTGTCCGGGCTGTCCAGTTCTTCCCTACCAGGGGTCCACGACATACAAATGCAGAAGCGAAGAGCGAAGCTAACTAACTTGTACTTGGAATGATGATTTATGGGTGGACGAGGTCCCATAATAATTTATAAGATATGTATTAATACTATTGTCCTTTCAGGGGACAATGGGCATATGCGATAAGTAAGAACTTTTGAATAGAAAACGTGCCATGCTCAATTTGCATATTTTATTTATGTTTGTGGTGTGGCGCCTGCATGCCACCTGCTCACAGCTTATTGTTGCCACCACAATTAATGCGCGTGCTGGTAATATGTTTGGCAGTGTTGATGTGTTTTCTTTTTTGCGTGGGCGAATGTATTCGGCGCTCGCAACAGCAACGGAACGATTAACGTTGCCAAGAATGCAGAAAATTTGCAACAGCAACTTGCGGAAAGATTTAAATTCGAAATTGAATTCCGGCAGGACAATCCTTCTCTGCCCTGCCGTTTGACAACTTCCTCTGCGCCAACATTTCCCTTCAAGCTTCTGGAGATGCCGCCGTTATTGGGGCAATTCACGCCTTTTGTTTCGTAATTCTCACGTACATTGTAGAGTGAAAGTGCAGACGCGCACGAGGCAATAGCCTGAAACTCTTCGCTAATTCGTTCTTACGCAAGAAAGCAAACGTAAAATTCACTTTTGTTCATTGTTGTTTGCGTGTTTTCGGGTACCACGCGAATTATATTTCGTCCTTGTTCACGTCCATTTCGGCGTGAACGTAAGCTCGCGTCCCGACGCTACTCCTAAAGTTTAATTGAATGTTGTGTTGGTTATTAATTTTTGCGAAGCTCAGCTTTGGGATCTTAATTGGGTTTTATTCTTGCACATGCCGTAAATAATTAAGTATAGATGAGACGTAGGCCTGTATTCTTCTGCGGTAATGGGGAACGTTAATGGTTGGTTTGCGATTGAGAGGGTTTTGCTGGGCCATTAAAATATTGAAAGGGCCCAAGTTGCGAATGCTAAGCTAGCGCCGTCAGAATCAATACGAGTTACTTGGTAAAAGCAGGCGGAGGAAATTAGCCACTGGAATTACTGGGCGGCTTATTCGATTGGAAACTTTTCATTTCCAGGACTGGGCTATTTTGCCCTAATTTGCCACCCACTTACGCAACTTAAATGACTCGACCCTTTTTTCTTTTGTCGATCATAAATTCCGAAAAGATATATATAAAATGTATAAAATGCTACAGAAAACAGGGGTGGTTCTATATATGTACAACAATGCCCAGTAGCATTTAACCTTTTAGGTTCATTTAATTGGCTAAGTACCTTTTTATAATAGCTAGTCAAATAACGTAAAGGAGGCAAGTGCGATTAGCTCTAGAGGTGATAAGTGAAAAAAGGAAAAAGGGTGAGGCACAACACCCTTAAAGTCCTCCTGTTTTAATTGCATTTTTTGCCCTCTCCCATCACTATTATTGAAACTCTAGGAGACCGGCTAGCGTAGCAGCAATTCTCCCTCGGACCACACCACTACCCCGCGGTAGAGACTCAACGGATGGTCGTGATGGAGGAGTTTCTTCTTTAGGGGTAGCTAATTCAATATTAATTCAAGTAAATTGGGATACTTTGACGTGTCACTGACTCGGATTATACATGTTATTTTAGGATTATAACAGCAATCAACTATTCGAAGGGTCTCCTGTTAAACAACTTCCAAGTGCAAGTATAGTGCTGACTGGTAGATTCTTAAGGGAACAAATATAATGTACACCAAATTAAACCATACATCCTTTGCACTGTCCACCAGAAAATTTAATGAGCATCAAAAAATCTAAATGAAATCCAAATTATTATACATCAGAAAATGAGAACATCACCACTAAAATAACTATGCTGCGAATTGTTTTACCATTGCTTACATTTTAAATTCTATATGTTTATCAATTTTACTAAATGTTCACCAAATTTAGAACGCTCAAGTTACGCGTCCGTGCTGTACATAATAAATATTCGCGCTATCTATTTATATTTAGTGTTTCTCAAAAAAACTATTTGTGCGTCAAATAATTATTCTATTACTCCAAAAATGAAATATGCTCGCGCATCTCTCTTTGCCGCTTGCGCTTCCAGACAAGAGGCACGCGAAAAAAGTTTTGTACAAGGTCAGTTCAGGGCCCTGCAATTTTTTTTTAAAGCACGATTAGAAATTACCGCTAAAAGAAGTTTTACGTTTTACATAATGCAAGCCAATTACAGCATAGCATTTATATATTACGGAAATCAATATCTTTTTTTGTGCAAACTACTTCTGATTTTACTCTTATTTTCCTTGCCCTAGCACATCTACATCTATAATTTTGCATAAAATTATTTACCATTTGCACAACATTTTATTGCTTGTGTATTTTTGATCAACAAATAGTATTTTTAACTGCTAAATAATATAAGACACTGTCGAAAATTAAATATCTGGGTAGTATATGTTAGAATTAAATGCGGAATAAAATTTGGTGAACATTTAGTATTTATGGTCAACAAAAGTTATTTTGGCGAACAAAATATATAAGAGACCAGCATCATGTCAATATTTGGTTGTCGCTTTAAGATTATGTATTTTCTTAATTTTGGTGAGCATTTAGTATTTTTGGAAAATGAAAGTATTTTTTGTATGAAAATATTGGGTAAACTTGGTAGACTGTTAAATACGACCCGATTCTTAACTGTAAATGGTCTAGATCGTTCAACTTAACTAAGAATTTTTCCGTTTATTTTTGCCGCCGTCTTCAGAAATTTTTATTGAATATCGGAGGAAGAGGCACGGCGTCTTATAATCTCATAAAAATTTAATATACCGTCAATCTTCTTAAAAGTGATAATATGATAACGAGGCTGGTTCAACATCGATTGCTCTCCGGCATTTTCATATGCCTGGAGGCGTCGCGGACTTTGTTAATAACTGAAAATCGTTCGGGGTTTCGTCAAAAATGGTCGCATTAATTAAGTTTGAAAGTAAACAATCGTCGGAAAACCGCGGCTTAATTAAGTTGTACCCCGCAATGCCATCTCGTGTAAGTGGATGGGGCGACGGTGCCCCGAGGACCGATAAACCGTGAAGTGCCTATCACGGCGCCGCGGTGCAGCGGAAGCCCTCCGAAGACCGCCAAAATCTAAATTTAGAAGATGAGCGTCTATTGTAACCGACGCTTTGTACCCGGATAAACGTTTTAATTATTCCACTTTGTAATTGGGGGATTGGATCGGCGATTTTGTTGACTTTGAGTTTCCGCCGCCGACAACTCCGGTTGGCATTCAAATCCGGAAGCTGTTAACATCGTTAAGCCATCACCGACGGCTTGATTCCGCATACGCTGAATCACTAACAAGCTGTCAGTCCTGGCTGCCAACACATCCGTATAAAACCGGAGTTTTATCCCTGATCCGTATGGGTGACACGTCCAGGCGTTCCTCTCCACATGAAATATGCGAATTAATATGACTGCAAACCGCCCCGTATCGCCGCCAACCGACCCGAACACTAGATATTTGCGGTCGCCCAGATCGAACGTTATTATACAGGGAAAAAATCGGTGCGATAAAAAAGATCTGGCCTAATCTGCTGATATATTGAAGGAGCTTTCATTTATACCGACCCGATGGTGGAAAAAGTATAATGAATTGAGGGGGATTCCAGAGAATAAAACTTGAACAGTGTCGCTTTGTTCCAGAAAAGATTGAATGTTTATGCGGCTTTGGTCGGATGAACGAAAATATGGAAATGCACCGAAGAATTATGCAAATTTGCCAAGAGGCGGAATACAATGTGATAAAATAGAATAATTTGCTTATTGCGGTTTACCGTAAGAAACTGGCCCACATTTTCTTATATGCGTCATCAAACGAGGTGTCGTTAGTTGAATTGCGTTGACACCACATACCTGACATTGATGGCTGGTGGCCTCCATGGATTCACCACGACGGGCAACCCATGAAGGCATACCAGGATGATACGTGCAGGCATTTTACCGTTCTCTACACGACGTTTCCTATTGCATACATGGCAGTCATTATCGCACTTGCGGCAGAAGTGCCAAATAAATACTAGTGCTAAATTTACAGAAAGCAAAGATGTAAATATTTTAGTCGTGATGACCATTAAAAGCCCATTCTGCTTGGTCTCATATATTTTTGAAGATTCCTGAACCGATAGGTGTGATTTTGCCGACTTTTTACCTACCACGGGCTCTTGATGTGTTCCTCAAGGACCTAATAAAGAAACAAGGAATATTTGGTCTCAACTAGACCAGATTTTGAGTTCCGATCACCAGGTGGCTCTCCGAAGATTTGGCAAAAACCTCACAAGAAATTGATTCATTGCTTATAAGGTGGTAACTCTATTATAGTATAAAAAGATCAACTAAAATCTCAAACAGCGTTAGTGGTAGTTGGTAAGGATGCTAATAAGGTGATTCTGGATATTTTGGACCTACACATTTTTTCTTTTACCCCATTTACACAATAAGAGTAAAGTGCAGGATAACTTATGACTGCTTATAATAGTCTTCTTCTTCCTTTTCCAGAAGATGCATAGATTTGTTCTGCAACCGATCTATTCTTGTCCCTCCTACGATAGCGAGTTCCAACTGTCTCGCCATCTTTTTGGTGGCTTTTAAGGGGGGCGTTGTCATCTCGGTTTTCTCTCCAGTGATCATACTTTCATAATACCACACAAGAGCAAAAAGAAAGTCCTTCCACTCATTCTGGAAGGTGGTCATACTGAAGTTAGTTTTAAATTTTTAACTTATTGATGAACTTTTTAAAGTTTGTGGAGGAGCTACAAAAAAAGTTTTGATCTAGGGGTGCCACTGAAGTGGCTCATAGTTGCCTGGAATCTACTCTCTTAAGGGAAAAACACTTTTTCCTAATATTATTTTTTAATTTTTTATGAATATTTATATTATGATCTTCATCTAGCTCCTCCACCATTTTTGTCGACGTTCTATAGTTTGCTGACTTTGCTCCAAATTTCAAGTCAACTTTAAAAAAAAATCAAACAAAGCAAAGCTCATGTCGTATTAATAATCAGAAGAAAAACTTTTTCGAAGTTTGTGTGAATATAGAGCTTCCAAAAACTCTATAAATTCTAAAATAGGTATTGCATTTTCAAAAGTATCTTAAGCTCCCAGTTATTCACTGGCTTGTGCCAATTTGAGGACGCTTAAAATGATATAAAACCGTAGGGTACGAAAATAAATTGAAAATCAAAAGGTTATGATACCTTTACAGTCATACAGTGAGAATTTATAATTTGAGATACTAGCCAATGAAAGCAATAAAAGATAGTGTCAATATTGTCAGATGGATAAATCAACTATAGGCGTAGAAGTATTTTATCCTCAAATAGCAACAAAGGTTTCTCTGTTGGTCCTTCACCTCCCTTCATGCACGCTGTTCTGCTCTGCAATAGAAACTTAAGTAGCCGCTATTTGTGCTTTTGTTGTACTTAGTGGTCTACTTGCCCCGAGATTAATTTCCGCTATTGACATTCCCTGTTAATTACGTCGTGCAATTAAAATTTAATTTAATCAAGACCAAAAAACAACCGAGCTGCATTGTCTCAAGTTACACGTTGAACATTGGGAACTTCCTGCGAAACATATTAATCACCGCAGCTGCACCACCACCAACAATTACCTCCCTCAACCCACATTATCTAGCGGGCTTCAACGTTAATGTTAATTATGTTGTCGGTTTTATGCATTCACTTTAGCTTCAATACCAACCAGGTATTCGTGTCTACCCTTATATATATATATACAGAGTGTTTCTAATTAACCATTCCGATAGGGGCGTAAGTCCGAATAGCATAGGTTGTCTACTGTCTCTTTATTGGTGACAAGTTCGTCTATTGGGCTCCCGTAAAATAAATTTCTTACTTTTAATTCTTTTTATTTTCCAATTATATTTTTATATTTTTTCTGGTTACAGCAAAGTATGGCAAGTGGGGTGTGAATGGATAATTTTATTAAACATTTTTATAACATCAGAAAATAATTTTGTCTTTTATCCCCAGACAGCGTTGAGCGACTTATCGAATCTTAGTTATTACATCATCTGGGACGAAACGCCCTTACTGTTAATTAATACCTGGGGGCAACTTTTACCATTCTGCTCCTGTCTCAGTGTTGCTAAGTTTAACTAAAGCCATCAGCTGCAAATGTTTTACGTGTCAGTAGGTAGTTGATGGTCGTAAATGTTAAAACTAACCATAGCCTAATGTCGCTTACTGCGTAATAAATAACTGACGCGTTGGCTGCTCACCCCCAAAAATTGTTTGGGGTTATAAAAATTGTTTTCTGTTTTCCCGCTAAAGTCTCGAAGTTATCATATATCACAGGAAAGTAAATTAGCTTTAGGCGGTTGATGATGCTCGCGCTTGCTATTTGATACGAACATAAAACTTGGGGAGACTTCCGAGGATATGATAAATTAAGTCTAAATGTTTCCTTTTTGAACGGCTGCCCGGGGAGGTTGCTGTTAATTTGCATGATTCATTATCATAAGATCGCGCGATTCCTCGCCAGGTCCTTTGTATATCATATCCTTATTAAACCGGTGCTCATGTTTTTCTTATTCTTGGATTAATAAAAGATGCGCCGACGAAGGTGGTGGTTCCGAGCTAAAATTCTCCAAACTGCCATTATTGTTCGCAGTTTTATTACACCTTTTGTTGAAATGGAATTTATCTTCCAGTCAACTATTTTTACGTTCTTTTTTTATTTCACATTAAATGTACCGTTTGTTGGCTGTTCCTAGGGCAAGCAATGAAAGTAACAAATGTTGGCAAAATTACAATTGCGACCCGTTCTCCATCAATTAAAACTTATTGTACCAAACATTGCTGTAAGTGAGTCTAAATATTTCAGCAACTGACCTCCTCATGTCTCGGTCACCCAATTGAATTAATTTTGATTGCAGCCCTAGAATTCTAATGAGATCCCCAGATTGGCATGCGTAACGGATTGTTGTGTTCATACAATTACCAGCAAAGTTTTAGACCGCTATTAATACAGCTTGCAAAGTCTCCCTCAACACCTAAGAAGCCTTGCTCTTATTTATGGCGAATTAGTGAAATAATTTGTGTATTTTACGGGGTAATTTAATATAATCTGAAACCAATAAAGTAAGAGGAGCAGAGATTTCCATAATTTGAACATGAAACAGCATATTAATTGTTAAATATTACCATATTTGGGGCAATACGCTGCTGTTCTATGACGTGGATATTTGAATTACGATCTCATTATTATCTTATTTCAGGGATTTGTAGCCCTCTAAAATTAATTTTGTTTCAGGGTTAAGCAGCGCCAGGCAATGAACGAGCTTTTATCTGCTGCTCCGGCTTTTTTACGAGCAGCTATCGTATATCAGAAATAATAGAACCACCCCACTACCAGGGCCATTATTTGTAACGTTTGTGCCAATAAAATGCGCAACGGCTTGATCTAATGAAGATGCTTCGAGTGAAACATTTCAGGTTGCCGTTCTGGACCAATTGTATCAAGAAGCCGAGTTTGGGCTTAGAATCACAAAGGTCTCACTTATTCAGGACACTTAAAATTATATTGAGCCTAATTTGAGGCTCTTAATATTTTCGCCCATTTAGATAGATCTCTTTCAAATGTGTAACTCAATTTTCAACAGTCGTAGATGCAAAGAGAAATTGTAGGTTGGATAGTCTCTGATCAGACCTGGTACAGCATTTACGACTTTCTGAATGTTTCTAGTCATTTAATTTGCATGACTTCAAAATTCTAATTCTTTTTTCTATTTTCAGGTAAGTTTACAGTTTAGAGGAAGGATCCAAGGTTAACGTGAGTATTTTTACTTTTTGCGCATTAAATGGTCAATAGATATTTATGAATACAAACTTTAGCTAAGCTAGATAACTGAATTATTCATCCGTTTGACCTATACATCACCTTTGACTACAGTATCAATAGTTTTTTGAGCTATCTAACAACCATTTATTACCATAAATATTTAACAACATACCATTATGGATCGGCAAGAAATTTTACATTGCTGTTCACGTTTAATTATTGAAACCTTTGTCAACTTGCAATATCTGACTTTGATCGGTGTTTTTATAAGGCAAGATGTAAGGACGCATCTCGAGTCTCCTCAAGCATAAAGGCATTTTCAAGAAATAATGACGTTGATGTATAATAGACTAAAAACGTGTAGATTCTCGTTTACTATGCAAACATTGCCAAAAGAGTTTTTGCTATTTTTTTGAATTATACTATTGTTGATAAACGAAGTTCTGATAAACCCCATTTCTTCTCTACAAGTCAAAAAAACTATTTGAAATCAAAGTAAAGTCCAGCGTCACCAGGAATTACAACCGAAGCAGGCCGGAATCTCCTATAATTTTAACGGAGCTGCTCGGAGTTTTAAGGGAGTTGCCAGAAATTTTACCGAAGTAACCAGGAACTTTAACCGGAGTTGTCTGGAGTTACATATGATTTTTACGGAATTGTTTGGAATTTTAACCGGAGTTTTTAGCATAGTCGCCCGAAATTATCCGAAATTTTAACCCAAGTTACCTGATACTTTAACCGGAATTACTCGGATTTTTAACCGGAGTTGACCCGGAATTTGACCCAGAATCGCCAGAAATCACATAGGATTTTAACAGAATTGCCCGGAAATTTAACTTTGGTCACCCGAAGTTTTAAACAAAGTTACACGGCCTTACCCGGAATTATCCAAAATTTTAAACTTAGATATTTGGTATTTTAAACGGAATTACCCAGATTTTTAACTTGGCTCCCGCAGAATTTTAACCGGACTCATCAAGAATTGTAACGGTAGCCACTCGGAATTTTAACCAAAATCGTTCAGAATTACCCTAAATTTTATCCGGAGTTCCCCGGAATTTTAACCGGAATTACTCGGATTTTTTATCGGAGTCACCAGAAATCTTTACCCGAGCCACTTGAAATTTTAAGTAAAGTTGCTCACCGTCTTCCGAAATTTTAACTGGAGTTACTCGGAATTCTAACCGGACTTGCCCGGAGTTTAACCGGAGTTACCCGGAATTTAAACTGGAGTTATCCGGAATTTTAACCGAAACTACCCGGGATTTTAACCGGAGCAACTCGGAATTACCCAAAATTTTAACCGGAATCACCCAAACCTTTAACCGGCATCACCCGGAATTTGTCGAACTATTCGGAACTTTAACCGAAGGCGCCTGGAGTCACCAAGATTTTTCACCGGCGCTGTCCGGAGTTTCCTGGAGTTAAAAATCCGTCAACTGATTGATTATAGTGGATTTAACTTTCACAAAGGGGTAGTAGAATATTTGCGGTTATTTGCAAAGTGGTCCACTTTGATGTTAATGAGATGCGTAAAGCAAAAGGACTTTATTACAACGCTTACGCAGAGTAGATTGAAGGTTCATAGGACAAATGGCAATGCTTCTTCACCAGTTGGCTGTTAGAGCATCAAAAGACCAATAATAGAAACGTTTGCAGCGCGACAGGGTTATTGGAAAGTTTCTCATGAAATATGGCGGAGGCGCCGGGATAATATGGAGGACTTTTTATGAACCGCAACGAAACGAAATATTTGAATTGAAGCTGTGGCCGCACAGTTCTACTTTATCAGCTAGTTTATAACTATGTAATGCCATAATGTTAACCGTTGGAGCCGTCCGTGTTGTTTCTGCTGTACAACCGCTGCAAAGGGTTGGACCAGAATTAATTCGGAAAATTAGGTTGGAGAGTGGGAACTGGAATCTAGTATAGAAACGAGGAAGTTTGCAAAAAAACGTTTTCTTGAGTTATTACAATTCCGGACAAATTCGTCGTTGAGTTCGAATCCACTCAATTACGTCGCGACTTGGTAACAAGAAGAAAAGTTTCGAAGGCATATCGTATTCCAACAATCTGGTTGTCACTATTCAACTATAGGGCTGGAATCATGCAATTCTACCAGCTGAAACTTGGAGCTTTAACTTCAGAAATAACCACGCCTTCGGTTCGCTCTGGTGATTTCATTTGCGATATACGTTTCGGCCTTGTTACTGCAACTCACGACTGCAAGTTGTTGGCCACAATCGATATTTTCTAGTCATTCAGCAAGTCCCGGATATCCCGTAATAATAACACCTTAAAACCTGAGCTTCGCCACTGCCAACGCTTTGATTACAACTTTCCAGCCCTTGCTCCAGATTGATGAGGGGAGAACTCTTTGTTAATCCTGACGTTTTGCCCGGTACGGTATAAGAAACCTGGCATGTTTTTCAATTAACTGGGATGAATCGCGTGCCGAATCTCCGCACGAAATTTAAACTCTAGAAGGTGCACTCCGGATTAGATAGATGGTCAGGGTATCGACAATCACACCGGCATGATAAGGGTGAGTCTCGAGGGTTGCGTGAGGTGCCCGGTCCTAGAACGACATTTGTTACGAGTGACACGTCCTGCCCTCGTCGATGCACGAAGATGCATTATTCCCGAAAGACTGTCTCCTTGACTAATGCTTCTCGGTCCGGAACGGGGTTCGAACTCACATTTGAAAACTACCCCGAAATTTACTGGGTGAGGCTATTGAAAGTTAAGTAAACCAACGGAGCTTAAAATCACATTTTTATTCCACCAGCACTCGGGAAATTTCTCGGCGATAAATAGCTTCGTCAGAAATTGCAGGATGCTCTCGGTACAAGCGGCGGTGATTGGCGAAAAGTCGTAATTTTCGAATAAAAATACTGATTTTTCTTTTGAAGTTCAAGTGGGTTTGATTCTCCAAAAAATTTCCATTTATCGCGAATGAATTAATATAAATTAAGGATCTTCACTAAAATGGTTTACAGCAACAAGAGGGTTGAGGTGTACAAATATCTATGAACAATCACGTTAGCTGGCCTATTTAAAATAGGGAACAAATATAATGTACACCAAATTAAACCATACATCCCTTGCACTGTCCACCACAAAATTTAATGAGAATTAAAAAATCTAAATAAAACCCAAATTATCATACACCAGAAAATGAGAACATCACCACTAAAATAACTATGTTGCATATTCTTTTATCATTGCTTACATTTTAAATTCTATATGTCTATCAATTTTACTAAATGTTCACCAAATGTCGAACGCGTCCATGCTGTAGGTACATAATAAATATTCGCGCTATCCATTTATATTTAGTGTTTCTCAAAAAGACTATTTGTGCGTCAAATAATTATTCTATTACTCCAAAAATGAAATATGCTCGCGCATCTCTCCTTGCCGCTTACGCTTCCAGACAAGAGGCACGCGAAAAAAGTTTTGTACAGGGTCAGTTCAGGGCCCTGTAATTTTTTTTTAAAGCACGATTAGAAATTATCACTAAAAGAAGTTTTACGTTTTACATAATGCAAGCCAATTACAGCAAAGCATTTATATATTACGGAAATTAATATCTTTTTTTGTGCAAACCACTTCTATTTTTACTCCTATTTTCCTTGTCGTAGCACATCTACATCTATAATTTTGCATAAAATTATTTACCATTTGCACAACATTTTATTGCTTGTGTATTTTTGATCAACAAATAGTATTTTTAACTGCTAAATAATATAAGACACTATCGAAAATTAAATATCTGGGTATTATGTTAGAATTAAATGCGGAATAAAATTTGGTAAACATTTAGTATTTATGGTCAACAAAAGTTATTTTGGCGAACAAAATATATAAGAGGCCAGCATTATGTCAATATTTGGTTGTCGCTTTAAGATTATGTATTTTCTTAATTTTGGTGAGCATTTAGTATTTTTGGGAAATGAAAGTATTTTTTTGTATGGAAATATTGGGTAAATTTGGTAGACTATTAAATACGACCCTTTAAAATATTGCGGGTTTGCATGATGAACGAGGCTTAAGTTGGAATTAGGGTAAAATTTGTTTCGGCCATTGCAGGACTAACGAACGTGTCAATCAAGCGAGCCCGATTGCGAATAGATGAAAACTGATGTAGGTCCAATAATTCATGGCAGCCACGAGGCGGCCATCAATGGATGAACTAGATGTAGCTCATCAACTCTTGGTGCGTAATTCCAGCCATCCTCCACCCTCGATTTGAATTGTCTGCGTTTTCGAAATCAACTGTCCGCTGTCGGGTGCCAGCTTCACAGCTGCTTTATTACTGCTGGAGGCTGAATTGATGTAAGCGTTTGAGGAGGCTCCCTGCGGCCCTATTCGTAACCGCGAACTTAGCAGGTGCACCGTTCCGAGGGGTTGTTGAGTTTCTTTCATGGTGAACAATCCCGTCGCGGCACTCTCCAGCATTGTCCTCGTTCGGCCACAGGGAGTAATGTGGAGTGGCAATGGAGTGAGCAAAGTTGACTGGATCTATCATTCCTCGGATGGGATGACCCGTAGCTCGTATATCGCGCACGTGATCTGGTTATATTCGTTTGATAAATCCGAACTCGCCTTATGCCTCATGTTTCGATATTGGAAGGATTTTCGCAGTTTGACTCGGTTGAGGATGCAATCAGCTGCTCCTGTCGGAAAAGACAGATTGGATGTGATGTCGAGAGCTCGTCACGTTTCAAGTCACCGAACGTAAACCTGGCCACAATGGGACACAATAAAATTTGCACTTATTTACATTTATATTCTTCTAGTTTTTCGGAGGATGAAGCTTTTATTGCAAATTAGGATGAGTCTACTTGCAATGCGAACTGTCATTATGGACATCTCCCCTGCTTTAAGTCTCGTCATTAATTTTGTTTTGTTTGAAATTTATACTTTCATTTCTTTAAAAGTTTTTGCTTTGACCAAAAGATGTTTATTCACTTTTGACAAAGTAACAGCTCTCGGGGAGGCGAACCGCTGCATATCATTTGGTTAATGTTATGAAATCACTAATCGCCCATGTTCACCCCGATGCTTTTCAGCCCGGTATAAGTAAGAAGTTCAAAAAGATCCAGACCTTGAGTAATTTTGTCTTGCATTTACGAATACTCAGATTTTTACCTCGTATTTAACAGTCTACCAAATTTACCCAATATTAAGAAAATACATAATCTTAAAGCGACAACCAAATATTGACATAATGCTGGCCTCTTATATATTTTGTTCGCCAAAATAACTTTTGTTGACTATAAATACTAAATGTTCACTAAATTTTATTCCGCATTTAATTCTAACATAATACCCAGCTATTTAATTTTCGACAGTGTCTTATATTATTTAGCAGTTAAAAATACTATTTGTTGATCAAAAATACACAAGCAATAAAATGTTGTGCAAATGGTAAATAATTTTATGCAAAATTATAGATGTAGATGTGCTACGACAAGGAAAATAGGAGTAAAAATAGAAGTGGTTTGCACAAAAAAAGATATTAATTTCCGTAATATATAAATGCTTTGCTGTAATTGGCTTTCATTATGTAAAACGTAAAACTTCTTTTAGTGGTAATTTCTAATCGTCCTTTAAAAAAAAATTACAGGGCTCTGAACAGGGCTCTGAACCTTGTACAAAACTTTTTTCGCGTGCCTCTTGTCTGGAAGCGCAAGCGGCAAGGAGAGATGCGCAAGCATATTTAATTTTTCGAGTAATAGAATAATTATTTAACGCACAAATAGTTTTTTTGAGAAACACTAAATATAAATGGATAGCGCGAATATTTATTATGTACAGCACGGACGCGTAACTTGAGCGTTCTAAATTTGGTGAACATTTAGTAAAATTGATAGACATATAGAATTTAAAATGTAAGCAATGGTAAAACAATACGCAGCATAGCGATTTTAGTGGTGATGTTCTCATTTTCTGATGTATAATAATTTGGGTTTCATTTAGATTTTTTGATGCTCATCAAATTTTCTGGTGGACAGTGCAAGGGATGTATGGTTTAATTTGGTGTACATTATATTTGTTCCCATTTTAAATTGCGTTCCCTTATTTTTCAACTTAGTGAAATGTGGGCAACACGGTGAAACTAATAAATTTGATTGAGATTTTTTTGGAGAAAATCAAGAGACATGTCAGGAGAAGCTTTTATTACTAATTGAAAGGTTACAAATTAATAATTACGAAGGAACTGCGTGGTAGAGAGGTCTCCATTTTTCAGTTTCAGTTAGTGAAGAGCCTATAGGAGATATATGGGCTGATGACATGAAGAGGTCAGAAACAATAGCAAACTAAGTCAGGCATACTCCAACGACATCTTATCTATCTTTTTACGATTATGACATGAATAATTTTTCGATAAAATATGAATGCGAGATTCTAGATCCCCGGTGTGTCCGTAAAATAAGGTTTACAGTATAAATAAATAATAGTGCAGCAACAGAACAGTGAGTAATTCACGTAATCACTTTTTATGATGTTTAGAATTCATACTGGAAATAGATATTTACGAACTTTATTGCTCGTAAAGAATGTGACTATGAAAAATACGGCACCAGTAACATATTTATTTATTATATCAGTAGACCATACAAGGTACAGCCAGTTTCAAATGAAATCGGACGAATCCTCACTATACCGGAGGAAATGATAATCGTCAGATGAAAACGATTGTGAAAACCAAGATAAGTATGTATGTAATAGAAAAGCTAACATTGTTGATTACATACTCGCAATTCTGGCAGGAAATGAATTACCAACCAAATACTATATTTTTGATAGCGATAGGTAGATTAAGAATCTATAATTAACTTTCTTATTAATTGTTGTTTAACCTATTATTAGTTGTTTATAAGACGGAAGCATAGCTATATATCCGCAAAGATCTATTATACAAACTGTGTAAATAAATTACAGCTAATTAAAGTTTTTCTTGTCCTTTATCAGATTTCGTACGTTTGGCCCCCTTAACGTAGCTGCCATGTTCATAGTCACTTAACAGCCAAACTCGAGCAAATCAAATCAAACAGTTAAATTAAGTTTAGGTTTCACTGTCACGTCATCTTAAATGAATTGAACACGAAACCTTTCTTATCACTAACTTTTTTTTAATTCCAAGTAAGTGTTGCTTCTTCCAAACCAGTCTTCTAGAAAATATCCAATTAAAAGACTAACTCCTATTCGTGGAATTAAACTCATTGCGACAATCTTCTGTAAATGAAACTAACGGGGATGCGTGTAATTGGGGTGGATTAGAGTGGGGACAGTGGCGTCTGGGGTAACTATTAGAGGAGGATGTCTCCATGGTGTTCCCTTAAATCAATCAGGTGCACTCAACAACGTTTGTTACTTATGAGAAGAAAATTACGGATTTTTTCTCTTCTTCCTGGTATCATGCGCCCTACTCATTCTTCAACCATTTTATTTGCGTTGGTCGATTTTACGTTACTGAGGTAAAATAAGTTTTTTTTTAAAATTGATAATGGTTTTGGTTGAAATTACTCTCTACACTATACTACTTATATTACCCAAAGAAGTGATTATTCAAATAATTTGTTTAATGGTTATTCATCATTTATCATTAAAAATTTATTCCCATAATTAAATTAAAAATAATTTGTAAGAATCTGGTCTGCTATATGCATATTTATAAACTAAACGTCCTCCAACTTTGATTAGATGCACAATTGTGTCTTTCCTAATTGACCGCGTTTAATTCGCGTAAAACGCAGGAATTCACTCACTCACTGGTAAGTCACGGTTCATCGAGGATTTAATTTAACACTCTACTAATTCGATGTCGTGTGGGTAGCAGCTATATACACTTAACGCCCCACCAGCGCGTGTAGGGTGAGCTGTCATGAACCTGGATCTCGCTAATGCACGGATAAATACTCTTCTGTATAGACCGACGTATTTGGCAACAACTGTTGAATGGCGGCGACGTTCCCCGAAAGCAAATTTATCCAGCGAAAACATGGGTACTTGCGGCAAACGATCCTTTGGTCGAAGTTTCCAGGCCGGATCTGCTCTGCAACCATTACTAAATGTCCGACTTGCGTTAGCGAAGAGGAAATTGGATTTCAGCCGGTCCGGGCTGCTAAGTCCTTAAGTAAATCTTGTTTTCTTTTGTTTTTTACGTAAACCTCTTTACGTCCCAATTACCATTTCCTTGTTTGTTTTAGGGCGTCTAGTCGAACCCTGAAACAACAATATCACCCCCACACATATCGCACCTTGGGGTATTACGCACATTGCGTTTTTTCCCCCAATAGAAAGAATCCTTTCGCGACTATGTAGCAATTTCGCCAAGTGTAGACAATTCAGTGATGCGACACGGTTTGAATTTTAAAGTGAAGTGCTGAAAAATTCCTCTTGCTTAACCGCTGCTGCAGAAATAATTCAGGGAACGTTAGAATAAAACCAAATGTTTTATCTGGATTACTCCCGAGTCCTCGAGACGCCGACACTGTCGCCAACGTTGCGAGAATAGTTAGCGAAGACGACTTATTTGGTGCCGAGTCATTATAATTTTACCAATACTTGCCCCTTTATTGTGTGGAAGCTGCAGCGACACCAGAACTATAATGGAAAAACGTCAACGGTGACGAATGGATCCACATGACAAGACATGGATACACGTAATGCACTTACCCTCGTAATAAATGGAGTTTCCGCACTAAAGTTTTTTCTTGTACCTATATGGTAGGGTAGGTGGGTTGGAAGCCAAGGGTTCACACCTCTTCAATTTGCCTAGGAAACCTCCAAGGGTTGAAGATAATACTGCGACAAAATATACATATCAGGCAACCTGAAAGACACGAGGCGTTGAAAAAGTACGAAAGAAAGACGGGGTTGGACAGCTAACTAACAAGATTTGACCGTCAAGAGACTGGTGCTTCACAGAAAAGTCTAAACGTTTTGTGCAAGAAAGATAGGGTCATAACATTTTAGTATGTAGTCAACAAACCCAGCTGTTACTTGAATCATAGATTTTAAAAAATTAGTAAGGTGGTGAAATGAAGGACGAAACGTTTTAGGTGTTGGATATTTAATGCCCGACGATTTTATCTCGATGTCCTCATCAGGAATTAGTTCGGTCGCAGTTTTCCTGCATTCAGCCGTTGCTGTTACAGCTAGGAAGATGTTTCCGATCAATCTTCTGGAAGATTGAAGTTGAAAGACGGTTCTGGACCGATGAACTTGTTGTAGCTCCTTTAGTATAAACGCACGATTAGGTAGAATGGGAAACGGGGGTTCGGCCTGCTCTTTATGCATGCATGGAATTAGCCGCGGCGAAATTAAGCGCGGTTCCATCCCTAGCGAGAGCTGGATGCAAAGGAGCTGTAGCCATCCCGCGAATATTCAATAACGATGCGAATATGGTAATTATTGTGGCGGAATTACCCAAAATTTCTACCCAATTCCCACAGGAAGCCCTATTATTAGTGTTATTTCTAAAAAACTTATTGTAGATGGTATGTATCTTACACACGTTACATATAAATGTAAAGTGGAAAGTTACCTTCTCGTAATTAATTACAACAGTCGTTAAGCAACATGTATTCGGGTAGATTGAATAATTGGCACTGCTCGACTCAGATGGCATCCTTTTTGTGGTCGTCCATGAGGAAACTCCCTTCGGTATAGCAAATTCCGCCCCCATTGTGATTTGTCAAGTAAAACCAGGAGACTTGGGTTGAAACAAATGAGTGTTTTGTGGGAAATGGATTAGACAGTGTGAAACGGATATGAACACCCCTCCTGCAGGATGAGATGTAATACATTTGAGCTAGCGGGGATTAAATCCTTTCAACACATCTTTAGACACTCTCACTTGTCGAAACACCCCACGTTCGCGTATATGTAAATAAGCAACAGAAACAATACCTAAAGTATTTAAATGTTTAAATTGTGCGGTTATGTAGTCACTATCCATCCATAAACGTTTCGTTAAGTATTTAACTTGTTATAAAACATATTTGACTTAATCCGCTTAACACTAATACTGTTCTAATAACAGAGTCTCTCTAGGTATACTTTTATTCTTAACGTCAAGAGTGGATAAATCGACATTGTACACCCTTTGCATTTTTGCCTAATTGTTTTATCCCACTCCGCCTGACGTAAAATTTAAAATACTTTTAATTAATGAATTCAAATTTAATCTGGGAACATTTACTTAATTATCGTCAATTTAATTTGAGCTTAAACCGCGTTTGCCTACATAATGAAATGCTGTTTCTTCCTAGTTCCTAAACCCTCTGGAGAATTATTAGAGACGTTGTCAATTTGTTTTTTAGGTATAGCGTGTACACAGAAAATAAGTTTGTACTAGGTAGTCAATAATAAAATTTAAAATTTAATATAATCAGAATAAATTTTTTATGAAAATCTTTTTTTACCACTTTTGTCTTCTTTTTTTATATCATTTTCCCCATATCTCTTAATTCGTTAATTAGTCATCTTAGATTCAGTAGTTATTTAACAGACGTTTACCAAAAGCTAACCACCCTCTCTGTAGCTGGAATTAAGATACGATAGCTAAAACGTCAAATAAAGGTACAACATGAAGTTAGCGACCCAAACTAATTTCAGTTAGGACATAATATCATAGTTGCACTGGTAGGTATGTACCTCATGTAGATAATTAACTACTTTAACAATAATCGCAGGTTCTGGTGCAAGATTTTTTTGTTAAATTTAGCTATTTCCAGGATAACTAACGTTTTTCTTCATTTGTCGATCTTCAGCCCTTTTTTCTGAATTATTACTCGCTTTACCTTATTTAGCTGCTCAAGCGGCCGGAGCAGCCTCGAATAGCTTCGATTTCCATTAAGAATCGGCCATGTTCTACTCATCCGTTCCTCGATAAGAACCGGCCAGATTCTCCGCGGCTCCGATGATAAATTCCACTAACTGCGAGAAGATCTTCCAGCACGTTCTATGTGAAACGTAAAGAAACCCGCTTTATTGTTGCAGGAAGTGGAGTACCTCCAGCATCCGTTTTTCGCGCGTTTGAGTAACGGCCTCGGTGCGATACGCATTTCTAAATTGTGTCCAATAAATAACGGTGTGTTGACGTGGGGGTTGGCGGCGGGTGATCCTGATAACATTTGACGGTTTCGCGGGCCATCTGGAAACAATACGCGCGCCGTCCCCGAACTTTATCTTCCTGCGCCACCCGTACAGCTGACGGGTTGCACGCCCTTCGAATTGTTTCGGGATGTCACTGGCTAATTACGTGCCGGAAAGGACGCGATTTCGGGGGGAAAGCAGATGACGATTCGAAAGGGACGCGATCCTTGTAGGTCGCACCTTCAACTAGACTCGAGATTGTAGGGCGACAAATGGAAAAGTTCGAAGCGATCCGACATGACAACGTGAATCCATATTCTTAGCTAGAAAAAGTGAAGTCAAGGTAACGTCCAGTTCTGGTTCAATAATATTGAATTGTTATTAAGGAGGAGGCTAGAACCGGCGGGTGGACGGACGTTTTATTATTCATCCTGATAAAAGGAGGAAACCAAGATTTTTTTTCGAATGTGACGTAAACTTTGTTGCTAGTTGGAGTTGCTATAGAGGTTTTTCAAGGGTACGTTTATTGTCTTGGCTAAAACGAACTGGGGATCTGAATCGGCATTGGCGCTGGAGTAAGTGCGCACTCAGTTTTGTTCATGGCTTCGCATAAAAATTGTCATGTTTTTCGGGTAACTTAATTTGGCCCCGGATAGCGAAATGGAAAATTACCTTTTTACGAGTCACATCACCCGTGCTCGTCACAGAAGAAAAAGATGCAAAGTTTAAATATTAATTTAACACATTTTTTTTGGCAACTATAGGCAACTGTGAGTTCCTTATATTCACACTAGAGACCCCCTTAGACTATGATCTAATGATTCATTAAATGATCGTCTAAAAGCATGATAGAGTTGAAAGCTACGCAAGAACTGCAAAATTCAAATATGTGGGAATAAATAGGGACAACCTCAGTTTGCATAATATGAGAACCTGAGAAGTTTTAAAGGCGAAGGGCTAATAATAAAAGGGAACAAATATAATGTACACCAAATTAAACCATACATCCCTTGCACTGTTCACCAGAAAATTTAATGAGCATCAAAAAATCTAAATAAAACCCAAATTATTATACATCAGAAAATGAGAACATCTCCACTAAAATAACTATACTGCGTATTGTTTTACCATTGCTTACATTTTAAATTCTATAGAGTAAGAGCGCTATATGTGGAATAGGTTCCTAAAGTGGAATAGGGCTGTTTTCAAGATACCCTGGGCGTCATTTGTTATGCCATAGTTCTAACAGATGCGTTTTGATCAAAAAGAACGCTGTCGTAAAACTGGCTTTGCTAGAACCGTCCATAACCCAAAAATTTGTGAATTGCCGCCGACACAGTCTAGATAAATATTTTGGGTGAGTACGAAAACGTTTAATTTGAAACACAAATCGCGATCCGCATCATGTTTTCCTTCTGCTGTAGCTTTAGAAAGGTTCATTGTTAAAGGCCCAGGGCTCAATTTTGCTTAAGTTAGTTTCATTAATCAAGGGTGCATGAGTGACGTCAAATGTAAACATGGTCCGAATGTGGAATACGTGCCTGTGCCGGAGTTGAGGGTGACTATTATGTGTGTGATTTTTGTAAATAAGTGAATTATAGATATTTTCCTGTGTTTATTCCTTATTTTTAGTAAATAGAACCTTTTTTCTAATTTACCTGAGGTCTTTTGCTTGACATTTATTAAAGTAGTTTGTATTCCACATTAGGACATTCCACTATTCCACTTTATGCTGCTATTTCACATTAGGACACAATTTCTCATTTTGAAGAAAAAAAAATCTCAAACAAAAAGTATGCAAAATGCAACGTAATGGCTTATGCAGTATAAACCCAATAGTATAGACATTATTCCTGCAAAAGGTGAAGGTTATCAAACGTTTAGTTTTTTTCTTTTACAATTTAATATAAATGGTATTCCACATTTAGCGCTTTTACTCTATGGTATCAATTTTACTAAAAATGTTCACCAAATTTAGAACGCTCAAGTTACGCGTCCATGCTGTACATAATAAATATTTGTTCTATCCATTTATATTTAGTGTTTCTCAAGAAAACTATTTGTGCGTCAAATAATTATTCTATTACTCCAAAAATGAAATATGCTCGCGCATCTCTCCTTGCCGCTTGCGCTTCCAGACAAGAGGCACGCGAAAAAAGTTTTGTACAAGATCAGTTCAGGGCCCTGTACTTTTTTTTAAAGCACGATTAGATATTACAACTAAAAGAAATTTTATGTATTACATAATGCAAGCCAATTACAGCAAAGCATTTATATATTACGGAAATCAATATCTTTTTTTGTGCAAACCACTTCTATTTTTACTCTTATTTTCCTTTCTTTAGCACATCTACATCTATAATTTTGCATAAAATTATTTACCATTTGCACAACATTTTATTGCTTGTGTATTTTTGATCAACAAATAGTAATTTTAACTGCTAAATAATATAAGTCTCTGTCGAAAATTAAATATCTGGGTATTATGTTAGAATTAAATTCGGAATAAAATTTGGTGAACATTTAGTATTTATGGTCAACAAAAGTTATTTTGGCGAACAAAATATATAAGAGGCCAGCATTATGTCAATATTTGGTTGTCGCTTTAAGATTATTTATTTTCTTAATTTTGGTGAGCATTTAGTATTTTTGAGAAATGAAAGTATTTTTTTGCATGAAAATATTGGGTAAATTTGGTAGACTGTTAAATACGACCCATAATAAAATATAAATTATTGCCAACGAACTTTTTTGCGATCCCCAAATTATTTTGACGCTGAACGTCGTTTTGGTTCAAAGCAGTTAAAGTTGCTCTCGTAGGCTATCTCTATGGCGACGGTCTTACATTTCTTTTGATTTACGATTGCTTTATATAATTCATCTTGGTGCGTCTCAATATAAGTAATCATGGATTAGGCGCCATAGCCAACATGTTGCACGGTTTCTCTTCGGATTCGAGGCCCTCCAATCTAAGAAAGTGGAGGATGTTCGACGGGGAAGTGGCGCGTTTGCCTCCAGGGATTTTAGAGGGTGGGCATCCGAACCAATGATATTTTCGAATATTTTCTTTATGTACAACATACCTACAGTATGTCTGCTATCGTGTGTCGTCCTATTCCAAAGGTCGGTTTCTGAGGCTCGTAAGAACACTTATTGTTGTTAAAACACGTAATGAGAGAATTTATATTCTTATAACGTAATTATCATTACTTATACAAGCCTTGACGTACTAACACTGAGCCAATTCTCGTAAATTTGAGTTTATTTTGTGTATTTTTTTACGTTGAGGGAGTTATACCCATCAGAAGTTTCATCGTTGACGTTTAGCGCTGGGAGTTAGTTCTGGAGTTGGATTAGGGGCGCGCCGAATAAAATTAATTGCGGCCAATTTGGATTTGGCCGCTGTCATCCTCTTGCTGGCAAAGCAGCTGCACCGGCTACATTATGCAAATCAGTGTGTCGAATAGTCAATTAGTGTGTAATTTATGCCGTATAACGCGCCAGATTCGAAAAATGGGCACGGAAAATCATTAGGTCGTGCAGGGCGGGTCGGGTTGTGTACGAGGCGAATTTTAATTTTGACGACGACCGACCCCTGCAAAGTCGCGCATTTTCATCAACCCGCCGACGTCCAAATTTTCAACCGCAACCCGAGCAACTTCCGCTGTTTGCTTCGCATTTCCGCCAACATAGCAGCTAAAACGCGATGGTAATAATAGCCTTGGCAAGGTACGGAACTCCTACTCGACGCCCTCATCACCTTTGCAGGACGTTATGCGTTTCGAGTGCGCGTTCGACAATTATCTGTCTGATTGCAATGTCAACTTATTGCCCGTCGATAATATCCGGCTCAAAACCGAAATTAGCGCTCTTGTCTCGTAATAATGATGTTTGCGAAACCGCCCCACGTAACCCTCTTTGCTAAACAGAGTTGTTGCGAGGGTTATTGGGGATTATTCACACCTATAGGCGCCCCGAAGCCGGGTTTGCGCGAACGAAAACAAAGCCACGATTCTAATCGTGATTAATTTCGCTTTTCCTTTGTTCTCACGTGTTATGTTAGGTACAGGGGCTCTTGCAATGAAACGAGCGAAAAAGTCGAACATTTTTTGCAGTTACATATTCAACAGGAAATGTCAAGTTTTTGACTTGTGAATGAAAAACCGAGTTTAATATTCACAGTTCATAACGTGGCTAATCCACGAAAGGCACGAATGATACATCATTCTGGCGTAATCCCAAACTGCAGGCTCGGAATAACCAGAGGCGTACCTACCCAAAGTTTTGCATCCTTTGTAATGAGGATCCTATTATTTAATTCGTAGACGTCCTAAATCTACAACAGCTAATTGGCAGATTCGAATCACAACGGCGACGTTCCTATTTATCCATATTATTCAAAGGGTCGTATTTAACAGTCTACCAAATTTACCCAATATTTTCATACAAGAAAATACTTTCATTTCCCAAAATTACTAAATGCTCACCTAAATTAAGAAAATACATAATCTTAAAGCGACAACCAAATATTGACATAATGCTGACCTCTTATATATTTTGTTCGCCAAAATAACTTTTGTTGGCCATAAATACTAAATGTTCACCAAATTTTATTCCGAATTTAATTCTAACATAATACCCAGATATTTAATTTTCGACAGTGTCTTATATTATTTAGCAGTCAAAAATACTATTTGTTGATCAAAAATACATAAGCAATAAAATGTGCAAATGGTAAATAATTTTATGCAAAATTACAGATGTAGATGTGCTAGGGCAAGAAAAATAAGAGTAAAAATAGAAGTGGTTTGCACAAAAAAAGATATTGATTTCCGTAATATATAAATGCTTTGCTGTAATTGGCTTGCAATTTGTAAAACGTAAAACTTATTTTAGTGGTAATTTCTAATCGTGCTTTAAAAAAAATACAGGGCCCTGAACTGACCTTGTACAAAAGTTTTTTCGCGGGTCTCTTGTCTGGAAGCGCAAGCGGCAATGAGAGATGCGCGAGCATATTTTATTTTTGGAGTACCTAATAGAATAATTATTTGACGCACGAGTAGTTTTTTTTTGAGAAACACTAAATATAAATGGATAGCGCAAATATTTATTATGTACAGCACGGACGCGTAACTTGAGCGTTCTAAATTTGGTGAACATTTAGTAAAATTGATAGACATATAGAATTTAAAATGTAAGCAATGGTAAAACAATACGCAGCATAGTTATTTTAGTGGTGATGTTCTCATTTTCTGATGTATAATAATTTGGGTTTTATTTAGATTTTTTGATACTCATTAAATTTTCGGGTGGACAGTGCAAGGGATGAATGGTTTAATTTGGTGTACATTATAGGAAAATCGCCTAAAGGTGCCAACAAAATTTCTCTTAAAGCGAATAGTTTTCGATTTTTTCTTGGAATTATCTTAATTTTCTAATAATTGTATAATTTGCATTGTGGAAAAGGCGTGTAAATTTCGCCTTTCTGCCATTCGAGGGCTGCGCCACTGAGCCCTGCTCGTCTTTTTCCGATCGTCTAATTTATGCAGCTGCTGCCTCCTAAAACCCGAATCCTCCTCATTTGCCAGTCTTTCAAATTGCAAATGTTATAAAAGCAGTCTCGTATTATTCGCAAATTGAACTGTAGATTGGGCCCCATTCGCCAGTTGACTCGCTATGAAACAATTGGAAAGTTCCGGTTGAAAGTCCGGACTTACGTGCCTAATATAGATGGACGTTGGCAAATTTTAAACGACGACGAGCCATGTTGCGAGAAGTTTGCCCCATTTTATGTTTTCGCCGTACATTCATCAATAACATTTTGGTTCGGGGTTGTTATGCTTAGTTTAACTTTAATCAGCTGCGTCGAATATAAAAAGAGTTTATCTCGAATTTTCTCGTAATTCCGGGCTTGATTAAATTTAAAGTTAGCTTCATCCCCAAAAGCCCCTGAACAACACTGGAAATTTTTAGAATGGAATAAATTGGATTCGACGGTACGATGCAACTTTATTTGCTACACCTATAAATTTATCGCGCAAAAATTTGCTTCTGTGTATGTATATTAGAGTTCTTTATTACGCCACTCTATCAAGCAGGTGGGTACAAAAAATTCCGCTGCTTTAATTTATCTTTAAATTTTCCGAACCTTAATTAAGTTTTCCGTAATTATTCACTAGTTTATTAAGTTTCTCTGCACTTGAAGGAACTTGATGCAACGAGCTTTATTTTAACGGGCTTCTCGCAAGTTTGAAATAATTCAGTTTAAAAGTTGCTAAAAATAATATCTTAATATCAAATTGTTAAGTCCAAGAACAGAGACAATCATTCTCGTTTCCGCCCGAACTTTGGGTCTCTTCAACTAAGAAAAAAAGACAAGTCGAGCTAGTAATTTAAAAGTATCTACAAATTTTAGTTGTTCTGAGCTCGAAAATTAGAAGGAAAGTCGCCGAAAGTAAAACTTTCGAGTTTCTACAACTACAACTTTAAACTTTAGTGACAGACATTATCCACTTCGCCCAGGCCCAGTGAAATCAAGACGTAAATGGTTAAACTGAACTCTCTGGATATCCCTCATTAACTTTAATTAGTTCAATTAAATTATTATTGCCTCGTCTCCATTACTTTAGCAATCAGCAAAGCAGATATCAAAATTATAAAAGTCTCTCCCTGATTTCAAGTGACTTAAATAGAGCTTTTCATGTCTTTGGAACAATATTTTCGCCAATATTTTCGACTAAATTATTTGCTTGTTTACTACTAGATTTTGTCAAGCTACAGTGATCTTCACTTCCCCTTTTGCGGTGGTTCCCATGTCATCTCTAGGTTCAGTCAACAAGCCTCCAGAGATGAGGCAAATCTTCATCTTCAATTGTTTTAAATACCTCGTTTAGATTCGATGCCGGTAGCTCTAAATGAAGATATCAAACTTTGGTGTACAATTTCAGAAATGCTATTCTATAAACTAGAGCAATGTGGAAGAACTGCTTTTTGGGGAGGTTGCCAGTAAAGACGAATTTTTGAGTAAATTTGCAAAATCGAAAAACATTCAATAAGTTAAACGCAATTTTGGTTGTCAGAGTCCTACTTTCGCTGGCACGCGGTTACGTTTCACTACTTGGGGGCCCCAGTTCATCCCTCTAATATCATTATTTTGAAACGGGCCCTTCTGCAATGTGAACAGCAAAAGGAGTCTCTGGGGATTTGTCGTTTTTTAATTATTTCACACCAACCCTGTCCGCCGAAATAAATCCTCGTGATTGACGCACACCGTTGCTGCAAGCTTCCACAATTAGATTCCGCCCGGTCTCTTTTTGTATTTTTGTCTAAAAACAAAGGCACACAAACATTTTTAAAAGAATAAGCTTTCATAACTGCGATGCATCATCCCAGTAGTCGCGTCCCAAAATAGAAATATGAAAATATTATGATTACCAGCTTTTCCAGTCTCCCGATGTTAATAATAGCTCCGGAGACGTTTGCAGACAGAACGAAAAAGCTGCGGTGGCACCAGGTGGGTGCACTTGTCGCACGTGCTCGAAACCGACGTAATTAGCCAACGTCGACTCCAAAATAACCTTACACCTGTTCGCAAATTCGATAATCGCCCGATTTACATGCGACCCGAAAAAATCACCGGAAAATCTATGCCGGGCCGCCCCCATTTGTCAACGTCAATTGCACCCTAAACGTGAAATAAATTCGTCTCCCTGACATCTATAAATCTATTAGGGTGGCGTCCGAATTTGTGACAAATATACAGTGAGCGACCACAGGAGCGAGCAAACAGTGCCGATAAGCCCTCGAACTGACCACGATAAGTAGGAACCGGCAATTTAAAAACATCAGTATTGATCATGCCGACGCAAATTTGGGATGGTTTGCTGGGCAGAGATCTCGAATTACGTCAATTGCAGGGTTGCGGTCGCACGATGGTCCTGGGTTAACTCAACTAGATATTTCTGTGCATTCTGGTGCATCTGGGCAAATTAGACTCCTGAGAGCAGATGGTAATAAGCGTAACGATAACTTCAGAGTATCCGGCCGGTGCAGATAGTGAACTGTCATAAACAGAGGCAGCAGGATCGCGGTCCAGGATTCCAGGGTTGAACAGCGAAGGTGTCTGGGATTTATTTAAAAAAGCTCTATTTGCAGCACTAGGTACTTTCAAGTATCTGCTCTATGAAGCCATACAGCCGACTCTAACCACAATCAGAGATGATTTATTTAAAAAACCATAGCTTAAGTTATTAATTAACATTTAAATCGGGTCGTATTTAACAGTCTACCAAATTTACCCAATATTTTCAGACAAAAAAATACTTTCATTTCTCAAAAATACTAAATGCTCACCTAAATTAAGAAAATACATAATTTTAAAGCGACAACCAAATATTGACATAATGCTGGCCTCTTATATATTTTGTTCGCCAAAATAACTTTTGTTGACCATAAATACTAAATGTTCACCAAATTTTGTTCCGCATTTAATTCTAACATAATGCCCAGATATTTAATTTTTGACAGTGTCTTATATTATTTATCAGTTAAAAATACTATTTGTTGATCAAAAATACACAAGCAATAAAATGTTGTGTAAATGGTAAATAATTTTATGCAAAATTATACATGTAGATGTGCTAAGGCAAGGAAAATAAGAGTAAAAATAGAAGTGGTTTGCACAAAAAAAGATATTGATTTCCGTAATATATAAATGCTTTCCTGTAATTGGCTTGCATTATGTAAAACGTAAAACTTCTTTTAGTGGTAATTTCTAATCGTGCTTTAAAAAAAAATTACAGGGCCTTGAACTGACCTCGTACAAAAGTTTTTTCGCGTGCCTCTACTCTGGAAGCGCAAGCGGCAAGGAGAGATGCGCAAGCGGCAAAGAGAGATGCGCGAGCATATTTAATTTTTGGAGTAATAGAATAATTATTTCATTATTTAACGCACAAAAGTTTTTTTGAGAAACAATAAATATAAATGGAAAGCGTGAATATTTATTATGTAGTACAGCACGGACGCGTAACTTGAGCGTTCTAAATTTGGTGAACATTTAGTAAAATTGATAAATATATAGAATTTAAAATGTAAACAATGGTAAAACAATACGCAGCATAGTTATTTTAGTAATGATGTTCTCATTTTCTGATGTATAATAATTTGGGTTTTATTTAGATTTTTTGATGCATATTAAATTTTCTGGTGGACAGTGCAAGGGATGTATGGTTTAATTTGGTGTAGGTACATTATATTTGTTCCCATTTAAATCTCGCTTATTTTTCACTTTCGAGGAGCTTTCTAAGAAATTTTGGACTGTCATGCAAGTCGTAATAAGTGTAGCCAGTAGCCAGTCGAAAATCAGAATAAAGAAAATTGATTCAAAGTATCAAATAAAATTAGGGAATTGGTAATTTTTTCCTAAAGAGGCTGATTAGCTCTTTCCAGGCACCTGAAACTCATTTCACCTTAGGACCTATGATTTTTTTTAGGGTTTTTTAGACATAAAGTCAAAGAAATTAATTCTCTAGATATCAAGATTTAGAATAGCTTACGTTAATAGCGTGAATTTGATCCATTTTACCTTGTGAAACAAATTTGTGGAGAAATTTGGCAAATTCTAGAATGTCGGGGCAAATGGTGGAGGAGTCAGGTTGAGAATTTATAAAAAATTAACTATCAAGAGTACGAAAGAATATTGTAAAGACAAGTCGAATTGTAGACAATCTATCGCGATATTTATTTTATTTTCCCGCAGGAAATTGATTGTTCGCGTCACACAATACCTTTTCCACATGATCCGCAACGATACACGCTACTATTATTTAACAGATGATTTAGAGGTGCCGCGTTCATTTTCGTTGTTGATACGCTATCTACCACACAATTTACCCTCGGCAACGACTCTTCTTTATTTAAACCGACCCGCTTTCGCATTCTCGTCCCGTTTACAATAGAGATAAATCTCGGTTCGTGAAAGAAAGCACAAACTACATTTTCGTCAAATTGAAAAGAATCGAAATGACCCGCTATCGGGCCGATTCCGTGTGCTTTACAAATCAAGCGATAATTCTGGGAGCGTTGGGGCAATTTCTGGGAATATCGACAAACTAAACCCGGGTCCTGGACTAGCTGGGACGACGAAAAGCATCAGCCAATTGCACAATGACATCTCCCACAATAAATCAATGTTTGCCGCAAAACCATAATTTTTCACCGTCATCGCTGACACCGGCGGACGTGGAAGCTGGGTATTAATTTACAATTAATTTGTGAGGCTCTAATAAAGCTCGGTTGGCGAGAAAAGCTACGATTTCCCAGACGGCGAAGCGCCAGCCGTTTCGTTACTTGAAAACTCCAGCAGCTACACCAACAACTAATTTATAACACAAGACCCAAATAATACATCCTGATTTGGCTCACTGCTAGATAAACTACTTGAAGACGGGCGGCTTCAAATGGTTGATAGCTCATTTTCCTCGAGGAGTTGCTGATTGTTGAAGATCCTGATACTTTTTCTACTCATTAATTTTACGGTTAAAAGTCGAACCAAGTCGAACTCCTTGACGTATGTTACGTCCAGGAGTCAATTTGACTTGGTTCGACTTTTTGGTTCGACAGTATCGCAAAGAGATCGGTAGAAAATTATAAACAAAATACCATGAATTAATTATGTTTGACAGGGTTGTCAAGAAAATTACCATCGATATCAAAGAACGATTTAATATAAAAAAAAATTAAACTTGTGGCTTTTATTTATCTTCTCTGCGGGATAATCGCTATCTTTGCGCAAATTATTGAGATTTTGCGTTAATGTCCAAAATTTGCTGTGTGTCCAAATATAAATTGAGCAAGCGGTGCACGTTACCTCAAGGGATGGCAGAGGTCTCTATTGAGATTATTAAAATTTGCAGATCACGCACTCTTTACGATATTAAAATTACATCACAATAACAAAATGCAATAAAACGTAATGGAGGAGAAAATTAAACGGGCACGAATCTAGAATTAAAATTACCCCGTCTAGCGCCATCAAACGAAATTAAATTGGAAACTTTCATAATATCGTTTTCCGCATTTAAACTTAATAACTAACAAGAGTAGTTTGGCTATTGAATTAAAATTTCATAAAGCGAAGGAAAAGTCTGTAACGACAGTTGTGTCAAAGGCGTCTCTTCTCGTCATTTCCAATACGTCGCTAGCGTTGCGATGCTAATAACGTCTTGCTTTCTGGATCTCGTCCCGACCAGCTATCTTTGTAATTTCCGTCTCCAGAAAGAAATATGTTTATTATGACAGATATTTTCGGGTTACACGTGCGCCGAGATCAACACGGGCTTAAATGCAGGCGAGAATCTGAAAATGATGACTTGCGGCAGTTTTCTTAGGGAACACCAAATTAAACCATACATCCCTTGCACTGTCCACCAGAAAATTTCATGAGCATCAAAATGAAACCCATCAGAAACATCAGAAAATGAGAACATCACCACTAAAATAACTATGCTGCGTATTGTTTTACCATTGCTTACGTTTTAAATTCTATATGTCTATTAATTTTACTAAATGTTCACCAAATTTAGAACGCTCAAGTTACGCGTCCGTGCTGTACATAATAAATATTCGCGCTATCCATTTATATTTAGTGTTTCTCAAAAAAACTATTTGTGCGTCAAATAATTATTTTATTACTTCAAAAATTAAATATGCTCGCGCATCTCTCCTTGCCGCTTGCGCTTCCAGGCAAGAGGCACGCGAAAAAAGTTTTGCACAAGGTCAGTTCAGGGCCCTAAATTATTTTTTTTAAAGCACGATTAGAAATTACTACTAAAAGAAGATTTACTTTTTACATAATGCAAGCCAATTACAGCAAAGCATTTATATATTACGGAAATCAATATCTTTTTTTGTGCAAACCACTTCTATTTTTACTCTTATTTTCTTTGCCCTAGCACATCTACATCTATAATTTTGCATAAAATTATTTACCATTTGCACAACATTTTATTACTTGTGTATTTTTGATCAACAAATAGTATTTTTAACTGCTAAATAATATAAGACACTGTCGAAAATTAAATATCTGGGTATTATGTTAGAATTAAATGCGGAATAAAATTTGGTGAACATTTAGTATTTATGGTCAACAAAAGTTATTTTGGCGAACAAAATATTTTTCTTAATTTTGGTGAGCATTTAGTATTTTTGGGAAATGAAAGTATTTTTTTGTATTAAAATATTGGGTAAATTTGGTAGACTGTTAAATACGACCCGTTTTCTTAGGACAACATTGTAGTAAGTTGCGAATTTAAAACTAATTCAGATTTGGTACATGTGAAGAATGGGCAGCAATATTTCCGGTTTAACTGCTCGTTTTAGGCCATTACTCCTTATGTGCATGGTGGTGCCAGGCCTGGCAGAGCTTTACTTCTTTATTATTATGCGGAGCGAGCTCAACCGCTGTTCACCTAAAGGATTGCACTTTCCGACCATTTGAGTGCAATTTAAGGACATGCACCCAAATCCTCGGTCTATATTTTAGTTACAACTCGCTGCATTCGCTGGATTTTCGATAACCACCTGTCCCCAATTTTCCCCACTCGGCCCAAAATCCCGCCAGATAAAGGTAAAGCCATTTCTCCTCGAAAACGGCTAGGAAGGACTTTCCATCCAGTGCTGAACTGGCTGGGTGCAAATTGAACACTGCGGGGGCATCAGTTTATCTCTTTATGATGGCGCAGCTCGCAATGACGACTATTAATCCCTTTTGTAAACAGCTAAACACGCTAATTCCCGCATTCGCACCACACGTGGAAATAGACAGCGCGCTCTATTTTACATCGTTTCTGATCCCACCCTCAAATTTGTCAGGCCGGGGTTATTATAAATTGCGAAACTTTTAGTCGATTAATTTCAGGAAGCCGTCAAGTAAATTACGACGTCGACGACAGCCGGCGCGTGGTTTTTGCTGCGTGTTTAAATAGTTTCGCCCGATTTTATGATGATAGCAGTTTGTCAGTTTTCCCATCAACAGTTAATTTGATTTCGTTGGCGGGAACAAAAGCTCTCATAAGCGACCCGCCTTATTGTTTAATATGAACTGGCGGTGCACTGGAATTTTTCTGGATGTCGAGAGCTAACCGGGCGACGCCGTTCAATATTCCTGCATAGCTGCAGTTTATGGCAAAGGCACAAAGGGTGTGGAACGGGAAACGGAAAATTAAATATGCACCGAGCAACAGGCGCCGGAAAATCGAATTAAATTTAGAAAAACTCCTCTGTGATAATCCGTTGAAACGAGAAACAGCTGCTGCGAGTCAAACAAACTAACGGCTCGTTAGTGTTGAAATTGGCGAGTTACACGACGCCAAAGCGAAAAGCGTGTTTCCATTTTCGCTCACAAATAAAATTTCATTTAATTAATGGTCGAAGTTGGAATATTGCGAAAGGTGGCGATTAGGTGATTAATTTGCTTCATCCGCAAACTGACTGAAAGAGTTCAATGGGAATAACGAATTTATTTCTCGCGCTTGACGAACGTTCAATATTTAAACTTTAAAATTTGTACTTAGATAATTTTAGCTTTCAGCAGAGTGGACAATAAAACAAACACAATTAGTCCAATAAGCGAGGAACGCGTCAAAGTTTTACATCAGTCTCGCCAAACTAAAATTAATCAAGATCTTATAGTACAAGTCAAGTTGCCAGTTGATTTGCACTTTTTACAAAATTTAGGATCAAACTTTAAACCAACAGTACTTGGGAACTACATTCTGGCTAGTCAAAAATTTGGGGCGAATAGTTAATAATTTAAAGCAGATGGGTCGGTTTTTTTAAATCTCTGCGACACCCTTATTTATTATCCAATAGGTCTATGACCTCATTAAGTTGTAATGCCGCTAGAAATGTCAAGAGGTAACGAAATTATGTCAATCAATAAACTTGTAGAGATGTGAGTGGGAGCGTTTTCACCCGGCGCCTCCACCATTTTTGACATTGCTGCTAGCTTCGAGTTGAATAACTTTTTTCTTCTTGCTTCTACTATAAAGATCATTGATTATAATTGGTGTACTGTGCAACTTTTCAAGGATGTAATTGGTTACCACTCCTAATATCTGCATGTCTCAAATACAAGGACAGGATAATTTATTAAGGGTCGTATTTAACAGTCTACCAAATTTATCCAATATTTTCATAGAAAAAAATACTTTCATTTCCCAAAAATTCTAAATGCTCACCAAAATTAAGAAGATACATAAACATAATACCCATATATTTAATTTTCGACTGTGTCTTATATTATTTAGCAGTTAAAAATACTATTTGTTGATCAAAAATACGGAAGCAATTAAAAGTTGTGCAAATGGTAAATAATTTAATGCAAAATTTTGGTGTAGATGTGCTAGGGCAAGGAAAATAAGAGTAGAAATAGAAGTGGTTTGCACAAAAAAAGATATTGATTTCCGTAATATATAAATGCTTTGCTGTAATTGGCTTGCATTATGTAAAACGTAAAACTTCTTTTAGTGGTAATTTCTAATCGTGCTTTTAAAAAAAAATACAGGGCTCTGAACTGACCTTGTACAAAACTTTTTTCGCGGGTTTCTTGTCTGGAAGCGCAAGCTGAAAGAAGAGATGTGCGAGCATATTTTATTTTTGGAGTAATAGAATAATTATTTGACGCACAAATAGTTTTTTTGACAACCACTAAATGTAAATGGATAGCGCGAATATTTATTATGTACAGCCCTATTCCACTTTAGGAACCTATTCCACATATAGCGCTCCTACTCTATAGAATTTAAAATGTAAGCAATGGTAAAACAATACGCAGCATAGTTATTTTAGTGGTGATGTTCTCATTTTCTGATGTATAATAATTTAGGTTTCATTTAGAATTTTTGATGCTCATTAAATTTTCTGGTGGACAGTGCAAGGGATGTACAACCTATGGTTTAATTTGGTGTACATTACATTTGTTCCCATTTTTTAAAAAGAAAATAGGAAAAAAATCAATAATTTTTTTATTTTAGAGCCGAAAGTGTCACTTTACAGTACTAGTCTTAATTAATTAAATTAAATTAAATTTTTTTGAAAATTAAACTTTTTGTACACTTTATTTAAACTTCACTACGGCGGTATCAAATCTGTGTGATATGACTGCGTTAGCCGGTTTTCTTGACGAGTTTCAGCAAATCATTTCTTGAATTCTTCAATAGAGGCCACCAAAAGTTTTTAACTGGCCATACCTTCAGTTGATACTCGAGGTCTCAGCATAGTTACTCTTTAACGACCTGAATTCTAATTACATTCCAGAACTATCTCGCCAGAACCTCGCTCAATGTAAAGCGTGATTAGTCACATCAAAATTCCCTAAAGGATTCAAAAACTGCCCCTGGACAATAACCCAACTATAGTTTGTAAAGCTAGCATCAGATGCGATAGGACTTAACTAACAATTCAATAATACCAACTGCCTGTGTTTGGGGAATTTAGTAGCTCGAGTTAAAATCTAGTTTTAAGTTTCAGGCCTTTCAGTTTCAGAAGCTTAATTAGATGCTTTGTTTAAAAAATTCTAAACTTTTAAACTTCTACTGTAGAGTGATGCGCATTCATCACTGGAGGCCGTAGTTTTGACTCGTAGTAGCAGGAACTGATTGCCTAAATCGCCTTCTCATAAATTTGGGGGGAATGCGCTAACTTTGCTCATTAATTCGATGGTGGCGTGTAAGCTCCTCCACTACGAGCTTAATCCGACGTACGTTTTCAGCTGTTTGATATTTTTGGAGCGATAACTCCGACGTTCGCCATTCATTTGACTGCGCTCCGGGGCCGGTGGCCAAAAGGGCCGGATTAGTCGGGCCCGTCCATATTTCAGCCTTTCAGCCGTATAACCGCTACAGGGCCGCGAAATGATATTGCATGTAGCCGAGATTACATGGCGCGCCGTTAATGAAGCTTTCGGGGCCAAGATTTCGGCCCTCGATCCCGTCCGGAACAACGCGCTCTGGGAATTGTGTGTGCCAGTTTGACAGCAGGATCTGATATACCGGGATGTTTCCGCTTCTATAACTGTCCCTGCGAATGTGCCAATGAACAGACGAAATCGCTGTTCAACACCAACGTAGCAGAATGCCAAACAGGGTCGGTTCGTGCTCGAGACAATTTGCGACGAAATCGGGCCGGTTGGGGCGGCCGTAAAACGGCCGGGGGGTTGAGACAAAAACGGATTTCAGCCAACTCCGGCCGATAAAAACACAGGCATTCAAATGGGAGGCCAAGTGTCCGGAAGGTTCGCAAGAGAGCTTTTTAAGCGGAGAGCGCCCACGCCTTACTTGCCTCTGTAAATACTAATTATCGCCGAATTTTGTTTTTAGTCGTAAAGTATTCACGGGGGTGTCAAGTGTGGAAAGTGGCTAGCTGAGGGTTGAAATTGAAAGAAATATAAAAGTCGCAAAACACTATTAGCGCTGTGTTGAATAATACTTAATCACAATCTTTAATGAACTAGAATTGAATTAAACCGGTTCGTAATATTACGGGAGCTCGAAGAAGGGGAGATAGTTAATGAAATAGGCCATATGGTATTATGCACTGTAGTTCTTTATATACTTACATACTTAGACAGTACATAAATGCAAGAACATGAACAAGCACTTAGATCACTTCTTCAACAGTTTTGAAGCCTTATCTATGTTAAGTAGAAAACGGTCATATAGCATTGAAATTTCCGAAGAGACTAAATTGGCATTTACAAAGTTCTAAGGAACTTTTGAAGACTTCTTTAAAACTTCTGTTCGAATTGGCGACTCCCTTTCCGGCTCCTTACATGTAGCGTTCTTGTAGTGAATGCAATAAGGGCGCGAGGAAATCATCACACAGTTGATTTACTTTTAGTTCTGTGACCCCATTTTTAAAAATGCCGATCCTAAGGAAGTATCCCTAGTTACCTTATTACCTCTCCCCGACCTCTTCTCCACAGTAACTTTTGTGAGCAGAATAAACCCTCTTAACCCGGCTCCGGCATCGCCGGCATTCAATTATAAGAGATGCCGCCGCTGGAGGGAATTGACGCTTTGTCCGGAAAGTTGTCTAAATCTGAAGAGGTCACGCGGCACACTCTTCGGCATAATTAGTAGAGATTTTTTTAAATCGGAGTCGCCAGAAGTTTATATTCATTCTGGTTCGAGTCAGCCGGTCCCGCCCTATTCCCGTTTTCCCTTATCTGGGGGCTAATGTCGCAATTTATCTTCGGGTGTTTTACAATCGGCGCGGCTCCTGAATAATAAAAATTCTGATTGTTGTTTGCAAGTTTTTTTCTTCTGTGTATGCAGCAACGAGAGACAATGTGGAACGCCAGTAATGCATAACGGTTTGATAAAGCATGTCCGTTCAACGAATATTTATCAGGGCGGGCCAACCTCCATAAATTCCACCCGCCGTTGCGCCATAACTTTAAAGCCCTTCTGGATTAATCAAGTTAATTCACTAAATTTTCGCAACTGACTTTAACGCTTCACAAATCACATGCGGATTTGATCCATAAAGTCTTCGAGGTAATCCCTCAATAATTGGTCGTAAGCAATGTTTAGGTTTAGTGCAGTCCTGGATGAAAAGCGATACTTACCACGAGCTTTCACACTAAATTACTGCATTCGGTATTTTTTTTTTAAAAAGCTTCTTTGTATTTTTTGATGTAACTGCCGTTGTTGCCACCATTAAAAGGAATAAATTTATTTTTGCCGTTTTAAATTGCTCACTTCTGTCAAAAACCTGATATTTGATAGCTTCAGCGATGAGCTTGCAAGAATTTTGATAACGGTAGTGCAGAAAGCTATAGGTCAGAGCGCAAAGTCCGGCTGGTTTCTTTTTCAACTGACTGTACCACGCCAGAGATGTTATCTTGACAGGTGATATTTTCACTCATAAATATAAAGTTTTATTTCGCATGTTGGGTGCCTTGTAACTATTTTCCCCAAATATATTCATAGTTTTGCAAATATTGCTACAAAATCGTAACAATTTTTATTAACTTGTAAAACTGGTGACTTTATGCTTATGGATATTTGACTAAATATTTATTTATTCAACGATTTGGATGATTGACTAACCTTGCAACTTGCTTCTTGGGCATTAGAACTTTAGACTTCATTTGCAGCTAAAATTAAAAATTGAAAAATTAACTTTCATTTTTTTTAGTTTCTAATTCTTTTGTTTTTTGGCCCGTATCACACTTTTCTCTTGTTCTGTAAACTTTTGTAACAGTGAATAGCGTTCTCGCAAAAGTGGCAGTTTCGTACGTCTTTGGGACTCTCCACTAAATCTTTTTGTAATAAATAAATTCAGCTGTTGCTAGGGGCGCCGCAAGCCGGAAGAGACGTTGATAATGACGAATGCATTGTGAGAATCCACCCCTGATTTGGTGATTTTGTTACGGTTTTATGGCAGAATTTTTCACTTGTTATGTAGGGAGTTTTCCGGCCGTCTATTAACGAGACGAGTTTTTAATTGGAATTAGACGGCGTTGCCGGAATCCGGAACTCCTGCTTTAATAATTTTCTTTTCTTGTTGCCAGCGTCTCGAGGTGGTTATTCCTTTTGGTGTAGAGCAAACTTTGCCAGCGCCGGATAAATAACGGCTTTGGATAAATAATGGCATCTGCAACAAACAAGAAAGCGAGATATCATGTTTTTACAGTGTCTGCTACATCTTTGTTTAAAGCAAATTTGTAATATTAATAACAATAATGACTATTATTACGTATCTACGTAAGGGTGTTTTCAAAAAGCGACATCTAGCAAACTTACTACTTACTCAACCACCAACGAACAGACATAAGAAGATAGAACAATGTCATCAAAAATAGCACTATGTACTTAAATATAAATGGGAAGAAGTACTGAGCGACCAAAGGCAAAAACAGGCTGATGGGGAAAAAGTGATAAATAAAGTAAAAGTGTTACGTAACTGGTCCACACTAAATTATTTTTCAACTCCAATAAAAGAAACTGTCATTTATTTAAAGAGACGATGATAGTTTGGGAAGGGTGGTATTTAACAGTCTACCAAATTTACCCAATATTTTCATACAAAAAAATACTTTCATTTCCCAAAAATACTAAATGCTCACCAAAATTAAGAAAATACATAATCTTAAAGCGACAACCAAATATTGACATAATGCTGGCCTCTTATATATTTTGTTCGCCAAAATAACTTTTGTTGACCATAAATACTAAATGTTCACTAAATTTTATTTTGCATTTAATTCTAACATAATACCCTGATATTTAATTTTCGACAGTGTCTTCTATTATTTTGCAGTTAAAAACACTATTTGTTGATCAAAAATACACAAGCAATAAAATGTTGTGCAAATGGTAAATAATTTTATGCAAAATTATAGATGTAGATGTGCTAGGGCAAGGACAATAAGAGTAAAAATAGAAGTGGTTTGCACAAAAAAAGATATTGATTTCCGTAATATATAAATGCTTTGCGGTAATTGGCTTGCATTATGTAAAACGTAAAACTTCTTTTAGTGATAATCTCTAATCGTGTTTTTAAAACAAAATTACAGGGCCCTGAACTGACCTTGTACAAAACTTTTTTTGCGTGCTTTTTGTCTGGAAGCGCAAGCGGCAAGGAGAGATGCGCGCGCATATTTCATTTTTGGAGTAATAGAATAATTATTTGACGCACAAATAGTTTTTTTGAGAAACACTAAATATAAATGGATAGCGCGAATATTTATTATGTACAGCACGGACGCGTAACTTGAGCGTTCTAAATTTGGTGAACATTTAGTAAAATTGATAGACATATAGAATTTAAAATGTAAGCAATGGTAAAACAATACGCAGCATAGTTATTTTAGTGATGCGGTTCTCATTTTCTGAAGTATAATAATTTGGGTTCCATTAAAATTTTTGATGCTCATTAAATTTTCTGGTGGACAGTGCCAGGGATGTATGGTTTAATTTGGTGAACATTATATTTGCTCCCGTTTGGGAACCAGATCTGGTTCGAGTGTTCATGTAATTTGAACTCCAGATCCCACATTATGTAATTGTAGTCATTGTAATCATTCATCAATCATTCATTCGTTAATGTCGTTTTGAGATGTGTGCGTTTTGGCGGATGCGCCGGGTGCACTGGGTCTTATCTCGTTCGTTTTGTTGCAGTCACGTAACGCGCACAGCTGGCTGGTTACCACCGGCGGAGGCCTGGAAATGCGGCGAAGACGGCCTCCCTTACGGCTGGGAACGGGCTCTGGATGACTCGGGCAGACCTTATTACATCAAGTAAGTAAATAAGCCCCATTCTCGACCAGGTATCGCGTTTACTTTGTAGAGCCCTCATAATACATTCAACCTACACCCGTTCCGCACTAAACGGCATCCGGAGTTGAACAACTCGCTGATAGTAAAGTTTCGAGCAATAAAAAGACGGTCTCGCCTCGCACCTGAACAGAAGAACGAAATACAGGCGGGTCGAGGATTTAATTGTTCGAGGTCCGTTAAATTGGGTATTTCAACGTTTTAGAGCCGCCACTACTTGCAAAGTACTGGGACTTTAAACGTCGAACAAAACTCAATGGCAGCCACATGTGAAGAAGGTTGTTGACGTTATCTGTGAACACTGGACAATTGTAAACAGGCCATTTCCAGAAGAGATCTGGCTCTCCTCACGTCACGTCTCTTCGACAAAAGTGCAATATCGCGATTAACCCCTACTCAATGTTAGACTTTTCCCGTCTCTCCCTATTTTTTCAATCTCCAACCTGTGATCCCTACTGTGAGTCTGTTATACCGTGTGATATTAAGCCTTCCTTTGATATTTTTGTACACAATTTTACGGCAGAGCTAGTGGGAGTTAAATTAAATCTGACTCATTATTGGTCGTTGCCAATCAGTCTTAAACTGTTTTGGCTCATCCTGTATAATAATAGTGATTTGTTTAGCATATCCGCATCTGGACACTTGATTTGAATACAAAATAACCGGTAATAATATTTGACCAGCAGAATACTTCTATTGAATTGAGTTGTAATTATCCCTCTTTGCAAGCCGTAAATATCCGCGTTGAAATTGAAAATGGTTTGCTCGCAAATAATTTGGTTCATTAACTTCATCGACCCGAATGGCCGAAGGGTGGATTGGGTCGGTGTACAGAGCTAAATGGGAGGCAGGGTAACACTTCACAGCCGCTTCTTCAAAAGCCCCATAAATTGTCAGATTGTCGAAGTAGCAGAGTAAACGTTATTAAAGACGATAACGAGAAGCCTACAGGTGCCACGATGCAAATTATGAATGTAGGTAGGTGGAGGAAAAGCCGAAACCCCAATAATTCACGAGCTTGCTTTGTGGTCCCGAAGCGACATATGCAGAAAGTGGTTGAGCCTCTACCGGGAAGCTTTTTAAAATCACGGACTCAAACTGAATTTCAAACGACAGACCGACGATCGTTGTTGAAGGTGAAGGAGACCTCTCGACAGCCTCCAATTTGAGCGTTTTTACGCCCGCATAAATATACGTACATTACTTTGCCAGTTTTCGCACCTCAAGTGTTTCGTTATCGTAAATTGTCGCTCTCCCAACTCTAAAATAAGCGGTTCAACCCAAATTTGCAAACGGTTCAACCAACACCAGGTCTTTCAACTAAAATCCACTATTCAGTTAATAAATTTTCCTTTCACCCAATTTTCAATATGGGTCGTATTTAACAGTCTACCAAATTTATCCAATATTTTCATACAAAAAAATACTTTCATTTCCCAAAAGTACTAAATGCTCACCAAAATTAAGAAAATACATAATCTTAAAGCGACAACCAAATATTGACATAATGCTGGCCTCTTATATATTTTGTTCGCCAAAATAACTTTTGTTGACCATAAATACTAAATGTTTACCAAATTTTATTCCGCATTTAATTCTAACATATACTACCCAGATATTTAATTTTCGACAGTGTTTTATATTATTTAGCAGTTAAAAATACTATTTGTTGATCAAAAGTACACAAGCAATAAAATGTTGTGCAAATGGTAAATAATTTTATGCAAAATTATAGATGTAGATGTGCTAGGGCAAGGACAATAAGAATAAAAATAGAAGTGGTTTGCACAAAAAAAGATATTGATTTCCGTAATATATAAATGCTTTGCTGTAACTGGCTTGCATTATGTAAAACGTAAAACTTCTTTTGGTGGTAATTTCTAATCGTGCTTTTAAAAAGAAATTACAGGGCTCTGAACTGACCTTGTACAAAACTTTTTTCGCGTGCCTCGTGTCTGGAAGCGCAAGCGGCAAGGAGAGATGCGCGAGCATATTTCATTTTTGGAGTAATAGAATAATTATTTGACGCACAAATAGTTTTTTTGAGAAACACTAAATATAAATGGATAGCGCCAATATTTATTATGTAGAGCACGGACGCGTAACTTAAGCGTTCTAAATTTGGTGAACATTTAGTAAAATTGATAGACGTATAGAATTTAAAATGTAAGCAATGGTAAAACAATACGCAGCATAGTTATTTTCGTGGTGATATTTTCATTTTCTGATGTATAATAATTTGGGCTTTATTTAGATTTTTTGATGCTCATTAAATTTTCTGGTGGACTGTGCAAGGAATGTATGGTTTAATTTGGTGTACATTATATTTGTTCCCTTTCAATATTACCATTTCCATTACAGCCGTTGCTCCGTTTTTTTTATCTTTGCAAATTGTTGCTAGTCAACCAAACCTCCAGTTTTTCGATACATTGAAACTCCATTGCATACTTCGAATTTCAGCGCCCAAGTTCACCTATAAAAACTTTTCCACTCAACTTCACTCCCTTGATCATGATTAGTTTTCTTACGTAGTTGTGAAGAACCCTATACCTTCTCTAGAAGTTACTATAGAAGCGCACTTCTCAAGCAAAAAAAACGTGGCGACCTAAAAACTCCCCGTATTTGTAGTCTGAAGCTTGAATTTTCATATTGATAGTTATTGGGGCAGCAACAGACTCCGGTGGTGCGAAGTCTTTGAAACTTGAGCTTTGATATTGTTAATTATTGTTGCAGCCATGTGAACAAGACGACGACGTACGAGACTCCGGTGGTGCGGAGCCAGGATCCGGCGCCCTTGCCGGAACCTCGCCTGGTAACTCTGGAAAGATCCCCTGCGCTCGGCTTCGGTTTCGTTGCCGGTTCCGAAAAGCCCGTCATCGTTAGGTTCGTTACGGAGGGCGGACCCAGCGTGGAAAAGGTTAGTTTATTTTCATTAGGTATAATGGTCCGTTTGCAATGACGGTTTTACAAGTTGGTGGTGTTTTATGCTTTTTACACCCTACTAAAGGAAACGATCCTTGGTTTACCCCTTTCCGTCTTTCTTCTCTTTCGATTTTATAAATGTTTGTTTCTACTCACTTTCTCACGATAAAGATGAAATTATAATGAGCATTGTTCAGCGGGCTTAATTAAATGGTAATGGGCGCGAGCTTTTTTGTTTTTGTAAAACGGCCCCAATTAACTTTTAGCAACGAACAGTTAAATCCATCATAAAATACGGGGATTAATGCGGGAAGGGTTCTGTTAACTGCCGACTGCAGTTCCTGAAGCAGTAAACCATAAGCCACTTTTACTCGCGTTTTTATTAACGAAATCGTATTCTCTAAATAACACCTTTACTCTCTGCACGAATTATCAGTAGAGAGTGGTGCACACATTTCGCGATACGAATCGTAACTCCACGACGAGTAAAAATCATTCTACAAATGGCCACACTAAAATAAGTACAGTAGTGTTCGCTTGTAACGAACCTCTGCGGACCGGAGAATACGGTTCGTTATAACCGATGTTCGTTATAACCGTAAGTGTTTCTTTTGCATTGTGCTTATGGGTGTTTTTTCGTTCAACTTTTTAAGGTTTGTTATAGGCGGTAGATCGTTATAAACGGGTTCGTTATAAGTGAACATTACTGTACTTTCAGGTGATAACGAGTAATTGATGAAATATTTTTATATCAAACCGTTATTGAATTACATGGATTTTTAAATTTCAGCGCTGAAAGTATTTTTGATTGACAGCTTTGTGGCCGTTTATCTAGTCCATTTGCGGTTAACCACATTAGATTTTATGATGGTCCCTGTACTGCAAAGATCTTTGAATAGGTACCGCTTTTAAATCATAAATAACCGAACCGTTTAAGTGTCATTGTCATGAAAATTGACTGCTTCAATAAAGCAGTCGCGTCATAAATTCGTCAAAATTCCGCGAACTTCTTAAAAACACAATTAGCGATACTTCAACTACAAATTTCAAATTTTTAACAACAGGAACGTATACCTGGCGGTATTACGAACATAATAATAATAATAAAGAAATATATTGAAATTTTCTGAAAAAGCACTTTATGACGTCCCGACGGCGCATGGAATTAATTATGGAGCAAACAATTACGCCACATTGTAGCGCCTTAATTATAGTTTATTTCTGCCAAATTTCAAATTTCTAACTCCATTGGAGATACGCAATTAGGCACCGGCGATTCGCGTTAAAACATTCCAGTAGTGAAAAGTTAGAAAGACAAAATCTTCCTTAGAAATTTAGTCATCTCAATTCAGAAAGATTTGGTCGCTGACTGAGTGCCCCCTTTCATATTTTTTTAATAATAAAATTCGTCACATCTGACTCTGGTTTGGTCCATTGAGTATATTGCTTTTAGCGGCATCTACTGGATTCTAGAAAACTCTGCTGTTAATTTGTCTGACTATTTCGTAATTGGTCTCTTCTATCTTTATACATGTTTTACAAAACTCGCTACAATAAAACTTAAGAGTAATTCACAGCTTCCTGTATAAACAATACTGAATAATACATTTTCAAACGTGGGTCCCACATGGTTACTTCAACGGTAATTAATTGTTTAATAAAATTATAATTGGTGAAAATTAACATAATGGCCATTTTTCGACATAGCTTAATGGATGAATTCACATAATATATTGTTTCATTTGTAGGTTCGCGGCTACTGCAAATAGCAATAAATTGCATTGCTCATTCGATACAAGGAAGCCACAACAATTTATTATTTCGAACCCTCAATAATCGATGGATGGTTGACTGGTTCATAAAATGGGTTGTCTGTCACATCTTGTTTCAAGACTCCTCGCGTATCTGTAACTGGTGAATCAAATTTAACGAAAAGGGGCCGTCGCCGGATTTGGGGGGTTTACCAGGGTGCCTTGTCTTGAATTGCAACACACCTCATCAGTTTACTAGGCATATTGAGGTGGCTATTGGCGGATAATTTGGATGCTCATTTTTGGCGCCTAACTGCCACCCTTAAGAATCTTCACCCACAACTTTTTTTTATATTATGCCATCACATAATGTTTGTAGTATCAGTTAGATCAGTCTAACATCATTAATTATTATCAGCTTTATTATAAGCGTACCTGTAGAAGTACGAGACCAGCATTGGTGTTATAAATCTGGGTTAATTGATACTGGTAACGAGCAATTGAAAGGTTATTTCTTCAAACAGATGGTAGATTAATTTAAAGAGAAAACTTTTACTATTTGTGTTCTTGTTAAAATGCTGCATTTATAGTTATAGAGTTTTGAATTTTAATGTTCTTGATATTTCAGCTCTTGCCCGGTGACCAAATCTTATCGGTGAATGGCGAGGATGTTAAGGTTGCACCCCGGGAGCACGTAATTTCGCTGGTCCGCGCCTGCAGCAGAACCGTCGCCTTGGTGGTGTGCCAGCCCCCCGAACAGCGCGGCGTTCGTAAATCGACGCTGTTATCGGCCAGCAAACGCGCCCGTCTTCGCAGCAAGCCATCCAGGGTCCGTTTTGCGGAAAGCGTCTGCGTAAATGGGGCCCCATTGTTTCCTGTAAACGGTAAAATCACGGTTCGACTGTTGTAATTCTAACAAACTGCCAATTCCAGCCTTCCGCTTTCTCGCTGGGCGATCTATGCGTGGCCCCCATGGCCAACGTCCTGAAAGTGTTCCTGGAAAACGGCCAGACAAAATCGTTCAAATACGACGCCTGGACCACCGTCCACGACGTCGTTACTTCCTTGGAAAACAAATTGTGTTTGCAGGCCACCGAGCACTTCAGTCTGGTCGTCGAACACATAAAGTCGCTGAAAAGGAATAAATTGACGCTACTGGATGCCGGCGACACCCTCGCCAGGGTAAAACCGACGCCATTGTAACGAAATGACACCTGCTTGGTACTGTTTTAATTTTAGATCGCCTCACGGCCCGGTGCTCACAAACTGCGTTGTCTTTTCCGAGTCGCTTTCGTGCCCCCATCAGCGGCAGCCTTAGCCCAAAGAGACCTCCACGCGTTAGACTACCTCTATATCCAATGTTGCAACGACGTCATTCAAGAAAGATTTGCCCCAGAACTCCAATTCGATACGGCTTTAAGATTAGCAGCCCTTCACATCTACCAGCACGCTTTAGCTAATAACATTTCCGCATCGAAATTAACCGTGAAGACCGTCGAGTAAGTCCAACAACCTCCCCCAATTGCCGCTCATTAGTGCCGTTTTTTTTCAAGGAGAGAGTTCGGGCTGGAACGTTTCGTGCCCGCGTCGTTACTGGAAAAAATGAAGAGGAAGGAAGTGAGGAAGTTAGTGGCGCATTTTTTGAAGTTGCACTCGAGCATGGCGGGACCCGGCAAACAACTCACTGCACTTCAGGCCAAGCTCCACTATTTAGACATAGTTAGTCAGCTTCCCAGTTATGGCGCTAAGTGCTTCTCGGCGGGGCCCAGGGGAGACGCGACGGAAAGGGTCATCCTGGTCAGCCCGAAATTCGGAATCAGCCACATAACCGGAACGAGGAACTCCGTGGTGAGTGTTGTGAAGCAAATTGACCACTAACTAGTAGTATTTTTTTTTAATTGTTCTTTTGCTAGCCTGTGCCGATAGCGAACATCGAGGACATGCGGAGGATCGAAGTTAGGAGTGATGATGAAGTCAGTCGCACCGTCTTGATAAGGTTACAGAACGAGAAGACGGTATCTGTGTGTTTGGAGGAGAGAGACGCTAGCGAACTTGTGTTAGTTTTGCGGGGTTACTTCCGTTTGTCGACGGGTCAACACTTGACTGTAGATCAGGAAGAGTGCCCACCCATGGACGACTTAGCTCCCCCCTACCTTTCCCAACATAAAGTCATTCCAGAGAAGTGGAGCTATACTAATCAAGTCTCAATGAAAACCGTGTGCTTTACTATGCCTCCATCTTACCAGATGATCAACAAGAAAACTAACGGGTTGTACAATACGATGGGACGGCAGAGCAAGCCGCCGTTGATGCTAGGATATAGTTTAGATAGCAACATGAACAGTTCACTCTCCAACAGAAACCACCAATTGAAGCACGAGTTTAACAGTTTCGACAATAATTCTTACGATCTTCAAAGTGTTGTTTCTATGGAGATTTTGGAAAGCGGCGTTATCGAAGCCAGAAACGACGAAGTCTTGAGGCGAGTGCAAGAAATGCAACAGTTAGTAGAGAACTCCGAAAAGTACTTGACTGAACAAGAGAACTTAGAGCGGCTCAATTCGGTGGCGGAATGGCAGGAAACTAGTGTTGACATAGAAAGCGACACTGATAGCTTATTCACTGAAGACGCACCTGGTAAATTAAAACACAGTGATTCGTTATTACTATTAACCAAAGGACACGCTTCTAATTCAGAATCGAAACACTCCTTCACCAACGCAGCGGTGGAGATGCTGCGTTCAGAGTCCAATCAGTCCGAAAGCGATAACGATTCCTTGTACACTCCTCACAATTCTCCTAAACACAAACTAATTGCCAGTGAGAGTGATAACAAAGCCAATCGCGTCAGTTTCGGTCTTCGCAGTCCGGATAACTCAGGAAGTAAAGAGATGGACTTTCAAAGTTATCTCCAGCAATTGCGCGATTTGAGAAACGGCGGCGATAGTCTAGAATTAGATACTATTACCGACATTTACGTGTTCGACCCAGATATCATTGACTTGACACTGTTACCACCGCCGGCCACGCCTGATGAACTCGATTGTGCCTTACCGACGCCAATAAACGTGCCGCCAAGTTCCTTTGCCGACTCCATCGAGAAACTGAACAGGTTAGAGAACTACAATGAAGAACAAGACCTCGAACGGTTCTTGGCCAGCGTCACCGTGCCTCCGCCAACCCAAAAAGTCACCCCTGCTATCGAGTTAACTCCCGAAGAAATTATGTCGTACATAATTCCGCCACCTCCCAAAAGCCGGCGCAGCTTCGAAAACCTAACAATTGCCGAAGAAGAAAAATGTTGCGAGAGCTTACCCCCTGATACTAACGGGACTTGCTGCAACGGCGTCAAGCGGCGCAACAGTAATTGCAGCGTGAAATCCAACATTATTGAATACGCCACTGTTGATAGGAAGGGTCCTTTTTCTTGTTGCGGTAAAAATAAGAGTGATAAAAAACTTGAAAGTATCCAGCCGTTACCTAGACGAAGTTCAGATGAGAAACCGCCGGAAAGACCCCCGAAAAACATTGTGCCACAAGAGAGACAACGGTCGCAATCGTTAACTTCTAACGCCTCTAAGCCCACTTTCAGCGAGTTTCCACCGAAATTACCGCCGAGAAGCGACAACAATCACCAGGCGCCGCCTCATCTCTTTCTGCCCCCGAAGAAGCCTCCATTGCCGCCAGTTCCCATTGAGATTCTACGGCAGAAGAAGACGGTGGCGCAACAACCCAAACCCACCCCCGAAGTCAGGACGGCGGGAATTGGATCGCCGCATTTACAAAGAAACAGAAACATGTATAACGATCTGGATTCCAACTATGTGGATCAGCACGACGATAAGGGGTTGTTTGTTAGGCATAATACAGCAGTGAGCACTCCCACGTCGCCTCATTTAGGTAATTGTACAGTGGGGAGCCAGCCACTCTGGAAATCTACACTTGGTTGACAATAATCGTGGTCTTTGTAATAAGCCTGAATCTCCTGGAATGGCTTTTAATTAGAAATCCTGGAAAATTCTCTAAAATCTCGGGAAATAGCCCTGCAGTTCCGTGTAATGTTTGAAATTTTCGAAGCTTTAATGAAAACCATTAAAATGCTATGAATTTGTGTAATTCTTGTAATTATTGTCGATTACATCATTTACATTTTGAGGACATCTTTGGGGTACTTTTTATTACAGATTCCTGTAATATTCGAAATTAGTAATAATACAGGGGATGTAGTATTTGCGTAGATGCGTTTTTCAACCTGGTGTACGCATTTTTAAGTGGTTTTCGTCTCGCTTGGTGTTATGCGATAGTTTTAAATGAGTTCTTGTTTAGGGAGAGGTGCGCATTTAACTGCAGTTCCGATTATGTCGCCGGAAAGTCCAAGCGTGCCCCGTAGAGTTACTTTTAACCAAAGTGAAACGCCCCCTTTCAAATCTCCTGATGATACCCCCGATTCTTCCAAGTTTACCAAAGCTAACGGGCCACCAATAAAAAATGGATGTACCTCTACACGTGAGCATCTATTAGCTAAAACCGACGTCGCCATGGCTAGTTTGCTGGTGAGACTCGATCAGGTAGCAGCGCAATGTACAGCTGCTCAAGTCCACGGAGGTGGTAGACTGATTAGCGAAGAAAAGTTCCAGGTCAGTGATGCCCACGTGAATTTCATAAAACATAGCTGGTTTATTTCTAGATTGCCAAGGAGGAATTGACTTCCCAATCCCTGCAGTTGGTGACTTCAAGCAAAATGTTGGTGATTGCCATGTCCGACCCGTCTCTGCCGGACCTCCCTGAGAACTTGGCTATTTGTTTGACCATTTTAAGGCGGTTGACGGAGTTATGTCAGGATTTAACTAATCACACAACAGCGCCGTTGCAAACGAGAAACTTGATCTTGAAAGTTCACGATGTTACAGCGGCTTTTCGGCACTTGATCACCTCAAATATCGACCGTAGTTCGCAGAAGGCTATTGAAGAACATTTAGCTGCCCAGGCCGAGTGCTTGGCTAACGTTTTGGCTACGCTTTTGAGGAGTCTGAGGGTGTTTTCTCCTTGAAAGCCAATCGGAAATTTGTGGAAACGCCACAAGTGCTTCGTCAGCTAATGCTCCAAGAAGATTTTGATTGTCACCACAAACGCATCTAGGTAGAAATGTTGTTTGAGACTCGGAGATTTTGTTTGAGATGACTTTGCAGTTGGTCATTAATGGCATTCATTGTTATTGCTACATTTTTGTGTTTGAGTTGTTATGAAGTTGTTCCACTCTACTAATGGCAAGGAAGTTTGTACCTTTTTTATAGATTTTCTAGTCAAACGACGTAGTATTTTAATTTTTAGGGCACAATCAAATAATGTCATGACCAAATATGTATTAAATGCGCAATATGTAACATTTAAAAGAAGTCTGAAGTTGAATACTCTAACTTTGTGATATTATTATATCATTCAGTCTGCCAGTTAATGCAGGTTTAGGATGTTTAAATTTAATAATCTTAACATAACAAATCTGTCCATGAAGCATTTTTTATACTTTCGAATTAACTAGTCAACCCCAGTACAACACCGAATCATTTCAAAGATTTCCGGAGTTACCTCTATAATGTTTTCATGTTCTACAAGAGTTTTTGAAATATTAGTTAAGATAACTATATGGATGTTAAAATATTTCCTGTTAATTTTATTTGTATTCTAGGATATTGTTTTAGGAATACATAACGCGTTAATTTTTGAGATTGATTAGCAAATAACTTTGTTGTAAGTTTTGTATAAATGGATCACATTTCCATGTTGTTTTATATTTGTTTTTCCATGGAGTCAATGTAAATCTAATTATTTATTACTATGACATGTAACATCATCTCTTAACATATCTTGTATGTAATACAATAAAAGATATTACCACTATGCCGCAAATTATTCGTCTCCCCATCATTGAGGATTTTATCAACATTATTTCCTAAAATCAAACAAGACCAGATAACAAAATATAAATATAAAATGCTGCGGCTACTACGTCACTTATCGCTTTTAACGAAGATTAAACGATTACGAAATCACTTTCTGTTCAGACGTGAAGGTTAAAAACCAGAATAACAACAATCTCGTTCAGTGCAAAGAAACATGGCTCTGAATAAATGCACCTTGAGATGGTTCAAGAGAGGCTTCAATAATAAATTTCATGTTAGGGTAAGTTTCTAAACTAAAAACTATTTTTACAATTGGTTGGATTGAATATGTTTGTGTTTACATGCATGACTAGCAGTTATTTAATGTTGTATTGGTAGGTTATGCATAATTATACATACCAATTTGAATTAATACATAAATATGAGTCCTATCGATATTGTTTTTGTTGTTTTAAGCTAAGAAAGTGATTTTAAAAAATTTAACAGTAACAGGTGGTACATTATATATATGTAAGGGTTGTCTTTCTGTATGGTTTTTATATAAGATAAAGATGACTGCAGTAGGTAACCTACTTATTGAGGGGGGGTTGAAAATCAAGTCTACAGATTAACATTCAGCCCTATTGCGTATCCAAGATGTTTGGTCTAACATGGGTGTTTGCCATTAGAATGTGACCGTCACACTTCAAATGTAGACACTCGATCACATTCTAATGCCAAACACCCAAACATCTTGGATACGCAATAGGGCTGATTGCCATTTGTTTTAAGTGACCTGATAGTTTCAATTGTTACTCTAGAAGTTTCTGTTGAAGTAGCACTTCAGTCCACCAACCCCCCTGTTTCCCGGTGCTAAGACAACATGGACGGAGAAGTTGCAGTTTATCTCAAAAGACTCCTACGCCCCAATTCCGGTTTACCGGGTCATGGACCGCCAAGGCAACGTCATAGACGCCAACGAGGACCCTAATCTCTCCGAACATACCCTGGTTAAAATGTACAAATCTATGCGTTTTCTCAACACCATGGACAAGATCTTGTACGAGTCTCAACGCCAAGGTAGAATCTCCTTCTACATGACCAACCACGGTGAAGAGGCGATGCACATTGGTAGTGCCGCTGCTTTGGAAAACGAAGATGTCGTATTTGGTCAGTATCGCGAAGCCGGTGTTTTGGTTTGGCGTGGCTTCACTCCACAACAATTCGTGGATCAATGCTATGGCAACAAAGATGATTTGGGGAAAGGGAGGCAGATGCCTGTACATTATGGAACGAGGGCGTTGAATTTCGTTACGATTTCGAGCCCTTTGAGCACGCAAATGCCACAAGCAGTGGGGGCGGCGTACGCGTTGAAGGGTAAAAATCGAGTAGTAATTTGTTACTTTGGAGATGGGGCCGCCTCCGAAGGTGATGCACATGCCGCCTTTAATTTCGCCGCCACTTTAGAATGCCCTGTTATACTCTTCTGCAGAAATAACGGTTATGCGATTTCAACCCCTGTTAGGGATCAGTACAGAGGAGATGGGATTGCAGCTCGAGGACCGGCTTATGGAATTAACACATTGAGGGTGGACGGCAATGATATATTGGCTGTGTACAAAGCAACGAAGAAGGCGAAGGAATATGCGTTAAGTGAAAATAAGCCTGTAGTAATCGAAGCTTTAGGATACAGGTTAGTTCTTGATAGTTTCCTTAAATTTTGATTTTACTCAAATTTGCTTTAGACTGGGCCACCATTCTACTTCTGATGATAGTTCAGCGTATAGATCTCCCGAAGAAGTTGACACTTGGGCAACCACGGATAATCCAACCACGAAATTAAAGTTGTATTTAATTCGTAAGGGTTGTTGGTCAGAGGAGGAGGACAGTAAGTTTATCCAAGACGCTAGGAAAGAGGTTCTGCAGGCATTTAATGCTGGCGAAACCAAACTGAAACCAAAATGGACGGAAGTTTTTGAGGAGGTCTATAAAGAAAAACCTCTACACATTCAGTAAGTTGTTGCAATATTTAATAAGTGCTCAATATAAAACCATTTTTTGTAGACGACAAATGAAAGAAATGCTTGCCCATGTAGAAAAATACAAGGAACACTATCCAGTCGATAAATACGTTCCATAGGTTATAATTGCTTTATTGTACATGAGATAATCTAAAAGTTAAATTAAATTATTAAATAAATAATAATTTGATTACATTTTTAAAAATATTCTTGAATTTGTTTATAAATATACAGGGTGGAGCAATAGCGCGTTCGACTTCGATTGCTGGAGTTCTATGATCGCTAGAAATTTCATTTAAGAACACAAATAAACTAGAACATACAGGGTAAGTTGTCGTAGTCCCCTCTCAGGTTGGCCGTTGAAGACTACCACACATTGGGATTAATTTGAGTATGGGCGGGTGTTGGGCAATAATTCACAATATTACATGTCAAAAAGTTACTTGTATTCGGTCGGTTAATTTACAGCAGAAATAAAACAATAATGGTACAAAAGATAAACAAATTAAACTACATCAATAGGAAGAGAGATTTTGGCAAGAGAGCTCACCATTTTGTCAGAAGCAGCTACGCACAACACTGAACCAGGAGAGGCAACAGCCTCCCAAAGATTTAACATTAAAAATGTGACTAACACTCAAACACTGCTTAAAAAAGACATGGACTTAATGAAAAAAGAGGACGAGTTGATTAAAGTACAAGCAACAGCAGATCTATTGCAGAAGGAGAACGAACAAATAAAAGCAAAACAATGCAATTAGTAAGTTAATATGATATTAATTGTTGTTGGTTATTTAATGAAAATTTCCATCATCTTTTAGAAGTAGAAAAATTGGGAGCTACTCAAAATAGCAGATCTATTGCAGAAGAAGAACGAGTTGATACAAGCAAAAGCAAAAACAAAGTTATTAAAAATGGAATTAGTAAGTTAATATGATATTGGTTGTTGTTGGTTATTTACTGAAAATTTCCATCATCTTTTAGAAGGAGAAAAATTGGGAACTATTCAAAACACACCAAAAAATATATTTAAGAGAATTTGTGATTTTATTTTGTGAGACTTGAATCGGGGACAAAATGGACAGACAAATAGGCAAATTTTTTACAGAATAAAGAAGAATCATTAAATGACTGGTATTTTGACGAAAAACTTTTTATCAAAAAGTTTAGTGAATTATACGATGACTTCAACAAAAACGCTCATCCAGCATTTATTTTAAGAGATTGTATAGAGATTCCAGTAAACATATTCACAACAATCGAGTTAAGAATCTTAGATTTTATGTGGGATAATTGGGCATTACCCTTAGGTAATTTCAAAATTTTTTACTCCCAAAAACCACCAGTTAGCATTGCTACATTTAAAAAACAAAGGAATGAATTAACCCCTTAACTGATCATGTGAGTTGTCGAAAATGGTCCAAAAAAAATCCATAATTTTTAGGTCGCATTTTTAAAATTAATAATTTAATAAGATGCCAAAAAAAACCTCGTAAGTGGATTTGCTATTTGGTTCATATTTATTGATTTATTAATTTTTGAAAATGTATGAAAATATCATCCCATGTTAACACGGACTGTGTGATTTTTCGATAAATTTTGTTTTTTTGGGAATATAAATTTTATTTCTAGTTTATTTATTTTAATATTAGAATAATTGTTAATTTGTTTTGTTGGAAATATATTTTACGATATTTTATTAGTGCTGCTGTTAGTGTAATATTGGAGACTGGCAGTTCTTAACTAATACATCAAGGTTAGGGGCGAGTAACTCGGAAGCAACTGCAATTCGCAAACTATTTTCCAAATTATTGTCAGTTAGTCTCGATCTATTTTTCGATTTAGTAAAATTTATTTGAGAAAAAAAATTGCTTACAGAAATACGTGTTTCCGAATAATGTCATCATTTTACAAATAAAGATGAACAAATTACTAGTTTTCCCAGCTGGAAAATATTTAGTGTACAATTCGTACAAACTGCATTCGTTAAATTTTCTTTTAAGGCCGTCATCTGATTGTAATTCAATTAGTTCCATTTGAAATTCCAATAGAACTTCATTTACATTAGTACTTTTTATATTTTCTGCCATTGCTTAGATACGTCTTGTTAAAATTCTTTATGATAAACTAACTTTCTTAAATTTCTTCACTTTTTCCGGACATAAAATCTCGGCCACAGAAGTCAAACACTGTTTTACAAATTCACCCTCCGAAAACGGTTTTGAAGGTTTTGCAACCAACTGACTAATATCTCAGAGCTAAGATAGCTTACCGAGGGCCGTAGGGCCGAGGTGAGCTAATGCTCGAGACAGAAGGAAATTTCCACAGAGGTTTGTATACTATTTTATTCGCAATCATTCATTTTTGGCAAATAAATCAAAATTAATTTTTAATATTTCACTCTGCGCTATCTACCGAGCGATTTTCGTACTCACAGCAGGTTAAGAATGAGCTCATTTTTAACCTAGGGAGGGAAAGTAAGGTCAGATTGCGAATAAACACATTTTGTTGGGACGATAGTGCCTTTTTTAACTTTTTATCTGCTCGCATTTGACCCGACAATTTTCATACTCTTTCGAATGTTTGGTTGTGTCTTTTCAAATTATATTCCTTTAACACCGCCACCGAGTCGTTGCATATCAGACAGATGGGTTTCAATTTATACATCACAAAAAATACAATTCTTCTCATTTCTCTTGGAAAACACGACACGAGTGTCTACTTTTCTGCACTTACTTGTAGAAGGCCCGGACATTTTATTTCAATGTTAAAATAAACTATTTATTGAACGAAATGTTAAGTTTTGGCACAGATTTTCACGCATTTGTTTTTGGAGAAAACTAACCACTGTAAGCATTATTTTGACTGATCCTCACCAATGTCGACGATAAAAAAGTAGCCAGACATGCCACGTGCACGAGCCGACATTGCACATACGTGCACATAAGTGTAAATACTTACATACTTGAAACTTGGCGCGGTAAAAGATATTGATGCAAACGATGATTTTTAGAATAACTTATTTCAAAATCATTTTTTTAGATCTAATGTGTATTAGACTCATCTATTCAGTTTAAAAAAGCAAGTTCCGATGAAATCAGCCCAGAGTCAAAAGCGAAGTCAAAGACGGTTCATGACTCTGAAGAAATCAGCCCAGCGACTTTTTTATGAGTTTCATTTTAAACCATTTATCAAGTATTTTTACGCAATCATTATAGACTTCTGTAATCGCTTTATTCTTTAATATACTTTAATGTTGGTCATCACTCAACTGCGTTTTTCTTCAGAATACACATATTGTAAATTATCAATTTTTTCTTCTTTTGTGATTTCTTTGTGTTTGTAATGTGTGCAGTTAATGATTTTAATTTAGTTGATATTTCGGGTATCGTTGTATCAATTTTTGCATTTCGATTTCTTATGTCTAACGATAATAAATGTGAAAGTTTTTCAAATTTAAATAGTTTTTCAATAATATCAAAATTTAAATCTTCATTCGGATCTAAACTTATTGAGGTATGCGCTGAAGGTGATTTTGGTAATAAATGATCCGATTCGCTTAAATCATTTGCTTTTGCATTCTTTGAAACATTTTTATTTGTCTTTGTTTTCGACTCTGGGCAGGCCTTGCTTGTCTTCTTCTTGCTAAAACAATTTTTGGATTCGATTCGCTCATGAGGACTTTGTCCGAATTAAGAAATTCAGTACCTATCCTGTGATGCTAATGATATAAGTTTAAAATTTCGAGAAAAGGGATTTGACAAGAAAATCAGAGAATATTATGAAAATAACATCAATAATTTTGATTGCTTAACTATTGATTTAAAAATCCCGAAATAAAATATAGAAAGAATTTTACACCCATAAATGACTGGCAGAGCGTCCCTGAAGGGGACTACGGCTCCGCAGGCCAATTTAGAGTCAAAGACGATGACATTTAAATATGTTCTTAGAAAGAATAGAAAAAAAGGAAGTAAATCAACAAGAGGAGCACCTGGAATACGATTCACAACATTCCACTTGAAAAAATGTTACTAGCTCCTGTAGGAATCGTTTTGGCTCACCTTGTATGTTCAAAATTAATTTACGTTATAGCTGTTTTTCTAGTTTATTTGTGTTCTTAAATCAAATTTCTAACTATCATAAAGCTCGAGCAATCGATTTCGGACGCACTATTGCCCCATCCTGTATAAATAAATGGTACTCTACATAATTTTGACAAAACTGATGTTGATTTTGTCCTCTCATTTCTTGACATGAAACAAAAAGATATTTTATTTGTGTCCTCAATTTCTCTCATTGTGTGAGATTGTGTGAGCCCTTAGTTCAAATTTGGCGGGTATTAGCAACTTCCGGCGGCCATTGCGCTTCATTCCAAGGAAGAGGGCGCCACTGTAGATTTTCCTAGAATATTTGTCAGCGCAGCGTGTGTGCCAGTAAAATGGCGACAAACAATTATTTCGGATTTACTCACGGTGGAACCCAATATAGGTAAGTTTCTACGTATTTTCTTGTACCCCAAAAAATTCGCCACACTTCTATCCTAATTTCGCCGCGAAAATTCCAACGGCTCTTCCATAATCCCGATTGTTTCCCCTCGAAGCCGGCGTCCTTGAGTAAATGGCGCCCGCATTTCGTTCGATCAATAAATTGCATTGCACGTCCATATAGGCGGGTATGGTTTTTCTTTTCACCTCAAAATTTTGCCGTAACTTGACTGTTTGCGCGTCGTTTCGGCGTTAGCGGGTCCATTTTTCGCGAGGGTTTCGAAATCGCGACAAAATTTGACCGGTTTTTCGTATTTTCAGTGCTACGGCCACGGGAGCGGCGTACCAAGCAGGGCAGGCCGGGTACGCTGTAGCTGCACCGGCGACCGCCGCCGCCGCTGCCACATACGGGACACAACGTCCTGCTGGGTACGACACGGCCTACCAGGCGGCCGCCGCCTCCCAGGGCACCTACGCCGCAGTGGGCACAGGAGCCACCCCCGCTTACGAATACGGCTACGGTAAATTTTTTGAAAAACGCAAGTTTAACGATGTTGTTCAATTTTTCGATTTTGTGCAGGTCAAACGGCAGCGGCTGGGTACACGGGAGGGTACGACCAGAGCGCCGCGGCTGCTGCAGCCAAACCAGCCACGTACGCCGCGACTTACACCCAGAGGGCGACCGGACAACCCCAGGCCCAGGCGGCTGTAAGTTGCATTATTTATTATTAACCCTAGCAATTGAACAATTGGTATTTTTTAACTCTTGTTGAAGAATCGATTGATCACAATTGATACTCTTATTTGGAGTAGATGATTACTAAAGTGCCTAACAAAATCTTACTTTAAGTAAGGAGTCCTGTGTTTATAGTTTATCACTACAAATTTACTACAAATTTTTGGTTAACAATGAGTCAGTTCTGGTGGTGTATGCCATAGTCCAAAAGTTTAATGTTGAAAAAGTTTGTGGACCTTTGGTGCATTTTTATTTTCTCACTGCACGTACTTACCTACCAGAATATTCAATTTTTAATTCCTTTATTCTAAATGCAACCTAAATCAAATTAACTTCTAAGTGCGTCATATCTAATCATTGAAAATTGTGTATGTACTTTGATCTACATTCTAGTCTGAGGTTGGTAATGGACACCCAGAACTGTGTATAACATGGTTCATGTTACTTTTATCAACATAGTTATTTCCTTAGGTCAATTTTGAAGAATGGAATTCAAGAACTTTGTGAAGTTGGGCATAATCTTATTTTTATGCTTCCCCTGTTTCATCTTGTTACATATTTTATTGAGGGGTGGTGTTTTGCGTGACTTTCTCATCATGTAAACTATCGTAAATGTAATTTGTTTGCTTTCCTGGAACTTATTGAGGTAAAACTTTTTTAGCTGTGGTAGGGTAAAATGTAAAAACGTGCGTAACGAAAATTGAAGCACTACTTACTGTCTGTAGCACAATCCTGGAGGGTAGTATTTTAAAATTTTAAATTTTGTGGTCGGCCTATTTAAAATAAAATCTCGCTTTGTTTTTTTTTTTAAGTTTTAATGAAGGAAAGAATAGAACACTGAACAACAACGGTTGTCGTTGCAGGTGAGTTGACTGTTCCTCAAAATGACGTCTACTATCATTTTACTCTTGTTTGGTAGAAATGCCGTTCGTACTTGAAAATGCGGCAGTTGAGGCGTTAAATTTCAGCCAATTTTGTATCGTGAAAATACCGGGTGGACCATCACTTGTGGTCGAATTTTTCCCGCCCAAACGATAAAATATTTGAATTTGAGCTTCCGATGATATGATCGAACCATTAGGACCTACTTTTCAATAAAATTTGAATTTTTTTGGCCCACCCCGTACGCGTCTACACAGTGGTTCATTTAAAATTGTAAAAAAGTTGACAATAAAGTTGCAACTTTTTTTATACCGTTGTACGCAGAAAATTTTTCAGATTACGGCGGTCTCTTCAGAATTTCGAAATTTTGATTTCTGGGGCCGTAGTATTTCGTAAAAATGCAACAGCCAAGTTGATTCATGGAATACCTCTCTTGCCTCAGATAATTTTCGACAAAATACTCTACGGCCCCAGAAATCAAAATTTCGAAATTCTGAAGAGACCGCCGTAATCTGAAAAATTTTCTGCGTACAACGGTATAAAAAAAGTTGCAGCTTTATTGTCAACTTTTTTACAATTTTGAATGAATCACCGTGTAGACGAGCACGGGGTGGGCCAAAAAACTTTAAAATTTTTTGAAAAGTAGGTCTTAATGGTCATATCTTCGGAAGCTCAAATTCAAATCTTTTATCGTTTGGGCGGGAAAAATTCGACAACAAGTGATGGTCCACCCGGTATAGCAATGGTGAACGTACTCCGAAAAGACGACACTTTCAAATTTCCCGTAGTTGTTGAATGATTGAAGTAATATGCCAGTGAATAGAGACATGATAACTAGAAAATTTAACATTAATTCTAACATTTTTTAAACTTTGCCGTGTAATGTGTAACGAATCGAAACGGAACTATAAAATTTTGCAACTTGATTAACGGTCGGCATCATTGTGAAAATTGGAAAAATTTAAATTAAGCGTTATCCGCGACGAGAAAAAATGTAACATCGTTCCAAACTCGATAGAGTTTTCATTACAATATTCAAAATGCACAGCGAAATTTGCAGGAACTTATTAATTAGGCATAATAATTAATTATCATTAATAACATTTTTTCATCTAATTTTTTAGCAAAAATATTTACAATGCTTGCAAAACTATAATCAACTTGCTAAAATCGCCTTACAAGATTTGCAACTCTATTCAGTGACGGCATGGTCCATTTTTTATAATTTAAAACAAAATCAATAGTTATTTACGTAAAAACGATTCGGAAAAAAACGTAACGTGTGTAGAAGTCAATTGCAAATGACTGCATTCGTAAATGTTTATTAATGATAATTAATTATTATACCCAATTCATAAGTTCCTGCATAAGTTGCTGTGCATTTTGAATATTGTAATGAAAACTCTATCGAGTTTGCAACAATGTTATATTTTTTTCGTCGAAATGTCGCTTAATTTAATTTTTTCCGATTTTCACAATGATGCCGCCGTTAATCGAGTTGCAAAATTTAGAGTTCCGTTTCGATTCGTTACACATTACACGGCAAAGTTTAAAAAATGTTCAAATGTTTGTTAAATTTTTTACCTACTCACTGGTCTATAATGCGTTATTAATTTTTATGCAAGGAAAAATTCCAGTTTCAGATCTTACTCTGCTACTGTCCAGACACCTTGCTATAGCAACAGTTTCGGAAATTCTTTAGCTGCTGTTGATCGGCTTCAACAGTGACGATTTCTGCATCTTACAGCCTTTTCTTAAAAAAAAAAAAATGTTTTGTTTGCATGACAACTGTGGGTTGCCGTTGTTCTTTGTTCTATTCTTTCCTTCATTAAAACTTAAAAAACACAGCGGGGCTTTATTTTAAATAGGCCGACTACAACTTGTTGAATATTGTTACATTTAACCAACATTTCTTTTATTTCTCTTTGATAGGTTGGTGGTTAGGCTGTAGGTTACAGAAAGTAGTAATTAAATTGGGGAAATTGTTGGTAATACAGATTCCCAATAAAAACTAAAGACATTTTTCTACTCTTAATTCGGGAATTGTTGTTTTAACATTTATTAAATGGAATCTGCCTGTAGATCCGATGGTTCACCCAATAGTCCAAATTATGAATTTTGTCAAGTTCAATCACTTCTTTTAATTATAAAATTTGAAGCCAACGTTTTAAGGGTACCAATTGACAAACTGCAAAAAAAAAAACGGCACAACTTCGTTACTGGAAATTTATTTAATTTCCACGCCCTTTGTGATAATTAATTGATCGGTTGCTGACGTTACGCACCGGTAGATGTCACGATAGAGGATGCGACATCTTGAACGAAATTCTCCATCTCTAGTGCAACTTATATTCTTGCCGCCTAGCCGCTTACCATAACACCCTTCTGAGAAAGTGTCGTCGTGAAGATGCGCGAAAGCACTGTTTATTACAAAAATGGGAATCGCGCCATCTGTTTCACAGGCTCTGAACTGTTTACGTTCAGAACTTTCTAAAGAATTGGTCAATTTTAACAAAAACTGTTACATGACTTAGTTTTATTTAAAAGCTTTCATTAATATAATTGCATGATCTTTGAACTAAGAGTACATTTGTGCCTTTAGAGAAAAAAATTTACTTTTCGAACTTTTTTTTAACGTCTTGATGACAAAATTTTGGGGTCAATTTTATGAATTTTTCTCCAAAGGCACAGATCAGTTTGCTTTACAAGATTCCACAGTACCATCTTAGAATATGATACAGTTTTTTTTAAGTCTGGAAATTGGAAGGGTCTGCATAGTACATATACGTTTTTACCCCTAAAGCTTGAGCTGACAGAAGACTTGACGCCACTGACAGTTGTCAAATTTGTGTCCGAAGGTAACAAATGGAAGTAAGTTTGATCAACGAATCTTTGCGTTAACATTATGAATCCACTTGTCCGAATTGGATCCAAATGTCAATTGCTAGTACATAAAGTCAGTAGTGTACTTTGCTTCATTTGTGGGGAATGAGCATTGGCTGCAAAAATCGTTATTGATGTTATTGACCCCAAAGCATTTAGGGTGTGAAAACGTCTTCAGCAATTAGAGCGACTGTCTTATTGATTATTTTTACAGTAAGGTAAATTAATGACAAACTCGTAATGCGCGTTTTGAAGTGAAAACTTGCGCCGCCACTGGACTAAAATGACAAAAATGTTGTATGGTTCGCAGTCGGCCTTGTTTTTCCATGTGGGCTCAACAAGAGCCGTTTGTCGTTGCTTGAGTATGTTGACTTTTAGAAAGGTACATACTTATCTTTAATGATCAGTGAAATAATGAGGCGCAGACACAACTGGACATAATCAAAGCCCCCGATTGTACAATTGGCGGCATTGGAAATGTCCATCTCACACTTTTAAAATTGATGTATTAAGTAAACGAAACCCAATGCATCATCTGTTTCATCATTTCATATGCTTGGCATAAACATGAATGTGTGTGATTATTTTTTGTAGAAATAAATGAGTTTAAAGTTTGACAGGTGGACATTTTCTTTGCTGTCGGCTGTACATATGGTAATTGAAATATATTTCTTATAAGCTGAAGTTATACTAGAAAAATTGACCTGAATATGGAAAAACTTTGCGGTGGAGACAAAATAGCTTTGCACGGCGAGGCCAAATTTAGACAGCCATCTATCGTCGCTCTTCTTGACGCCAACTTCAATTAGTAGGGCGCTAAATATAAAATTCATTATTTAACAAATTCTAAGTTGATTATAGGTAGTGCCCAAAATTACGACAATTTTACAATCGAAATTTAATGATTTTTTAATGAAATCTTCTCGCAGTCCTTCTATTTCTACTAGGCTTTCTGAAAAGTAACCAGCGCAATACAAGAGAAAAATGTAATTCTATTTTCTGAAACTCTTGGGATTCATTTCAGTTCGTTAACCTCTTTTACTTCCGTAATTAGCTAATTTTAATAATGTTTTTTAAGTGAATTGTCAAAGATTTGTATTTGTTACACAACTTAGGTGTATTATTTGCAGGCAGCTGCAGCCAAGCCGGCTCAGTACACTGGCACTTATCAAGCGAATGCTACTGGTTATCAAGCATCATACGCTCAACCGGCTGCACAAACAACAATAGCTGCCCAGCCGACTACCCAAGCAAAACGTAAGTTTGCCACAACACTCACTTGCTTAACTAAAAAAGAAAAATTAATGTTGTTGCCGTAATTCTCATTGGAAGAACATCTTTTGGTTTCACGCCCCTAACAGTCAATAACAGGCATCTTTATCTTTACCTTCAACATTTTTTTTTTTCAATTTAGTAAAACATTGTCCATTTTGTGTCCCCGGGCGGTGAGTAAGTAAGTAAGTGGGCGTGGTGCCGTCTTTCTTAATTGCGAACAGAATTTTAATTTCCATTTCGTTATTAACAAATTCGTCCACCTCACTACTTTCATTTGTCCTAGAAGCTAATTCGACAACAACGTATTCAGGATACGACGCAGCCCTGTATTCGGCAGCCACCATGTACGTGGCCCAACAAGGGGGGGCTGCCCAACAAAAACCAGGGGGTTGGCAGGGCTACAAGAAGGGCGGTATAGGAGCCAAGAACATGAGAGCTAAAGCACCACCGAAACCCCAGCAACTCCACTATTGCGACGTCTGTAAAATCAGGTGAGTTGACTGCCCTCCAAAAATGACCTTTACCATCATTTTACTCCTGTTTGGTCTAACGGTAGAATGCCGTTCGTACTTGAAAATTAATTTTTGTGCAAGGAAAAATTCCAGTTTCAGACCTTACTCTGCTACTGTCCAGACACCTTGCTATAGCAACAGTTTCGGAAATTCTTTAGCTGCTGTTGATCGGCTTCAACAGTGACGATTTCTGCATCTTACAGCTTTTAAAAAAAAAAAAAAAAAAGTTTTGCATGACGCCTTAACGCTGCGATTGTTGCAGTTGCGCGGGTCCTCAGACTTACCGCGAGCATTTAGAGGGGCAGAAGCATAAGAAGAGGGAGGCGGCGACGAAGATGGCGGCTTCTGTCGCTGTCACCAGTCAGAATCGCGCTGGCAACTCCTTGCGCTGCCAACTCTGCGACGTCACTTGTACTGGTATGTTTTTTTTTTCTCTCGAAATTTTCGCATGGCGTCAATACTGACCGATCGTGATTAGGAAACGACGCGTACGCAGCCCATATTCGGGGAGCCAAGCACCAGAAGGTGGTGTTGTTGCACACAAAACTGGGCAAACCAATTCCACCTCAGGAACCTGAGATTATTGGTGGTCCTCGTAAGTCCGTTTCCTCCACACCAAAGATAAACTTTGTGCAATCAGGAGGTCTCGGCATTCCCACAGGTAATGGAGATTCGAAAGATGATGAGGGCGAAGAACAACCCGAACCGGACATCCAACCGGTCGGGCAAGATTATATCGAGGAGATCAAGAGCGACGACGGAAAGGTACGGCGTTGTTACGTCATTCTCAAATTTTTTCCGACAATGTTCGGTTGTTCAGCACTCACTGACATTCTGTTTGGTAGGTTATTAGTTTTAATTGTAAGCTGTGCGAGTGTCGTTTCAACGACCCTAACGCTAAAGAGATGCACATGAAAGGACGAAGGCATAGGTTGCAGTATAAGAAAAAGGTTAATCCCGATTTGGTAGTTGACGTGAAGCCGTCGTTGCGGCAGAGAAAAATCCAAGAAGAAAAGATGCGTAGGGCTGTAAGTACTGATAAACTTCCGAATTTTTCCCAGTCCGCCGTTAATAATTATCGACGATTGTTCCTTTTGAAAAACACGAGAAAATGTTTACGAAATTTTAAGGTTGTCGTATATTAACCCGAATTACTTCACCCCGAGTTATTTCAAGTTCAATGACTTGGGTTTTGCAAATTCGTACAACATTTATTTTGTCCGTGATTTTGAAAAACTTTAAAATTTTATTCTTGTATTTCTTAAAAAAAAAAAAAAAACAGTTATAAAGCTAAAATAATAATATGTTCTTATTGATTGATCTATTATTATTTACTTATTCAATTTCTTGCTAAAACCTCAATTCAAGGGTTTTACGCAGGCGTTGCGCGAGGAATTTTGGACTCGTCGCCACTACAACATGCCCGAGGACGATGATGATCGATTATACTGGGAAGACAGACGGCGATACGAAGAGGAGTACATGGAAATGTGCAGGCGCGGCAACTTGGGGCCGTACCCTCGCGGTAGACCGCCGTTCCCCGGAGCCGCTCCTCCGGTAAGCCCTTTCTTTTTGATTTTTTAGTTTTTTAACGGTGAATATTTAGTATTTCGCTGGGGGCATGCCCATGGCCAGGCGAACGGAATCTAGCGATGATCGTCACGTGATGTCGCGTCATTCGGAAATCTATCCGAAGGAAGAAGAGTTGCAAGCCATCCAGCGTATCGTTTCTCACACTGAGCGGTCGTTGAAAATGGTCTCGGATCAGCTGGCTGAAGGTACGAAACCTAAAGAGGGACAACCGGCTGCCGCGGCGGCGACCGTTCCCGGTGCCATTACTATTAAAACTGAACCCGCAACTCCGACAAAAATCGAACCGGACGTCAAGTCGTCTGAAAGTCAGCAGCAGAAGGAAGACGGTCGCGATAATCAGTTGTACGTTTTTAATTACTTGAGAATTTTCTTATTACTTGTTTGTTTGTTTTTTGTTAAGGTTCTCTTTCCAACAAGATCGGGATGCCAGTAGGATATTGAAGGGGGTGATGCGAGTCGGCCATCTGGCCAAAGGGTTGTTGTTGCGAGGAGATACTAACGTCGAATTGGTGGTTTTGTGCGCGGACAAGCCCACGTTGGCGTTGCTCAGAAAAGTCGTGGATCTCCTTCCGCCGGCGTTGAAGCAGGTGGCTCCCGACAACACTTACACTGTCACCATTAACGCCGCCGAGGCGGGGTTAACTGTTGCCGGTGACGGATTGACGGTGCTTGTACAGTTAACAAGTCCGATAATGAGAGAGCAAGGTAAAAAGGGGGTAAAGTTGGACGCGTGGCTGTGTGTACAGTACTGTTGCAGGGTTTAAGCTGATGATTATTGTATTAGACGACTGATTTGTTTTGACTTTATTTTACACTAGTACTTGCGATTTTTTTTTCTTTAGATCGTTTTTTTCCCGCCAAAATTTAGTTGATGGTTTTGAAATTAAGAAGGTTGTGTGAATTGTGAGATGTTGCTCATGCTTATATTTTGTGCGATATAGAGATCTTTAGGTGGGTATGAGTGTTAAAAGAATTTGTTATGTCCAGCTTAAACCTTGGTCGTTTCTAATAAATATTGGACTTTTCTAGTTTTACAGTAACTCGACTGTCAAGTCTGTATCAGTCTTAAAGTTAAGTGGTGTAAGCGCATCGCACAAGCGACTTTTAACTGGCGACTGATACTGCGACAACAGAAGACGCTATATAGTGTAAGAAGAAACAACACGATTTCGTTGTTAATTGTTTTCGGTCCAATACTTATAAATGTACTGTGCTGATATGCCTGTTTAGAGCTGATTTTAGGTGGTGTGGGATAAGGATTTTTGACCAACCGCCCCATTGCAGCTGGGCCTCATTTTCGAGTAGAGTGCGGCCCAGCTGTGTTGTGCGCGATGGTCAAACACCCTTTCTTGATGTCTAGAAGCTGCGAGCGGCGGGTTGGACCGGGACGTTCTCGCACGCGGCAAGTGTCTCCAGGCGCTGGCAGCCCTCAGACATACCAAATGGTTCCAGGTTTGTGTCTCTTCTCACACCGCGCGCACCGCGTTGCTCTTGTTTCGTCCATTCAGTCAAATTTAAAAAATTAAAAAAAAACAACGCGACATTCGGGTCAATAATTCCACGAGATCTGACGATGTGAGTTTTTGTTGTTTTGTTAGGGAATCGGAGCCTCACTTTTTATCATTCTACTGTTTTTATCCCGTTTATTGTGTGTCGGATTTGTTTTAATTTTATCGGACTATTTAGCTTTGGTTGCTTCTATTCCCTTTTTAGCAGTTGCAAGTTTATCAATTCATTGTAATGCTAAAACTGTTGTACATTTTTAATATTGAAAAGTTCACATCTCAATCAGATTACATACTACTATTGCCTGAGTTCTAACACGGGGGTTCTACGCGTTCATTGTTTTAAACGGTTCGCTTTAATGCCTGCTTGATTTCTTTTTTTCTCATTCATTGTTACTGTAACATTTATTTTTGTTTTATTTCTCAAACGAGCACCCCGTAGAACCCCCAGTTTCAATGAGACTTCAATATGCTAAAACTTGATGATGTGTGTAGGCTAGGGCTTTGGGTCTACACTCCTGCGTTGTCATCATTCGAATTTTGAGGGATTTATGCCAAAGAGTTCCTACCTGGTCACCATTGAGTTCATGGGTAAGTTCATATGCACCTCATTACACTGCTAAAAGAGCTCAATGCTTGACGGCTTAATTTATTACAATCTTTTTTAAGTACGTTTTCAATTGAGCTCATAGTAAACTTTGAGTTTTTCACTCAACTGTTCAATTTTGCAGTTGTGTTTGCCCAACTCTCAAAAACATTTTCTTGTTTACGTTCACATTGAAATTTTTTCCCCTTTGAAGTCGCCATATGCAAACTTTTTTAATTGTACTCGGAGAGAATAACTATGGCCGTGTAAAACCACATTTCTTTAAATTTTGAATTTCTATACAAACTTTCCGGGAAAATGCATCCTTAACTGATTGAAATAATTTATTGAATGAGGACATAGCAACTACAAGATGGGATAACTGCAACACGGAGATTGTTCCTGGCTTTATTTTTGGAAGGTCAGAGAGTTTTGGAAAGATTGGTGGTTGATCACGGCCAAGATCGACTATGAAATAATCCTCGAGCGTTTCGGTTATATTCGTGTGGCGGTGCGATTGGGTGGGTCCATTTATTAATAGCTCTTTTGTTAGGCCATGGAGTTGTTGGCGGAGAAAGTGATCTCGTCGGTGCCTGGACAAGTGCAGCTGTCGCCTGGAGATGCCTTGAGGCGCGTCATGGAAGCGGTGGCGAGTGGACTGCTGTTGCCCGGAGGTCCTGGATTGGGTGATCCCTGCGAGAAAGACAGTCCAGATGCTGCGTTTGGTCTTTCAGCTCAACAACGAGAAGATCTCACTTGTTCTGCTCAATACGCTTTAAGACTTATAGCTTACAGACAGATATACAAGGTGAGAATCAGTCGCAATTCGTGTAATTTTGGTTTTTATTTAATTTTTTTTTTAAGGTATTGGGAATGGATCCATTACCGACCCAGCAAAAAATATTCCGCAGAGATAGATCAGCGCGCAAACGTCGTCGTTCAGGCGGTGAACAAGCTGATTCAGAGAGTAAGAGTTTATTGTGTTGTTGTGTTATGATTAATGTTGATTCTTCCGTAGGTGATAGTGGAAAAATGGTTAAAACTGAAGGAGCTGAGAATTCAACAGAGACACCTGTGAAATAAAATTGAAAGCTTTTTCATGTAACAACTAATAATTATTTGAGAATTTCTTAGTAGTGTTAATTTTCTTTTCTACCTTTTGCAAGTATTTTGATGTAAATCATAGAAAAGTTATAAAGTTATTTTTTGTTCTGGACTTACACTTGTAAATTATTATAACTCGTAGTTTCAATTGTTTTTTAGGTGTATGTGTGATCTTGAAATATAATATACACTTGAACCTTTTATTTGGTTTTTATTTGCCAGTTGACTGATGCAAATGTATTTTATAGTAGTTGGCAAGGGGTGGGCAATAAATCTTGTTATTGGCTTTTACTAGTCATGGCAGGGGCGGGGGGTGGATCTATGGCAGGGTAGTTCGAAAAATTGAACAAGAGATTAGCAGACGATTTTATTTATGGGAATTAATACATTATAGTAAGTTATATCATATCCCTCTACAATAATAATGTCTGGAATGGATGAGAAGGATTTGTTCATAAATAAGAAGCACAGATCAAAAATCACCGAAATAATATTCTAACAGATAATTTGATTTTCAAGGGTAAACTGAAAAGCAGAAAAAATCGTGAAAACACCCCCGTTTTTAAAGACAGTGTAAACCCATTTTTGAAACTCGATGGCTTGTCGTAATTTAGATCTCATAATTAATGAATACAAACCCGGTTCGTTAATAAATACGGTTTTGACATCAATTTTCTTGACGCCCTGTTTTAGGGTGTCTGGAAAATCTATGTTTTTAAGGCCAACAACCTGATTTTCAAGGTAACTCAAAAAGTGCAAAATTTATAAGGTCTCCCTCAGAACACTTTGTTTTTTTGATGATTTTACCCTGTTTTTATAAGGTAGAAAGCATGTTATACAAACTAAGTAGATAGGTCTGTTCAGCACAACAGTTGAAATGTAATGATTCTAGAAATCAACCCATTGAACGTGTTTTTAATCAATTTCAAATATTGATAGATTTTTCCGACGGGGTAAAACACCCTGTCTGTAAAATTGATGTGAAAACTATTTGTTAATAAATAAGATTAGCGTTTATATAAATAGGAACGATTCGTTTCCCTTTAATTGTGAGTAAAATAAAAGTAATTATTCATAGTAGTTCAAGTTGTTCGTCTTCTGTTAGCTCAATTGTAATTTCTTCATTGTTTACTTTATAACAAAGATGAGAATTACCGCGCTCTTTTAAATTTAAAGTTATAAGATTTTCCATTTAAATTAAAAATTATTTAAACTTATTTAGTAAAAATAGTTGTTGCGAAAAATTGCTGTGAAAAGTCAAAGAACTTAAGTTGCTCGAAAATGGATATGAAAAAGTTGATAGAGGATTTTTGTCACTTCCAACGTGAACGACACCAACGAAAAAAACACAAGACCAAATTAGAAAGGAAGATGTTAAGCTTCACCGTCTTGTTGTATGAAAGAAGAGGAGCTGATCAAGTTCTCCATGATCAACAAGCAAACGTAACCGTGAGAGTGTACGAGGATCATATTCATTTTGTAATCGAAGATGAGAGAATCATTTTGGGACTTTATAATGCCAATATAATAACGTACGATGACGGTGAACCTGACTCGGATGAGGAAAATGGGGTACCTACAGAAATTGCAACGCTAATAATATATCAAGAAGCGCAAAATGTAACACTAGTGTTTGGTGACTTGGCAGAGAAAAGAAACTTTATTACAGCGCTGAGGAACCTACAGTAAGAAAATGCATAATATATTATCCTATTTTTTTAATAAACAATGTAAGTGTCAAAATGAGAAAGAATTTTCCTTATATGGTTTTAATTGAAGAAATTTCTGAACTAGGTGTATTGATAATAGGATAATAGGTTTATTCATTTTATAGGAGGGCAAGCTCATCGAATTCCGGAACATCAACAAATTAAAAATTAATATAAATTTTTTTTGTATGAATAAAAACATTAAGTAAAATCAGTTGTCTAACTGTCTATTCTATTGTCTGTGGTTGAGGCATAAATGTTTCAAATTAAAAACGGTAAAATCAGCAAAAAAACAAAGTGTTCTGAGGGGGGCCTTCTAAATTTCGCACTTTTTGAATTACCTTGAAAATTGGCTTTTTTTTTCTTAAAATGATTTTCCAGGCTAATACAGGGCTTTGAAAATCGGGATGTTCTCACGATTTTTTCTGCTTTTCAGTTTACCCTTGAAAATCGGGGTGTTTTCCTTAAAAATGTTAATTTTAAAATATACCTTTAAAACGGGGGTGCTTCCACGATTTTTTCTGATTTTCAGTTTACCCCCGAAAATCAGGGTGTTTTCCTTAAAAAGTAGCTGTGTGCATAGAGGCCCTTATACTACTACTCGCTTCTTCTTCTTGAAGTGCCTTCTCCATTCAATGAAGATCGGCAACAATTCTGGCAAATTCGTCTCTGTCCTGGGCTCTTCTTAGCAGGGAGTTTGAGTCTAAGCCTGTCCAATCCCTTATGTTTTTCAGCCAAGAGCACTGCCTACGTCCAGGCCCACGTTTTCCCTCAATCTTGCCCTCCATAATCAGTTGCAGGAATCTGTATTTGTCCTGTCTCATGACATGGCCAAGGTAAGCAGTCTTTCGCTTTTTTATGGTCTCGAGGATTGTTCAGTCCTTGTTCATCGTATGTAAGACGTCTTGATTGGTGGTATGATCGATCCATGGAATACGCAGCATTCTGCGGTACACCAACGGGTACACCCACATCTCAAATGCTTCCAGCTTGTTAATGCTGCTGACCTTTAGCGTCCAGGCCTCGACTCCATACAGTAACGTAGAATACAGATAACATCTAACAAAGTTAAAACTTATGCTTAAATTGAGTGTTCTGTCAGTTAATAGATTCCGCATTTTAATAAAGTTAGCTCTCACTTGCTCTATGCGGGATCTTATTTCTATCTCAGGATCCAGGTCCTCGCTGATCCAACTTTCCAGATACTTAAATTTTGTGACCTGCTCTATTGGTGATCCATATATATTTATGCTAAGATGGTTGTTCGGGTTACGACTTATTTGCATGATCTTCGTTTTTGAGATGTTAATCCTCAGTCCCATTTCGTCCCCGGAAACCGTTATGCTGTCGATTAGGCGTTGCAGCCGTTCAGGACTGTCTGCGATTATCACTGTATCATCCGCATATCTTAGATTGTTTATGAGTTTCCCATTGACCTTCAGACCGTCCTCCGCCTCCTCCAGAGCATTTTGGAAAATGATTTCTGAATACATATTGAAGAGCATGGGACTAAGTACACACCCTTGTCTGACTCCACACCTTATAGGTACAGTGCTTGTTTCGGTGTTGTTATATTTAGTAGCGGTTTATTAAATATAAGAGATGAATACAGTAATAACTAATGAATGGCATGAATGGAGGTTCGGGTTGATGGTTGATCTGTCATTGCCGTTGACAGTTGCGCTCTGTTGCCACGTTGAGCATGGCCGCGGTGGTGCCAGCTTTGGCAGGTGGTGCCATCGCAACAGGTGTTTTCCAGTTTAACCAGTGCTACCGTTTTAGTACATTTTTGTTGCTTTAGTTTTAGTACATAAGTACATTATACGTCCCATCAACTCCAATTTAGTACATTTTGATTGTTCACCCAATTTTGCTAATAAATTTATAGAAAACTGAATTTTATATTTTTTTCTCCCAATATTTGTACTTTTTTTAAATAATTTTGTTGAGCGCAATGTAGCTCCAAAGTAGTCCCTGCAAGCGAGCTACACGTAAAACGTTGAAAGTTCGAGGGTTGCATCCGCGGAAAACATAAACAAGCACTGCACAAAATCGCCTAAATTTCGTATAATTCCGTTACACCCACTATAGATCTATCTCCTTTCCACCCGCATCTACGTGCGCATGCACGTGTAGAAAAGAAACGCGATTTTAGCTGGTACGGTAGGCGACAGTATCGGGCGTGTTCGATCGAATATCGATGTCGTCCGAATGATTCCCGCCTGCATTTAATGAATCTTTTACTTGAACAGTTTAGTAATATTTTTAGTAGTAGTGGAAATCTATTCTTTAACATAAACTGGCTTTGGTTTGTTCCGAGGGTTGGTATTATTTCAATTATCTAATAAAAAAGCTTAAAAACAGTTGGCCACGCCCCCTTTTCAAAAAATTTTTCACGCGACGTGTTACCAAACTCTCTTCGCTCGTTTGGTAATATTCACGTCTTGGTGCGAAAAACACTTTCATTTTGCAACTTACTACATAAATAGCTATTTTATACAATCGTATCAAAATAGTACCATTTCGAATGTCATTTTCATGTTGAAATGACGTGTTTTTTTTCACTATACTGTCACTTTTTCGCACTAGATACAAAATGTAAAATTAACTGACAAACACCTCAATTATCAATGAAATGTTGATTCTGTTATGTCGCATTTTCTAGGAAACGAAAAATTGTGCAACTAGATTATGCAGTAAATATGAGCAATTTTATTCTTTCTTTTTACATTTTTAACAATTCTGACGACGATTGTATAAAAAATCTTGTATGTAGTACGTTGCAAAATTCGTGTTTTTCGCACGCAACGTGTTACCAAACTCGCTTCGCTCGTTTGGTAATATTCACGTCTTGGTGCGAAAAACACTTTCATTTTGTAACTTACTACATAAATAGCTATTATAGCATGGGTCGGAGGTGCCGCAAATATTTGCGGCAAGTTTGCAATTTTGTGAGCTGGGAAGTCAAGGTCGACTTGCCGATTGGTGGAACTGCCTTCATAAACAATTACGATACAAGAAAAGGCGGTCTCAGCTCTACTTTGCCGCAGTTCCAAGTGCTCGTACTTGAAATTCAGCCCTATCTAGACAAAAAACTGGTTGTTAAAATGGACCATCACCGCTAGATGTCGTGGAACTGATTTGTCTCGTACAAATTTAACAGCTAAATTTAAAAATATTGACTGAAGACTTGGTATTTATTTTTAGATTAGTAGAGTCTCAACATTTTGCTATTAAATTTGTACGAGACAAATCAGTTCTTCGACATCTAGCGGTGATGGTCCATTTTAACAACCGATTGTTCGTCTAGATAGTGGTTAGTCAATGCTATAACCATTGTTATCTATATTTCTCTATAGTTTTGGGGGTTCGACACATTTCGACAATTTTGACATTGACTGAAAGCGTGGTATTTTTGAGGTTAGGTCGCTCTTCGTGTTTTGAGAGTATTTAGAAAATATATTTCAACGTGGTTAAAATGGAAGAAACAACGGACGAACAGAAAAGGCTTTTGTGCCGTTTTAAGTCGGATACAGGTGAAGTTACCAGCGACATGATGGATCTACCAGTAAACTGCACTGTTCAACAACTCACCCTCATTTGTAATTCTCTACTGCAAAACGAAGACCCAGTTCCATTCCTATTTTACGTAAACGATTCCGAAATTAAGCAAACATTAGATAAAACCTTGGATATTGCAAGTTTGAATACAGAAGAAGTAGTGGAAATTGTGTACCAACAACAAGCCGTGTTCAGAGTACGACCGGTCACAAGATGTACAAGTTCCATGCCAGGCCATGCCGAAGCCGTGATTTCAGTCAGTTTCAGTCCAGACGGCAAACATTTGGCCAGTGGTTCGGGAGACACCACAGTCAGATTTTGGGACGTATTAACGCAAACGCCATATTACACGTGCAAGGGGCACAAGAACTGGGTTTTGTGCATTGCATGGTCACCCGATAGCCAAAGATTAGCCTCTGCTTGTAAAGACGGAAAAATAGTCATCTGGAACCCGTTTACTGGGCAACAAGTAGGAAAGACTATGATTGGACACAAACAGTGGATCACATCTTTAAGCTGGGAGCCTTACCACAAAAATGTCAACTGCAGGTAAGCTTAACCACGTAATAAATAATGCGTTAATTATTTTATTTAAGGCATTTGGCAAGTTCGTCGAAGGATGGAGATATAAGGATCTGGGACACAGTTTTGTGTCAAACCATTTTAACGATAGCAGGTCACACGAAAAGTGTAACTGTAGTGAAATGGGGTGGTTCCGGATTAATATACAGCGCTTCTCAAGACAGAACTGTAAAGGTGTGGCGGGCTAAAGATGGCATATTATGTAGAACCCTTGAAGGGCATGCTCACTGGGTAAACACTCTAGCCCTAAACACCGATTACGTTCTAAGAATAGGCGCTTTCGATCCAGTCATTGATTCAAACAAAGACACTCTTTGTGCGGACAAAAAGAAATCTGAAGATTTTGCCTTGAAGAGGTACCACGATGTTATCGAAGCTAGTGGCGAGCGTTTAGTGTCCGGTTCCGATGACTTCACCTTATTCCTGTGGAGTCCGGAAAAAGACAAGAAACCTTTGGCGCGACTCACTGGCCATCAGCAACTAGTTAACGATGTAAAGTTCTCCCCAGATGGAAGAATCTTAGCGTCTGCTTCTTTTGATAAATCTATCAGGCTGTGGGAGTCGAAAAGTGGGAAATTTATTTGTACCTTGAGGGGACACTTGCAGGCGGTCTACATGGTCGCATTTTCCGCAGATTCAAGGCTTATGGTCAGCGGTAGCGCGGATTCTACATTGAAACTGTGGAATTTGAACACGAAGAAGTTGGAAATTGATTTGCCGGGGCATGCTGACGAGGTTTACGCTGTTGACTGGTCAACTGACGGGCTCAAGGTGGCCTCGGGAGGAAAGGACAAAGTTCTTAAACTGTGGCAGAATTAATGTGACTTGTATAAATTAATAAAGTACTTTTGTAAAGTTTTTCAAGTTTTTATCAGAAATAGGATTAGAAATTAGCTGCAATATCGCTATTTATGTAGTAAGTTGCAAAATGAAAGTGTTCTTCGCACCAAGACGTGAATATTACGATAATTTCGTGAATATTTTTATACAAAATCGCGATCGAAAGTCAATAGTTACAGAAATACAGAGTGTCTCTGAAAGGTCCGGATACAGGCTAATCACAGGTTCTTTAGATCAAAATAAGTCAATTGGACATAATTTACCTGCCTATATCCGAAAATGCCTTCTTAAGACAGTATCAAGGCTCAAAGATGGACGAAAAAAAACGTTTTTTTTTTTAATAACTTAAAATCGCCTCAACCGATTCTACTGATAATTACTACAAATCAGGATACGTCAATTCTTCACGCCTCTTGTAAAATTTTAATATCCTAAGTAGTTTTGACAAAAAAAAAAATTAATTCGAACTCTTGCAACTTGCGCTCGAAGCGCCGCGCCATAAGCGCTTCTATGATGCAGTCTCTTGACGATCCCGGAGGAATACTCGCTAGCTCATGTTTTCTGCACCTACTAAACATGTGAGAGATTATTAGATAAATGCTTTTAGGGGTCGCAGGATATCTTGGTAACATCCTGCATAAACGATGGCAGTGATAGCTGAAAGCAATCAAGAGTTCTACTAATAAAAAATCAAAATTTATTAAGTATTTAAATCTTTACTGATAATAGAATACACAAAAGATTTTTCCAAGGTTGTATTGCAAACACAACTATTAGTGGTCAATAATCTGATCGTTGATGCCAAGTGTTATAATAAACGTAGAAAAATTGCAAAAATAATTATCATCAGCGTCAGGATCATAGCACAGGTTCAATTTTGAATTGCTATCAAAATTGCTATACTGGTGTCCAGTTCAAATATTTAGCATGACTCTTACTTTAGTAGAACGACTTTTGAGGTAACCTTAATCTTGAACGCAAACAAAAAAATCCATTAAACAGCCCAAATATTTAAACTATAAATAAATTGCTCAATCAAATTTAAATTGACGCGCGGTTAAACAAGTCTTAGGAAAGCAATTGAACAAAAGACACCACAATAATTAAAAAAATAATAACTACAGTAGAAGCTCCGTAATATGAACATTCAAATACATGAACCTCTCGGTTTTGTAAACATCTCATATTTCCAGTCACTACTCGGCTATGTGAACAGCGACATACTCGATAACACAAACTGCCAGATATGACTTCTTTCAGGATGACTATTGTACAGCAAGGAATATGGACACTGAAAATAACGAAAGCAAACGATTTATTAAAAAATGCTTATAATAATGATGAAAAAACAAAACAAACCAAGATAACTTTTTTTCTTAAAAATGCAGTTTGTTTATTTCCAATTCAAACGCAACATAAAATTATTTCTTTTTATTTAGGTTTTGTGTTCTTATAAGTAAAAAAGATGTTTGAATAAAAAAAAAAACCGCTCTGCGGCTCCCTCTGTATTGTGAACATACTTGGGACTTTTGTGGTCACGTTATCGAGCTTCTACTGTAATTATGTTTTCCAAAAGTTTGGGTTCTGCTGCAATCTCCTCTCAAAGTTCGTGTACCAGTTCTGCACAGTTGATAGAGGAACATACGTGGCTGTAGGATCGGCAATCATATGAGGCTGCGTGATCGAGTAACTTAGCACGTAGTTCATGAAGCTCTCCAACATTTTTTGGGCAAACGTGACGTTAGTTTCAGGTGTATTCGATGATGGAACTTCTTGAATATTAGCTAGAGGTTCTGCAAAATAAAAATAATTAGATTCAAATGAGAAATAAATCGAAATTTACCAACTGCAATTCCTATTTGGGCATTGTGGACTATGTGGCTTTGGCCAAACATCATGTTGGCACAATCACCCATTTCGTGTAATTTCTTAAGACTAGATATTTTGTAAATCGCTGACGGTTTCGCGTTGGATATGTGACCTAACGGTTGCCAGTTCGGTGGCGCGTTAGGATCGGGCCAACTGAAAAACACTTCAGGAGACGTTAACGAAAAATTTTGGTATAGCACTGATTACAAGTACCTTGGCCCGCAGTTCCTTCGGGAAACGGCACGGAACCCGTCAAAAACACAACGACGTGATTTACGTTATCCGCCTCTGGAATAGTGGCAACGAACTGAGTTGTGGAGATCTGTTGAAACTCTGTTTGCACCTAAAATTAAGTGGCGATGAGTTTGCGGCTCCGAGAACACTTTGTAGAGCTTTACCAGTCTTCCGGAAACAATAATGCCGAACATCGCCATGACCAACGGGAAAATTTAAGCTTTGTTTCATTCACCACGCAATAAAACTTCCTTCTAGAAGAAACGCTGACAATTCGATAATTTGAGGTTAAGTTAAGGGAAGCGGTTGAGGAGTGGTTGGTACAACTGAACCACAGGGGACGTCTTTTGACAAGAATTGACGTCGGCAACTTAACGTGATGAAACTCCCCACCGAACCGTAATTAACTACCAACATGAGGGGTGAAGTTATTGAACTAGTTTCGGGTTCGCGACGTAAGCGAGTAAATATTGACGTCGTTTTTTGCCATAATTTGTGATTTATTGAGCTGAAGATCTTATTTTATAAATCATGGTAAGCTTCACGTTCGTTGGGCCTCCTTTTCATTCATAATTTGTTGATTTGACAGTTTGCGGCCGACGTTTACACTGTTTTTATTTTGTTTAACTGAAAATGACACATGAATGTCTGTTTCGGGTGCAAAGCAGGGGAGACCTTCACTCGGATGAAAACGAACAGAATCTCCCTTTAATGATCATGATTTCCTCCAAGAAATCATGAAAATCAGTATTACGTTTATTATTGAATCAAGTATGTCTTGACAGGTGTACGGCACACCCGCATGCATTCTGACAAAATCAATATTTTCAACGCTGCCTCTGTTTACACCAGGAGTTTACTCCATGGCCTATAGCTCCATGTAGTCCGGTTCAATTTTACTGAATTTGGAATGTTATTTGACGTAAATTGCATTTTTTACTTAATGCTTATACTCTTCATATTTATTTAACATCTTCTCTATCATGTCAAGTGTCAGATATAATATACAGTATGTCGCACTTAAATGTAGCAGACGGTAGTACCCTCTGAGACGAAATACAAACAAATGGGGACTTATCATTATTTTTGGCAATTATTATTAAAAGGAAGTAGTTTTATAAAGACCCCAAGTTTTGGCCCATAGCTCCATGTGGTTCAGTTCAACTTTACTGAATTTGGAATATTACTTGACGTAAGTTGCATTTTTTACTTAATGCTTATACTCTTGATATTTATTTAACATCTTCTCTATGAGATATAATACATATACAGTATGCAGCACTCAAATGTAGTAGACGAAAGTACCCTTTGAGATGAAATACAAACAAATGAGGACTTTCTTCAGCATTCTTGGGAATTATTATTAAAAGGGAGAACTTTTATTAGACCCCAATTTTTTTTATTAATGTAAATATTAACCAGTAAATTTTTAAACAGTCGGAGTTGTGACGTATAGATGAGTTAGCTTTCAAGTAAACCGTATGATGGAGCCACCGTAACATTTAACATTAATTTCTTGCACTAAGTGATGGTTCTGATATCATATCTTATCACCTTAAAATAATAATTATACTTTTCCAGATGACATTTTTGTGTACATATTTTGAGAAATGGCGGAACTTTACTTTTTAGATAATTTTTCCTGTTTTTTTTTTTTGGGAGTCTTTCAAATTTTTGCACATAGATTTTGAGTTGGAAAAGATGTCGAAACTTTGATCAAGAATAGAAGAGACATTGAGAGCGATGTCGCATGGCATGTGGACTGGAAATTCCGGCCGTTAATACAGCGCCCCCTATATTGTAGTAGATATAATAATAAATAATAATTGCACATTTGGCGCCAAATTTTACTACCGTCTCAACCAGTGACGTGAACAGAACACACCAATATTCACCACTATTCCATTCACCACCAAAGTTGGAGAATGGAGAAGGGAAACGGAAACACCGAAATTTGGCCCCAATCGCCAATGCAGTCCGGCCATGTGCTTCGGCCAATTATCATTATATTTACTATAAGATAGAAGGCGCTGTAGTATCTATTCTTTTCCATTCCACATGCCATGCGACATCGCTCTAATGTCTCATTTTAATTCAAGTGTAATGGAAATTGAATAATAAACGAAATTAATAAGGAATGGTAATAGAAATACCTCACAAAGAGATCATTTGCCATAGAAAATCACAATCGAAATAACATAACCGAATTTAAATTTTAATTAAAAATAAAAATAGATCTATGTCATGGTAAATTCAAATGACATTAAAATCCAATAGCAAGAAAAATATACAACAAATTTAGATAAAAACACCGCAAGAACATCCTAAGTGCCATAGAAATTCATATTGAATGGAAATCAAAAAGGCATAAAAATTGCAATTTCCCAAAAATGTTTGTACGATTTAAATACAATGTGCAAAATGGATTCTTAAAATTAGTAACAAATTAATTTGCCTTATTTTAAGATTAAAATATACAGGATGGGGCAATAGTGCGTCCGACTTCGATGGCTTAAGTTCTATGACAGCTAGAAACTTGTTTTAAGAATACAAATAAATTAGAGAAAGAAGTCTATAACCGTAAATTATTTTTGAATATACAGGCTAAGCCAAGACGATTATACAGGGGCAAGTGACATTTCTTTAAATGGAATGTGGTGTGTAAAAGAAGATTTTTCAGAGCCTTTTTATAGACTCTTTTCATTTCAATATTATTGCTGACCATTTCCAAACCATTTGGATGTAGCAATTTTTTTTGTTCAAATAATAGCATCTGCAGGTGCATGTTCAAAACATCACATACGTTACAATTACGAGTTATCAGAAAAAATTATGTAAGTACTAGTTAGGAAACATCTGTGGGATGTCTTTGTATCATTTTTACTTTTGAAAATTTATACAAGGTGGCTAAACTTACTTTTTCAATTTACAACTTTTTGAATTCAATTTTCTCCATTTTTTCAAATGGAACCGCTTGTATATTTTTTAACGATAAGATGTAGAAACTAAAAACGAACATTTTTTGTATAGAATTGTGACTGTAGTGATTTTTTGAACATGCAGATGCTATTATTTGAACAAAAAAAATTGCTTCATCCAAGTGGTTTGGAAATTATATTCAGCAATTATATTGGAGTAAAAAGAGTCTAGGAAAAGGCTCCAAAAAATTGTCTTTCACACACAACATTCCACTTAAAGAAAGGTCACTTGCCCCTGTATAATCGGCTTGGCTTACCCTGTATATTCAGAAATAATTTCCGGTTATAGACTTCTTTCCCTAGTTTATTTGTGTTTTTAAATCAAATTTCTACCTATCATAGAACTCGAGCTATCAAAGTCGGACGCACTATTGCCCCACCCTGTATATTTAAGTTTTAATTTGGAATAAAAATTGTATTTTCCTTAAGGGTAAAATGACACATTGATACCTAAAACGGCTTGCCATACGTATCTTTTTTTGTTAATAATTAGGAAAATTATTAATAGCCTATTTGCATGTTTTCGGTACCACTTTCTAAAATAAAGCGTAAAATTGCGTATTAAAATTATAATTTTTCATGTGGCGATTTCATTTCTTCTGTTCCGGTGGAATGACCACAAATTATATACAATACCACCGAATCAAGACGACAGTTATCTACAAACGTAATTTCTCCTATTTAGAAGTTCCCGCTGTTGGTTGTTGTTATGCCATGAACATTTTAATTCGGAAATCGTACCACACAATATAAATTGTAACAGCCGCAGATCTAGAGATTTTTTCTAAACCCAACTGATGTACACCCAGATTCAATAGAATTGAGACACTTGAATAACTGGTTGTCTACCTTTATTTTGTAACCCAAGAAATTTGACAACACTGTAAAGATAGTAAGGCCGTAGGCACGGAGTGACAGAGCTGACGGAGGCCGTTATTCAAAATTCTGAAACTGAAACGCACGTGGACGGGATTGTTTGGTTTGAAGGCTCCCTCGAACCTCGAACCAACGAAAATTACACAAGTCATCGACACGTTTTTTGGATTTAAGTTTAACGAAAGTTTGCTTTTAATTTATTATAAATTATTATTTAATTTGTATGAAAATTGCACGACACTGAAAAGTAGCCAATAGAAAAATAGAATTTGCTGTCATTTGTATGACAATGTAAAAATTTCCAGGAAATTTTTGCGCCATGCATAAAATTAATAAGTGGAAATTATTTCAGCCAATCAAAATTATTTATTTATTAATAATGATATCATAATGACATAATGGGCAAATGTCTGTGTCGTTGCGATTTTCTTACGCCCTCGTGCATTGATTAATATCAGGAAATTTTATTCTCATGCATTTCCAAAACGTAATTAGCCCTCGTGTTCCACTCGGGCTAATTAATATGTTTTGGAAATGCATTCGAAAAAATTTCCGGAAATAATCAATGCACTAGGGATATTATAAGTGACAATAATTCAACTAACATAATCATAACTATATCAAAACTAATAAAATTTAGCAGTTTCGACCAATCAGAAAACAATTTAATGGAAATCTCAATGCACTTGGAAAACTACGGTCTCTTCGGGCTATTCCGGAAAAATCTTTTTTATATTACTTATTTATTCCTTGCAATTGAAACACAAATTTTGAAATAAAAATAGCGTGCTTAGAAAACTAGATTCATAATTGTGTGAGTTTTTTTAAATTGCAGTTTTAGTTTAAGTTGTCATGTCAAATTCAGCTCGAGACTTTGCAGATTCCGGAAATTTCCGGCTTTCAAAGATTCGTGCTTGTCGGATTTTTAAATGACCACTCGCGCGCGCGTTGCGCTCGTGGTCATTTCACAAGCCAAAAAGCACTATTGTAAATTACTATTAAGTAAACAAAATTTTTTTTATACATCCTGAGTCATTTTAGCCTGTTAAAACGAGGAACCGTTTTTCTGTTTCTTCGGAGTGTTGCATCTATTTTTGATGTTAAACTTCATCTTATTATTAAATTCTTTATGTTTTCTATATGGTTTTTGAAATGCTTATGATTCCTCATTCTATATAAATTCTTCCAATGGCTAAAGCCGATAACCAAAAGCAAATGACTGATAAAATAATACAGAATAGAGAACTCGACATAGTAAAGGAACCATTTTTGTTCAAAACATTTACCATTTACTATTTTAAATTGGTAAGAAAAGGATAATTAACAGACAATAATTATTTACGACCCGAGTCTTGAGAATTTATTTCTTAAATGCAGCACAGTAGTTACCCAAAGTGCATTCACCCGAATACGCAGGTAAACCTTTCTGAAAGCACAAGTAACTATTTGTTAATGAGCTGGACCATAAAGTTTATTGAGGGTCGCATAGACAGCGAAGGGTTCTGTCTGATGCTGCCAGCTGGTGAAATGTGTAGTTTACCCTCCGTCAGCTCTGTCACTCCGTGCCTACGGCCTTACTATCTTTACAGTGTTGTCTAATTTCTTGGGTTACAAAATAAAGGTAGACAACCAGTTATTCAAGTGTCTCAATTCTATTGAATCTGGGTGTACGCTTGAAGCTTGTCACGTCTCTCCAAATGTTTTTCGAGCTAGCATTGACCATCACCTTTCCACACGGCCAATTCCAATAATCGAACATTCCGGGCTTTGTGTTGTGGTTACTCCTCGAAGTACTCTCACCATTCAGAAAATTACCCAAACGTCTTGCATTCAGTTTGAAAATTTGTGCGGTAATATCGGAAAACCGCTATTTTTTTATTTTATTTGATGCTCCAAACAAATTATTCCGTCGAGTTCTCATATTTTTTCCTCGACATTTTGACCGACAGCCGAAAGCTGAAATGTTGCTCGTCACTACAAAGTGGCACGATCTCTTCTAATTTTATCACCTAACTAAACTTCCTATTTTATCTTCCAGGTGATTGTGTGTGATGTCGTTGCCGGTGTCCCAGTATGAGGCTTTGCTAGCGGAAGTACGCGGTCTGAGACGGAAAGCTCAGCGCGTACAGCAGCTAGCCACCCCTCTAATATCAAACTGTTCATCGAACAGACCATCATCCGCCCAACAGGTGAGAAAAACGAACAACCGAATCGACGGTTCTATTGTTTCTAACTACCAAATCGAGAGGCCAACCGAAGAGATAACATCAGAAAGTTGATCGAAAGTGAGAGTCGCCACGGTGCAACGAGATGAGCATCTACGAGTTGAAATAAATTGTAAAGGACGCCTCTTCGCTCCTCGGCAACGCGCGAGTTTGAGGTTCACGGAAGTAATTGGACGTTTTCTCACCCAAATTCGCTATTAATTACGCTTCCTTTGTCTAATTAACTGTCACACTTTCGACTTTTATTATAGCTGCGGTAACTGATAAAGTTTCTGCGGTGGCAGTTCCCCAAATCAAAATTATATTTGGCAACAAACCGCTTTTCAGGAAACAAAGCTTTGGCCACAAAGTGTTGCTAATTTTAATAAATCTTGTATTACTGCAGTTCTGAAACTGTTCATTCTGGAAGAATTATTTCTATATAGGTACACCCGGATGATCTGTAGATGAGACTCTTGAATCGCTGGTTTGGCTGATTTGGCAACATTGTAGACTGGTCTGGTAAGATCGAAGGCACCGAACCGACCCGAACCGACTTTGCAACGCCGGGCAAAGTCGGTTCGGGTCGGTTCGGTGCCTTCGATCTTACCAGACCAGTCTACAATGTTGCCAAATCAGCCGAACCAGCGATTCAAGAGTCTCATTTACAGATCATCCGGGTGTACATATAGATCTGTCATGTTTCTATACAAGTGGGCCCTAATGTCGGATTTCATTAAGTTTAATTTTAAGAGATGGCAAGTAATGTCCTACTTTCTTTCTGATGTTAAGACGTCTCGTATCTCCAAAATTCTTAGCTTCAATGTCTTCCGGTTTATGACGTAAATATGGGGGTCCTAAAATCTGGGAGACCTGATGGTTACCTGTAGGACATTTGTTTCTATTATGATTTTTATCGTTGACGTTCCTAGATTATCTTAGCTAACTTTGAAGAAACCGAAGAGTGAACAGCTGTCCGCTAATCTCCAACTGAGTCTTTTTAAAATTCGATACTTCTGCATCCATCATAATAAATTAATTTATTTTGGTCTTCGCTCTATTTAACGTCGCCCCCTGGACCTTGGGATAACCTCTGAAATGATCGTCGAGACCGACACACCTATCCAGTCATTGATCATTTCGATAGCTACCGACAGATCAAATTGTCGGTTGTTCCAACTGTAAAATGACTCTCCCTTTATAAGGCATAACCTTTGCGCGAAGAACGATTCTGTGTGACATTGGCCACAATTTTTATTTGTTTTGCTAAAAATGGTCATGGTTGAAGGCTGCGGTTAGCGGTAATTTGGTGCAATTAGAATGAGGAGCCGGCCGAGATGGAAAGAAAGTATGTAACAGTTAACGTCGTCTCTGAAGGTTCAACGGGTGCGCCTGTTTGAAGTTTCATTGAAAGTAATCATGGACGCTTCACACTCTACGAAAACTGATTGGAATAGCAGGCCGAATCAATGAGGTGTAGATAGGTCCTCAATTAAAAAATGACCTATAATGCATGTGTAAGTAACCTCAATAGAGATTTCGAGGTTTAATTAAGAGACCTTCGATTTTCTATATTTCACTTTTAATACTAAAGTAAGTTTGCAATAGCATCTTTGCTGTTTTGCTGATTGTTTAACTCATGTGAATATTTAAAGATTCTTTGAACATTTGATTCTTTATATAAATTAAACTCCAAATTGCTTGAATGTCTCGTACATATCTGTTCAATGATTAAGGAAAAACTTCAGCGAGGGCGTCGACTGTACGCAGGAAAAGAGAACTAATTAGAAATATATTTAATGGCACGTACAAGGATGCAACTACGTACCTACTTATGCATAATAGACTTTTGTAATGCGCGAGGAATGCACATAAGCACCTCTATTCTATTTTATGAATTTGAAGGTGGATAGGTGAATCATTTGCGGTGTGGGAAATTTGGGCGCCGCAAAAACTGGAAAGTGGCAGCAAAAGCAGCGAACCCACTGATTTTTTAATGATTAAATGGACCGTGGCGGAGTTGTGGCAGTAAAAATAGCCACCCACAAATGCTGAAACCGCCAATTTAGACACCTTTAATGTTGCAGATTTAAAACAAATTAAGAATAATAACTTGCCACCCACATTTGTTTAGCTTGCCCACTGCCTCAATGATATATTTGTTTTGCTAATTTATTTACGAGAAAATATGAAACAACCGAAGTGTCCCAGGTGGGCTACTTTTGAGGATTTAGACTAAGCTCTTGTGTCCAGAACATCCCCTTTCTAATGAAATCAAGGTAGCGAACCAAAAATGTATTTATGAAAATATTCTTGTGGCTCATCTGTGACCTGGTGATGAGGCATAATGGTCTGGAATGATGAGTATCTGGTTGAAAGAGGTACTACCACGATCTCAATGAGAAACTTTCCAGTTGTTCTCATTTTTCTTTATTTTGCTGTAAATTCTTTCATTTCTACTTTTGCATATCTTTGTCTTCCCGTATTCCATTTCTTGCACTGCCTTCAACAACTTTATTTTTCCTCCTGAACTGGACATGTGGCGTCTTTATTCCTTACCCATTTACTACGTCACTTGGAAACCCTGTGGCCCTGTGAACTCTTCGTCTTTTCTTATCGCTTACGATTAGATTTCTAACAACTATCAGTCCTTCTCGGGCCACATAGCAGATATTTCTGTTTGCTGATTCTCCGTCCAGTTTTTTTTTTATATCATTCAAACTTGGTTTTTTGGGTCTTCGAGACCGGCTTTAAGGGATGCACTTTCATTGATCTTGCAGGGTCCTGGATGCAGTTTTGGTCTCCTTCCAGTTTCTCGTTTCCGGAGTGTTCGCGGTGTTACATCGTGGACCTCCATCCGATTAATCGGCGCGCAGTCTCGTTTCGTTCCTGCAATGCAGCAGCAGCACGAATGTTCGTTCTCCGTGAACGTCGAGCCGGCCTCCTGCTAGAAATCGTGTTTTAGTGTTCGCTTTTACCATTTACTAATTTTATGTGTGTGAGCCGTGTTTCGATCTAAATACAAAACTGGCAGTTTCTTCTTCTACTTGTAGTCGAGTGTCGCACAGCTGTGGTCATTGTTGTGGTTTCGGGCACCCCACTGACATTTCACCGGCAAATGCCAGATCTGCGAGGGTAAGTTTTACACCTACCCCCGTTTTGTGTAACGACAGCAGGTCGACTTGTTTTTTGGTTGGAGGAAAAATTAATTTTTTGGACCTGTTTGCTTAATTTAGAATGCAACCCGGGGAAGTACAAAAATATTTTAGCCAATAAAATTGTGGTCGCTTACAATTTTTGAATTGTAGTAAAGCGAACGTGAACCCCGGCGATGGTTTGTTTATAAATCTTGCGTACTTACATAACGACTTCCCGTCGATCCTTGTCTTCCAGCGTCTTAATAAAAGTTGCACGCACGTCGATAGGTACAATGTACTTGATTTAGCGACACTAATCTACAGATGACTAACTCATCCGCAAATAAACCAACTACCATGGAATTGGTCAAAATCAACCGTGACATTCTGGAGACTGCTACTTCTGGAGGCTAAGAAAGGGGGAGACTACGTAAGCTCGATATATTTTTCCAGAACCCCCATAAAAGTTTTCTTTTAGCATAAAGTTATTACTGCAGAAGGCAGCGAAGGGGTGACGTTCTATATTTATTTTTCTGAGCACCTACCTATAATAAACAGTTTTAGCTCTTGTAGGACTGAATACAGGAAACAAGCGAACGGAATGTTTGTGCAAAATCATGACTCAATCCCTGATTCTTATCTAAAAATTTTATATCGAAATTCCCGGTAAGAAGTTTCAAGTTAATTTGAGGTACTGAATGGTCGAAGTTGTAGCCTCAATAGTTTTTGATAGTTTCTGAAGGAAGAGGAACTATTTGTCCTACTTTCAGGCATCACTTTAGGCGATTGATTGTCGTTTTCAGTTCTCCATTTTTCATGTATTGAAAATACTATTCCTGAAGTTTAGGAGGCCTGTCAACTAACCACCACGTCATCTGCCGAAATTTCTAACAAAAGGATAAACTTTACCAATTTTAACAATTTGACGCTGAGCTTTCTGAATGGATCAACAATCGCTTTAGTACTTTTTACATGAAGTTATTTTACTTTTTATTTAATGTAAGCTTAAAACGTAATTGTATGTAGTGAGATCTCCAAATTTCTTCTCGTCAACTTAGTTTAAAAAGTGGGGGATGGGCATACATATTGTTTCTGACTATACATACGTTTTCAAGAGGGTGTGTGATAAAGCAATGGGTAGGGTAACGTAACGCAGCTATGAGCGATTTAAACTTTAACTTATGCCTTTGTACCTACTTTCATTGTGGCTTATGTAAATATGAATGTTTCGATCAAGGTGTTCTACCCCATTCATCTTTCTAACACTTCAAACTTTCTAGGTTTTGTGGTTTACGTCATTTGTTTCACAATAATGCATGTTCTTTGGTTTAGTTCAACCAAACCTTTGTACTCAGTACCTTATACATTTATACATATAGTTTGAATATCCTTACAAATAATAGTCAGTCTTGAGAACCGTGACAAGTTCTCCAAAGGTATCAACAACATTTTCATTATTTGTTAAAAAGCTGCGAAATACTCCAAGGAAAGAAAATAATAACGTGCACGTAACTTTAATGAGGGTTTGAAATTTGCATACGTACTCAAGTGTTTCGTAATGCAAATCTTTTTTTATTATTATGTATTATTGGCACTAGTTACATGATTATTCTCCTTGCATGAGGCACCATAAGTATAAATGTAGTAAGGTATTTAAATATGGCAAAACAATTGTATGAGCAATTCTCACAAGTTAAGATGGGATGCAACGAAATTTCAATCAAAATTACTTATAATATATATATTCTTTATCACAATTAGCTTTAAATTTTGTTCAATAATTTTTAGCCAATTCTTTTCAAAAAAGTCCAAATAACACTAAATATGTTGCCCAATGTCCAGTATGAAATATTGATTACCTGCAAACTCGTTTGTTTTGGGCAAATGGCACTTATCATAAAAAGTCAATATACGTAACAATTGAGTACTTATCGCAAAAAATCGAAAATTCAGGTTAGTTAATAAAAATTTCTGTTGTTGGAGTTGATTTGATTCATATCTAGACCTCCATAAGTATGTACCTTCAAGTGAAAATAACGCTAAGAGTCAATGTCAGTTACCTTTGTTAATATGGCGAGTTTAGGGTGAGTGAACTAAAATTAAAATCTCCCTAATCTACATCGTTAACAAGTTACAATTTCACAAAAAAGTGTGTAAATGAACTTGTATAGTAATGACCGGATCGTCTGGCAATAAGTAACGTTTAGAATTGCGAAGAATATTAAATAACGATTCTGTAAACATACAGGGTGTAACCGAAATAAGTACATTAATTTTAACCAGGGGCAGAACTCATCAAAACAAATTTTTTTTCTATGTACCATTTTTTCGAAATCGAATTTTTTAAAATCATTTTCTCCCCCTACAAATTGAGGAGCCTCTTATGAAATGCTCCAACAAAGAACAATAATAATTCAATTAATTCATAAGATAATCTTGTTGGCTAGGTAACATTGCTTTCAGTGGCGTGTAAGAAAATTGTGTAAGATTTAAAAAAAAATTTAACACAAAAACCAAAAACGTTTTTTAAAAAAATTTATTAAGAAAAGTTTTTCGACTTGAAGAGTTCTATTACCAGTTGAAATTAATGTACTTATTTCGGTTACATCCTGTGTAAATAATTTTTCTGGTCAAAGTTGTAGTCGCGTGATTTTTTGCGGATTATTATTATTTAATATCCAAAGTTAACGCAAATCAGTGCACGATGAATTTGGAAGCTTTTCATTGAATAACAATTTTATCGAACTGGGTTTTCAGTGAGAAGTTGTCGCATCTTACATCAAAAACATGAAAATAAAAATACATTTTATGACATATTTTTATAGTTATGTATGTTTGGATTCCAGACATCCGAGTTATGTTTGAAGAAAATGATCGATTGAATGGTAAAAAATCTAGAGGCACTAAAGATGATTGAACTCTAAAATTCCTCAAAATCAACTTTATTTGACGCTATAGAAGGGGAGATATTGAACCATCTATCAGTATTTAAGTACCTCAGGAAGTATTTTTTTCAAGGCAAAAAATTCGATTTAATGAGATTTTCAATGAAACTACACAAAGTCAATGTACATAAGTAGATAAACTTTAAAGAAATCTATTCTAGATTGCCGCTTAAAGTTTAAAATCAATTATTGTAATGCGCTAGTCTGGTAGTCAAAAGTTAACGATGACCTCTGTTACCGCAATTGTCCTTAATCAATATCTAGTTTGGCGTTTAAACTCTGGTAATTGCAATTCATTACCTAGGTAATTTTACAGTAATACATATTGTGAACATCTGCTGACTAATTATTATTAATAACGGGTATTTCTAGATTAATGCCCTCGCAGCTTAACCTAGTAATTCTTTCTATTCTCTACCATTTCACCTGTTTCTCTAGCAAATAATTGACGTAACACCAAAGTGATTGTTGTTCCAGTTTTTTCTATTAAAAATCGACAAAATTATTGCAAAAATACCTTTTGGCGTTGACTTTGACCTTAGGTAGTGGAAAATCGATCTGCGCCGAGGTAGCCGTACTGTGGTGGCACGTAAATATTTATTTTTATTAAACTTCCACCAATACCACCACGGGGAATATCAAAGGCAAAGCAATAAACACGAGTTACTTCCTTATGCCCATTTATCCTGGTTACTAGTTCAGAAAAGGGATGGAGAGGCCAAAATTGATGTTATGTATTAGACTCCACTCCAAGTCGTTCCGTTGCAAGCCAGCTAATAGTTTATGGAAATTACTTGTACAAGGTTGCAGGACTGATTATTTTGGGAATATTTAATGGAAATAATCAATGTTGCATGTGGAATAAAACTCGCTAAAGCTGTAGGAAAGTTTGCGAAGTATTTTATGGTCGCCGTTTTTATATTCTGTTTTTTTTATTGTTATGGCACAATTTGTTGTTTGGTAATTTTATTGATTATTTTGCAGTGTTACGTTTTGTTCTCTGCAGTAAATAAAATCATATGCGCTGCTTGGTTCAAATAATACACTCATCGGCAACGAATGGCGTTCTCGCTACTCATTAGTTCAGTCAAGAACACGTGTTGGCTTATAATGCGGCTAATTGACACAGTATCCTGTTAGCACAATGCCGAAGATTAGTGACCGCTTCGGTGGGTGGCTCAAAATTTTTGCAAATTTTTCCCGTTACTCGTACTATTGTTAAAATCGTTGAGAGGACGATTGGTAGGAAGGTTTAACAGAGAGAGATTAAGTGGACAGTTGGATCTAAAGGTCTCGGGATCAGGTTCACGATTTTTCTCTGATTAAACAGTATTAATTATCAGAAGTGGGATTCACCTGTGTGCTGACTGCTAAGTTGCACCTAGACAAAACCAACATCTAAAACTAAAATCAACAGTATACACTGTCATTTTGGTAAGGTGTTGTTGGTAAGATTATACTTTTTTAGTTTTTTGTATTCATTTAATTGGTTCTTTAGTTAGTTCCCTAACCTCTACTATATTCCGCTGCCAATTGTTATTTTAGCGCTGTGGAGCAAGTGAAACCCTGTGAAGAGCTTCAGTATAAGTAAGAAGGGGTTAAGGGGTTTAAGTGAATCCAATTGATTGACTGATAATACTGTAAACGAAACAATGCATTAGGAAGCACGCCAAAGTAGTTCTTGAGTAAGTAAACCGTTGTTTCAGAGGCCACAATTTTGAGGCCAATGATACCATTCATTTTAAACTTCTTGTATCGTTATGAAGATAGAACTGTTAATAGTTGAAAAAAAATTGGGCGGCATGTCTGTGTTGTTCTAGGAATTTTTTGAACAAACAACCCCCTGTCAGATGCGAAGAAGAGCTGGAGAAAAACTTTTTGACCTTGCAAAAAATTTCTTTATTAGCTCACCGAGTGTTTAAGTACAAAACATTTCAAACATACCCTCCTGTGTATAACTTAGAGTGATCAGTTAATATTTCTGCGTAAATAAAGTTTCTGGAAACATTTTTAGCATTTCTTTTGGTAGCATTGAGGTGTGCCAATGAAAAACATATGCGCTGCCAACTGCCAATTATTTTATCAATGACCCTGGTCTCTAAAATTGTTTACTGACTTGGTGCCCGAAGGAACATTTGAGGAACGAAAACCAACGCGTATATTATTTTTGTTAATTCCGGCACGTTCCATCGATAAAAAGTACTAAAAATTTTGGGCCAGCAGTTGGGACAATAATCTGGAATCTCTCCTCATCATAAATAACAGAGCCAACACCAAATGCTGTAATGATTGAAATCTATAACGGAAGCCGCTTCACAAAATAAAAATAGCACCAGCAGCACATGTCTTGGTGTATTTGTTTTTCTCCGCTTAAGCGTGTTTGTCTGCCACCGTGTAGCCATTGTACTTTTGCTACAAAGAATCGAACTATTGTTGCAGGATGACGACATAACTTTCCGAACCTCGCCCTACACCATGGAACCCCTGCTGACGGATCGCCACCACAATGCTTGCACCTCAAACGTGAGTTTTTCCCCGTTAACTCTCAGTGATCGATAATCGTTAAATTTTGTTCAGTACGAAGGAGCTACAGCCACAACAAGTACGGAAGGCGACACAACTTGTAGCGAAGACGAGTGCGGGGGTGCTCGAAGCACCCACATGTCCGTCAGCAGCGAGCCGATTTCCAACAGAGACCGAGGCGTTCCCGTCCTCTATCACGGCACATGGCCAGGAGAGAGGACTATGTGGAATTCCGATCCATCCACTCTTAAATCGCCCGCCCCTGCCCACAACCAAATCGTGGGTTTTCCATCATTTTGCCGAAACGAGTCATTTTTATTTCTTTTAACAGGACGTGACTAGCGTGATGAGCTTCGCTTCCAGTTCTGGCGGTGTCGCTTTGGATAGGGTGTTGGGGAGTCCCAGTTTGTCCCGCAGGTCTTCCCAACAGTTGGAGGCCAAGGTTGACATGGTCTACAGTTTGCTGGCGATGCTCAGCGGACAGGAACATGCGGATATGGGCGAAACTCTGCTGGCTTTGAGCACCAACCCCGAAAGCTGTCTAGCCATGCGCCAGTCAGGTCAGTTACATTAATTTCATTTTATTCTGGGCTGTTTGAGCGACGATTAAAGTTAATTGTCAGCGACGCGTTGAGATTTGACGTAGAACCCTTAGCAACGGATCAACGATTGATTTTGTTGATCCGTTGCTAAAGGTTCTACGTCAAATCTTGACAATGCCAATCGTTCGAACGTTCTTTAATTTTCTAATCAAAGAGACTGAAACTGATTTATTTGGTTTAGGTTGTATTCCGTTACTAGTTCAAATGGTCCAATCCGATAAAGAAATGGAAACAAGAATAAAAGCAACTCAAGCGCTACACAACTTAATCCATTCCCAACCTGACGAAAAAATAAGAAAACGGGAAATACGAATCTTCAAACTCCTGGAACAAACACGTGCCTATACCGAAGCTCTTCGAACTAACAAGGAGTTTGAACTCGAACCTACATCGTCATCATCTGAAGGTAATTGCTAGATGTGCGATAAACCTTATCGATCATCTGTTTTTAAAATTTCTAAAATGTCATGGATGGCCCCGTAATCTTAAAAATGAGGTGCTTGCATTAAAAAAAAAAAGTTATTTTTATGACTTTGATACACGTTTATTGGTAGGTACAAGTGATAAGCATAGGGCCCGATTTGCGCTGATTTTAAGTGCCCTTTGTGCTTATTATCAAATTTGAAACTTTCCTGTGACGTCGTAAGGTAGGCATGTGATCAGCGCCCTCTTAAACATATTATTGCAACTGTGTTTTTAATACGTCACAGGTTTTAATTTATTTTAATTTTAAGATACATATGACGATTTAAGGTACAATAAAAAAGGGAACAAATATAATATACACCAAATTAAACCATACATCCCTTGCACTGTCCACCAGAAAATTTAATGAGCATCAAAAAATCTAAATGAAACCCAAATTATTATACATCAGAAAATGAGAACATTACCACTAAAATAACTATGCTGCGTATTGTTTTACCATTGCTTACATTTTAAATTCTATATGTCTATCAATTTTTCCAAATGTTCATCAAATTTAGAACGCTCAAGTTACGCGTCCGTGCTGTACATAATAAATATTCGCGCTATTTATTTATATTTAGTGTTTCTCAAAAAAACTATTTGTGCGTCAAATAATTATTCTGTTACTCCAAAAATGAAATATGCTCGCGCATCTCTTCTTGCCGCTTGCGCTTCCAGACAAGAGGCACGCGCAAAAAGTTTTGTACAAGGTCAGTTCAGGGCCCTGTAATTTTTTTTTAAAGCACGGTTAGAAATTACCACTAAAAGAAGTTTTACGTTTTACATAATGCAAGCCAATTACAGCAAAGCATTTATATATTACGGAAATCAATATCTTTTTTTGTGCAAACCACTTCTATTTTTACTCTTATTTTTCTTGCCCTAGCACATCTACATCTATAATTTTGCATAAAATTATTTACCATTTGCACAACATTTTATTGCTTGTGTATTTTTGATCAACAAATAGTATTTTTAACTGCTAAATAATATAAGACACTGTCGAAATTTAAATATCTGGGTATTATGTTAGAATTAAATGCGGATTAAAATTTGGTGAACATTTAGTATTTATGGTCAACACAAATTATTTTGGCGAACAAAATATAGAAGAGACCAGCATTATGTCAATATTTGGTTGTCGCTTTAAGATTATGTATTTTCTTAATTTTGGTGAGCATTTAGTGTTTTTGGGAAATAAAAGTATTTGTTTGTATGAAAATATTGGGTAAATTTGGTAGACTGTTAAATACGACCCAATAAAAAATAAGGGTAAAATATTTTTTCCTCAGCTTTCATATGCTAGTACCCCATTGCTAACTGCTCAACCTTTGTAAATTGTAGATGAAGACAAACATCCTGTGCATACAGTCGCGCATTTGATGAAGTTGTCGTTTGATGAGGGCCATCGGCAAGCGATTTGTCAGCTAGGCGGCATCCACATAATCGCCAGCTTAGTCGAGGTAACTATTCGGTCGCATCTTGTCGTTTTTACGTCGCCACTTTGTAGGTTGAACACGCAAATCACGGAAGCACCGCAGATGAAGCGCACTGTATTTTGATGCGTAGATACGCCTGCATGGCGCTCACAAACCTTACGTTTGGGGACAGCGGCAACAAGGCTTTGCTGTGTTCATTCAGGGAATTTATGAGAGCACTCGTTGTCCAATTGCAGAGCCCCAGCGACGAGCTGCGACAGGTATTTGGCAACCTAACTTTAGTTTGATTTTTGTGCCGAATTTCAAGCCTGCTCTGCTGATCTACAACAGTCTCTTCTTTTATAGGTGACGGCTAGCGTTCTCAGGAACTTATCGTGGCGGGCAGACACCAGCAGCAAAGAGATTCTGCGTGAAGTCGGGAGCGTTACGGGGCTGATGAAATCGGCGATGTTAGACAATAAAGAAAACACTTTAAAATCAATTCTGTCAGCGCTTTGGAACCTATCCGCGCATTGCACCGAGAACAAGTCGGAAATTTGCTCGGTAGATGGCGCTTTAGGCTTTTTAGTCGATATGCTTACCTACAAAACTCCCTCGAAATCGCTGGCAATTATCGAGAATTCCGGCGGAATACTCAGGAATATCTCGAGTCAAATCGCAGTTCGAGATGATTACAGGGAAGTTTTGCGCCGACACAACTGCTTAGAAATCCTTTTGGACCAATTAAAGTCGCCAAGTTTGACAATCGTCAGCAACGCTTGCGGGACCCTTTGGAACTTATCGGCAAAATGCGCCGCCGACCAGGAGGCTCTGTGGCAGATGGGCGCCCCGACCATGTTGCGGAGCCTAAACCATTCCAAACATAAAATGATAGCAATGGGCTCGAGCGCGGCGTTGAAGAATTTGCTCAGTGCCCGGCCTGCGCAGGCGCTGTTACCTCAAATGGACGCCACTGCTCTAGCCATGGACCTGCCGACTCTTCCGACTTTAGGGGCGAGAAAGCAAAAGGCCCTGTTGCAAGATCTGGACCAAAATTTATCCGAAACGTACGAAAACATCGACAAGGATTCGCCCGTTAAAGTCCCCACAGACGACAGACACATTCCCACCAACGATTTTTTGCAAAAATCGCAAAAAAACAAATACAACAGGAAATCCGCCAGTCCCGAGTTCATCGATGATGAGTATTTGTTAAACAGTTTCGGTAGCATCAACTCGAACGAGCCTTCCACTTCGAGTGGTCACAAACTGAAATCGAGAATACCGCAGAATTGCGGCAGTGCGAGCTTGCCGTACGTGGAAACTGTGAAGCAAAGCAAAATTGCTGTTCCGGTGAGAAGGGGCGAAGTTGAGTCGACTCCGAAGTGTTTTGTGAAAAGTATGCCAAAAAATGTTGCCAAAAACTTGTCTTCCGCCAATAGTCACGATAACAAAAGCTTTAGTTTGTACGCGGATTCGGGTTTGGATCAGCCGACCGATGATTATTCGGATTTTAACTCGACAGATGTTGAGAATTTGCCTCAACTCAGCATTAATCTTAATTCGTCGTCGGGTTCAATTGACAATGATCGGGCAAGAAAAAACGACGCGAAGTCTAAAGAGTTCAATGGGCATTTAGACGAAAAAGATCATTGCTCAATTGAAGACAATTCCGATGGTGATAACCCGCCATTAGGGGTCGATCAAACAAGTTACCAAAACTTCGAAGTCGTCGACCGGCAAAACGACGTCGGCTACGACACGATCGGGTTTGAATCTCAAAAGGAGTTACCTCCACCTTCAGTTACCAATTACGAAGGAAGTCTTGACGAAATAGACATGGAAGATATTTTAATTCAGCTGCTACCGGACGACATTGCAGTCGAAAAGGTATTTATTTTGTCAAAACCAAAAACATTTTGCTAACAATTATTTACTGTAGTCAACCCAAGAGGAACCAACTGAAAAGCAGGATACGGGGAAGGAAAAGTCTAATTTGGAACGGGTCGAGGAAAACGAAAGGGATGATGGAGTAATGGCGAATGAGGATGAAGACGTCCAGAACAATAGGTAAGTTTTTTCGTTCAAGTCGCATTTGAGACTACAAATAGTTAACTTTGCTTTTGCCTGATTCTAGTATTTTGTGGCCAAATTTAATGGCTTGCTGAGGTATAAAACAAGTGATTATTTTTAAAAGTGTCTTGATAATTACACAGCAGCCTGACGGTGTAATGGACGTACAGGTAAACAACTACATTTTAACTGCCGATTTATAGTGAAACAATCAAGATAGGGCCAAAACATAAAACTAAATTTAAACTTTTCCAAACAATTCCGAAGTGCTGTAACTTTATCCCTCAAAAAAGGAGGGCACAGCTGTCTTCGCACAATTAACGAAAAACCTTTAGGGGGGTATTGGCAATTTAAAACCGAAAAATTAAGGCCACTGTTCATCAGTTGATCGGCGCTTGGCGGCCCTACGTCACTCCCTTTCCGCTGTTACAATAAAGAAAACGAACTTGTGCCAGACGTGCGAACTTTTAGTTATTATTCTGTACGCACTGTTAAGCGGACAACCCCAAAAAATGTATATCGTAGTCTACATATAATATAACGGTTTTTATTGGCTGTCGTCCAAATTAACGATACTTATATAACGAAATAAAAAATAAGATTTTTCCCTTCAAAGCAATAGACTGCCAATATTCCTTTATTTTTACTTTATTTACTAGTGAAAACCGCATTAAAATCGAACTAAAACTTTCGGAGATATATGCAGATGCGTCTAACGCCTACTGAACAGGCCTCCTTAGAGTACCTATGTAAAGTTTCAATCAGCACTATTGCGTATCTAAGATGTTTGGCATAACATGGGTGTTTGCCATTAGAATATGACCGGTAATGTCTACATTTGAAGTGACCGTCACATTCTAATGACAAACACCCATGTTATTCCAAACATCTTGGATACGCACTACGGCTAAATATCTAGTAAACCAAGACAAGTATGTTAAATATTATTGTTCTATTGAAATAAGCTCTCACTGGGGTAGCCTTTGGGATACCACTGACAGTTGCCAACCGTCAAATTCGTGTCCAAAAGAAACAAATGAAAGCGAGTTTTGTTCAATATGGCGAGGCGGTACGCTTACGTCACGCTCCACTATTCTGGATGTTAATGGTGTTAAGAAACAAATATTCAGCCGCATGGCGTATCCAAGATGTTTGGAATAACATGGGTGTTTGCCATTAGAATGTGACCGTCACTTTAAATGTAGACATTACCGGTCATATTCTAATGGCAAACACCCATGTTATTCCAAACATCTTGGATACGCAATACGGCTGAATATTTCTGTTTCTTAACACCATTAACATCCAGAATGGTGGAGCGTGACGTCGGCGTACCGCCTCGCCATATTGAATAAAACTCGCTTTCATTTGTTTTTTTTTTGGACACGCTTTTGACGGTTGGCAACTGTCAGTGGTATACAAAAGGTTACCCCACTAGAGCTTATTTCAATAGAACAATAATATTTAACATACTTGTCATGGTTTACTAGATATTAAATAAAAACTGAAAATTTTGAATTTGGTTTATTTTGTACACCTTCGATTAGCGGCGAAAATAACAAATTTTGTTTTTTCTTATGGTTTATGACCAACTTAATAATAAATTCTAAAGCATTCTTCCCCCTTAATACTTTTATGATTAACGTTTAAACAATATCGTTCTTGGAATAATTGAATTTTGATGCTTTTAAAATTGCCATAATTATAACTGCTACAGTTATTAAATGCATTGGTGATATGAGCCCCTATACAAAAGCTTGTTATCTTATGTAAATGGAATAAATAACGGACGGGTTGCAAACCATTGATTGCGGTTGGACGTAAGCAAAACACTGATAGGTAGTGAGCCAACAGTCAATTTCTTCACGTAAGCTCACTAACATGTGACTGAGCCAGATACTTTTTTAAATATTTATTTTTAAATATTTTATTATTTATTTACGTTTCCGTGCGCTGTATTTCGTATATTGGATCAAGACTGTTTGTTCAAAAATGTGAGTATAAATTGGCACACATTTCTTAATCAGCAAGAATTTTAAGGCAAAAGAACTCGCAGCAAACATTTTACTTTTCCAAACTGAATTGAAAAGTAGTTTAATAAAGTTGTTGTTCAACGTTTAAAAAAAACTTATTGCACTGTCGCAACTATGTTGCCGGGTTGAATTCTGAAAGTTCAACTTTATTGCAGGGACGCCTTATCCAAGCCGTTGCACACCAAGTCCAGCAGTGCCAGTTACCCTCTTAAACAACAATCAGGACCGTCATGCAGCGGTATCCCATTACCAAAAAGCGCTCCGAGACCCATACCGTCTACCAGCAATACTCATCAAAATCCTTCGTTATTAGAATCTCCAACCAACGGATACCAACAATGTGATAACTACAATGATACTAGAAAACCAAAGAAACCAAATCGACTGTCATCGGGCTTACCTCGCCGCAGCCTGCAAACTAGCACGCCAATAAGGATTAATTTAAACGACAGCAGTGGGGGCGGTAATTCAAGTAAAGATTTCGCGGACGAAGCCCTCAAAGTACAAAATAACGACGCAGACCGCGACCATTCAGTGCCTGTCTACCTGGCAATGAGCGGAGATTTGACCACGAGTTTGGAGTAAGTCGCAGATTCGTCAATAATCGCGAAAAAACTATCAATAAACTAATTCCAGGTGCAGTTTTCCGGTGAATAACTGTTTCAGTGGCCAGTCAATTTCAGCGATAGAGCAAACAGGTTAGTGGATTTTTTATGGTAACAGTGAAGCGTTTCAATGGGTTCGTTGCAGGAAAATTAAATATTTCCCTCGAGAATAACAGTCAAATGGACAAAATTGGGTCGCTGGTCGGCGAGGAACCGTCCAATAAATTGGAAGAAGAATCTGAAATCCTCCCCAGTCCTCCGACCGACGAAAGTCCCGACTACTCCTATCCCGGCTCCGAAAATTGCGTCAATTTCGCCGTCAAGGACGACAGAGATAGACTTTTGGAGCGAAGCTGCGAAGAGATGAATCTGCTGGACAACCGAATGCTGGATCCCGACGCCATGATCGAATCTCTGGACCGATTCACCGCGGAATTGGTCTCTCAAGCGTCGCACTTGCAAAGTAAGGAGGATTATAAGGATAACACCTGGAACGACGACACGTCCCCGAACGAAGTGACGTTTCCCAGCATATCCGGGAGCGCCCCGAACGTGATCACTTTCGACAGTAATTGCGACTCGCTCAACCACTCGAATAAGGTGGAACAGGAAGAGGTTGACGGGAACGAGAAGGAGCGGGAATCCAACGATTTTTCCTCAATTAACACCAGCACTATGACCGAATCAACCCTAATTGCGATCGAAGCCACGAAAATGGCGACGGTTTTCAAGATTGAAGCCGAAATGTCGCACAGCATCACCAGCGTCGCGTCGCTGGAACTCGACCAAATTCAGCCTCCTTCGCAATTGTGTTCGTTGAGTCATAGCAGTGAGCGTTTGAAAAGTCCCCGATTGATCTCCCGGAAGAAATCGCTACCCGTCGGGTTGATGGTGCGACGGGCCTTAAGCAACTCCCTCAATAACGCGTCGAGTTTGGAAAGTTTAGAAAATCACAGTTTTTCCAATTTAGACCAAATGAACCCGCCGTCGGGCATGGGGGAGGTTTTCGATATGGAGGGCAGCATGACTAGTGTCGCGAGTTTGCCCAGCGAAACTAGAACTGATTTTGTCATTTCCGGTGTCGTCAGCGCCAATAATCCGATGCTCAGTACCAAACAACCCTTAAGTTTGTTGCCGATGAACCTCAATAGTTTCAGCGATTTGGAAAACGTCAATCCGCCCTCTTTGTTCCAAGAAATCACGGACATGTGCAACTCTTTAGCTGACGTTCCCACGGAAGCGATCGGCAGCGAAACCGAAATCTTCGAAGACTGCTTCACTCACGTCGTCGATCCTCCGGTGCAAACCGAGGATGACGTCACGGAATTTTCGGACGCCAACAGCGCGACGCCTTTACAGTCGGATTTGGGGTCGAGTCCCGAAACGAGTCCGAAGAAAATCAAAAGTGTCAAGCAAATGACGTCGAAGCAGCGCAGAAATCTCGCGAGAGACCGTTACAAAACTTACACAGTAGCGGCTGAGATGGTCATGAAGGAAGAGGAGGAGAAGTTGAGGAGTAAAGGCGATTCGACTTCGGATGATTTCAAAACAGTTGAGTGTTTCTCAGAGGACTACAAATCGATCGATGACAGCGAAACTACGTACGTGTCGCCGACTTACAGCGTCAAATCCTCGAGGACGACACCGAAAGAGAGACGACAAAACGACAGGTCTCGGTTTGAAACGCAAGTGGTCAATGAGGCAATCACCGACGTTCTCCGCCAGCCGGTTATCGGCGAAACCCCCCCTGACTCCCCCGGAAGTAACTCGAGTCCTGTTTTGAGTCCGGCCCGAACTAAATTGGGGGTTAGACGTAACTTTATCCAAAAGAGACTGGAAAACAAGGAAAGGTTCAGGACTCAAACCTTGAGCGAATCCAGTTTTTCCCCCGATCTGTCGTCCGCTTCCCCTCCGGTTAGCGGAGAGCCGGACCTGCACCTGCTGGTTCAAAAGGAGGCGAATCTGGTGTTGAAGTCGTTGCGAGAAACGAAAACCAGCATCGGCGACGAGTTGTTGGATTGTGAAACTTTGAGTTTGGTTTCGAACGACGACGATTCCGAGCACAATTCTGGAAGTTCTATCAATTATAGAACTTATCACAAGAGTTGGGGGTTGAGGAAGAATATACCGGTCGTGGCGGCGCCACAAGAGCGAGATCCAGTAGATTGCGTCCCAAGTAATTTATTGAGTGATCCTCAGGCGCCTCTGGACCGTTTGAGCCCGGACCGAGCGAATTCCGACGATGAAAACGAAAATGAGGAGCAAACAGCGGGAAAACCCAAGATCGTTAAACCCGCCGAGAAAATCGAGCAACCCCCGGAAGCGGTTGAAGAATGCAAGGGGATTAGGGGTAGGCGAAAACCTCTCTACGCGAAATCCAGCATCGCCAGCAAAATTGCCCCGAAAAGCCTGAAACCGATCAAAACTATGACGTCTAATTTAGTCAAAAACGTAACTTCCACTTTAAGATCCGGTTCAGTTCTCAAAACCGTCGTAAATAAACCACCAACCCCCAAACCTCCAACTAGCAGGGTGTCGAGCGGTTACGGCAGCAAATCGAATTCGCCGAAAACGAGCCCTGCGCGCGTCGCAAATGCCAGAAACACCCCTAAACTACCCCCTCGACCGGCTCCGAAAACCGCATCGCCCGCCCTGGAAAGACAAGGCACTTTCACCAAAGACGACCCCCCGAAAAGCCGCATACCGACCACGAGGATTCCGGTTAAACCGGCGAAACTCCCCAGCAGAATTCCCGCCAAAAATTCAGTGAATAACGGCAACAAACCGGCAGCGCTCTCGAGGAACGGTTTTGTGAAATCTGCGAGTTCCGACAGGGCCAATCGCAACATTAAAACTACCTACACTCGTTCAACTAGCGCCGATAGCGGTAACGCGGCGAAACGCATTCAAACTTCAACTTCGAGTCAAAGTTTGAAGGGCCAGAACGGGGCCGTGAAGAGATCGTCAATTCCCCAAGTTGCGCAGAGGTCCAGCAGCAACACTAGTTTGAACTCGAACGGGTCGACTAGCGCACGCAAGCAAGTTACCAGCAAAATCGCGAGTTTGTGGAAGAAAATTGAAGAAAGTAAAAGTAAACAACCGGCGAAGAAAGATACTCGGGTTTGGATCCAAGGCCAGGAACCTGAAGTGCCCCCGTTAGTTCGCAGTAATACTTTCGATAACAAGGATGAAGTGGTTACTTTGAGGAATCGGACTCAAGGGGGCGACGAAGTTAAGAGGATTTCCAGATTGGGGTCTTTTATCGTAATGGATGAAAGTGAGGATGGAGTGCGCTTGCAGCAGGTTATTAATGCTACTGTTGGCGATTAGATTACGTTTTTAGCAGATTTTTTAGTATTATTTTGCAATAATTAGTTTATGATGACTTAAGCCATAAAATAATGTTTCTAGTCTCAATTTTTAAAAGCATTTACGTTCATGTAATAAAGACTGTATATTTATTTAGTCTAAGTTGGTGATATTATTGTAGCAGATTTAGTCCAGTTACATGTATATAAAATCATGTTCAGATAATTACTTTATAGATTATATTCACAAGTAGTTTTGTAATATTTGTAATACTAACAATTGATACAAACTCCTAACACACGTAACTTCCGCTGGATTAGATTAAAGTGCCTTTGAAGAACCATAGGTTCTGTCAAAGACATTTTAAAATAAACATAGTTTCTTCTTTTGGTACCTACGTCAAACAAAATGTAACGATCAGTTTTGTGAATATATTGCTTTAATGTTGATGCAGCTTTTTACCTTTGCCTGGCCAGGTCCTTCCAAAGATCCTCAACCTATGGCAAGCCGCTTTACTATTTATTCTCCATAGGTATCAATGTGTCATTTTAATTCCATTATATTCCTATGCCACTTGCGATAATAATAATCACGTTATTTCCCTAGAAAAACACAATTTCGATTTTAAATGAAGTCAAAATAATTTGTTACTAATTTTAAGAGTCCTTTCACATTATTTAAAATCGCGAACAAATATAATGTACATACACCAAATTAAACTATACATCCCTTGCACTGTCCACCAGAAAATTTAATAAGCATCAAAAAATCTAAATGAAACCCAAATTATTATACATCAGAAAATGAGAACATCACCACTAAAATAAGTATCCTGCGTATTGTTTTACCATTGCTTACATTTTAAATTCTCTATGTCTATCAATTTTACTAAATGTTCACCAAATTTAGAACGCTCAAGTTACGCGTCCGTGCTGTACATAATAAATATTCGTGCTATCCATTTATATTTAGTGTTTCTGAAAAAAGCTATTTGTGCGTCAAATAATTATTCTATTACTCCAAAAATGAAATATGCTCGCGCATCTCTCCTTGCCGCTTGCGCCTCCAGACAAGAGGCACGCGAAAAAAGTTTTGTACAAGGTCAGTTCAGGGCACTGTATTTTTTTTAAAGCACGATTAGAAATTACCACCAAAAGAAGTTTTACGTTTTACATAATGCAAGCCAGTTACAGGAAAGCATTTATTAATTACGGAAATCAATGTCTTTTTTTGTGCAAATCACTTCTATTTTTACTCTTATTTTCCTTGCCTTAGCACATCTACATCTATAATTTTGCATAAAATTATTTACCATTTGCACAACATTTTATTGCTTGTGTATTTTTGATCAACAAATAGTATTTTTAACTGCTAAATAATATAAGACACTGTCGAAATTTAAATATCTGGGTATTATGTTAGAATTAAATGCGGATTAAAATTTGGTGAACATTTAGTATTTATGGTCAACACAAATTATTTTGGCGAACAAAATATAGAAGAGACCAGCATTATGTCAATATTTGGTTGTCGCTTTAAGATTATGTATTTTCTTAATTTTGGTGAGCATTTAGTATTTTTGGGAAATGAAAGTATTTTTTTGTATGAAAATATTGGGTAAATTTGGTAGACTGTTAAATACGACCCTTTAAAATCGTACGAACATTTTTGGGAGATTTTAATTTTTCTGCCTTTTTGATTTCCATTGAATATGAATTTCTATGGCACTTAGGATGTTCTTGCGGTATTTTATTTAAATTTGTTGTGTATTTTTTTGCAACTAAATTTTGATATTATTTGATTTTATCAAACCGTTGATTGAGATATTTACTAAGTAAATATCTCCTCAATCAAGGATCAAACATACATGTATATTTATTTTAAATTTAAATTTGGTAATATTATTTCGATTCAATGAGAATTTCTATGATATTTGATCTCTTTGTCTGCTATTTCTATTCCTATTCGTTGTTAATTTTGTTTGTAATTCAATTTTCATTACATTGGAATTAAAATGAGACATTGAGGGCGATGTCGCATGGCATGTGGAAAGGAAAAGAATAGATACTACAGCGCCCCCTATATTATGGTAGACATAATGATAATTGTCCGGAGCACATGGCCGGACTGCATTGACTCCATTCTCCAACTTTGGTGGTAAATGGAATGGTGATAAATGTTTGTGAGTTCTGTTCATGTCACTGGTTGAAACGGTAGTAAAATTTGGCGCCAAATGTACAAATAATTATATCTACTAGAATATAGGGAGCGCTGTATTAGAGGTCGGAATTTCCATTCCACATGCCATGCGACTTCGCTCCCAATGTCTCATTTGAATTACAAACGAAATTAACAACAAATGGTTATTGAAATACCACACAAAAAGATCAAATGTCATAGAAATTCACAATCAATCGAAATAACATAATCGAATTTAATTTTTAATTTAAAATAAAAATATGTATTTTGAATTTGCAATGAAAATTGTATTCTTCTTAAGGGAAATAACGCGATTATTATTATTGCAAGTAGCATAGGAATATAATTCAATTAAAATGACACATTGCTACCTACAGAGAATAAATATGTAGTAAAACGGCTTGCCATATCAACCCTCCATTGAGTCGCTAAAGCCTTCTATCAAGAAATCACACGGACAACACAACAAATATTTATTATTCAATAACAAAAACACGGATCATTAAGTAAAATTTCAAGCAATAACTTCCTTAACATCACTTTTATGAAATACTGTGCAATAAATTAAGTTTTGAATCACAAGGCGAGCAGCGTCGAGGGGTAACTTAAAACGTAAATTACTCTATAAATTGGCCTAATTACCTACAATTTCACCGCCGCTCGTGTTTGTTCCAATACTCGTCACTCTGCATTTGAGTAAGTCGCGAAAGAGTCCTGTCAAAAGCGAAAATCTCCTCGTCCCCCGTAAAAATGTTGGCGCTGCTGGCGTCGTCCTTGCCCATGCTCAGATCATCCATCAGCATTCTCTGGTCGTCGCTAATTCCCGTCTCCAATTTTTCCCTCATGAACAGATCTTTGATGGCAACATCCGCCGTCACCACAACCCTGACTTGGTTGTCATACAAAGCATCAATTAACGTGATGAAACGTCTCGCTGCAGATCTAATTTTCAGACTCATCTGGGGGAGATCTCGGATGATTATGGTGTGGAAGAATTGCGCCAAGTGAAGGTAATCGTTGGCACCTAAAGGCCGATTGCACAATTCTTCGAAGGAACTTTCCAAAACTCCCCCGCAAGTTTTGCGAAAACTCACATCTCTGCCCTGTATCGTGACAGTGCGGCTGCGAACCACGTCGTTTTCTTTGGAACATAAATACTTGAAGATCGGCTCGACTGGGTCTAATTTGTGTTCGGATTTGACGAAATAGTTCGATTTCGTTGTTTCCGCTTTCATTCTGTAGTCGATTCCAGAATCTAGACTAATTATTTCGCAGTGGTGCTTTAAAATTGGTATGAAAGGAACAAAGTTGGCCCGTTGCAGGCCGTTTTTGTACAAATCATCGGGAGGTCGATTACTGGTGGCGACTATAACCACGCCGTTATCAAAAAAGTGGGTGAATAATCTCTTTAGAATCATCGCATCAGCAATGTCGGTAACTTGGAATTCATCAAAACATATCAGCCAGGATTTGGCGATAATCAAATCGGCTACGGGCGGTATCGGGTCAAAGGGTGTAGGTTTTCTGTTTGAGTAATCTTTCACAACTTCTTGCTTGGTTTCGTGGATCTTTCTGTGGACATCCACCATAAACTCGTGGAAATGCACCCGCGCCTTTCTCTTTACTTCGCAAGTATCGTAAAATAAATCCATCAGCATGGTCTTTCCTCCCCCGACAGCCCCGTAAATGTAGAGACCCTTAGGAGCTTCCTGTTTAGCGGGGAACAACTTACTAAAAAAAGTTTTCTCAGGCGGATGGTAGTCGTCGGTTTCCTCGTAAACCCGTTGCAGAGCCTTGCCTACCTCTAATTGTGTTCCGTCACGGTAAATTTCTCCATTTTCGATCCTCTTATTTAATACTGCCTCAGGTCCTTCATGTTGTCGAAAAGTTGAAAAAAACTTTTTTCTTTTGGCCGACTTCAATGAGAATCTCACCATGTTTGGGTTTTTGAGTAATATCAACAGCAAATTGGCCATAGGTGAAAATTATTGCCAAATTTCCTAAAATTTTCTTTTTACAACAAAAGATTGTCCAACAATAAAACTTACTTGTCACGTCTAAAATTTCACGTGGTTGCAACTTTTAATTGCTGATTTCACCTTTTCATGGCTCAAACATGTTATTGAAAGCTGTTTACGTAATTTCTGAGATTACCTGCGTAGGGTTAAAGAGGTTATCCATTGTGTAAGGGAAAGTTTGAAGTTTGTGACGTTTGCCACAACCCACAACACAACTTTTTGTAGGGTTAGAGTTTGGTGCTCCAAAATTACAAACAGGAGTCCTAAATTAACATGGAAACGTTTAAAATTGAGAAATGGGACGAAAACACAATCGGTGACGTCGCTTGTGAACAACTGTTCAAAGTAAATATTGATCTATTTTTATTTATGTGTTTTTGGAGGTTAGGAGCACGTGGTTCTGGTTCTGGTGGCTAGAGTGACGCCAAGTTGGATTCTTTGTTACACGGGGTGGAACAGCATTGGGGTGACTATGGCGATTTGCATTGCTCCCTAATGGAAGACAGCTTTTTTTATATCAGTGATAACAATAACTTGAATTTAGATTGATGATTTTCTAATTATAATAATTTCCAAAAAATCATTAAAAAAAGAAAGTTAGAAACGATTTAAATGTATGTTTCTTTCCATTGATATGATTAATCCCTGCATGAATGTGGACAGTAGCAACCTTCATAAATGTTATGTGTGTGAATTGTAAATTGTCTATACAGAGTGTCCCTGAAAGGTCCGGACATGGGCTAACTCAACCCTTGCTAACCCCAGGTTCCTTAGATCAAAATAAGTCGATTGGACATAATTTTTGTATGTTTATACTTATGTAGTAAGTAGGTATCAATAGAATCGGTTTAGGTGATTTTAAGTTATAAGGAGGCATTTTCGGATGTAGGTAAATTATGTCCAATCGACTTATTTTGATGTAAGGAACCTGTGGTTAGTCTGTGTCCGGATCTTTCAAGAACACCCTGTATAATTTATCCGAATGCCTTTTCACCCGGTACATTATTCTGCAAGTAGAGGCCACAAGTTATGTCTGGAGGTCACTCTTCAGCAACACGGTTATGACCGGACTTATAGCCTTCTGCATTCTGACTAGAGATTAGAGAAGGCCTCCAGTTGGTTATCTATTTGCTGTTTAAATTTATGGTCAATGTTCTATGTTACAGAAACCATCGACGATCGTTCGCAAAGCAATAGAAAAAAGCAAAAATAAGAAAAAACTTAAGAACAAATCAAAGAAACTTAAAAAAGTCTTGGCGACCGCTCCTATAGCTGAAAAAAGTGAAGATCTGCTGATCAACAAAAAGAAGAAAGACTGGGAGAAAACCCAGAAAAATGTAGTGACGAAAAAAGCGCACACCCTTAAACCATCTAATGAATCATTCCGTAAAGACAAGAAAGAGGCTTTAATTGAGCATACAAAAAATGTCAATAAGCGATCTCAAAAAAACAAAAGTAACAAATCAATTTCAACGGCGGAGAGCGCCTTGGGATTTGAAAATAGCTCGTCATCTACGCACACAGAAAATGTGGTCAATAGAAAATCAAAGAGAAAAAAAGCAAGAGCGGAAAACGCTAGCGTGGAATCCCCACAAATTGTTTCTAAGCCAATCGAATTAGCGAAGCAGCCAAAGAGGAAAAGTTTTAAAGAGACGAAACAAGACAAAGTTATAGAAAAATTAAAGGGAACTTTCTTCAAAACAGTCCCTTCATCTGCGAAAAAGAGCAATAATGGTCGTTCTGGGCCATTGAGGGAACGGATGTTGAAGAGGCTGAAAGCGGCTAGATTTCGATATCTTAATGAAGAGATCTACTCAACTGACAGCAAGGCAGCACAAACCATATTCAAAGGTGACCCTAGCGCGTTTGACGCTTACCATGACGGATACAGGCAACAAGTTAAGTCGTGGCCGTTAAACCCACTGGACAGAATCATCGACTACATTAAAAAACTGTATGGATAGGTAACTGCATTTTTTAATATTTTTATAATATTTTTTTTAATTTGCAGACCTAAAACACTCGTTGTTGCCGATTTCGGCTGCGGGGAAGCCAAATTGGCGGCCACAGTGAACCAAACTGTCCATTCGTTCGATTTCGTTGCTGCAAACGAGAGGGTAACAGCTTGCGATATGGCCCATGTTCCTTTAGGCAACAATAGCGTTGATGTAGCCGTTTTTTGTTTGTCTTTAATGGGGACAAATTTGCACGATTATCTTAAAGAAGCCAATAGAGTATTAAAAATTGGGTAAGTTTTTATTTTGGGCTGTTTCAAGGACTTATAACAACATTTTAGAGGAGTTCTGAAGATAGCCGAGGTCGAAAGCCGCTTTGATAACGTCAACACCTTTATTGACGGACTAAAAAGGTTCAATTTCAAGAATACTTGGAAAGATCTCTCCCACAATCTGTTTTACTTTTTGGACTTTAAAAAGGAAGCCAATATCAAAAACAAGAGACAACTGCCCACCCTTAGTTTACACCCTTGTTTGTACAAAAAACGATGAATGTAAAAATAGTTTAATAGCAAAATAAATAATTTCAACTAGAACGAACAATTAATTGACTAATTACGCACCACAATTAACGAGTTGCCGGGTTCAGGAACGGTTTAGGACATTCGACGCCGTCTAACACGTCCTCGGCTTCTTCTCGCAAGTTTTCCACCTTCTCCAACAGCAGCATCTACAGCAAACAACTTACTTAGCCTTCAAAATCGAATTAAAAACGTATCAGGAAGTGAAGGTAAAATGGTTATTTTGCAGTAATTTTTTTAAATATCCAAAATAAGTGGCCAGTTGCACAAACGCTCATTGAAGCACCGTAAAAATTCAAACAAACGCTTAGCGAGTTGTTAGGTAACAAATAATTTAGCTACGCTGACGTCTTTAAAAGCTGTTGTTAAGGGGTAAATTATCTTTGTGCAACCGGGCGTAAGATACTGAAGAGTCGCTTTGGCGATGTTTTGATACCTTTGAGGCCGCAATTAGCTGCCTGGCGACCTTTCGCGGCATGAATTCGATGTTGTCCACCAAGTCGGCTTCTTTAGCTTTGGCGATGCTCTGCAGAGTTTTAAAACCGGCGTTGTACAGTTGCTTGGCTCGGCTCTAAAACGCGCAAATTTAGGTGAAAAGACAAAAAAAGCGGCAATTATCACTTGTTTGATGGCTGATAACTCCATCAGAGGTTGCAATTCTCGAATGCAACAATGGGAGAGTCTCTGCGTCATTCCCTTGATGAGGTGGGCGAAAGTCCAAAAGTCCTCCAGACCTTCGCAAAAATTGACCACGTTTGAGGCAAACGTCGCAGAGCTGGTCATTAAATTTTGGACGACCCCTCTATCCACCTAACGCGGCAATATAAAAATTACCATATTTTATACTGAGTGAAGTGAAGAGCCTACCTGATATTTTTCAGCCACTTCAAAAACTGACTTCTCACTCCATAAATCATACAATATTAACGTTAGGAAAAATCTATTCAGCACTCTTTCGGGCACCCTCTGCAATTAAAAAAAAAATTAAATTGGCGGTTCGATGTTGCAATTTAATGTTTACCGTGATTTTTTGATTGGTTAGCATTTTTAGTGCTACAGAATCGTCCAATCCTAGAATCCGGGCGGTTTGAAGCTCCCTTGGGCCTAGTTTACAAAGCTACAAAACAGTTATGAAACAGATTGCGAAAACGCAACTCAAATATTTACTATGTTATAATAATCGTTTTTGACTGGTTTAATTTGATCCGCAATGTCGTAAGGTGTGACTAGATACAATAAATGCAATGCATCGACCAGTACCAAACTTCGCTGAGCTTGATGGAGATCGTCATAAAGCATGTGGGCTCTCGATAATTCAAAATTGCCTAAAATAAAGATAAGGGGTGAACTGGATTTGTTGAAAGTAACTACATTTACCTTTAATGGCAGCACAACCTAATTTACTTATAACTAATTTAGTATCATTTCTGATGATAACTCTTCTTCTTTTTCTTGTTACTTCACCATCAATGGACAAATTCGCCACCTAAAAAAATCAATTTAGTTATTAGTCATTACTTAACGTTGGAAACTTACCGAGGTGTCCATCCTCACTGAAATATCAGACAGCGGAAATTCGCTCTCAGCCACCCTTAAGTCGGCTTCTTGCAAAGCACCAAGTTTGAACAGGTCACTTATAGTTCTATCCGTTAATTTTTTAACATTAACTTTCAAAGACTCGCTCTGAATAGCCAGCAGACTTTTGTTAGCCACTTCCTGCAGTTGGACTCTAGTGTTAGCAATTCCCAAGCTGATGCAGCTCAGTAATAATTGCCTGAAGGCAGATGGAAAGCAATTAGCTGCACATTTAAGTTCCAAGGAAAAAACATTTCCTCTTGCGTGTCAAGTAATCAATCGTATGAAGAAAATTTTTCTACAGCATACCGGGCGGCGCCAAAGCAACTTCATTCTTAGCAAAATAAAGTAATATAACAATGTAATGTTAATAATAAGTGCTTAAGGTATATGTTACGCTAGTTGTTGGTTATCCTGTTGGCGAGAGAACGTTGGTAGCACTGACGGCTTGTAACACTTTGGGAATTAAGTTTCTTTATTTGTGTTTAAATTAAATTAGAAGTTCAAAAGACAGACGCAAATCGAGGAGAGAAACCACCACATGTTCCGGCTTCCATCGCCCATACTCCTATATTGTGTGTGTGAGATCTACCTGTTCTAGGAGTGTGAAGTTGCTTTTGCTCCACCCCGTATTTTTTTAACACAAGTCATAAGCTTTCCTCAAAAAAATTGAAAAATTAAAATATTTGGAACATAACAGTTTTGGTTTTGAGAAACTTCATAGTTTGTGTTACTTCTTATAGTCAATTTTTTTTTAAAACTCCACAATCGCATAAAACTGTCATAATGGCGGTTACAATCAGCTGCAACACACGTATTGTATCGACTATCTCTCTTACTGACAGAGAGCGACAAGTTTTACGAGTTAGTCCCACCGCGACTTGCTTCACTGGGTGTAAGCACGTGGTCGACTGCACGCCTTCGTTGTTGTCTCTGTGAGTAAGAGAGACATCGATAAAATACGCGTGTTGCAGCTCGCACATTTTGCGTTTTATGCGATCGTGGAGTTCTTAAAAAAAATCGACTATATCACTTCTAGAAACAGTTAAAGGCAGAAAAGGCAATTACTTTTCTTCATAAGAAAGTTACTTGAAGCTCCACAAGCGGAAAAGGAAGTTTTTCAACTTGTCAACCTACCTAAGACCTTTTCCATCGGCTTCATGCATGCTGGACAAGGCTTGGTCCATGGGGGACATCAACAATGTTTTCACCCTCGGCAAATCTTTCGGGGTGCAAATGAGAATGCTTTCGCCCGTTTCTCCCAAACCGGCTCTGCCAGCTCTTCCGACCATCTGCTTGTACTTGGAAAGGTTGATGAAGTTTCTACCGACGTAGGGCTGTCTTAAAATTACTCTTTTGGCCGGTAAATTGACTCCCGCCGCAAGGGTCGATGTGCAACAAATGACCGAAATCACTCCAGTCTTAAAGGCCTCTTCTATGACCCGGCGCTCTTCGTTAGTAAGACCTAAACGGAAAACGTATAGTCAACTAAACATCTAAAATAATTATTTATTTTTGAGTGGTGCCATCATGCGATATTTTTTAGAACTACGCCGCACTCGGGCCACCTACGTCACAAATCTCTCACTCCAGAACTTAAAAAATTAATTCTGGGCGTAATATTAATATTAACCCTACAAAAAATAAGGGTTTAATAAAATCGCCTACATTTTCTAAACGCTTCCTGTTAAAGTGCCGTTAATCTATATGACGGCACTTCAGTTTGTTGAGGCAAGGAAAAAGATTAGAAAAGTTCTCTTCAAGTAGTAATTTTTAATCGTGCTTTAAAAAAAATTACAGGGCCCTGAACTGACCTTGCGTAGAACTTCTTATTCCCAAAAAAAAAAGTATCGTGAGGATTAAACCCGAGGCCTGCTTATTGGTATCCCATCTGTTTTCCACGCCTCTATCGACCTCGCTAGTCGTTGCGTGTTCGGTCTTTGACTCTCTCGTCTTCGCGTGATGACAACACTTAGGTGTTGCGCGCGCATTGACGGCATTTTAATAAACAGCCGTTCGACGGCACTTTAAGTACAGTGTTTTCTAAATATTATGTTTCTCAAACATAAGGCAAGTACCCCATTGTAACATTCTTATCCTGGACCCTGGTCACCCTAATTTGATCACATTAAAAATTCCTCCTATAAGCATTTTCATACTCCTATACCCTGTGCGTGCTCTATTACACTGCGCATGCTCCCAAGAATATACCCAATTTATAAAGGGTCGTATTTAACAGTCTACCAAATTTACCCAATATTGTCATACAAAAAAATACTTTCATTACCCAAAAATACTAAATGCTCACCAAAATTAAGAAAATACATAATCTTAAAGCGACAATCAAATATTGACATAATGCTGGCCTCTTATATATTTTGTTCGCCAAAATAACTTTTGTTGACCATAAATACTAAATGTTCACCAAATTTTATTTCGCTAAATACTAAATACTAAATGCTCACCAAAATTAAGAAAATACATAATCTTAAAGCGACAATCAAATATTGACATAATGCTGGCCTCTTATATATTTTGTTCGCCAAAATAACTTTTGTTGACCATAAATACTAAATGTTCACCAAATTTTATTTCGCATTTAATTCTAACATAATACCCAGATATTTAATTTTCGACAGTGTCTTATATTATTTAGCAGTTAAAAATACTATTTGTTGATCAAAAATACACAAGCAATAAAATGTTGTGCAAATGGTAAATAATTTTATGCAAAATTATAGATGTAGATGTGCTAGGGCAAGGAAAATAAGAGTAAAAATAGAAGTGGTTTGCACAAAAAAAAATATTGATTTCCCTAATATATAAATGCTTTGCTGTAATTGGCTTGCATTATGTAAAACGTAAAACTTCTTTTAGTGGTAATTTCTAATCGTGCTTTAAAAAAAATTACAGGGCTCTGAACTGACCTTGTACAAAACTTTTTTCGCGTGCCTCTTGTCTGGAAGCGCAAGCGGCAAGGAGAGATGCGCGAGCATATTTCATTTTTGGAGTAATGGAATAATTATTTGACGCACAAATAGTCATTTTGAGAAACACTAAATATAAATGGATAGCGCAAATATTTATTATGTACAACACGGACGCGTAACTTGAGCGTTCTAAATTTGGTGAACATTTAGTAAAATTGATAAACATATAGAATTTAAAATGTGAGCAATGGTAAAACAATACGCAGCATAGTTATTTTAGTGGTGATGTTCTCATTTTCTGATGTATAATAATTTGGGTTTCATTTAGAATTTTTGATGCTCATTAAATTTTCTGGAGGACAGTGCAAGGGATGTATGATTTAATTTGGTGTACATTATATTTGTTCTCCCCAAAATTAATATTCAAATTCATACCCGAATGGTGGTAGGCGATACCGAATGGAATGGAAACGTTGAATGTTTTGCATAAGGAGCCCCCTTCGTCGCGTAAAGCGTTCTTTACTTGCGCTTTTTCTTCTTGTTTGTACTTTAACAACTGCCTAAAAAAGTATTCAACTATTATTAGATCAGATGCACAAAAGAAAAAATTACTTGCTGACAACTCGGCACAAAAGATACGCAACATTCTCGCAATTTTTTTTCGACGCACAAAAAATTAAACAGGACCCTTGAGGAACGACTTCCATCACTAAGCCGCCAAGTCTATCGGGATCTATTGTCTTCGCCGCATCAGAGTACTGAAAAGTTATTTTATTATTAAAACATTGGTTTTGTTGTATTTTATATTACTCCAAAGGCGGCTTTTCTCACAACTGTCAGTAGTTCTTCCTCGCTACTGCTCCAGTTGACTTTGGCAATTTCCGACTCACATTTGACGTATTCAACTAACTCTACTGGCCTGAAGTTCTGCGTGTAGATTTCAGCGTTGAGAAATTTGCACAAATCGTTGACATTGCCTATGGTCGCACTCATCCCGACGACCTGAATACCGGCTGTGGAAGTTTCAAAACAATTAAAGTCTCGAAACAGTTGAACAAGCATCAGTGTTCCTACCATTGATATGCATTACTTTCGTCAATAGACCCTCTAAAGTAATTCCTCTTCCCTGTTCTCCGACTAAATGAAGTTCGTCGACCACTATCAAGCCTAATTCGTTTGTTCTTCCGGTCTCAATGAGGCTGTTAACTAACCCCAAAGCTTTCTCGATGGTGGCTATGTAAATCGAATTTTTTCGCCGTCGCTTCCTCGGAGGGTAATTCCCTTTACTGGCGGCGTACTCCTCTACCAAAAAGTCCAAAGCTACGGCAAAAGGCGACAGCCCCCACACCTACAATTGAGAACGTAATGAAAAGATTAAAAAATGACGAATCAAACTTTTTCTTGCACGATGGCCACGAAGGGTAGAATAAATAAAGCGTTTCTCTTGTAGCAAAGAATTTCGCGCAACATCAGTATTTCGGCGACTAGAGTTTTGCCACCGCTGGTAGGTAGGGCGTAAATCAAATTCTTCCGTTCCTTAATAGCGGGAAGCTTCAAGCATTCATCTTGCCACTCTAAAAAAATTTTTGTTTAAGTTGCATGACAATAGCAAAACTAACCGTATAGTTCTTCAATGTTTTTGTAAAGTTTTATTAACTCCTTTACCGCCAAGGGAAGGCCATAGTAAGGCCCCAAGTTATTAAAGACCGCGTTAACTTGAGTAATTGTGGTCGAGTTCAAGTTGTTGACTTGATTGACCGCTTTTGAGGCATTGGCTAACAACATCTGCTTCATTGCTGTTCCAAAACTAGCATTAATACTCATGTTGCCGAGAGTATTATTGCCCCACTCTGTAACTGTTGGATTATTTGGTAATTTCTCGTCGTTATCTACTGTACCGGTGTCAGACAGCAGCACGTTTATGGCTTCTTCAATTTTTTCATTAGAAGCTTCAATATTCGTGCCCATAAAACTGATTGAGTGTTCGACTTGATTAAAAAATCTGTCCAAGTCTTCCCTGTTACTTTCGTTGAATATGTCTTCAATTTTGTCAACTTTTTTTGGTTCGGGAACTTCAAATCTGCTACTCTCCTGTAATTTAACAGACTCAATTTGTTGCAGCACTTGAGTACTTCTGAGAAATTGGCTTATTTTCTGCGTCGGTCCATTATCAGCGTTTAAATAAGTTTTAAACGCGTCAAATTCTTGTATCACAGGTTTCATGTATGGATCTTGACTTAGCAATGATAAGGTGGCTATTTCTGATTTTTTTTCATTTTTATTGTCGCCTTGAGTTGCAGTTTTGTCTGTGTTAGAAACAGAGTCTTGCAAAAGCGACGTTTTTGAGCTCGCCAAAGGAATAATTGACAAAGTTTTAGACCCTACTCTGCTGGTTGCACCTCCAGCCCTGTTTTCTTTTGATGCAGTACTTGCAGGAGATTCAGTCGGCTGACCTAAAAAATGTTTTTTTTTTTGTGACAACATCTATAAAGTTATTAAAACTTACGTTTAAGGGATAAGGCGGAGAATTTCTGACTCCTAACTTTAGAGCACTTTGCTTGTTGTTTGGCCATCCGCTGGGTAATTGGAATGTTATCAAAAAAATCTAATTCATTTAAAAGAGTGTTGTCTTCATCTAGCAAATCTGAAACGTATTGTACACTTTTTATATTCATACTGTTAATTCACGTATTACCTGCGTTACAATCGCTCATTTTTGGCCGTTTTTTGGAAAAACTCATTTTATTTTCTAATTTTTTGAAAAAATGTCAGCAACTTAAACTTAACCTCAAATATAGTGGAAGTTGGTCCTGTAGATTCCTGTTTTTTATGAAATGGACGTACAAACTGTCGCCCTCTAGTGCCCCCATTTTGAAGATAGTATATCTGTATCTGTATTTAGTAATAAAGATCACATTTTGATTGCCCCTCGTTATTTTAGGAAATCAAAATGTTTAAGATTACTTTAAAGCTGTTAAACCGCAATATTTATAACAAATAATTTATTAATAACAAAACAACCTCAATAACAACTTAAATGGACGTACAGTGTCGCCCTCTAGTGTCTCTATTTTGTAGATAGCATAACTGTACAATGTCTGTATTTAGTGATAAAGATCACATTTTTGATTGCCCCTCGTTATTTTAGGAAGTTAAAATGTTCAAGATTACTTCAAAGCTGCTAAACCGCAATATTTATAACAAATGATTTATTAATAACAACTTATGCCATATAAATAAAAGTATTAATATCATCATCATCCCTCTTCATATATTTGTGTTCGATCAGCCACTCCAACTGTTCCTTTATCATCTTTTTGGAAGGAAGAAACATATTCTTTAAAATATCCACCAGTTCAGTTTGCAGGGAAGCATTAGAAATCCTTTTCCTCATTTTCAAAATCTTAATAATAGCCTCTTGAGTTCGAAGAATCCTCAATTGTACAATCGATTGATTATCCTCCATTTGCGACCATTCGGTGCTAAGCTGCAGTCTGCCAAAAACAGTCGACCGCTAATGCTCCTTTATTCAAAATCTTACCGAAAAGTTGTACAGCCGAATTCAAAAGTAATGTCCACCTGCTAAACTCGTTTATTTTTCACATAAAACCAACACAGACATTAAAATTCATATTTATCCTAAGCATATGAAATAATGAAACAGATGCATTAGTTTTTCTTTAGCTAGTAGAAGAAATTTCAATTTTAAAAGTGTGAGAGGTACAATACTTTTGAAACTGACTGTACAATAACAGGCTGAGGCCCATTGTAAACCAATTTTGACAAACTCAGAAAAATTTTAAAGAAAAAGTGACCCTAGGATTTCGCACTTCTCTAAGCACTCTGGCTAATCCGACAGATTTACAACCCTACCAATGAAGCATTTTAGACGCAGCCATAAACATTGGGGATCATCTATTCATTGGTTTAAACCACAAAGACGTAGATAGTTGTATTTAACTTTACAGTACAGTTCATTTAACACTCAAATTATAAAAGGTCTCCAAACAAAAAGTTCTCTGAAAAATAACGACTTTTGCCACTTGTTTGTCTGAATGAAATGGTGCCTAAAAAGTTGAATTTTTATTGGTTCAAACCATAGACGTAGGTAGTTTTAGTTACCTTTATAGTATAGTTCATTTAATTCCAAATTGTAAAGAAGTCTCCACAGAAAAATTTCTCTAAAAAATTATGACTTTTTTCAGTGTTACCAAAAGAAATTTGAAATAAAAAAAAAACTCCACCATAGCAGTTCCATTAGATAAACAGTACTTTCTCTAAAACTAATCAGCCTAATTATACAGGCTGTCCCGAAAAAAGTGTGCAATATTTTACCGACGGCTTCTACAATAAAAAACATAAAGTAAGTTGTCTATAACATAGGGCTAAAAATTCTTTCTAAGGGAAGTAAAAGTAAACCTCTGTTAGTGGTTTGCAGTGAATATCTTTAAAGCCAATCAAGGTAAAATAATGATATGATAAGTAATAATGATGAATAATGAAAATAATGAAATTTTACCTAACCATATTACTATTTTTGTATGTAATAATAATAAATGTCATTTCATTCGCAATACTTGCCATGTAACAAAATCTCTAAATCGATTTGGCTAAGAACCGGTGTACCCTATCGGTACAAGAAACGGTGTACCCTATCGGTACTCAACAAGGGTACCTTTCTTATGTAGAAAAGTCTAGATATTTCAGATCTCAAGGTAAAAAATTGAAAATGGTACATACAGAAAAGTTAGGGCTATTTTCACTTAGCAGGCTCTGCGCTTGAAACACCCCTGTACACTTTTTAAATTATTATTATTTCTACTGGTTGCATACAAAAATAGTAATGATTGTGCAAAATTGTATTATTTTAACTTGACTGGTTTTGAAGATATTCACTGCAAACCACTAACAGAGGTTTACCTTTAGAGAGCTTTAGTTTTCTTAGGAAAATTTTTTGTCTTATGTTTATAGATAACTTTCTTCATGTTTTTAATTGTAGAAGATGCCAGCAAAGTATTGCACACTTTTTTCGGGACATCCTGTATATAAGGAAATGAACAAATTTCTAGTAAATAACAAAATTGCAATCAAATTTGCATACTCATCACATTAATAATTTACTCCCAAATAAGTTAATAGTGATTCAACCATGTCAAAGATGTCAAATTCTACTTTATAGGCAACATAGTATTCAGAAAAATACTGTATTTCAAATAAAACCATAAGAAAACCTCGCTTCTATTTGAAAAAAAAAGTTGAGCATCGTTTGACATTGAAGTTAGTAATTTAAAAAAATATCATTAGAGCCGCTTTGTAGTGCTCGAAGAAAGCTATTTGTTTATTTAAATTGGATAATAAATAACGAAAATACAACTTAAAGCGTTTTTTAAGAAACAAACTGTACAGTCTAATTCTTAAAAGAAGCTAATGACGTCACAAAATTATGGTCGAGTTACGCGCAACGTTATAACACGATTGTCCGCCCTGTTTCTTTTCAACATAATGACGCACGGTAATAACGTAGCGCGTAACTCGACCATAATTTTGTGACGTCATTAGCTTCTTTTAAGAATTAGACTGTATGTCTGTATTTTTGGACAATAAAAATATTCTTTTACACAAAATTGCTATAAACACGTTAAAACTTATTTGACTATTTTATTAATTATTATTTTATTTTCCCAAAATATCCATAAAGTCTAAGTATAAGTTTTTCACATTTGCTTGTAAACCTGTAACTTGTAGTAAAATTATGCACCCAGTGCGCTTGCGCACCGAAAAGTATAAAATCTTCCAGGCACTTAGAGCGGGCACTAGTTCTTTTGAATCCCTTGAGTTATAGACTTCTCCGTATTTGTGCCACCATCAATTTTCCAAAAATGGCTGTCTTCTATAAATTCAAATCCACCAAGAATTATTTTAGTGTCCCAGTGGATCAGTGCGACATTTCGGGAAGAGATTTCAAACGAGCTATAATGGCTCAAAGAAAACTTGGCCGCAAGGACCACATCGAACTTCAGCTAATTGATGCCAATACCAAAGAAGGTTAGTGTCAATTTTCGATTGTAGTAGTTTAAAAATTTTTCCAACGGCTCTCCCTGGTAGGTGGCCAAGCATTTCCAAAATTTAATCACATTCTTTTACTGTTTGAAAACTTACTTAAAAATATTTTTGATTTACGGTACAAAATTTTTGAACTACGAGTAAATAAGTTACATAATTATTTTGGTGATTTTTTTAAATTTTAATATTATCGTAATATTAATTTTTATTCATCCACATATGTTGTTCGATATATCTTTAATGCTTCTATTCTTATGAAGAGCGTCGCAACAGCGGTTTCGCCGCAAGCGTGGCAATGCATGCGTGTGCCAACAGCTTTAGTGCGGCGCCGCCGCGCGGCTGTGCCGCTAGGTTTATACACTTTGCTTACAGAAAACATATCCAAAAAAAAAATACTAATTAAGATGTTTTTTTTTATTGCAGAGTTTACGGACGAGTCGTCAATTAAAAGAAACGTGCGTGTCATCGTGGTGCGCAGACCATCATCAGAAACATCCAAACCAAGAAAGATTGAAAAGGATGGGGCCCGTTTTGAGACCCAGGCCTCCCAGGTGTCCCCATTCTCCGCTGCAATAAACCTGGACTGTTTGGATGTTTCTGAAGACAAGAAAATAGCAATGATGATAGAGCAATCTACTGCAGATTACGACTCCTCCAAGTAAGTCCAATTCTAGATTAACATTTTTTTAATAACCATTTTTTTTTTCTGAAAATGTACGTAGGTATTTTTTTTAGTGTTGAACTAAAATCTTTTATTGTTACAGATATTCAAATGAACGAAAGCAATTTGGTCCCGTGCCCCGGTACTATACGTGCCACAGGTGCCGCCAGCCGGGGCACTGGATCAAACATTGCCCCCTGAACAAAGGCCCAGTAAGTAATCAATTTTTAAACAATTTTATGTCTATTTAACCAATTCTGTTTTTTTTAACTTTTTGTTGTTTCTTTTATGCAGAACCGCAATATTCGCAGAAGCAGCGGAATCCCAAATCAGTTTTTGGTACCAGTTGCTGGACCGGAAGTGCCGGGGGCTCTGTTGACCCCAGGTGGCTTCTATGCAGTCCGCCAAGCTCCAGCCAACTCCTGCAGTCCACAGGCATTGCCGTGTAGCGCTCCCGTAAATAAGGTACCAAAGGAGTTACTGTGCCCCCTTTGTACCAAAATTTATGAGGATGCGTCGGTGATGCCGTGCTGTGGGAGCAGCTATTGCGATTTCTGCATTAGGAGCCACTTGTTAGAGGATGACGGAGCCCTGTGTCCAGCTTGTTCAAAGCCAGATGTTTGTCCCAGTGAGCTTGTGGTTCATAAATTTCTGCGGAGAACCGTGGATATTTATAGAGCTACTGGGACTGCACAGTACATCGCGGCTGTGAAAGAAGAACCAGAAGAGCAACTGGTACCAAACGTTGACATGAGGCAAACCGCAAAGCGCGCTAGAAGTTGCAGCAGGAGTCCTAGCCGCAACGTGAAGCGGTCGTAAAAACATAATTTTTAGATTGTATGTATGTAGTATTATGTATAGTGTATGTAAGTGTTGTATATATATGTAGTAATTAAGTTATCATTAAGTTATTATTTAAGTGAGTTTATACTTATAAATTATTATTTTTTCAATATAATAATTATTCTCATTTATGTCTCCTTATTTCTCAATAAAAAACTATTGATAATAATCAAATATTTTCTGCAGTGGAAAGCACCATGTTTAAGCTATTACTATCTAAAGGTCTAGAGGTCCAGAAGCTTCGGAGGTTTTACTTTAAATTTGAAACAAAAATACAGATAAACAATAGTGATAGTGTGCCAAAATTGAAAAAAAACAAGTATAATTCTTAAAGACGACTCTTCAAGCCAAAACTGAGGTTAAAAAGTTGCTATAGACTAATTAGGCTTGCATAATCATTTTCACACGATAATGCGGTGCAGTCTTTTGTAATTGATTTAATTGAATTTACTCTTACATTAAGTTATCTGTTTAATATGCATAATGCCGATGGGCGTAAATAAAGATTAATTGTGTAAAATTATTTACCAATTGCACAACGTTTCATTGCTTAAAATGGCTATACAGGGTGATTTACGTAGCCCGTGCATTAGAAGTTTTTCAACTTCCAGATGGATTAGAAATTTGAAACTTGGGAGGCAGTCATAATCAGTCATGCTTATTCTATCTAAAATATTTTGAGCTCTCTAGCTATACAGGATATGCCAAAAGTCGGTATCAACTTTCTTACTTTAAATGAAAACGTACCATTTTTTCTACATGGTTTGATTAGTCTTCTAACTCTGAGTTTTTATAACACTTGTTATGTGAACTTATCTGGCAATTTTTGACATTATGTTAATTTATGTGAAAAAAATGATGTGGTAGCTTACGAAGAAATTCGTATCTGTCAGACGGTTCAGAATTTATGAAAACCAATTTGTAAAGTACTTAGTTCGAAGTCTAGACTAACCTCTGATATTTTAATGGTAAATATTGGAACCAAAAATGGTCAAGAAGTCATTTTTTTCAAATGACACCTACTGATTTTTTTTGCTACATTCGATAGAAAATTGTATTTTGGGATAAGTTACTTAAGCATTCCCTATACCTAACTTCATCCCCTATCAAATTAAAAATTAAAATCCAGAAATTCCATCAATCTTACCAAAAGATTTTTTGGCTTTTCAAGTATGCCATGGAAACAAAAGACAATTGCAACAATTTAATTATGAAATGAATACCTTGCTAATTTTATAAAACAACAACAACAAAAACTATCAAAAACCATTTTATTAACAAAATTCCAATATAAATGTTCAATGCGAGCACCATTTTGATTACTACATTCTATTAATCTATTTTCAAAAAATTGTGTAGTTTTTCTTATTTCTTTGGGGTCAAGACTGTCGAATGCTTTTATTATTCTCTCTCTCAATTCGTTATGTTGCGAAGTGATGAAGTATAAACTAAATCTTTTATTCGACCCCAAACATAAAAATCTAATGGGGTAAGGTCCCAACGAAATTAGAAGAGGTACACAATCTGTTGAAAATGGATTAATGGAATGTATTAATCAAAATGGTGCTCACATGGAACATTTACATTAGAATTTTGTTAAGATAGTTCTTGATAGTTTTTGTTTTATAAAATTAGTAAGGCATTCATTTTATAATTAAATTGTTGCAATTGTCTTTTGTTTCCATGGCATACTTGAAAAGCCAAAAAATCTTTCGGCAAGATTAATGGAATTTCTGGATTTTAATTTTTAATTTGATAGGGGATGAAGTTAGGTATAGAAAATGCTTAAGTGACTCATCCCGAAATACAATTTTCTATCGCATGGAGGAAAAAAAATCAGTAGATGCCATTTGAAAAAAATGACTTCTTGACCATTTTTGTTGCGATATTTAAAAATTGTCTGCGCCCATATGGTACAAAATGAAACCACCATTAAGATATCAGAAGTTAGTCTGGACTTTGAACTAAGTACTTTACAAATTAGTTTTCATAAATTCTGAACCGTCTGTCAGATACGAATTTCTTCGTAAGCTACCACATCGACCATTTTTTTCGCATAAATTAACATAATGTCAAAAATTGTCAGATAAGTTTACATAACAAATGTTATGAAAACTCAGAGTTGGAAGATCAATTGAACCATGTAGAAAAAAATGATACGTTTCCATTTAAAAAAAGAAAGTTGATACCGACTTTTGGCACAGCCTGTATAGCTAGAGAGCTTAAAATATTTTAGATAGAATGAGCATGACTGATTATGACTGCCTCCCAGGTTTAAAATTTCTAATCCAATTGGAAGTTAAAAAACTTCTAATGCACGGGCTACGTGAATCACCCTGTATAATGAAGTTTTACGATGGTTTACGAAACAACACCGCAAAAAGTGGAGATTGTAAACAATTACATCCCTCTTTTGATTTTAAAAACGTGAAAATGTTTAGCGACGTTCTAAGAAAAGCAAAAACAGTCAACCGCTAAGAAGTTGTACTTACAGCCGAGTTCAAAAGTAATGTCCACTTGCTAAACTCGTTTATTTTCCACATAAAACCAACACAGACATTAAAATTCAAATTTATGCTAAGCATATGAAATAATGAAACAGATACATTAGCTTTCCTTTAGCTAGTAGAAGAAATTTGAATTTTAAAAGTGTGAGGTGGACAATACTTTTGAAACTGACTGTACAATAACAGGTTGAGGCCCATTGTAAACCAATTTTGACCAACTGAGAGAAACTTTAAAGAAAAAGTGACCCTAAGATTTCGCACTTCTCTAAGCACTCTGGCTAATCCAACAGATTTACAACCCTAGCCATGAAGCACTTTAGACTTAGCCATTAAACATTGCAGATCATCTGTTTATTGGTTTAAACCATAAAGACGTAGATAATTGTATTTAACTTTACAGTATAGTTCATTTAACACTCAAATTATAAGAAGGCTCCACAGGAAAATTTCTTTGAAAAATAACGACTTTCCCAACTTGTTACCAACAGAAATTTGCCCAGTTTCATTAGACAAACCGTTATTTCCCTAAGAGTTTTTCGGCAGTTTCAGTTCCGAATTTAGGACAAGTTTGGGAATTTTAACAAGAACAAAATGCATCACTAAGCGCCAATTAAAGTCAATTTGCATACAAGAAAATAGAACAAGTTCAAATTTCTTAGATGTATTAACACTAAATTTTCAGTACAGAAATCAGTACTAAAATAAGTATCGTGTCATACGGCTCTAAAACTAATTAGCCTAATTGTGTATAAGGAAATGAGCCATTTTATAGTAAACAACAAAACTGCAATCAAATTTACATACATTTGATCATATTAATTATTTAGTCCCAAATAAGTTAATAGCGTCTGTATACAAGGTGTTTGTTAAAAAACGCCCCAAGCTGTATCTCCGTTATATTTATTGTCCGATTTGAATAAACAAAAAACTTTAGCAAATTATTCTTTAAACACCACAAAGTGACCTTAATAGTGATTGTTTTAACTATTAACTTCAATATCAAACAATGTTCACCTTTTTTTCAAATAGAAACGTATTTTTTTGATACTTTGGTTTAGTGAAGTAAGTTTTTTCTGAATGAAATATTGCCTTAAAAGTTGAATTTTTATTGGTTTAAACCATAAAGACGTAGGTAGTTCTAGTTACCTTTATAGTACAGTTAATTGAAAAATTATGACTTTTTCCAGTGTTACCAAAAGAAATTTGAAATAAAAAAAACTCTACCATAGCAGTTCCATTAGATAAACAGTTCTTTCTCTAAAACTAATTAGTCTAATTATACAGGGTGTCCCGAAAAAAGTGTGCAATATTTTACCGGCGGTTTCTACAATAAAAAACACGAAGAAAGTTGTTTATAACATAGGGCTAAAAATTCCTTCTAAGGAAATTAGAGCCTTCTAAAAGTAAACCTCTGTTAGTGGTTTGCAGTGAATATCTTCAAAGCCAATCAAGGTAAAATAATGATATGATAGGTAATAATGGTGAATAATGAAATTTTGCCCAACCATTGCTATTTTTGTATGTAATAACAATAAATGTCATTTCATTCGTAATACCTGCTGTGTAACCAAATCTTTAACTCGATTTGACGAAGAAACGGTGTACCCTATCGGTATTCAACAAGAAAACCTTTCTTATCTAGAAAAGTCTAGATATTACAAATCTCAGAGTAAAAAATTGAAAATGGTGCATACAGAAAAGTTAGGGCTATTTTCACTTAGCAGGCTCTGCGCTTGAGACACCCCTATATACACTTTTTAAATTATTTTTATTTCTACTAGTTGCATACAAAAATAGTAATGGTTGTGCAAAATTGTATTATTTTAACTTGAATGGTTTTGAAGATATTCACTGCAAACCACTAACAGAAATTTACCTTTAGAGAGCTTTAGTTTCCTTAGAAATTTTTTTTTGTCTTATGTTTATAGATAAATTTCTTCATGTTTTTAATTGTAGAAGCCGCCAGCAAAGTATTGCACACTTTTTTCGGAACATCCTGTATATAAGGAAATGAACAAATTTGTAGTAAATAACAAAATTGCAATCAAATTTGCATACTCATCACATTAATAATTTACTCCTAAATAAGTTAATAGTGATTCAACCATGTCAAAGATGTCAAATTCTACTTTATAGGCAACATAGTATTCAGAAAAATACTGTATTTCAAATAAAACCACAATAAAAACTCGTTTCTATTTGAAAAAAAAGTTGAGCATCGTTTGACATTGAAGTTAGTAATTAAAAAAAATATTATTAGGGCCGCTTTGTAGTGCTCGAAAAGAGCTATTTGTTTATTCAAATCGGATAATAAATAACGGAGATACAATTTGGGGCGTTTTTTAGGAAACAGACTGTATGTCTGTATTTTTGCACAATAAAAATATTCTTTTACACAAAATTACTATAAACACGTTAAAACCTATTTGACTATTTTATTTATTATTATTTTATTTTCCCAAAATATCCATAAAGTCTAAGTATAAGTTTTTCACATTTGCTTGTATACCTGTAACTTGGAATAAAATTTTGCAGCCAGTGCGCTTGCGCACCAAAAAGTATAAAATCTTCCAGGCACTTAGAGCGGGCACTAGTTCTTTTGAATCCCTTGAGTTATAGACATCTCCGTATTTGTGCCACCATCAATTTTCCAAAAATGGCTGTGTTCTACAAGTTCAAATCCACCAAGGACTTTTTTTCTGTGCCAGTGGATCAGTGTGACATTTCGAGAAAAGAACTGAAACGAGCTATTATGGCTCAACAAAAACTTGGCCGCAAGGACCACATCGAACTTCAGCTAATTGATGCCAACACCAAAGAAGGTTAGTGTCAATTTCCGATTGTAGTAGTTTAAAAATTTTGCCAACGGCTCTCCCAGGTTGTACCTGTAGATGGCAAAGCATTTCCAAAATTTAATCACATCCTTTTACTGTTTGAAAACTTACCTAAAAATATTTTTGATTTATAGTACAAAATTTTTGAACTACGAGTAAATAAGTTACATATTATTTTGGTGATTTTTTTAAATTTTAATTTTTTCGTAATATTAATTTTTATTCATCCACATATTTTATGTTGTTCGATATATCTTTAATGCTTCCATTCTCATGAAGAGCGCCGCAACAGCGGTTTCGCCGCAAGCGCGGCAATGCATGCGTTGTGCCAACAGCTTTAGTGCGGCGCCGCCGCGCTTGTGCCGACGGGTTTATACATTTTGCTTAAAGAAAACATATCAAAAAAAAAAATACTAATTAAGATGTTTTTTTTTATTGCAGAGTTTACGGACGAGTCGTCAATTAAAAGAAACACGCGTGTCATCGTGGTGCGCAGACCATCATCAGAAACATCCAAAACAAGGAAGATTGAAAAGAATGGGGCCCGTTTTGCGTCGCAAGCCTCCCAGGTGTCTCCATTCTCTGCAACAATAAACCTGGACTCTTTGGATGTTTCTGAAGACAAGAAAGTAGCAATGATGATAGAGCAATCTACTGCAGATTACGACTCCTCCAAGTAAGTCCAATTCTAGATTAACATTTTTTTAATAACCAAATTTTTTTTCTGAAAATGTACGTAGGTATTTTTTTAATGTTGAACTAAAATCTTTTATTGTTACAGATATTCAAATGAACGAAAGCAATTTGGTCCCGTGCCCCGGTACTATACGTGCCACAGGTGCCGCCAGCCGGGGCACTGGATCAAAGATTGCCCCCTGAACAAAGGCCCTGTAAGTAATCAATTTTTAAACAATTTTATGTCTATTTAACCAATTCTGTTTTTTTTTAACTAATGTTGTTTCTTTTATGCAGAACCGCAAAATTCGCAGAAGCAGCGGAATCCCAAATCAGTTTTTGGTACCAGTTGCTGGACCGGAAGTGCCGGGGGCTCTGTTGACCCCAGGTGGCTTCTATGCAGTCCGCCAAGCTCCAGCCAACTCCTGCAGTCCACAGGCATTGCCGTGTAGCGCTCCCGTAAATAAGGTACCAAAGGAGTTACTGTGCCCCCTTTGTACCAAAATTTATGAGGATGCGTCGGTGATGCCGTGCTGTGGGAGCAGCTATTGCGATTTCTGCATTAGGAGCCACTTGATAGAGGATGACGGAGCCCTGTGTCCAGCTTGTTCAAAGCCAGATGTTTGTCCCAGTGAGCTTGTGGTTCATAAATTTCTACGGAGAACCGTGGAAATTTATAGAGCTACTGGGACTGCACAGTACATCGCGGCTGTGAAAGAAGAACCAGAAGAGCAACTGGTACCAAACGCTGACATCAGGCAAACCGGAAAGCGCGCTAGAAGTTGCAGCAGGAGTCCTAGCCGCAACGTGAAGCGGTCGTAAAAACATAATTTTTAGATTGTATGTATGTAGTATTATGTATAGTGTATGTAAGTGTTGTATATATATGTAGTAATTAAGTTATCATTAAGTTATTATTTAAGTGAGTTTATACTTATAAATTATTATTTTTTCAATATAATAATTTTTCTCATTTATGTCTCCTTATTTCTCAATAAAAAACTATTGATAATAATCAAATATTTTTTGCAGTGGAAAGCACCATGTTTAAGCTATTACTATTTAAAGGTCTAGAGGTCCAGAAGCTTCGGAGGTTTTACTTTAAATTTGAAACAAAAATACAGATAAACAATAGTGATCAGTGTGCCAAGTAGAATTCTTAACGACGACTCTTCAAGCCCAAACTGAGGTTAAAAAGTTGCTATAGACTAATTAGGCTTGCATAATCATTTTAAAAAAAAGCTTTCTCGATGGTGGCTATGTAAATCGAATTTTTCCGTCGTCGCTTCCTCGGAGGGTAATTCCCTTTACTGGCGGCGTACTCCTCTACCAAAAAGTCCAAAGCTACGGCAAAAGGCGACAGCCCCCACACCTACAATTGAGAACGTAATGAAAAGATTAAAAAATGACGAATCACACTTTTTCTTGCACGATGGCCACAAAGGGTAGAATAAATAAAGCGTTTCTCTTGTAGCAAAGAATTTCGCGCAACATCAGTATTTCGGCGACCAAAGTTTTGCCACCGCTGGTAGGTAGGGTGTAAATCAAATTCTTTCGTTCCTTAATAGCGGGAAGCTTCAAGCATTCATCTTGCCACTCTAAAAAAAAATTTTTTGTTTAAATTGCATGACAATAGCAAAACTAACCATATAGTTCTTCAATATTTTTGTAAAGTTTTATTAACTCCTTTACCGCCAAGGGATGGCCATAGTAAGGCCCCAAGTTATTAAAGACCGCGTTAACTTGAGTAATTGTGGTCGAGTTCAAGTTATTGGCTTGACTGACCGCTTTTGAGGCATTGTCTAACAACATCTGCTTCATTGCTGTTCCAAAACTTGCATTAATACTCATGTTGCCGAGAGTATTATTGCCCCACTCTGTAACTGTTGGATTATTTGGTAATTTCTCGTCGTTATCTACTGTACCGGTGTCAGACAGCAGCACGTCTATGGCTTCTTCAATTTTTTCATTAGAAGCTTCAATATTCGTGCCCATAAAACTAATTGAGTGTTCGACTTGATTAAAAAATCTGTCCAAGTCTTCCCTGTTACTTTCGTTGAATATGTCTTCAATTTTGTCAACTTTTTTTGGTTCGGGAACTTCAAATCTGCTACTCTCCTGTAATTTAACAGACTCAATTTGTTGCAGCACTTGAGTACTTCTGAGAAATTGGCTTATTTTCTGCGTCGGCCCATTATCAGCGTTTAAATAAGTTTTAAACGCGTCAAACTCTTGTATCACAGGTTTCATGTATGGATCTTGACTTAGTAACAATAAGGTGGCTGTTTCTGATTTTTTTTCATTTTTATTGTCGCCTTGAGTTGCAGTTTTGTCTGTGTTAGAAACAGAGTCTTGCAAAAGCGACGTTTTTGAGCTCGCCAAAGGAATAATTGACGAAGTTTTAGACCCTACTCTGCTGGTTGCACCTCCAGCCCTGTTTTCTTTTGATGCAGTGCTTACAGGAGATTCAGTCGCCTAACCTGAAAAATGTTCTTTTTTTTGGTGATGACGTGTATAAAATTATTAAAACTTACGTTTAAGGGATAAGGCGGAGAATTTATGACTACTAACTTTAGAGCATTTTGCTTGTTGTTTGGCCATCCGCTGTGTAATTGGAATGTTATCAAAAAAATCGAATTCATTTAAGAGAGTGTTGTCTTCATCTAGCAAATCTGAAACGTATTGTACACTTTTTATATTCATACTGTTAATTCACGTATTACCTGCGTTACAATCGCTCATTTTTGGCCGTTTTTTGGAAAAACTCATTTTATTTTCTAATTTTTTGAAAAAATGTCAACACCTTAAACCTAACCTCAAATATAGTGAAAGTTGGTCATGTAGATTCCTATTTTTTATCAAATGAACATACAAAGTGTCGCTCTCTAGTGCCCCCATTTTGAAGATAGTATATCTGTATTTAGTAATAAAGATCACATTTTGATTGCCCCTCGTTATTTTAGGAAATCAAAATATTTAAGATTACTTTAAAGCTGCTAAACCGCAATATTTATAACAAATCATTTATTAATAACAAAACAACCTCGATAACAACTTAAATGGACGTACAGTGTCGCCCTCTAGTGTCCCTATTTTGTAGATAGCATATCTGTACAATGTCTGTATTTAGTGATAAAGATCACATTTTTGATTGCCCCTCGTTATTTTAGGAAGTTAAAATGTTCAAGATTACTTCAAAGCTGCTAAACCGCAATATTTATAACAAATCATTTATTAATAACAAAACAACCTCGATAACAACTTAAATAGACGTACAGTGTCGCCCTCTAGTGTCCCTATTTTGTAGATAGCATATCTGTACAATGTCTGTATTTAGTGATAAAGATCACATTTTTGATTGCCCCTCGTTATTTTAGGAAGTTAAAATGTTCAAGATTACTTCAAAGCTGCTAAACCGCAATATTTATAACAAATGATTTATTAATAACAACTTATGCCATATAAATAAAAGTATTAATATCATCATCATCCCTCTTCATATATTTGTGTTCGATCAGCCACTCCAACTGTTCCTTTATCATCTTTTTGGAAGGAAGAAACATATTCTTTAAAATATCCACCAGTTCAGTTTGCAGGGAAGCATTAGAAATCCTTTTCCTCATCTTCAAAATCTTAATAATAGCCTCTTGAGTTCGAAGAATCCTCAATTGTACAATCGATTGATTATCCTCCATTTGCGACCTTTCGGTGCTAAGCTGCAGTCTGCCTACCAAATTGACCTTAACGAAAAAAAAAAAAAAATTAAAACAGTTGCAATTTCCGTCAAACAAATCTCTACCTTTCCCCTTTTTTGCGGCCTTCCATTCTTGATCAATGCAAAATCTTGGTTAACCCAGAAAACCGTATGTTCAGTGAAGTCTTTGGGGGCACTAACATTAGGGGTGAACAATATCAACTGCCGTTTTAGTTTTGGAAATGCTGCCAATGACCATAAGGTTCGTCGCAATTCAGTATCTGGCAGTTCCGTGGCTAATCTGAGGTTCTCGTAGGTGATTTTGTCGTGGGGTCGCTGGTTCCAAGCGAAGAGCACAGCCATTTGGAAAGTGGTCACGTCAAGATCAAACTTGCCGCCATTGGTCGCGAACGTTATAGTCCCATTGCTCATGTGATGGTACCTACAAATATGGCAAATTTAAATTGGGCGAAAACTGTCGTTTTCTCTCCTAATTAACCAACTTGACGTTTCAATCGTTATATGGCGACCTTCTTCAAAAAAACACTGTTTTGAGTTTAAAAGATAATTTTCTGAAGAAGGTCAAGTAAATTAGAAAACAAAATATGTAGGTTAAGATTATTTCGAATATTTGTTGAAATTTTAGTTACCATTGCAACTTTCTCCCCGAATGCTTCTTCTTATAAAATTCTTCTATTTCTGGAATATAGTCTTCTAATTCAACTGGTAAACTAACTGTGACCCGTTCAGAACCTCGAGCCCAGGCCCCCGCGTTTAAAATTTTTATGTTGATGGCGTCGTGTCTGGCCGTTGAAGTTCGAAACTGGCAATTAAGATCTTCACTAACTTTAATATCTTGGAACATTCTCGCCAATTTGTTTACGTAATCCGCTGGCATCCCTACTTCTCGCAACCACTCGACCATATCTTCTTCTTTTTCACTATCGGCACTGCAAAAGAATTTAATTAGAAAAAAAAAAACAGAAAAAAGCTTAATTACATATGAATAGGAAAAAAAATTAGTGAAAAAGAGCTTTATATCGCAATATGGGCTAGAACTCAGTCTAACCGAAGAGGTAAAAGTTATAACCAACAAGACGCAAGTCTTGTTGGTTATAACTTATGACAGTACAGGGGCGTTTCAAACTTCAGGAAATTAAATTAAGAATGGAGCACCCAAGCTCAACCTACCTAGCATCCAAAATCAGCCTCCTCGTTAAATGAGCTTTGTGGTAACGCATAAAAACATCCTTATTGGAAATATATTTAAGAACTAATAATACATCTCTCAGTCGAGTTTCAATTTCCTCCGTGGTCAGCCTCTTCGACAGTGGCGTCTTCCTGAGCAACATATCGCAATAATTCGCTAGTAACTCCGGGCATTTACTTTCAGGAGCTACGGCTTTCCCGCCAAGATTCCTTCCACTATTTAATTCTAACTTAAAGACAGTTGTGTCGTTAACCACAGCTTTAAACGCCTTATCTCTAGCCGTCAAAAATCTAGGATCATCCGAGAAAGCTTCGTGGACCAACTTGCTGAATTTCCGAAATAACTCCAACAGTCTCTCGACGTACTTTTCCGAATCCTGCGTAATTATATCGGCGGCTGCCACCATATCGGCCAATCCCGCTTGGGTAATGTGATTTTCCAGTTCCTGAAGCATCGGTAGAACGCCCTCCGGCACGCGTTCCAACAATCTAAACATCAGTTGCAATCGTTCCGTCTCTCCGTCTTTGATGAGAGGGGCGCATTCCGCCAGAAGTACGGAAAGAGTGTTGCCCACTAAAACTTTAACGCAACATTGAATTACGCCGTTGCTGCCTGCCTCTAGATAACGTTGGGCTCTAGATTCCTCTTCTCTTAGTTTGGTGTCGGCGTAACGCATGTACGATTGGACGCCATTAGCTTCTAGCTGCTCTGGTCCTTTTAATCTATAAAACATTTCGGTGCTTTGTATATATGCGGCTTCAAAGTTTTCGCGGTATATTTGCAGGCGGTCTTCGGTGTTCGAACAAAGATTTACGTAAGACTCCCTAACGCCTGAAACAATAGACAGTGTTAGGAGTAACTAGAGAAGTTCGTTAGAACGAATCCAAGAAATACAATCACAATCCACGTAATGGGGTGCTTGCATCGTTTTAGCTAAGCGTGTAAAAATTGAGGAAAAAAAATTGTATTCGTATTTTTTTCCTTAAATCGTCAAATTACCTTAAAATTCAAATAAATTAAAAGCTGTGACGTATTAAGAACATAGTTGCAACGATATGTGTAAGAGGGCGCTGGTCACATGATAGTTAACAGTACATACGTTCCCCGTTGAAATTGTCGACAGCAAGATCGCGCCAATGCGGTCGGTAATACAGGTTGCGCTGGACATACCTACCTTACGACGTCACAGGAAAGTTTCAAATTTAAAAATTAGCACAAAGGGCACTTAAAAATTAGCGCAAATCGGCTCCTATGCTTATCACTTGTACCAATAAGCGTATAAAAGTCATAAAAATCACATTTTCTTTATTCAAGCACCCCATTGTCTACAATTTGCAAATTTAAAATTACAAAAAAGTAATAAAATTGGTAAAGGTTAAAAGGGCATTAAAGAAAAGATCAAATATGTGAAGAGTGTAACCGTTCAAATATTTTGTGTTCCTTATACATTCCTTATATCATTTTCTTGCTTTCATTTTTTAAATGTTCGGTAAGGTGTTGTGGCAAAATGTCTTTTGATTAAACTAGATAGCGATACGTTGGAACGTCGCAGGAAAAAACATTTGATAAGTAGTGACCATTCGAGGTGACCCTAAAAATCGGAGAAAGATCGTCAAAACACCAACCATTTGACTAAAAACTCTCAGAAACTCCAGGAATGCTATTTTAATGTCTCCTACAAGTTTTTCTATGTTACACTTGATGATAACGTAAAAAAAAGTTAATTATTTCCGCACCCTCTGTGCATTACTTAATTGTCCGGGTGTACAACGACGTGAAGTGCACCTTCCAAACGCCATTTCTTCAAGAAGTCTTTCTGTTATTATTCATTTTATTTTTTAAAGAAACTATTGATTTCTATTTCTCTCAAGAATATTTATTTATTGAGTACCGCCTGTAACTATGTATTTCCAATTTCCAACTTTAATGTAGATGGGATTTATTACAAAGTGGTGGTGCTCAACATGAGCAAGAGAAGTTTATACTTAAAGTTCTCTAATAATCAAATATTTTTTGATGTACTATTTAAAGGTCTAGAGGTCCAGAAGCTTCGGAGGTTTTACTTTAAATTTGAAACAAAAATATAGATAAACAATAGTGATCAGTGTGCCAAGTAGAATTCTTAACCACGACTCTTCAAGCCAAAATTGAGGTTAAAAAGTTGCTTTCATTGTTTAAAATGGCATTATAATGAAGCTTTACGATGATTTACAAAACAACACCGCAAAAAGTGGGGATTGTAAACAATTAAATCCCTCTTTTGGTTTTAAAAACGTGAAAATGTTTAGCGACGTTTTAAGAAAAGCAAAAACAGTCAACCGCTAATGCTCCTTTATTCAAAATCTTACCGAGAAGTTGTACAGCCGAATTCAAAAGTAATGTCCACCTGCTAAACTCGTTTATTTTTCACATAAAACCAACACAGACATTAAAATTCAAATTAATGCTAAGCATATGAAATAATGAAACAGATGCATTAGTTTTTCTTTAGCTAGTAGAAGAAATTTCAATTTTAAAAGTGTGAGAGGTACAATACTTTTGAAACTGACTGTACAATAACAGGCTGAGGCCCATTGTAAACCAATTTTGACAAACTGAGAGAAATTTTAAAGAAAAAGTAACCCTAGGATTTCGCACTTCTCTAAGCACTCTGGCTAATCCGACAGATTTACAACCCTACCAATGAAGCATTTTAGCCGCAGCCATAAACATTGGGGATCATCTATTCATTGGTTTAAACCACAAAGACGTAGATAGTTGTAATTAACTTTACAGTACCTACAGTTCATTTAACACTCAAATTATAAAAGGTCCCCAAACAAAAAGTTCTCTGAAAAATAACGACTTTTGCCACTTGTTACCAAAAGAAATTTGCACAGTTTCATTAAACAAACCGTTATTTCCCTAAAACTAATTAGCCTAATTGTGTATAAGGAAATGACCCATTTTATAGTAAACAACAAAACTGCAATCAAATTTACATACATTTGATCATATTAATTATTTAGTCCTAAATAAGTTAATGGCGTCTGTATACAAGGTGTTTGTTAAACGCCCCAAGCTGTATCTCCGTTATTTATTGTCCGACTTGAATAAACAAAAAACTTTAGCAAATTATTCTTTAAACACCACAAAGTAATAGTGATTTTTTTAACTATTAACTTCAATATCAAACAATGTTCACCTTTTTTTCAAATGTAAACGTATCTTTTTGATACTTTGGTTTAGTGAAGTAATTTTTGTCTGAATGAAATAGTGCCTAAAAAGTTGAATTTTTATTGGTTCAAACCATAGACGTAGGTAGTTTTAGTTACCTTTATAGTATAGTTCATTTAATTCCAAATTGTAAAGAAGTCTCCACAGAAAAATTTCTCTAAAAAATTATGACTTTTTTCAGTGTTACCAAAAGAAATTTGAAATAAAAAAAAAACTCCACCATAGCAGTTCCATTAGATAAACAGTACTTTCTCTAAAACTAATTAGCCTAATTATACAGGCTGTCCCGAAAAAAAACACGAAGAAAGTTGTTTATAACATAGGGCTAAAAATTCCTTCTAAGGAAATTAGAGCCTTCTAAAAGTAAACCTCTGGTAGTGGTTTGCAGTGAATATCTTCAAAGCCAATCAAGGTAAAATAATGATATGATAGGTAATAATGGTGAATAATGAAATTTTGCCCAACCATTGCTATTTTTGTATGTAATAACAATAAATGTCATTTCATTCGTAATACCTGCCGTGTAACCAAATCTTTAACTCGATTTGACGAAGAAACGGTGTACCCTATCGGTATTCAACAAGAAAACCTTTCTTATCTAGAAAAGTCTAGATATTACAAATCTCAGAGTAAAAAATTGAAAATGGTGCATACAGAAAAGTTAGGGCTATTTTCACTTAGCAGGCTCTGCGCTTGAGACACCCCTATATACACTTTTTAAATTATTTTTATTTCTACTAGTTGCATACAAAAATAGTAATGGTTGTGCAAAATTGTATTATTTTAACTTGAATGGTTTTGAAGATATTCACTGCAAACCACTAACAGAAATTTACCTTTAGAGAGCTTTAGTTTCCTTAGAAATTTTTTTTTGTCTTATGTTTATAGATAAATTTCTTCATGTTTTTAATTGTAGAAGCCGCCAGCAAAGTATTGCACACTTTTTTCGGAACATCCTGTATATAAGGAAATGAACAAATTTGTAGTAAATAACAAAATTGCAATCAAATTTGCATACTCATCACATTAATAATTTACTCCTAAATAAGTTAATAGTGATTCAACCATGTCAAAGATGTCAAATTCTACTTTATAGGCAACATAGTATTCAGAAAAATACTGTATTTCAAATAAAACCATAATAAAAACTCGTTTCTATTTGAAAAAAAAGTTGAGCATCGTTTGACATTGAAGTTAGTAATTAAAAAAAATATTATTAGGGCCGCTTTGTAGTGCTCGAAAAGAGCTATTTGTTTATTCAAATCGGATAATAAATAACGGAGATACAACTAGGGGCGTTTTTTAGGAAACACACTGTATGTCTGTATTTTTGCGCAATAAAAATATTCTTTTACACAAAATTACTATAAACACGTTAAAACCTATTTGACTATTTTATTTATTATTATTTTATTTTCCCAAAATATCCATAAAGTCTAAGTATAAGTTTTTCACATTTGCCTGTATACCTGTAACTTGTAGTAAAATTATGCACCCAGTGCGCTTGCGCACCAAAAAGTATAAAATCTTCCAGGCACTTAGAGCGGGCACTAGTTCTTTTGAATCCCTTGAGTTATAGACATCTCCGTATTTGTGCCACCATCAATTTGCCAAAAATGGCTGTGTTCTACAAGTTCAAATCCACCAAGGACTTTTTTTCTGTGCCAGTGGATCAGTGTGACATTTCGGGAAAAGAACTGAAACGAGCTATTATGGCTCAACAAAAACTTGGCCGCAAGGACCACATCGAACTTCAGCTAATTGATGCCAACACCAAAGAAGGTTAGTGTCAATTTCCGATTGTAGTAGTTTAAAAATTTTGCCAACGGCTCTCCCAGGTTGTACCTGTAGATGGCAAAGCATTTTCAAAATTTAATCACATCCTTTTACTGTTTGAAAACTTACCTAAAAATATTTTTGATTTATGGTACAAAATTTTTGAACTACGAGTAAATAAGTTACATATTATTTTGGTGATTTTTTTAAATTTTAATTTTTTCGTAATATTAATTTTTATTCATCCACATATTTTATGTTGTTCGATATATCTTTAATGCTTCCATTCTCATGAAGAGCGCCGCAACAGCGGTTTCGCCGCAAGCGCGGCAATGCATGCGTTGTGCCAACAGCTTTAGTGCGGCGCCGCCGCGCTTGTGCCGACGGGTTTATACATTTTGCTTAAAGAAAACATATCAAAAAAAAAAATACTAATTAAGATGGTTTTTTTTATTGCAGAGTTTACGGACGAGTCGTTAATTAAAAGAAACACGCGTGTCATCGTGGTGCGCAGACCATCATCAGAAACATCCAAAACAAGGAAGATTGAAAAGAATGGGGCCCGTTTTGCGTCGCAAGCCTCCCAGGTGTCTCCATTCTCTGCAACAATAAACCTGGACTCTTTGGATGTTTCTGAAGACAAGAAAGTAGCAATGATGATAGAGCAATCTACTGCAGATTACGACTCCTCCAAGTAAGTCCAATTCTAGATTAACATTTTTTTAATAACCAAATTTTTTTTCTGAAAATGTACGTAGGTATTTTTTTAATGTTGAACTAAAATCTTTTATTGTTACAGATATTCAAATGAACGAAAGCAATTTGGTCCCGTGCCCCGGTACTATACGTGCCACAGGTGCCGCCAGCCGGGGCACTGGATCAAAGATTGCCCCCTGAACAAAGGCCCTGTAAGTAATCAATTTTTAAACAATTTTATGTCTATTTAACCAATTCTGTTTTTTTTAACTAATGTTGTTTCTTTTATGCAGAACCGCAAAATTCGCAGAAGCAGCGGAATCCCAAATCAGTTTTTGGTACCAGTTGCTGGACCGGAAGTGCCGGGGGCTCTGTTGACCCCAGGTGGCTTCTATGCAGTCCGCCAAGCTCCAGCCAACTCCTGCAGTCCACAGGCATTGCCGTGTAGCGCTCCCGTAAATAAGGTACCAAAGGAGTTACTGTGCCCCCTTTGTACCAAAATTTATGAGGATGCGTCGGTGATGCCGTGCTGTGGGAGCAGCTATTGCGATTTCTGCATTAGGAGCCACTTGATAGAGGATGACGGAGCCCTGTGTCCAGCTTGTTCAAAGCCAGATGTTTGTCCCAGTGAGCTTGTGGTTCATAAATTTCTACGGAGAACCGTGGAAATTTATAGAGCTACTGGGACTGCACAGTACATCGCGGCTGTGAAAGAAGAACCAGAAGAGCAACTGGTACCACACGCTGACATCAGGCAAACCGGAAAGCGCGCTAGAAGTTGCAGCAGGAGTCCTAGCCGCAACGTGAAGCGGTCGTAAAAACATAATTTTTATATTGTATGTATGTAGTATTATGTATAGTGTATGTAAGTGTTGTATATATATGTAGTAATTAAGTTATCATTAAGTTATTATTTAAGTGAGTTTATACTTATAAATTATTATTTTTTCAATATAATAATTTTTCTCATTTATGTCTCCTTATTTCTCAATAAAAAAGTATTGATAATAATCAAATATTTTTTGCAGTGGAAAGCACCATGTTTAAGCTATTACTATCTAAAGGTCTAGAGGTCCAGAAGCTTCGGAGGTTTTACTTTAAATTTGAAACAAAAATACAGATAAACAATAGTGATTAGTGTGAAAAAAAAAACAAGTAGAATTCTTAAAGACGACTCTTCAAGCCCAAACTGAGGTTAAAAAGTTGCTATAGACTAATTAGGCTTGCATAATCATTTTCACACGATAATGCGGTGCAGTGTCTTTTGTAATTGATTTAACTGAATTTACTCTTACATTAAGTTATCTGTTTAATATGCATAATTCCGATGGGCGTAAATAAATATTAATTGTGTAAAATTATTTACCAATTGCACAACGTTTCATTGCTTAAAATGGCTATACAGGGTGATTTAAGTAGCCCGTGCATTAGAAGTTTTTCAACTTCCAGATGGATTAGAAATTTGAAACTTGGGAGGCAGTCATAATCAGTCATGCTTATTCTATCTAAAATATTTTGAGCTCTCTAGCTATACAGGATATGCCAAAAGTCGGTATCAACTTTCTTACTTTAAATGAAAACGTACCATTTTTTCTACATGGTTCAATTGGTCTTCTAACTCTGAGTTTTTATAACACTTGTTATGTGAACTTATCTGACAATTTTTAACATTATGTTAATTTATGTGAAAAAAATGGTCGATGTGGTAGCTTACGAAGAAATTCGTATCTGTCAGACGGTTCAGAATTTATGAAAACCAATTTGTAAAGTACTTAGTTCGAAGTCTAGACTAACCTCTGATATTTTAATGGTAAATATTGGAACCAAAAATGGTCAAGAAGTATTTTTTTTCAAATGACACCTACTGAATTTTTTTTTGCTACATTCGATAAAAAATTGTATTTTGGGATAAGTTACTTAAGCATTCCCTATACCTAACTTCATCCCCTATCAAATTAAAAATTAAAATCCAGAAATTCCATCAATATTACCAAAAGATTTTTTGGCTTTTCAAGTATGCCATGGAAACAAAAGACAATTGCAACAATTTAATTATGAAATGAATACCTTGCTAATTTTATAAAACAACAACAACAAAAACTATCAAAATGGTGCTCACATTGAACATTTAAATTAGAATTTTGTTAAGATGGTTCTTGATAGTTTTTGTTTCATAAAATTAGTAAGGCATTCATTTTATAATTAAATTGTTGCAATTGTCTTTTGTTTCCATGGCATACTTGAAAAGCCAAAAAATCTTTCGGCAAGATTAAGGGAATTTCTGGATTTTTATTTTTAATTTGATAGGGGATGAAGTTAGGTATAGAGAATGCTCAAATGAGTCATCCCGAAATACGATTTTCTATCGCATGGAGGAAAAAAAATCAGTAGGTGCCATTTGAAAAAAATGACTTCTTGACCATTTTTGGTTGCGATATTTGAAAATTGTCTGCGCCCATATGGTACAAAATGAAACCACCATTAAGATATCAGAAGTTAGTCTGGACTTCGAACTAAGTACTTTACAAATTGGTTTTTTGGCGGTCGGGTGCAGGTATGGCATGTGGCGTAGCGAGGATAAAAGTGTTATTCCTCAACCGGGATTCGAACCCGGGTCTCCCAATTGCCGGTTGGTTGCTCTGACCGCTAAGCTATCGAGGGAACACAATCAGCCTCGCCGTGCGCCCATACTAGTGCACCGCCACAGTTTTCATAAATTCAAAACCGTCTGTCAGATACGAATTTCTTCGTAAGCTACCACATCGACCATTTTTTTCACATAAATTAACATAATGTTAAAAATTGTCAGATAAGTTTACATAACAAATGTTATGAAAACTCAGAGTTGGAAGATCAATTGCACCATGTAGAAAAAATGATACGTTTCCATTTAAAAAAAGAAAGTTGATACCGACTTTTGGCACAGCCTGTATAGCTAGAGAGCTTAAAATATTTTAGATAGAATGAGCATGACTGATTATGACTGCCTCCCAAGTTTCAAATTTCTAATCCAATTGGAAGTTGAAAAACTTCTAATGCACGGGCTACGTGAATCACCCTGTATATTAAAGTTTTACGATGGTTTACAAAACAACACCGCAAAAAGTGGAGATTGTAACCAATTACATTCCTCTTTTGATTTTAAAAACGTGAAAATGTTTAGCGACGTTCTAAGAAAAGCAAAAACAGTCAACCGCTAAGAAGTCAATGCTTCTTTATTCAAAATCTTACCGAAAAGTTGTACTTACAGCCGAGTTCAAAAGTAATGTCCACTTGCTAAACTCGTTTATTTTCCACATAAAACCAACACAGACATTAAAATTCAAATTTATGCTAAGCATATGAAATAATGAAACAGATACATTAGCTTTTCTTTAGCTAGTAGAAGAAATTTGAATTTTAAAAGTGTGAGATGGACAATACTTTTGAAACTGACTGTACAATAACAGGTTGAGGCCCATTGTAAACCAATTTTGACCAACTGAGAGAAACTTTAAAGAAAAAGTGACCCTAAGATTTCGCACTTCTCTAAGCACTCTGGCTAATCCAACAGATTTACAACCCTAGCCATGAAGCACTTTAGACTCAGCCATTAAACATTGTAGATCATCTCTTTACTGGTTTAAACCACAAAGACGTAGATAGTTGTATTTAACTTTACAGTACAGTTCATTTAACACTCAAATTATAAGAAGGCTCCACAGGAAACATTCTCTGAAAAATAACGACTTTTCCTACTTGTTACCAACAGAAATTTGCCCAGTTTCATTAGACAAACCGTTATTTCCCTAAGAGCCGAATGACACGATACTGATTTTAGTACTGATTTCAGTACTGAATCTGCGCGCGCAGCTTTTCGGCAGTTTCAGTTCCGATCTTAGGACAAGTTTGGGAATTTTAACAAGAACAAAATGCATCACTAAGCGCCAATTAAAGTCAATTTGCATACAAGAAAATAGAACAGTGTCAAATTTCTTGGATGTAGTAGCACTAAATTTTCAGTACTGAAATCAGTACTAAAATAAGTATCGTGTCATACGGCTCTAAAACTAATTAGCCTAATTGTGTATAAGAAAATGAGCCATTTTATAGTAAACAACAAAACTGCAATCAAATTTACATACATTTGATCATATTAATTATTTAGTCCCAAATAAGTTAATAGCGTCTGTATACAAGGTGTTTGTTAAAAAACGCCCCAAGCTGTATCTCCGTTATATTTATTGTCCGATTTGAATAAACAAAAAACTTTAGCAAATTATTCTTTAAACACCACAAAGTGACCTTAATAGTGATTGTTTTAACTATTAACTTCAATATCAAACAATGTTCACCTTTTTTTCAAATGGAAACGTATTTTTTTGATACTTTGGTTTAGTGAAGTAATTTTTTTCTGAATGAAATATTGCCTTAAAAGTTGAATTTTTATTGGTTCAAACCATAAAGACGTAGGTAGTTTTAGTTACCTTTATAGGACAGTTAATTGAAAAATTATGACTTTTTCCAGTGTTACCAAAAGAAATTTGAAATAAAAAAACTCTACCATAACAGTTCCATTAGATAAACAGTTCTTTCTCTAAAACTAATTAGTCTAATTATACAGGGTGTCCCGAAAAAAGTGTGCAATATTTTACCGGCGGCTTCTACAATAAAAAACACGAAGAAAGTTGTTTATAACATAGGGCTAAAAATTCCTTCTAAGGAAATTAGAGCCTTCTAAAAGTAAACCTCTGTTAGTGGTTTGCAGTGAATATCTTCAAAGCCAATCAAGGTAAAATAATGATATGATAGATAATAATGGTGAATAATGAAATTTTGCCCAACCATTGCTATTTTTGTATGTAATAACAATAAATGTCATTTCATTCGTAATACCTGCCGTGTAACCAAATCTTTAAATCGATTTGACTAAGAAACGGTGTACCCTATCGGTATTCAACAAGAAAACCTTTCTTATCTAGAAAAGTCTAGATATTAAAAATCTCAGAGTAAAAAATTGAAAATGGTGCATACAGAAAAGTTAGGGCTATTTTCACTTAGCAGGCTCTGCGCTTGAGACACCCCTATATACACTTTTTAAATTATTTTTATTTCTACTAGTTGCATACAAAAATAGTAATGATTGTGCAAAATTGTATTATTTTAACTTGACTGGTTTTGAAGATATTCACTGCAAACCACTAACAGAGGTTTACCTTTAGAGAGCTTTAGTTTCCTTAGGAATTTTTTTTTGTCTTATGTTTATAGTCAACTTTTTTCATGTTTTTAATTGTAAAAGCCGCCAGCAAAGTATTGCACACTTTTTTCGGGACACCCTGTATGCAGGGTGTTTCAACGAGAACCGCCGGTGCCAAATTGCGTATTTCTAATGGAGTTAAAAATTTGAAATTTAACAGAAATAAACTACAATAATTAATTCACTACAAGATGACATTATCGCTTTTTTCTTTTTTTAAACGGTGTGAGTTTTTACTTTCGATCCCGGTTTCATATTGAAATATTCACTTTATCTCTTTGATTTTCTTCAAGCTCATGATTACGACCTCCAAGATTGATAATGAATAATTGAAATATTTTTATATCAAACCGTTATTGAATTATATGGATTTTTAAATTTTAGTGCTGAAGAGATTTTTGATTGACAGCATGACAGCTTTGTGGTCCTATACCTAGTCGATTTGCGGCTAACCACATTGTACTGCAAAGATCTTTAAGTAGGTACCGCTAATAAGTAACCAAATGGTCTAAGCGTCTTTGTTATAAAATTTGACAACTTCAATAAAGCAGTCGTGTCAAAATCCTGCACACTTCTTAAAAACCCAATTAGCCATACTTCAACTACAAATTTCAAATTTTTAACAACAGAAACGTATATCTGGCGATATTACGAACATAATAATAATAAAAAAATATATTGAAAATTTCTGAAAAAGCACATTATGGCGTCCCGACGGCGCATATAATTAATTATGGACCAAACAACGACGCCACATTGTAGTGCATCAATTAAAGTTTATTTCTGCCAAATTTCAAATTTTTAACTCCATTGGAAATATGCAATTTGGCACCGGCGGTTCTCGTTGAAACAGTTGTATAAGGAAATGAACAAATTTCTAGTAAATAACAAAACTGCAATCAAATTTACATACTCATCATATTAATAATTTAGTCCTAAATAAGTTAATAGTGATTCACCCATAACAAAATATTGATAAATTTAAAGTCATTTATAGATTTCCTGTAACGTCAATGGACAGTTACTGGAAACTTACCCTCCCTATAATCTCGAATTCTTCCAATGTACATTTTTTCATAAGCACTTGATAAAATCTTGTAACTCCACTGGAAATTCTGTAGACTCAATTTGGAAAACCTAGGAAACTTGAAAATGTCCAGAAAACGAAACGGTAACTTTTGAGCAAACCAAAGCAGATACGACTTTACAACGGAAATGGTTGGAAATTTCAAAAGGCAATCTGCACGACTTGTGACAACTCACCTATAACTAATTGTGAATCAAAGGCTTCTCCATTCCTTTCTGCATGCACTAATTTCATGGCACTGTCTTGCAGTCGATGTTTTATATCGCTGAAAATACTCTCGTTCCACGAGTCAAGCATCAATTTCCTGACGATACTCTCATCGGTGGCCCCCTTTTTGCCTCCACCACTTTGTACACTGGCGCTCCCCGAGGTGGTTTTGCCCTGCAACGACGTCTCTAATTGTCGAAACGGAGTAGGCAAGTAGTTGCATTGCGTAAAAAACTTCCTCCATTCGGCTATGTAGGCCTTCAATAGCGCTTCTTCCTGTCTTTGAGCCAAAACTCTGGCCTGCGCCTGTTTTATAAACTGAACGATATCCTCCTGCAAATGGTCCCTGAGCTTGACCGAGCCCTTCTCGTCCCACAAACAGACCAAATGGACGTCGTAGAACAATTCCTGCCATTCGTTAGGCGAGACCGGTTCTTGTTTCAACAGCTTCAACACGATGGGGCGCATGGTGGGCCATTTATCTTCGAACTTCAGTTGGCCCTTTTCCTGTGCAATAACCACAATGTTTAGGTGGAAAAAAACTGGAATACTGGCTTACTTTCAGCATTTTGGACGTCACCGAATTCATTGTGGAGATATGTACTTTTACATTTCTATGGCACAAAAAGAGCTAACGAACGTTTTCTGCGATGAAAGAACATGGAACATAAGTTGCAATTACCTACAAATTAGAAATCCTTCAGTAGTTTGCGCTGCCGCAACCTTTCGCTTATAATGCTAAAAGTTAAAAATGGTAAAATGGACTAAATGGAAAAAAATGACATGTAAATAGTATGGCGCCGCATTAGGGTAAGGGGCGAAGAGAGGAGCAATCGGATTTGACGTGACAGGATTGGCGCGAGCGCCCCGCGTAATTAATTACGACGAATTACTTAATCCCTAAGGACAAAGCAAATTTATCCTTGGGCGCCTCACATCGCAAGATCAAAGGGGCTTGATCAGTAATAAATCAGTAGCAAAATTTTACGACCTGCAGCTTAAAATTAATCGACAATTGCAGTAAATTTTTTGAATATTGGAGCAGGAGCACCAATGCTATCGGAAATGTCAATTTCTTCTTAAAATCCCTAACAACGCTTCCAATTTGGAGAGATATACAGAATGTCCCAAAAAAGTGTGCAATATTTCTTTACATACGTGTTTTATGATAGAATGTAAGAAAAAAGAGTTCGTAAACTTAAGGCAAAATATAATCCCTAAGGAAGCTACAGGCCCCTAAAGGTGGACCGCTCTGAATAATTTTGATTCAATATCTCCAAAGCCGTCAGTGGCAAAATAATGAGATTTTGCACAACTATTAATCTTTTTGTGCGTAACCAGTTATAGAAATTATTTGAAAACTAAAACCAGGGGTGTCCCAAACAAAGGGGTCGTAGGGTTTAAAATAACGTCAAATTTCCGGTGTGTCTAATTTCTAGTTTTTGGTTGTAAAATATTGAATTTCCAAGTATTCCACATAATAAAGGTACTCTTGTTCAGTACCGATAGGATGCACCGTTTTCGAATAAATGTTTTATTGCATAGTACTTACAAATTGCAAATTAGAATAAATTTTTCATTAATAGTTTTAAAAAAACGTACTTACCTCAGTAGGTATGTACCTACTGAAGTACGTGGCATTGTAAACAATTACCTTTTTTGGTTTTAAAAACGTAAAAATGTTCAGTGACATTTTAAGAAAACCAAAAATAGTCAACCACTAAGAAGTCAACGCTCCTTTGTTCAAAATCTTACCGAGAAGTGGTACAATAACAGGATAATCCCCATTGTTAACAAATTTTAAGCCAACGAGAGAAACTTCCAAGAGAAAGTGACTCTAGGATTTCGCTCTTGTGCTAAGCCGACAGATTTTACTACCCTACCCATCAAGCGCTTCAAACTCAGCCATAAACATTGCGGATCATCTCTTTATTGGTTTAAACCATAAAGACGTAGATAGTTGTATTTAACTTTACAGTACAGTTCATTTAACACTCAAATTATAAGAAGTCTTCACAGAAAATCTTCTCGGAACAATTACGACTTTTGCCACGTGTTACCAAAAGAAATTTACCCAGTTTCATTAAACAAACCGTTATTTCCCTAAAACTAATTAGCCTAATTGTGTATAATGAAATAAACCATTTTATAGTAAATAACAAAATTGCAATCGAATTTACATACATTTGATCATATTAATAATTTAGTTCTAAATAAGTTAATAGTTTCTGTATCAAGGTGTTTATTAAAAAACGCCCCAATCTAAGTTATTTATTGTCCGATTTGAATAATCAAAAAACTTTAGCAAATTATTCTTCAAGCACCACAAAATGGACTTAATAGAGATTTTTTTAACTATTAGCTTCAATGTCAAACAATGCTCAACAAATTTTTCAAATGGAAACGTATTTTCTTGATATTTTGGTGTAGTAAAGTATTTTTTTCTGAATACAGTGATGCATAAGAAATTGAATTTGGTGTAATTTTTATTCAACAAAATAATTAAAACGTTCATCAAAATTACGTTAGATTTTTTGTAAAATTGTGCCTTAGAACACAAATGTTTTATTGAAATAACACCAAATATTTGAATAAAACTATAAAATTGTATTTTCTGAATGTTTTTCGCAACACACACAAAAAATTTAACGTTAATTCTTGCAAACATTTTAAATATTTTGTTGAATAGATATTATACCATATTCTACTTTTTAAACAGCATTGTATTCAGAAAAATATTGTCCTTCAAATAATACTATTAAAAAATACGTTTCTGTTTGAACAATAATTAAGCATCTTTTGACATTGAAACAGTAATTAAAAAAATCATTATTAGGACCACTTTGTAGTGCTTAAAAAATAATTTTCTCAAGTTATTGTTTATTCAAATCAAATAATAAATAACGAAGATACAACTTGTTTTTTTTTTTTAGAAAATAGCCTGGATGTTTGTATACTTTGAGCAATAAAAATATTCTTTTATAGAAAATCACTATAAACACGTCAAAACTCATTTAACTATTTTATTTATTATTATTTCATTTTTCCAAAATATCCATAGTCTTGTTCTTCACATTTGCTTGTATACCTGTAACTTAATTTGTAATAAATTTTGCAGCCAGTGCGCTTGCGCACCAAAAAGTATAAAAGCTTTCAGGCACTAAGAGCAGGCACTAGTTCTTTTGAATCCCTTGCATTAGAACCTTGTCCGTATTTGTGCCACTATCAATTTTCCAAAAATGGCAGTGTTCTACAAGTTCAAATCCACCAAGGATTTTTTTACTGTGCCAGTGGATCAGTGCGACATTTCGGGAAAAGATTTGAAAGCAGCTATCATGGCGCAACGAAAACTTGGCCGCAAGGACCACATCGAACTTCAGCTAATTGATGCCAACACCAAAGAAGGTTAGTGTCAATTTCCGATTATATTAGTTTAAAAATTTTGCCAACGGCTCTCCAAGGTTGTACCTGTAGGTGGCAAAACATTCCCAAAATTTAATCACAATCTTTTACTGTTTGAAAACTTACCCAAAAATATTTTTGATTTATGGTACAAAATTTTTGAACTACGAGTAAATAAGTTACATAATTATTTTGGTAATTTTTTTAATTTTTAATTTTATCGTAATATTAATTTTTATTCATCCACATATGTTGTTCGATATATCTTTAATGCTTCCATTCTTATGAAGAGCGCCGCAACAGCGGTTTCGCCGCAAGCGTGGTAATGCATGCGCTGTGCCAACAGCTTTAGTGCGGCGCCGCCGCGCGGCTGTGCCGCAACTGTGGCGCCGGGTTTATACATTTTGCTTACAGAAAACATACCCAAAAAAATACTAATAGACGTTTTTTTTTATTGCAGAGTTTACGGACGAGTCGTCAATTAAAAGGAACGCGCGTGTCATCGTGGTGCGCAGACCATCATCAGAAACATCCAAACCAAGAAAGATTCAAAAGGATGGGGCCCGTTTTGCGTCGCAGGCCGCCCAGGTGTCCCCATTCTCCGCGACAATTGACCTGGACTCTTTGGATGTTTCTGAAGACAAGAAAATAACAATGATGATAGAGCAATCTACTGCAGATTACGACTCCTCCAAGTAAGTCCAATTCTAGATTAACATTTTTTTAATAACCAAATTTTTTTTCTGAAAATGTGCGTAGGTATTTTTTTTAATGTTGGACTAAATTTTTTTATTGTTACAGATATTCAAATGAACGAAAGCAATTTGGTCCCGTGCCCCGGTACTATACGTGCCACAGGTGCCGCCAGCCGGGGCACTGGATCAAAGATTGCCCCCTGAGCAAAGGCCCTGTAAGTAATCAATTGTTAAACAAATTTATGTCTATTTAACCAATTCTGTTTTTTTTTAACTAATGTTGTTTCTTTTATGCAGAACCCGCAGAATTCGCAGAAGCAGCGGAATCCCAAATCAGTTTTTGGTACCAGTTGCTGGACCGGAAGTGCCGGGGGCTCTGTTGACCCCAGGTGGCTTCTATGCAGTCCGCCAAGCTCCAGCCAACTCCTGCAGTCCACAGGCATTGCCGTGTAGCGCTCCCGTAAATGAGGTACCAAAGGAGTTACTGTGCCCCCTTTGTACCAAAATTTACGAGGATGCGTCGGTGATGCCGTGCTGTGGGAGCAGCTATTGCGATTTCTGCATTAGGAGCCACTTGTTAGAGGAAGACGGAGCCCTGTGTCCAGCGTGTTCACAGCCAGGTGTTTGTCCCAGTAAGCTTGTGGTTCATAAATTTCTACGGAGAACCGTAGAAACTTATAGAGCTACTGGGACTGCACAGTACATCGCGGCTGTGAAAAAAGAACCGGAAGAAGAGCAACTGGTACCAAACGCTGACATCACCCAAACCCATTCCCAAACCAGAAAGCGCGCTAGAAGTGGCAGCGAGAGTCCTAGCCGCAACGTGAAGAGATCGTAAAAACATAATTTTTAATTTGTATGTCTGTAGTATCATGTATAGTGTATGTAAGTGTTGTGTATATATAGTAATTAAGTTATCATTAAGTTATTATTTAAGTTATTATTTAAGTTATTATTATTTAAGCTTATAATACTTATAAATTATTATTTTTTCTCAATATAATAATTTCTCTCATTTATATCTCTTATTTTTCAGTAAAAAACGATTTTATCCTACATTCTAAAATTACTAAAAAACTTAAAAAAAAAACGATAAAGTAAAATAGTTTTTACTTTTCTATCTATTCTTTCTCTCTTCTATTTCTCAAACCATGCTTGAAATGTTCTTCTTGTGATTAAGAATTTAACACTTGTTACCTCCTTATTAGTCTCTCGCCCATAAAAAAGTTGAGAATAATATCGCGGCTATATTTTTCCACCCTTTTTTTTGATTTATCGGGGTCGCAAATAAGGGCGCCACTTTTGAATTTGGCGTTTCCGTTAGTATAAGATCGCCCGTAGGATGGCGCTCAATGTTGTCACCATTTTCACCATTTACATACGTTTGATCCCCTCTCTTCCTTGTGGTTTGAATGAGGACTGAAAGATTTGACGTTTGTGGGGTGCGCGAATTGACGTCTGTAGTCTCGGCCCAATTATTCAATTATATTAATTGTCCGTAAGAATTAACAGGACGAAATGGCTTCTAACAAACTTGGAATGATGGTGAGCCCCAAGCGCCAAACAATAACTGCTGTGGCTGCCGTCGAAAATTGTTACATAATAACGCAGAGGTTATCTGGTTCTTTCAGGTGCGCTCCTTCAGCACCGGCAACATCTCCAGCCAACTGGTGAAGCCCCCAATTCAAATTTTCGGCATCGACGGTCGTTACGCCACCGCTCTATACTCGGCAGCCAGCAAACAGAAAGCCCTAGAGTCGGTCGAAAAGGAACTCGTCAAGTTCCAAGGAACCATGAAAACCGACTTGAAGTTGCGCGAATTTATCCAAAATCCCACTATTCAACGTCAATTGAAATCCGACGCGCTTAAAGCGGTAGCTGCGAAAATCCCCCTTGGGCCTCAATCCTCAAATTTGCTGCAGCTTTTGGCCGAAAATGGCCGGCTTAAAAAGCTCGACGGTGTCATTAATGCTTTCAAAGTTATTATGGCGGCACATCGCGGAGAGGTAATGATGATTTTTTTTTTTGTTGGGTTTTAATGATTTTGTTTAGGTGACGTGTGAAGTGATCACTGCCAAGGAGTTGGATTCCGCCCAAAGGCAGAAATTGGAAGGTGTTCTTAAGAGTTTTCTCAAGCCAAATCAATCGATCACTCTAACCTCTAAGGTTGATCCTTCCATCATTGGAGGCATGGTTGTTAGTATTGATGATAGGTATGTGGACATGAGTGTGGCCAACAAGATCAAGAAGTACACAGACCTAATCAGCACTGCTGTATAAGTGGTTAAATTGTATCTCAGCGATATAGATGGCGTTATGAATAGTTCAATAAAGAAATAAGAAAATATGTTGCATTGTAATTAATTGTCCATGGGCATCTCCTTGTGTTTCACGTTTTCAGTCAATTATTTATGTATTTTATATAAAAAGAACATTGTTTAATAAGATTACTTATACAGGGTGGGGCAATAGTGCGTCTGAGTTCTGTGATATCGTTGATTGAGGTATATATCTCAATCAACGGTGATATAGTTAGAAATTTTATTTAAAAAACAAACTAGAAAAAAAAATCTATAACCGGAAATTATTTTTGAACATACTGAGTGAGCCAAGATTATACAGAAGCAAGTGCAATTTTTTTAAATAAAGGGTTGTATGTAAACAAAGATTTTTTGGCGCCTTTTCTAGACTCTTCACTCCAATATTATTACTTACTATTTCCAAATCACTTGGTTGTAGTAATTTTTTTTATTCAAATAATTGCGTCGTCAAACACCTACAGTAACTGGTTGTCACTCTTCATAAATCAATAAAGTGCAACATAGCGCCCACAGCATTAAAAAATAGCAAGTTAGCATTTTTGGCAAAATGATGATGACGTGACGCTAAGCGTCTTTCAACCCCACCGTTAGTGACACATTGGGCATGCGCTGTCTCCACAAAAACATGACAACTACCACATCACCAATTTTGGTTACAGCAAGTTTGCACGTCCTCTAAAGCCAATACTCCCTTTTGAAGCTTGGAATATGCTTCTTCATATTACTTTCGGATTACAAATAGATTATAATGGTTCTTCCGCTATTGTTTGTTTAAAGAGGATAAAAAACGATGATGGGATAGGTAGGTGGGTCGACACTATGAACACTCCAACTGTCTGGTCATACTTTACTCCTTGTTAAATTAAAGTATCTACAATTCCGACCTAAATACATGAAACACTAAATATAAATATACCAATTAATTCCTTGAACCTGTTAAGAAATATATAAAACTCGTAAAATTAACTTCCGTTCAAGCAGGTAAATCCGCGGGTTTGTGTTTAGTTGACAGAAGGTTCGATGGTCTCCCCTCCGCGGATTTGACCCCAGCCGATAAGACGCCAATGTTTCTCAACACGCCGACTAAGCGCGATTTTCTCGCCCACCTCGGTACACACGGGGTTCGTCAACGCTATCTTGACCAAATCAGCTTTGGTAGCCACCACTCGGCCCCCAGTACTTAACGAACCGATGTTGACCAACAAAACTTCACTTTTGGACAACTTCTGCACCTTGGCACCTTTCTTATCTCCTTCCGTGCGAACGCCCAACAAACGTTTGAGAAGATAGTAACTCACCTGAAATTATTTAATTTCAAACAAAATAACGACAAAACAAGACAAACCTCAAGCTCAATAAAAATGCTCGGTAAAGCCCCAACCGCCCCCAAAACTTGGCCCACCAGACGATCGGCCCGGCACAGAGTCGGCTCGATTTTCGTGCCCACCCCAATTAGACCTCCGGGCACGGCGAATTGCAGCTCGTTCTGTTCGGTGTAGAGCGAAACGATGCGGGAGAAAATCGGACGACACGTCAACTTGCCTTCAGAGTCTTTGCTGACCAGGCCAGGTCTCACCTAAAAATTAGAAATCTCAGTAAAAGTGCGGTGACGTGACAGAATGGGTTACCTCAATTTCTTGTCCTACTTTCAAAACACCCCGAAGAATACTACCGCCAGCAACGCCCCCTTTCAAGTCGTTCACTTCACAGCCCGGCTTGTTCACGTCGAAGGACCGAATGACGATCAGGCGGGGCTCCGCGGTGAAATCGCGCACGGGAACCGGGATTTTCTTCGTGATGTACTCGCAGAGAACCTGCCGAAAAAAAAAATCTCTCATACAGGGTGAGTAACTAGGATAAACGTTAAAAAATAGGAGCTTAGTGGTTGAAACAAAAACTTCAAACCTGTCGAAAAAAATAATCTCTACAGGGTGTGTATAGGGTGTTTCAAAAAAATCGAATATTTTTTTTTTTTAAATGGTCGGCAAATTCTGTCAGAGAATGCTAAAATAAAGACCTCGTCAAAATTTGAGCTCTTAATTTAAAGATTTAGTGGTCGCGGTTCGCAACTTTCTATTTCCCATTTAAATAACATAAGAAATAAATATTTTTAACTTTAGAATTTTATACCTCTGGATTGAATGAACTTATGGCAATGACCAATTCAGATTCTTATAGGAAATTTAATGCTCTACAAAAAAGGTCTCTTATAATTTTTCCATAAATTGAATCCTTCCAGAGTTATTCAAGGTCAAAGTTTAATTTGAACCGATTTTTCGGGTTTTTCAACTTTTATCATTATGTAATAAAAAAATATCACACATTTATATCTGAGACATACGGAAGGTGATAAAAAAAATGAGAACAAATGTTTAACGACAAATTATAAATGATATTCTAAAAGAAAAGGGTAGAAATTAAAAATAATCAATTGTCCAACTGTTATATTAAGGCTTTTTTATTACAATTAGAGTACATCTCTCTGTGCTTTTTTACAACTTGTAATAGATACTGAAAATCTTCTTCATTTTTTGTTAAAGTTTGATTGTACTCAGTTAATAAGGAAACACCGCGTTCTTTAATGGTACAGTGATTATCACGTAGGAAAAAAATTATTTTCTAGTTAGAAATATAATAAATTTTCATAATATGACAAACAACAATTATTGCCAAAATCTGATAAATGAAAAATAATAACCCCTTTAATTAAATTTTTTATTATTAGTTACAAAGAAAACGTATCGTAATGTAATCATCATGTTTAATAATAAAAGTACTATTTTCAACTATTCTGTTGAAATTATCATTTAAAAATTATTGAATATTGGATTGGTTATCTATTCTGTAATCCCTCTGCCGGTAAGAAACGTATACGTAATAGGTATACGTTTCTTCCGAGTCGATGCACTCATACGTAAACTTGATTTTGACACTTGTCATCGGTACTTACGGGCAGAGGGATTACAGAATAGATAACCAATCCAATATTCAATAATTTTTAAATGATAATTTCAACAGAATAGTTGAAAATAGTACTTTTATTATTAAACATGATGATTACATTACGATACGTTTTCTTTGTTACTAATAATAAAAAATTTAATTAAAGGGGTTATAATTTTTCATTTATCAGATTTTGGCAATAATTGTTGTTTGTCATATTATGAAAATTTATTATATTTCTAACTAGAAAATAATTTTTTTCCTACGTAATAATCACTGTACCATTAAAGAACGCGGTGTTTCCTTATTAACTGAGTACAATCAAACTTTAACAAAAAATGAAGAAGATTTTCAGTATCTATTACAAGTTGTAAAAAAGCACAGAGAGATGTACTCTAATTGTAATAAAAAAGCCTTAATATAACAGTTGGACAATTAATTATTTTTAATTTCTACCCTTTTCTTTTAGAATATCATTTATAATTTGTCGTTAAACATTTGTTCTCATTTTTTTTATCACCTTCCGTATGTCTCAGATATAAATGTGTGATATTTTTTTATTACATAATGATAAAAGTTGAAAAACCCGAAAAATCGGTTCAAATTAAACTTTGACCTTGAATAACTCTGAAAGGATTCAATTTATGGAAAAATTATAAGAGACCTTTTTTGTAGAGCATTAAATTTCCTATAAGAATCTGAATTGGTCATTGCCATAAGTTCATTCAATCCAGAGGTATAAAATTCTAAAGTTAAAAATATTTATTTCTTATGTTATTTAAATGGGAAATAGAAAGTTGCGAACCGCGACCACTAAATCTTTAAATTAAGAGCTCAAATTTTGACGAGGTCTTTATTTTAGCATTCTCTGACAGAATTTGCCGACCATTTAAAAAAAAAAATATTCGATTTTTTTGAAACACCCTATGTGTAACTAATACACAAGTTAAAGGGTGGGAAATTTGGTGGTTGTTACCTCAATGTTGTACTTCAGCTGGGCGGAAATAGGGATGATCGGCGCTCCTTCGGCGACGGTTCCTTGCACGAACTTGACGATTTGCTCCTGTTGCTCTTTGGCCTGGCCCTCTTTCACCAAATCAATTTTGTTTTGCAGGATAATGATGTGCTTCAACTTCATAATTTCGATGGCGGCCAAATGTTCGCTGGTTTGCGGTTGAGGGCACGACTCGTTTCCTGTACAACGAAAGTTTTTAAAAGCTCGATGAATTTTTGATTGTTTAGCTACCGGCGATGAGGAGTAAAGCTGCGTCCATCACGGCAGCTCCGTTCAGCATGGTGGCCATGAGGATGTCGTGACCGGGGCAGTCGACGAAACTGACATGTCGAATCAATTGAAACCGACCGGTACAGGCGGGCCTCAAGCACGGAAAACTGTCGTCTTTTGAGGAAGCACCCGAGATGTAACAAGCTGGTCTTGGACATTTGGCGTTGTCGCATTTATAAATTTTAGCGTTGGCATACCCTTCAACAAAGTTTAGGATTAATTGATGCCGACAGAAGCAATGATGTTTTTGCGCTTTGCAAGTGCGATAAGAAAGCTTCTCTTCAGAAAAGGTTAGGAACGAGAAGAATGCTTTGCAATTATTTATTACAATAGAAACATCATAAAAAAGGAATGGGGCAGTGTCATTAATTATACAACTTACTAGCTTAGCTACAACTACTATTATGCTAGAAATTCGACTTTCATGAATAAAATTGAAACATAATAATATAGTTAATAAAAAATAGAGTAATGGATCAATTAATTAATTAATTTTAACTCCTTATTTCACTGAGCCGCCCGATTTAAATCGAATTAAGTCAAAGAGGACCAATGCCCACGTAACTTATCGTTTTAATCATATGTCAAATTCGTTTCAATTTCGTAAATGTCGGCGCTAAATTAAATCGGCGGCAACTTGCATTTTACAGTTAAAATTGAGCGCAACCGATTTGCGCTGCTTCGCCCACTTTGCCAGGCGTAAGCCGAGTTGAAATTAATCCATTAGAACCCAGCGTACCTCCGTAAAATGATACACGCTGGTCAATCAAATATACAGGGTTTTCGCAACGCACCTCAAGGATAATAGTTTGATCCCATCAAATCGAAAATGTTTTTCCGCGCATTCTGTACTACAACTGAATTAACTATTTTTGAGTAACGCATACCATAAACAAAATCAACTAACGGTTAGTAAAAGAATAAAAGCAAAAAATTCGGATAAAGTGAAAGAATTTACCGAAAAACGATCAGAGGTTTGAACCTGCGACGGTGGCAATTGAGGGTCCAATACAATAAGTGGACAAGCCCGTTTTCAATAGGGAAAAAATCTTTATACATATATTTTTTCAAGCTGCACAGGAGAAGAAAAAGAAATCACCCGACTAACACATTTCTAAAACATCAGAAAATTAATCTGGAAATTTAGATTATTTGTAAGAAATAACGTTTTTTGACGCTCCTATTCACTTATTGCTTTGAACCCCCAATCGCCGTTTAAAATTTGTCCGTTGAGCCAACAGGACGAGAAAACTTGTACGCTGAACAATTGACCTGTCAATCCAAAAAAAAAAAAAAAAATCTACGGAGTCGGGTACAACTTAAAAAAACATTATCGATTTGATAAAATCAATCTTTTAAAAAAGTCATAATAATGAGGAATCGGAAGTGGCAATCTTCCAAAATTTCTTGCTAAATCTCTATGGTCCAGTGCGCTGTGAAGACCTGTACAAAGCCAACCAAAATGAACAAAAAATGGTAACAATAAATTGTACAGTTCGCTCCAAAATTAATGGTTATACCGTACTTTTTAAATTTCGTTAGCTAAACAAAACGTTTATAATTTTATAATGTATTCCGTCATAAATTATCACGTAAAATAATAATGATAGAATTTTAAATATTAAACGTAGTCGGAAACAACACAGCTTACAAAATAAGTGTTAGTCTAATTTGGTATCTACAGTTAAAATATCGATTTTTACATAAGTTCAAAATTAATACTATATTGGGGTGAGTTAATTCTCAATCAAGTTGTTTCTTCAATAGACTAAAAATTTAAAAAATAACACATGGTAAAAAGACAATCATTAGGGATGATCAGGACAAGATCTTAGAGATGTCATGCCACTTAAAAGGGTTTTCATGTTTTGGAAAGTGACCAAAAGCGAGATATAAATTATGACGTAATTTCTTGACCGATTTGAGATGAAATATAATGGCTGATTTAGATTTTTGATATTGGATTTAATTAATCAAAAAAATCAATGAAAAAAAAAATTTAAATCCGCCATGCTTTTTCAAATTTAATTTAAAACATATTTGATGAAGAAATCTTGCAAAAATTTTAACAAATAACATGGTCATTTTTAGACAAAGATCCTAACCACCATTTTGTCTAAGAATTAAAATTTGAGTTTGGAAGAGCGTGGCGGATTTAAAAATTAGTTTTTTTTTAATGATGGATTTTTTGATTAATTAAACCCATTTTCACAAAACTAAATCAGTCATTACATTGCTACAGCATTCAAATATTTTTTCCCAAAATTTCATCACAATCGGTCAAGAAATAACGTCATAATTTATATCCCTCGCCTTTGGTCATTTTACCAAACGTAAAACCCCTCTTAACGAACAACACTTTGATCAAATTTTGCAACAAATAACAAAAAATGTTAGTACAACAAGCTGTAAATCAGTGACAAAAATTTGCACATCAAAGTTAAAATTTTTTCAACTTAACTAATTAAACGCATTCTGCACCTACAACAAATCCAAACAAGTGTGCTACTAAAAAGTACGATAGTTAAGTTCAGAACAACAATAAATTATGTGCAGAATCTTGCACAAATATTTTCTAAAGGCACTTTCCATAACATAACGGACTAAAAATAAGTTCGTGGACTCTCCTTTCTCGAAGATTGATTGTTTCTAGCGCTTGAAGCGATTTGAGACTACTATGCAAACTTTTGCATTAAAAGTGAATTTATGGCGACAGACATTCAACATTGAATTTTCCCGAATAACTTCACACTAAAGATTTAATTAATTGCTCTAAACTCCAACGCGGGTGTCTGCTCCAACTAATTATTTTTAAAACAAATAACGGCGACACGAGTCGGCGTCGCATTTGCACAGGGACTTCCCCGCAAATTCGGCGTCCTTTGTCAAATTATGATTTTTCTCGGGAGTCTCCAGTTTAGGCCGGGACTTTTCGGGAGTGTTCCCGGCCGATCCCATGTTGTTGGTCATGTAGTCGAACGTCAATTCCTCCCCTTTGCCGATTTCCCTCAAAGAGAACAGCGCCAATTGAGGCATGTTCGGGTCGGAACAGTTGATCCACGTCGCAAAAACCGCCAAATTCGGCTCGCAGGAATGATTGATGAAATGTGAAACGTTGCCGTAAGTGGCCGCATCGACCGTGTAAGGGTTGTCTTTCGAATTGTAGTCCAAATCGAACAGGTAAGTTCTGCCTTCGGCGTCGTAGTTCTGTCCTCGAATTTCCGCCTCTTCGTGCGTTATGACCTCGCCGACGTACTCGCAGATGAACTCGCCCCAGTGAATTTTACGCAACGTCTTCACCCCCCAACCGCACCCGTTGCTGGTCCGGAATATGCACAGGGGGATTTTGCGGCCGTTCTGGACGACGCGATTCCGACAGTTACTGTCGCACTTGCAGAGGTCGTTGCATTCGTAAATCGCCATGCCGGGGATGATGTTGATCTTCTGGTGTTTTCGGTAAGTAAAACTGTTGGGGTCTTGCCGGCCGCAGCACTGCTTCTTTCTGGGGCCGCACTCGTCGCAGTCGCAACCATTTTCCGGTTTGTACGGAATCGTAATGTTGGCCCCCGCCACGTATTCGTTAACGTAAACGAAACCTTCGGGCGGCACCTCCAAATCGAAGTTGTTCTCAACTTTGATCACGGCGTCTTCTTTGGCCCTCGAATTGATGTAATTCTGCCATTCTTGAATCTTCCCCAATTGCTCTTCTCTTTTCAACACCAACTGATACAGGAGTATGGCTCGCTTTCCCTGGGCTAGTTTCAGGACGTGGCGCTCCTTCGGCGGCGTAGCCGCCAACTGAAGCAACTGCTGTTGCAAAATCAACTTATCCGGCAATGCTGACAAGTCCGCGATTTCCAGTTGCTTCAGCAGAACTTTTTCGTTGATGTTGCGGGAAATGTGCAACTTCTCGGACAGAGAATCTAAAACTTGTTTGCCGAAATATTCGGCGAAGTAATTGGTGAGGATCTTCGGACAGTTTTGGAGATGTTCCAGCGGCTCCCACGTGTTGTGTTCTTGCGAGTAATTTTTCCATTTCACCAAAAAGATTTGTTTGCCGTTGGTGACGTCGTGTTCGAGAATTTTCTCCACGACGAATTGTTTGACGTACGTTTTCGGATTGTCGAACGATCTTCTGCTCTGCCGATTCCATTTGCGTTTCAACCCCCTACGTTCGTTTGCGTCTTCACAGTCTCCCGTATGATCGTTCACGTTCACTTGGAGGTGTTGGTGTCGTTTTGGCCACGTGACTTTACCGTTCTCATCGAACTGGAACCTCTCTATAAAGCCGATAAAACGATTTCAGAATAGCAAAATGACAAGAGAGAGGGAAATGGCTAAATTTCGGAAGCTCAAACTTTTATAGATACTTTCAGTTCGATGGTAACGTCGAATATGACAAACGCACATCCACAAGTTTTCTCTACACCAGCACTGCTGCGCCCTCAAAACGTGCTACGCCACAACAGCACAACACTATGACCTGCTGCTACTTAGCTCGCAGTCTACAACTTTCACTTTTTCTTATAAGCATAATAATCGTTTATGTAATAAGACACTGAGTTAATTTTTTTTATCACAAATAACTTTGGTGAAAAGTTTCATATGGTCTAACATTTGACGCTTATTTACTTGTCATTATACCTAAGCTTCGAAAATTGCAAGTAAAATAATGTAAAAAAAGACTGTTGCCGACTAGCTCTATAGGAACGTACAGCTAGTCATAAACGAAACCGGAAAAACTCCGCCTCTCTTCTTCCACTCTTTTACGAAAGGGTGGCAAAGGTGAAAGTTCGTTCAGTTTCTTATGCGATTAGGTATACCTACCCTACAAGTAGAATAACGTGGAGGAGGCAGACAAGACTAGACATACTTGTACAATCCAGAATTGTACAATAAAGTGCTACTTTGCTATTGATGTCAGAAAGGGTATTATAGAACAAAACTGAAGTATGTAGTTGTCTTGAAAAGAATCAGGAAATTTTTGTCGTTCGCGCAAATATCTTTTGGCGCTTAGAACAAGGTAGAAGATCGTTCCAAGCGCCAAAAAGTATCTGCGCGAACGACGAAAATTTCCGGATTCTTTTCGTGATGATTGTACCCATTTGAATTTTTAGTATAAAGTCTATTTAATTCAAGAATCACGCCAACGGTTTAAAAAGGACTTAAATCGCGTAGTACGTACGATAATTATTTATTGAAAATTTCAACCTGGAAATCCGGCTTAATATCATTGGCATAAAAAAAAAATCTCAAAAAAACGCGGAAAATGGGCTAAAAATTGTCTATTTGCACGACAATGCGCCTGGAAACGAACCGTAATTGAGAATCATGAACTAGGATCAAATTATTCAAATATTTCCTTATTTACCAGATTTGGCTCCCTCAGACCTTCACCCATTCCCTCAAATAAAAACAAGTTTGAAAAGTGGTGGAAGAATACTGTAAAGTGTATTCTGATTAAGAAAAAAATGTGGTGCAGAAAGGATCTGGTAAATTCTGCGCCCAATAAAACGATAGGTAGAGTCATATAGAAAAAAATCCGCAAAATTTTCGTCGTTCGTGCAGACGCTCTTTGGCGCTTGAAATGATCTATTAAATAAGTAAGTAATGTGTACCTGCAACTACGTATCGAAGCCAAAAGGCATCTGAGCAAACAACAAAAACTTTCGGATTTTTTTCAGACAGTACATAGGTACAAAAATTATTATTTTGCGGGGAAAAAATCTGCAACTTCTAGCCCATCTAAAAGTGACAAAATATTCAAAGACAGAGAGTTGCACGAGATCCAACTGGAAAACTTTATGGTAATAAATTAACAGTAATCCAAAATGCTTCTAAGTGGTTTCAGCGTATTGTCTCCTAAAGATGATTAAACCCGCATTTGACGGTTGACAACTATCAGTAACTTCCAAGGTTCATAAATTTGTGGTTTAACCGTTCTAACGATGTTCCTGGTACGCGACTGACCTTAGTTCGCGTCAGAGTAGGTAAAGTTCGACAAAGCAACAGTTGGATATCGGGTAAGCGGTACGTTCACCCATTTTGGATAATCCTGTATAATATCTATTGCTTCATTATCAACTGTTTTAATAAAAAAGTCAATCAAAAAAAGACTCCAATTGAAATTTTTTACATTAAAACAAAACCAAACTATTAACGTTAATTATAATCCTCATGCTCACTTTAGATTATCCAAAACCATTGAACGAGTGAAGGTGACGTGATTTATGTATCGCTATGTTGGTGAAAAACAAGTGAATAAAATAATAACTGATTTCTAAACTCGACGTATGTAGAACAAACTTGCGCGTTCAAAAAGACGACTAGGAGTGAAGACGACCCAATGCGTTAGTACTTCAGTGAAAACATAGCAAAAAATATGGGAAGAAGCACCTTCAATCATTGATATACAGCGTGTTACAAAAAGAACCGCCGGCGCCTAAAAGCGTATTTGTAATGGAGTTACAAATTTGAAATTCCGCAAAAATAAACTACATACAAGGTGCCAGCGAAATAAGTACATTAATTTTAACCAGTGGTAGAATTCATCAACACAATTTTTTTTCTATGTACCATTTTTTTTAAATCGAATTTTTTAAAATAATTTTTTCCCCTACAAATTGACGGGCCTTTTATAAAATGCTCCAACAAAGAACAATAATAACACAATTAATTCATAAGGTAATCTTGTTGACTAGATAACGTTGCTTCCAGTGGTGTGTAAGAAAATTGTGTAAAATTTGAAAATAATTTTAACACAAAAACTAAAACGTTTAAAAAAATATATTAGGAAAAGTTTTTGGTCTTGAAGAGTTCTATTACCAGTTAAAATTAATGCACTTATTTCGCTTACATCCTGTATAATAAATGCACTACTACTATAGTGGCTTGGTCAGAAATTCAATATTTTTTCTTCATTATTATTCCGTTCATAATGCCGCCGGGTACACGTTCTTGACGTTAATAATTTAATTTTTTTTTGTTAGAAGATTATTAATAATTTTCCGGAAAATTTTGAAAAATTTATAACAAGGCGGATTTATTCAAGCAGTCAAATTTCATGCCAACGCCCAAACGTTTCAGTTATTTATGACCTAATAGAGGTACTTTCAAGTAGATAGAAGCTCCAGTGAGGGTAACGGACTACTATTAACATAAATGGTGGGTAGCCACAAAAGTACTCAGTAAACGACCCATAAAGCTGTCATTACAAAAACACCTTAAGCGCTGAAATTACTAAATCTGTGTAATTCAATTGCGGTTTGATACAAAAATATTCCAATTACTCGTTAGCAATTTTGGAGGTAGTGATCATGAGTTTGAAGAAAATCAAAGAGATGAAGTAAATATTTCGATACAAAATTCTGTTATTATTTAAAAAAAAGACTTATAAGATTTATTTAAAAGCTTTCATTAATATAACTCCATAATCTTTGAACTAAAAGAGTGCTTTTGGAAGAAAAGTTTTACTTTTGATACGCTTTCTTTTAACGTTACATGTTTTATCTATGACAAAATTTTTGAGTTAATTTCATAAATTTCTCTCCAAAGGCACAGATCATAGTTTACTTTACAAGATTCTAAAGTATTATCTCATTATATGATATAGTTTTTCTTAAAGTCTGGAAATTGGAAAGGTCTGCATAGCATGCGCTTTATACATTCGTTTCCACCCTTAAGTATTAGGGTCGTATTTAACAGTCTACCAAATTTACCCAATATTTCCATACAAAAAAATACTTTCATTTCCCAAAAATACTAAATGCCCACCAAAATTAAGAAAATACATAATCTTAAAGCGGCAACCAAATATTGACATAATGCTGACCTCTTATTTATTTTGTTCGCCAAAATAACTTTTGTTGACCATAAATACTAAATGTTCACTAAATTTTATTCCGCATTTAATTCTAACATAATACCCAGATATTTAATTTTCGACAATGTCTTATATTATTTAGCAGTTAAAAACACTATTTGTTGATCAAAAATACACAAGCAATAAAATGTTGTGCAAATGGTAAATAATTTTATGCAAAATTATAGATGTACCTAGATGTGCTAAGGCAAGGAAAATAAGAGTAAAAATAAAAGTAGTTTGCACAAAAAAGATATTGATTTTCGTAATATATAAATGCTTTGCTGTAATTGCCTTGCATTATGTAAAACGTAAAACTTTTTTTAGTGGTAATTTCTAATCGTGCTTTTAAAAAAAAATTACATGGCCCTGAACTGACCTTGTACAAAACTTTTTTCGCGTGCCTCTTGTCTGGAAGCGCAAGCGGCAAGGAGAGATGCGCGACCATATTTCATTTTTGGAGTAATAGAATAATTATTTGACGCACAAATAGTTTTTTTGAGAAACACTAAACATAAATGGGTAGCGCGAATATTTACTATGTACAGCACGGACGCGTAACTTGAGCGTTCTAAATTTGGTGAACATTTAGTAAAATTGATAGACATATAGAATTTAAAATGTAAGCAATGGTAAAACAATACGCAGCATAGTTATTTTAGTGGTGATGTTCTCATTTTCTGATGTATAATAATTTGAGTTAAATTTTTTTTTTTTGAGGCTCATTAAATTTTTTTGTGAACAGTGCAAGGGATGTATGGTTTAATTTGTATTACACAATTAATTTAAACAAATGAAAGTCACAGCAAAGACCACTTATAACAATGCAATCTTCTTCCTTGCGCATAGAAGATACTGTGCTCTTCACTTTTCTTTTATAACATTTCCACTAGTTTAAACATAATCACTCTCCTTAGATAATATTATTGAGTTTGGGATTAATCACATATTCTATCTTCTTATACATAACGTTCTCTGTGACAACGTGCCTGATTATGTAGAAAAAACTTGTGTTGTAAAAGTATCAATAGTAATTTCTACTAAGAGACAGCATGCACGATCAAGAAAGATTGTTGTTCTACTGCCTTATTCGAAAGAAGACCATTAATGTAGAGATTTGAAACACAAAAGAAAACATTTATGAAAATGAACTGCGTCATGAACCCCTCGAGATAAAGTTTCCTTGCACCACATCATCGAGCTTTTACAGCATTTCTGATAATATGATCATAGTCATTAATTTATAGATTGTTTTCAATTAATTTGTTACTATTAACATTCAGAATAAGACAATAGAAAAAAATAGTACACTTCACTAGAGAAGAACGTGGATTTTCCACTCTTGTGGAACAACATTCCTCTCAGTAAAAAAGCTTCACAGGAGAGCTTGTGCTGCAATATACTATTAAACTTACATTATTGCATAATATTGTTCTTATAAGTTTGATGAAGTCAGCTTTTTAGTGGTTTTCTTAAATGTGTCAAATATAGCAAAGAATCAAACACAAGAAATATAAAAAAGAAACAATATTGATAATTATACCAAAACAATGACAGTGGGAAAGCTGAGCAATGTCTCATGGAACAGAAAACGCTGTGTATCAAAGATTTCACAAAACAAAGTAGCGACAGGCCGCCTAACTCGCCTAATTAACTGGGAACAGCTACATTGGCGCCCCTCTGCAGAGCGATGAAACTGGGGCTTACAGTTACCACCTTGGTTTGTGAGGACCTTCCACATACCAGGAGACCAAAAAGACCCCTAAAAACTTACCCAATTTAATGGTGATGTTGCGTTCAAGTTCATTCTTAAATCGCACAGTTTGCACTCCAGAAATCGCTTTAACCACTGTGGACTTTCCGTGGGCTACATGGCCAATTGTTCCTATGTTTATAGTGGCTTGCCGACTGATTACTTCAGGCGATAAGGCCGTTAGTTTGGTTACGTCCTGAGGGAAATTAAAGACGGAGAATTAGTGGTAGAATTTGCAACAGATGTTGATCGAGTTTCATCACATCCAGATAAAAGGTTATGTTTGTGGGAAAATGCAATTGCGAAAATTACACTGGCAGACCATTAGTAGTTGCAAAGAGTTAACAAAATTGTAATTACTCACTAGTTTAGATAAATCTTGTTTGTGTAAATTCGGTTGGCCTGTTGTCACGCCTGCACTTTCGGTTGACGCCATTTTTCGCCGGGAAATTGCCAGGAACACGCGCGCAACTCCTTAATGTCAAAATCAAACTGACGCAAGCTCTAGTTATTGCGGCAATACCAATAAAATGACGAGAAAATCGCTAAATGATATGCACCAAAGAAGAAATATCCCCAAATTTCTAGGGACAAATAAAATGATTGATTAATGATCAATAACCTAACCTCCAATTTCCGAGAAAAGGTGTTATCATATCAGTATTTCTTCCCAACAAATAACGTCTAAATGGTACATTGACGAATTTACGATGATAACTTTAGACGAAACTTTGGTGAAATATGGAATTTTGGTATTTCTATGGGCCGACTACTTTTGGGGGCAATACTTGTCCATCAGACAGGTGTGTATAATTGGTTTGATTGCTTTGCTCACTACCCCCGCATTGATTTTTAGTTTCAAAAAGCGTCAGCAACAGTGGAGGTACCCCCGGAATTAAGAAGCACTATGACCAAGGAAATCTTCAATAAAGCAAGACTGTACACGCTAGCCAAGAGCAAGTTTGACTTTATCAAAGACACATTTTCAATTTTTGTATCAACTATTGTTATCTACTTCGGGATCTTGGCCGTAATATGGAACTACTCAAGATCTCTAGTGTCTTCAGGGGAAGTAGCAACTAGTTGCGTTTGGCTGTTAATTTTATCAACACTATCAACCTTAATTGATTTACCTCTAACAATTTACCACACTTTCGTCCTGGAAGAGCAGTTCGGCTTTAACAAGCAAACTAGCGGTTTTTTTATTTGGGATAAAATTAAGGCTTTTGTTCTAAGCCAAGTCCTCACCATGATCATTTCGTCTCTAATAATTGTTACTATTAAAAACGGCGGCGACTATTTCTTTGTGTGGTTGTGGCTGGTTGTTTGTATCATTACTCTGGTTTTATTAACGATTTATCCGTCGGTAATTGCTCCCTTGTTTGATAAATACACGCCACTTCCTGAAGGCGAGTTGAGAACCCAAATTGAGAATTTGGCATCACAACTGCAATTCCCCTTAGCACAACTGTATGTGGTGGAAGGCTCGAAAAGGTCGTCGCACAGCAATGCTTATTTTTATGGGCTTTTTAAGTCGAAACGCATAGTTTTGTTCGATACTTTGTTAGCTAAAGAAGATGGCAGTGGTTGTGACAATGACGAAATCTTAGCGGTGTTATCTCACGAATTGGGCCATTGGAAGTACAATCACGTGTTAAAAAATTTGATTCTGATGGAAGTGAATTTATTCCTCCTTTTTGCTGGTTTTTCGTTCTTGTTTAAAAATCCAACCATTTACGGGGCTTTAGGTTTTTATAACGTGCAGCCCGTTCTTGTGGGATTAATTATTGTTTTGCAGTATGTTATGATGCCCTACAATACTTTGTTGACCTTTCTGTTGACGTGTCTGTCAAGGAAGTTTGAGTTTCAGGCTGATTCTTTTGCTGTTAAATTGGGAAAAGCCAAGCCTATGATCAGCGCTTTGATACAGCTGAACAAGGACAACTTAGGGTTTCCCATTTACGACCACCTTTACTCGGCTTGGCACCACTCCCATCCTCCGCTTCTCGAGAGGATCAGTGTGTTGAGAACTACTGGACACATCAAACTGGAGTAAAGATCCGTGAGGAAACAACGTTTGCTGTGCGACTTAGGATTAAATAATTATAACTTTTCTGTACACGTTCCGGCTTCAAATATGATAAAGCCCAAGAAACCCACGAAAAATGTTGTTTTGTTATACATGATGGCTGTTAGGCCGGACTGACTGCCCACAGTTTTTCTTTCTTGTAATAAATGAATAAACTACTTATAATTCTGAGTATTGTTAGTGTCACTGCTTTTTCCACTCCTTAGATTTATTTACTCGCCTGTCGCCAAAAAAAGATTGTTTCCTGATCCTTAAACATTCTACAGGCTGGGACAACAGTGCTTCCGATTTCAATAGCTCGAGTTCTACAGGGTGGGGCAATAGTGCGTCCGACTTCGATAGCTCGAGTTCTATGATAGGTAGAAATTTGATTTAAAAACACAGATAAACTAAAAAAAGAAGTCTATAACCGGAAATTATTTTTGAACATACAGGGTGAGCCAAGACAATTATACAGGGGCAAGTAACATTTTTTTAAATAGAATGTGGTGTGTAAAAGAAGATTTTTCGGGGCCTTTTCCTAGACTCTTTTCAATCCAATATTATTGCTGACTATTTCCAAACCACTTGAATGTAGCGATTTTTTTTGTTTAAATAATGGCATCTGCAGACGCATGTTAAAAAAATCACTACAGTCACAATTATGAGTTCTAAGAAAAAAATATGTAAAGACTAGTTAGAAAACATGTGTGAAATGTCTTTGAATCGTTTTAACTTTTAAAAAATTATACAGGGTGGCTAAATTTAATTTTTTAATTTAGAACTTTTTGAATTTAATTTTCTCCATCAAATGGAACTCCTGTATATTTTTTAACGACATGATGTAGAAACTAAAAACAAACATTTTTTGCCTGTACATTCCTATGGCTATCTGTAACCATTTTCGATTTATTCCCGAATAATTACAAAATTCAAGATTAATCCTAAAAAATTAGGTTGTTTTTCAAATTACTCGACAGATAAAATTGCAATAAGTGCTACAGATGTTTTGTTTATAAAAACCGCATAAGTTTTTTTAGTAAGTTTACTTTATGTTTGTATCTTGATCATTTTTTGCATTTTATATTATCCGACAAGAAATACACATTTATCGCAGTTACCTGTCGTCAGTTGTTATTTTTGTGTCAATTTTGAAATATTTGAAGTTTTTTGTCGAGTTATTTGGAATACGATCTAATTTTTTAGGATTATTCTTCAATTTTGTAATTATTTGGCGATATTTTGAAAATGGTTACAAATAGCCATAGGAGTGTGCATACAGAAAATGTTCGTTTTTAGTTTCTACATCATATCGTTAAAAAAAATACAGGGTGTTCTATTTAAAAAAATGGAGAAAATTAAATTCAAAAAGTTCTAAATTGAAAAATTAAATTTAGCCACCCTGTATAATTTTTTAAAAGTTAAAACAGATCAAAGACATTCCACAGATGTTTCCTAAGTAGTTTTTACATATTTTTTTCTTAGAACTCGTAATTGTGACTGTAGTGATTTTTTTAACATGCATCTGCAGATGCCATAATTTGAACAAAAAAAAAATCGCTACATCCAAGTGGTTTGAAATAGTCAGCAATAATATTGGATTGAAAAGAGTCTAGGAAAAGGCTCCGAAAAATCTTCTTTTACACACCACATTTCATTTAAAAAACTCTCACTTGCCCCTGTATAATTGTCTTGGCTCACCCTGTATGTTCAAAAATAATTTCCGGTTATAGACTTCTTTCTCTAGTTTTTCTGTGTTTTTAAATAAAATTTCTATCTATCATAGAACTTGAGCTATCGAACTCGGGCGCATTATTGCCCCACCCTGTATAACAGTTAGAAATTTGATTTAAGAACATAAATAAGCTCCAAAAAAAATTTATAACTGAAATTTATTTTTGAACATATAGGGTGAGCCAAGACGATACAGGGGCAAGTGACATTTTTTTAAATGGAATGTTGTTTGTAAAAGAAGATTTTTTTGGAGCCTTTTCCTAAACTCTTCAATATTCACTCCAATATTATTACCTACCTACTGACTATATATTTCCAAAATACTTACTTTGGAGACCGGTTCTGGCACCCGGTAACTTCACTCGATAATGTTGTTACATATTAGGTCCGTAAGAAATGTAAACCCTTTTTTTCTAATTTAGCGATAAGGATTTACGCTTATAAAAGTTACCTAATTAGTTCGATCGCAGTGCTTGCGGACAGCACATTACAAATATAAGGGTTATCATTACGTACTTGAGCATCTTTGCTCTATTGTTGCACGAATAAATAACTTGCAATGTAGTAAGAGTGCTGTATAGTGAAGTGACTAATCGTAGACGACTGCTACAGGTGTTGCCACTAAGGGTAAAATAATTATTTATTAAGTTTAAGTTTCATCATCCAAATTATTTCAAAGAATTGAGGATTGAAACTAACTTGTAAAATGTTGATTTCAGTAAGTCCCAACTACAATGACGAAGGAGAAGGATGGATGGTGAGCATAACATCCTTTACTTCTGCAGTCGATTGAAGATTCGCGGCGAGTCGTTTCAATTCTTCACTATACATACAAGGGGCAGCTAAAATTACTCTTTCAAAGCACAAGCTTTTCTTTCAATTAAGAAATAAATTTTTCGAAGTCATATACAGGATGTCCCAAAAGAAGTGTGCAATACGGTTTCTCCGATAGAAAACACAAAAAATGAGTCGATAAACTTACAGCAAAAAATCTTTCCTAAGGGAGTTAGAGGCCCCTAAAGTTGGATCGCTGTGAATGGTTTTTATTGAATATCTCTAAAGCCGTCAGTGGTAAGATAATAAGATTTTGCACAACCATTAGTATTTTTGTGCGTAACCAGCTGAGATAGAAATTATTTGAAAAATAAAACCAGGGGTGTTCCAAACGGAGGGGTCGCGGGGTTTAAAATAACGACAAATTTCTTGCGTGTCTGTCTAATTTTTATCAATCATATATCGCTAAGTACATCATGAGGCGTCTTTAAGATGACTCCAGTTAGTTAGGCTTTCATGACCTTTTTGGTAGGTTTGTGCTCCATCACTTTGATTAGATTTGCCGAAAATCAAACACACCAAAAACAAATCTTCCTTTATTTATGGAACAATAATATAATTTCTGTATCACTAAGTAGCATAACAGTTTAGAATGAATGTGACTGGGACTGAAACGAAATGGTCTGAAGAGATTCCTGTCCGTCATTCCCTAAAACCGCGGTGGTCTCCTATTGTTCTCGCGCGGTACTATCAACAAATGTCCCATTCCAAACAGTGGGCACTTAAGACAACATCAAATAAAATATATAAAAATCACAAACAATTCGAAAATAAACAGTATTTGTTTAGTAAAATGAAAATGTTGGCAGATCAGAGGGGGTCCTGACAAAAAGCTACAATCAATCAAAGTCGTCCACGGAAGGGACCCAGTGCGATCTGCGCAAATGTAGGTAAACTGTTGTGTTGCTGGAACTGTTACAAGTTGTTTCACTAACCGAATGTTCTATGGCAACAACCACTTCTACCGTCTACAAACATATATGTCACATCTCTTATTTGATTTTGTGAGATTATAGGTACATTTGGCATTATCATTATTAAATGGAGAAGTAGGAAGACACGAAATAATTTACAAAAGGTAAGAAGCGAGAATCAAGTAGCGCATCAACATTTGCCGGTTGTGCTGGAAAAATGAAGTAGCACATACAAACCGAATCGGCAGGTGTATTCAGCTTCCATTCTGACTGAACCGGTCGAAAGAGTTACAGTAGAAATTGAATAGTTTGCCAAAACTAAAATTGTAACAGAAGAGAACGTACAGCTTATTGTCTTCCAAATACTTAACATTTTTAACGAATAAAAGAAACAGTTTCGGTAGTTACATATTTACATTGACTACTTGCGCCTAAAACCCTAATAAGACTTTTATATACAATATGTTTAGAACTAAGGTCTGAGAACACGTGAAATTATACTGACTAGTAAATGTGATTGAAAAAGTAAACCGACTATAGAAAAGTACAAAACAAAAATGAATGTTACAGCTTAATATACCTTGTTTTAAATCTATTCTACAAGGATTTGGATAAATGACTTAGATTAACTTCATTATTTAAAATGCTCCTAAAATAATAGAGTAGCAAAGGTACAAACTTGCTACGCTTTATCATTAAAAATCTACGATAACACATTTCATTAAGTTACATACAATTGTATGAATTATTTTCTGGGTGCGAAAACCATGTGCATTTTTAAACAGTATTAAATGATAATACAAGTTAATAAGTCTATCCTCAGGCAGAATAGAATATCACAATTCGCGTTAAGTTTAAGAATTTATAGCATGGCAGCTGGTGACAACTTAGCACATTCATCTCAAAGAAACCGCGGTTGACCTCCCAAAAGTCCTCCATTTCTCCCTTTCAACTTTACCAACAAAGCAAATTGCCACTCGCTGTTTCATCTATTGACTATGAGACTAGTCTAGTACGAAAAACTGTACATTTATCTTGACGATACAGTAAACACTTCACAACTGGTACCATTTCTTGTCTTTGTACTTGAGCATGAGGTCGTGGGCTGATGTCGAAAAGTTTTCTGCTTCGTAGCGCATCTTTTCGGCTTGGTCTTCGAGCCGGTTCAACTTCTCGCCACGCTCCACGGCCAACTTATGGGCTCTGCTGATCTCGCTGGAGGCGCTACCGGCCCTTTGCCCCAAATCTTGCATGCTCCCCGGTATGTGCTTCGCTACGGACTTGTTCGCCTTGCCGCTGGACTCGCCGACTAAAATCATTCCGTCAATTTCGCCGATTCATTAATCCGCGTCAAAATAATGACGTTACACGTGAAACAGATTACGCCGATGACCCTATGACTAGACTTAAATTGAAGAAGAATTTAAATTTTCTATTCAATGTTCGAGAAATAAAATTTGCAATAGAACGCAGCGACCTGTTTCAGTACATGACGTCAGAATTTTAACGCGTAACACTATACATAGTTCTTCTCGATCCAGGGATCTTGCTCCACCGCCAAATAGACCCTTGAAGAATCCTTCTTTGGGAGGCTCCGGCATGTCCAGTGGTAGGAATAATTCGCCCATCATTTCCGTTAGGTTTGAGCTAAAATTGATCCTCTTAACAACTCTGCTGCTTAGTACACATCGTCTTACCAAAATTCTGTACACAGCGTGAACTTCTGCAGCTCCGATGGCGATGATAAGTATAAGCCGTGGCCGCGATTGCTGAAGCAAAAGGTCCTGGCGATTCTACAACGTTTAAATAATTGTTTAATTGATGATTTCTGACTTCTATCGATTTAAGTATTGTACGTAGCTACAATTAAACCAGTTTCCGTAGAAGCAAAGGGGTAACTAGTCTGAGGGTGTGCAATGTCGCAATTTGTCACAAAAATCGATTTAGGGCGGGTTTAAATTGTGACCTATGGTGCAATATTAACGTTACATCGTAAAGGGGGTCTAGCATGGGTGACATCAATTGCATTCAATTCGAGCACTGGTTTTTATGGCATAGTTAAGTGTTTGTCATACCTACGTTCAAGACGTGTTATCAGGGAGATTTATTTTAATTTTTTAAAGATCACACTAAAAAGGGTGGAACTGACATAAATGGGTGGTCGGGGTCCAATTCATCACAAAAACGTCCAAGAGGTCATTTATACGCGCATTATTTTACCCATATCCTTACCAAAATACATATTTCCTAAAAGACTATGCAAAATTCAGTCCTCATGCACTTCACATCGGAATATGTTAAATTACAACAGCAATGGACATCTAGAACAGTTAACGTGCGGATCATGCAACATCAAGGTTTTAATAGTTTATTGTTTGCATTAGGTATTCGTTTTAGGAGTTGAGCATAAACTTGTTCTTGACTCTCGGGATCAGAAAGAACTCTAACGTATAAAAGAGGTTGAATTAAATAATATTAAAGAACGCATGTACAAAAGAAAATTAAGAATACAAATGATAGATTTTAGTCAACGTTTAGCTTAAAAGAATAACATAAAGGAACGATAAAATCAATATTCGCGTAACACCTGCAAAGAGTTGCGTCAACGATCATCAAATCAGATAATGACCACCACGTAACATTAATGTTACGAACGCGTCAGTGCAACCAGCAAAAATAATTTTCTTTTTTCCTTACATGGAAGTAGTACTAAACTGAACATAATAGTACAACAAATAGGTGTATGATTTTGAAGAAAATGAGAACTTAATTTCTACCCTTAATTTAGACGTTGCGTTCCGTTACAACAAATAAATCCCGGACCAATAACAAATGTTGAACGTAGGACGATGCTCCGTTAAAATTCACACTTAAACATTTTTAGACGGCGATTTAGAGGTAATTTATTTCTTAAATTAAAGTATGTCGCAAGATACAGTTAAAAGTAAGTACACGGAAGTATCTTTTAGAACACATGCAAAACATTTTGGTAAAGAGTGAAACCACTTGACCATGCTCTTATCAAAATGCAGTGCTGTTGAAAGTGTGCAACGAAGCCAATTAGTAAGTGATGGCAGTGTTGTTGAAAGTGTGTCTGTATGACTACAGTAAGTTCAAAGTTTGTACCTGTTCTTAAGGGTTGCTAAGTCTTTCGTTTCGGATTGCACATTCATCAATGAAACTGCATTTTTTTATATGTGAGAGATGTGTAACTCTATGTGAATAACTCACATTCGATAACAACATGAGAATGTAAAAATGTCTATGATGGTTGTCTCAACATAGACTGGCATGGTTCAAGGTAATTCAAAATGTTACTTTTAGATGTTCTACTAGGTAGCAAGAAAACTGAGGCTCTGAGAAAGCTTTGGTAGAACATCTAGAAGAGCAAGGCCTAGACGGCTAGATCTTGCGTCATTGTACCAGAAACATTAGCTTATCCTTTAATTATTGTTAGATGTCCGTGGGTAACTTACTGGTCGGTATCCTCGTTAACAATGAGTTGTTGTCCCCAAATGGATAACATTGGGTCTACAATGCCTTTGTTAGATTGTGTCTGGAAACTAGCATAGCAAGGTAGATTAGAAGCAACTAGGGCGAACAGTATTACAGATCGAAGATCGGTTAGCCTAAGATTTTTGCTGTTACAACATTTTAGTAGGTAGTGCTTCACACCAAATGACAATAGTTACAAGGTTACATTCCAATTCTATATTTTTAACCACAAGTGAATTTGCCTATGAGTTCAATAATACTTGACAATTGGAGAATATTTACAGGTAAATTGGCAAGTATTCGCTTGTTGTGCAGGCGGCAATTTCGTTGATAAAACCGCTGCACCTACACAACAAACTCGAAATGGAAACTCTCATGCAATCAAGTCTGAGCATAAAGTAAAGGAAACCAATGCTAACAATGGTGCGGCGCAGCTATCGTGTTAATTAGGAACAAAAGTATAGACAGTTGAATTGTTCCTGCTTCTTACTCACCTAAGCTCAGACAATGGCAAAAAGTCGATATCTATAAGCGGCCTTAAGCTCGGTAGACTGTAAGCTGCTAAGTGGCCGTTACTGATGTAGCACAGTAAACAAACGCTGTCTGAAAACAATAAAGGCATAAAATCGCGATTCACCATCCCGAATCGATTACCTCTAAGTGCAATTACTTCGGCTTTTACCACAAAGTCGACATCCGTCAGTTGTTGTCGGTACACGCAAGTTTGCGAAGGGAGAGCCACCACTCTGGCTTGCTTCTCACTGGTTATCACGACGAACTGGCGGTCGGTGAAGGAGTCCCCGCGAGCCTGGTAATCCCCCAAAGTCGGACTCATCTTATTTTGCGTTTTCGTCGGAGTCTCTGCAATGTTGTAATTTTTACGTACGTAACAAAAACAATAGACTCACTTTCGCGTTTGTCTCTGTTGTCGTCCTTCCAAGACTCGAAAGCGTTTGGTATAATCGAACCGTTGCAATCGAGAAAAGACATGGTCAAAATCGAGCCTTTCAGTCGAAAAATCGTAACGCCAACTAGAGAAACCACGACAGGCTGGGATGATCTGCTGTCAGGATCTGGCGGATTTATCATGATGGTGACCACTGACCCTAAACTAGTGCCCACCCACAGGGTCGGAGTCAATACTGTCGGCTCTGCAAATACGGGGATGAAATCGGTTTCGTTGTTGTTGTGGCTTTGTTACCTGATTTCTTCGCGAATGAGTCCGCAAATACTAAACATTGTATTGCTTCAGAGGTGATGTTTTCCAGAGAGCTCATCGAGCTGGACCTCGATCTCGAAAACGAACTGTCCAGCTTGTCTACGCGGCCCATAAACATACACTTCTATTAGTATTTGCACCAGCTATTCTAGACACTAATTCAAACAATGCACTACTCATGCGCTCAGAAGCAGAATCATTCCAAAATTTACTCCACTTACAAAGAATTCCAAAGTTGAAAGTTTGCGAACGCATCATGAATTCTTCGTGAATGAAGAGATTTATTGATCGGTTATTATCTGGCAGTGTTTAAATCAATATAATTTAACCGTGTAAAATTTAAAATAACCAACGTAGCTTTAAAACAAGTTTTAAAGGAAAATGTTGCGCTGCAAATACTGAAATATAAGTGCAATTTGCGTCGTAAGAGAGGTCAGTGTCTAGCGGGACTTGCATGTCTCTTAACCGGGTAGAGGGCTGTGAGGAAGCTACCCCGGCTTAAAAAGATTGCAACCATCCTGCAAATCGCTAATGACCTCGACTGACAACCATTGAGTAGCACAACGTCTGTTACATGGTTGCACTTCAACACATATTATGTCAGTACTTTCATCGACTTTAGTGTAGGTATTTACAACAATATTTTTACAAAGTTAATTGTTTCAGTTTTATATAGGCGGTCAGCAGCTTCAAGCCGAATTCTACGTATAGTGGCAGAATTGTACCTATTACAAACGTAATATAGGGCAACATATGTAAATATGTATGTATCTACAATTTGAATGGCGAGTGACCGATCCGACTTTGTAAATATAAGTAGTAGTACAAATGTGGTTCATTTGGTAATAAATTACATTATGTGCATTTATATTGTACAATGTACAGTCGCCGTCATTGAAGAAGCTCAGGGTGAAGTGAAATTCATTCCAACTTACGGTGTGCTTGAAGCTGTTTATAATTTAAACCTGAAATGTGCCGCTCTATTTCGACTAATCTTAGTTCACCTGTGCGGTTCTCAAACAAACTGTACCCCGTGGTTTAGCCTGGTTGCAAATGTAACGTTAGTTAGAATGAATTTCGCTTCACCCTGGGCTTCTTCAATGACGGCTACTGTATAGTGACCGGGCTGTTTTTTCCCAGTGAAATGTTTTACAACTATGAACAGTTTAAGTAAAAACAAAATAGACCGTCTGTCATCAGGTTGCTGACAGTAATTTCTACAGCCCGTTTTACACAACTTCAAAATCGCCAATTTTGCCTCAAGACTTGTGCCCTATTTATTGACGGCCAGTGTACACCGCACATAAATTTTGAAAGCCCAATATTTTTGTTAGTACCTAATTGTCAATTGATCGCATTTGCAGAAATATAATATCCTTGTATGCACAAAGCAGAAACAGAACTGCGGCTGGTGTCATGTGGCCCGATTTCGAGGATCAATTTGTAATAGGTACAGTATCCTACACCAACCATGCAAAGCGCTTAGCAATAGCAGTAATAATTAATTCATCGTTTATCTAATATTTACCTTCAACAAACCAATCGCCATTACATAACAAACATAAAACACGTACGCATGCTGTTACTACGATTCCTAATCAAAAAGAAAAGTGTTCAATAGAAACAAGGCGTTACATGGCCTTTTTGGATACAAGCCATGTGTGGAGATAATATGCAATCACAGAAATCGATTAATCGCAAATATCGAACAAGAATTTTTTATTATATTTATTTCATATTAAGGACGCTGTAAATTGTGAAGAGATTTTAATTGCAGGTTTGGGTTGTTAGAAAAAAAAACAGCCTGAACGTTATTCAGTCAGCAGCGCATTGCAAAGCTCTGGATTATCCGGATCGTCCAACCGAATGAACCTTGGAGGAAAACAAAACGGCAGAATTTGGAGTCGAAACGAATTTAATGTTGTAAATGATTTTTGCCGTTGATGATTATCGCCGGTGCAAATCGAAAAGAAGTCATGAATTCAAATGAAAGGTTAATTGAGTTTCAGGATTTTTAATTAACGTTGCGAGTAACTCGTGAGATTGCGTATTATTGTTAAAACATTTATTAAAGCGTTCAGCATGCGGCAAAGATTGCGTTAAACATTTTTGTTTGTTTGACAGAAATTACTAAACGAGTCAACAGAAAAGAGAACAAAGTATAACCGGGGGTACTGTGTTATGACATTACGTGCGAATCAGCACAAAATACACAAAATTGTCATAAAGCAAAACAAAAATGTACAATATTATAATGCCTCTTTGAATTGGTCAAGTATCGTTCATCTGTGGTCAGAACCGTTCGGGTTCGCCGACAAATTTTGTATTTGCAATCTGATTTAGGTTTCGACACAATAAAGCAAACACTTAACATAGAGAGAAACGTGAAAACAGTGATACTGTGGAAGAGAGTCTTTGAGAGAACAGTTACGAACACAGACTGGTACAAGATTGTCAAATTTAAGTAAAGACAAAGTACAGGTTTGGATAGTACAAGTCACCTCAATGACATGCTGTAAGTCGGAAATCAACAAAACGTGTGAGATCATCACAACACAGGTATCCAAAAGTCGAGAGAGCGGAGGAGCTTTCACCAAATCTACTGTGATGTGAGACAACACTACTGTGAAGTCAAATTCTACAACAAACTACGCATAACGTCTCTTTCATACGGTACTGCTATTGCTTCAGTCTCCGAACAACTAAGTTCATCTAGAAACTCAAACACTAAGACCTCACAACAACCAACTAATCACAATCGAAGATATTAAAGCTCGAACCGGAGATTTAATATCCCCAAGTTAATAAATCAAGAGCAAACCAGGGTTCAAATTAACTCGAAAATAGAGAAAAAGCTAGTTAAACAAAGAAACAGTTAAAAGGCCCAGATGAGTGTTTTTCATAACCTTAAGTTTTTCTTTCTAACTAAAATATAACGGTTTAACAGCATACACTACATAACGTGAAAACGAAAAAAACTACTGCTGACAAATGTCTTCCAGTTACTAATTAATCAAAGAAAGTACGCGTTGTTATAAAACAATTAATGAATACAAACTACCTACATTCATCTAGTACGAGACCACCGAATGTCAATAGCTAGAACTACACAAAATGACTAGTTGCGCTATACAAACAACTATCTCGGTGTCCAACGCGGTAATAACTACCCTTCCATACCTATAATTTCCGTCAACCAATTTACGCAACAGATAACCAATTACCAAAAGCTGACAGTTCCATCGTGTAGGGGCATCTGCAATCTTCGAGAAAAAACTGAAGACCAACCCTTGCAAGACATGATGTAGAACGCTAATTACTAAATCGCACCAATTAGCGAATTGATGCAAAAATTTGTAGAGGTAAAAAAGCGTTATTCCTAAATACTATTTAACAGCGCGAGCGTCGTTGATAACATGAAAGAATGGGAGCGTGGAGGATCGTTACTAGACCTGTCTCAAATAACACGGAATTTCCAGAATTTATGCTTGTTCGTATCACCCGAAATAATAAGAAACCGACGGCACAGGGTGTAGCAGCGGAGGTGGTGAAAAGTACAACTGGTTGGGGGAGGAAAATATCGTCGCCCAGCTAAACGTCTCTAAACTTGCCGCTATTCCCGATCTTCCGGCTCCCTTCTCGCCAACAGGTTTTCATCTCGCACCTCTCCCAACGGAACAAATACGGACGCTTACTTCGAAAATTGGATAGAAAATTTGATAGTTACGTTCAGTCATCTGTTGCGTTAACGTGTTGTTGTATCGATACGATGGTAAATGATATGATTTGAAAGAGAACCGTGAGAAAATCGATCTGGGCGGGGAAGGTGGAAGAAATAATCCAACGACTTAACCGCAGGGTAACGAGAAACGAAACAAAAACGTTCGGACAGGAGTAAAACCAGAACCAAAAAATGTAAGTAGTAAAAAAAGAAAAATAATTGAAGAGATAGAGCAGCATGTGAATAGTGATTTTTCTATAGTGACGTTATCGTTAAGTGAAGGCTGGTGACTGTACTACCAAAACTGCAATATTGGCGAGCGACCATCAGCTGTTGTCGCTGGGCTGTGGGCGCAGTGGGACAGGGAAAGTGGCTGGCACAGTCCTCTGAGTAGCTAGCCGTGGACAGGCACTTGTGTAGTTTGCGAGTACCTTGCGATCGAGAGCGACGGGGAGGATCTGGACGCACTCGACCTGTGCTGGAGACGGGACACGCCGAGGCCGGGCTCACCACGCCGTTTATCTACCCAAACCCATCACTTATTCTCCGACAAATCATCAAACAGTTGCGTGGTACCAGCCACTGGCTGGTGACTGGGTCACTAGACCGACTGACTGGTATCACGTCGACTTAACTAATTATAAAGACGGTGGAGCATGAGTGAATCTAGACGAGTACAAGCAGCGCATCCCGTTCTAGAGGTTGGCAAAAGCTAAGCACTATGAGATTATGGGAGAGGGTCTACGCTAGGACTACGTATCCTACCCAGTAGCTCCCCGGCAGTAAGCACTTTGCGGCAGCTGCCGTCCTCGTCCTTCAACACAAACCAAAGCCACTGTGAACAAAGTCACAAACCCACCAATGCCCGCTGAAATAAAGCGTTAGTTATCAAAAAGACACACGGTCGTACAAGAACGTGTGGTCAACGAAACAAGTAAAGCAACTCAGCAAATAAGCGATTACGAAATTAAACACAAAACTGGTATTGTGGTGTAGGCTCTATTGTCGCTAGATACAGCCATCATGTAGTATTTATCACTCTAAACTACTCACACATTCCTACCACTAGGTTCAATTAAGAATTATGAAAAAAACCATCCAGATACGCAGGCATATAATCTAAATAATTAATAAAATTGACGACGTATTCGAGGGTCGAGGGACGGGGGAGTAACGGGGGTGGGGCACCGTCTAAGGGCGAGACAGAGTTGAAACTTACTGAAACGTCTCATCAGATTCCCGGTAAACGACGGCTGCGGGCTGACCACGCTCTCCTCCCTGTCTCTAAGATCTTTCAGAGACTGAGCCTCAGGTTTCTGAAATTTGATATTTGGTACAGACAACAATCTTTGGTCCCTCTTATCTGGATTCTTTTTCTTTACGTGTCTTGGCGGCCGCACCGGACATCCATCCTCATCCACCAATTCCAAATTGTCAGGTCTAGCGACAAAACCCACCCTTCTACCTCCAACAAGTTCAAACTGGGTACCGGCCGATCCCACCGAGAAGGGCGTATCACTATCCTCGCCGGGCGAAAATTGAATTTCGGCCGGATACTCTTCATAGGCATCCTTTTGGTCCTCAAAATCCTTGAGATTCAATGATAGATCAATAACGCTCTGATTGTCGACAACGGTATTTTCGTCGGAATCGGGCGACGATTTGTAGTCGTCGAGATTGTCGGGTTCTTGGTCGGGAGAAATGTCCGAATAAAAAATCGAGTTCCTCTTCTCCTTCAAGGGATTCTTTAATTTAATGTCGACCTTAGAAAGTTGTCGCTTCAAATTGAATGCTTTCCAGGTGGACGATTTGCGTCTGGACGCCGCTGGCGGTATCGGCACCGCCTTTTCCTCCTCCACAGCTTCAGACGCTTGTTCGACAGGGGTGGGGCAGGGGCACAGGGAATAGGGAGATTCCGGGGATCTTCCCATCTACAGGCATGCACAGGCCCAGGTAACAGAAAGCAGAGGTTCTCGTCAGCAACTCATGGTAAACAGCAAAATAGGATAACTGTAAGGGTGCTGTCAATCGGCAGTGCAATCACGCCTATAGCTCTGAGAAAACTAACACTTCCTGGCGCAACTCGTAACTGCACGTGATCTTAAACAGCAATTTCTAATCGGGTTCCGTTAATAACATGTTAGGGCACGGCATGAGAAAGTGGGGGTTGTTGTTATCGTTTTGACATGCCAATGATTGCAGTGATAATACGTTGTTTCAGTTGTGGCTCTTTAAATACTGACCTGGTCTATGCTGGGGCTGCGGGGCTGTCGTTCCTCGCGGTCCACGTTAATGGGAAGAGTTTCGGTGATGTTGACTGCTCCTTTCTTGGGACTCCTCGGAACTCTCGAATAGGGGTCTTGAGCGCCGTATAGATCGGGACTACCGACGTTCAAAAGGCAAACTTTCAGTTCTACATCTATTATCACAATGCCCGCTTCATTACCGTACGCCATCCTAAGAAACAATAGCAAAATCATTGAACAATACGGCAAAACATTCGATATCGCGACTCACAGTCCGTAAGAACTATTTATTGTAAGCGCGGTGATGTGGCTCGGAGGTTCTCCATTATTCCAAGGGGTTAAACAAACTAATTGCGCTTGAAATCCGGGTGGCTTCTTTTGAACACCGGAACGAACCTTCAGCGTCGGCGTGTCCTAAAAAAAATGCTTACGCTAACAAACACAAATTCCAGTAATTTTCTCCAAAACCTTTTTATTGTCGGAGTCGAACATGTCTAATTTATTTCCGGAACCTGCCGAGCCCGGCCCGGAAAACTGACAGTCAGGCGACAACTCTCCTTCGTCGGGAACCTCGTAAACAATAGGAATTTCCAGAACCTGCAAAGCCCAACATTTAAACGGCATCCGCGAGCATCTCGCCACGTACAGTGATTTCGTCGTTACTTTCCGACTTCTTGTACGTGAATAAAATTACGTGACTCGAAGCTCCCGCCACGCACAACTTCCTCGACTCCGCACACACCGAAATTATCTCAATGGCGAACGGGTCGTCCTCGTTTTCCAAAGACCTCGATTTGGGTTTGTCGAAAATCTTCGCCGTTTTCAGCTTATAGAGAACCTGGAGGGTGCCGGCACTGGCGTCCCAAAATTTTATGCTGCCGTCGGCGTGACTGCAAGTAATTTTTTACCACCGACTGGGGAAACTTTCGAGATGCCGACTCACCCTGTTAGGATGACCTCGCTGTAACTGCAGGATTGCGCCGACCACGTCCCGCCGCTGATCGGCCAGTCCATTTCGGAGAAGCCCTGGCGCTTAGCCGCCCCGGCCCTGCCCACCGAATAGAACGCGGGGATCAGATCGGCGGGACAATCCGCTAAATAACTAACACATGTCACGGGCGACTCATGAATATCCATAGGGTAGGGATTCTCTAAACAGGGGAAACCCGCAGTTTGCAGGTCCATTACAACCAGGTCGTTCTGGAGGAGGGCGATTATTGCGTAGGGCTCCTGCAATTCTGAAGGCGAAATGTCGACGATTTCCTTTAACGACAACATCTACTCACCGCTTGTGTACGGGGATTCGCATAAAGTAATGAAATCGATAACGTTATGTTCCATTTCTAATACGGTAGTAGTTTTGCTATGTACAACAGTTATGCTGGGTGTCCTGCCGGCTTGGTCGTAAGGCATTCCACCCGAAAATATCACATAAGCTTCGCTAAACAAGAAAAGATCATCAGAAGTCAACGTGGCGGCGGCAGAAGATGCTTACCCCGTCCTGGACGACTTCCATTCGACTTTAGTTATAGGTTTGCATTGCTCCGGTTTACCGTCTTTACTAATTTTTGCTGCAAGAACAAAATAAGGTGTTAAATAATTTTAGACAAGTTTGATTTTTGCTATGCGAAACATTTATTTAATAAAACAACTTATTGTAATCGGGAGATGTTGCTCGTATGACAGCTTCACTAGAATTGACTTAAAACTAAAACTCATTGACCTTATATAGTCTAAGCTAATGCACTCGGCAATACTGTATTGCGCACGACACCATTGTACATCCGGTGACGGCTAAAAGAACAAAAGATGGTGACCTCGTCTCGACGAAGGGCGGGTCAATAAATATCATGCATGAATGAGAGTTTGACAGCCGGACCAATAAATAACATGCATAACAATCGTCTCGTCGACGGGCGGATCAATAAATAATGAGAGTTTGACTTTTATTTTCAACAATAAGGTAATCAAACAATTTTTGTGTTCAGTCATTGAGCAAATTTTCATAAACTTCACAACTGTAACCAAAGTAGCCAATCTTGTTTCTGTAATCAGCGACTTTTACCTTTTCACAAGACTTTCTAGGTTGAGAAAGGGAACAACTCATACAAAATTCGGTAACTATAATTGTAGAAGAATTGGTCACATGCATTTTGATATGTTGACAATCAAACAGTTTTGGTGGCTGACGAAGTGAGTATCTGTGCATTTCTGTCGATCAACAGGTCTTCTTTACTGCCACTTGCTCATGTTATGTGGTTTACAACCAAAGCAGTAAAGCGCAAGACATAAATTATTAATATTGCTGCACTGCACAAAATTGTATATTATTATGTTGATCATTACCTAGATCTGGAGCTAATAGGATGATGTAAAACAGCGAAATGATGAAGAGAGAGATCGACATTATATGAGGGGTATAAACGTGGGGAGTTCCTATAGCAGATTCAAAGACAACTACGACTAGACTGTTGCGGGTAGTAAAAGTGGAAATGGCGCTGCAATTGTTCCAGGACGAACTTACCATGGGGTTGGGAAATGTGGATGTATTTCGCACTAGATTTAATGCTCCACGTGGATAAAGTGCCGTCAGTGTGCGAGCACATGAATTGTTTACCCTCATGATGCCACGCTATGGACCTCAATTCGTTAGTCTGCCACCTCATGTCTGCCATTTTATTTCTTAAATCCCACAGCACGACTTGACCGCTCTCGTAACCTATCAGTAACTGCAAAAACAGGAAATTATATAATCTCATCACCACTTGTTCCTAGTTGGAATTACCTTACTAGCATCTAAAGGATTATCAGTTAAATGAACAATGGATCCGGGATGTGTCTTTCTCGAACTGGAAGACAAAAATAGATTAATAGTCTCGAGGTAAAGTTTTCTTCGACAACACTTACACTTCTATCGCCTTGTTCCAGTTGATAACGTATCCAGAAAGCAGGAAGCTCTCTATATGCACCACGTGGACGTTTCCTCGTTCGGACCCCACGTAAAGCCATTTAGATTGCAAAGGTAGGTGCATGCAGGTGATCCTGGATTAAACCAACATCCTCGTTAGCCACATAACGGACGATTAATTACAACAAACAACAAGATGGCCGCTTTTCGAATAACGTCAGTAATTAAGTTCCGCGCGGATAATCCAGACGCGATTTATTATTGAAAGAATCCTGGACTGTAACTAAACAGGTGCATGGATAAAAATGGGAACGACACGGAAACGAGGACTAATTTTCCGGGAATATCGATTTCAGTCATAAATCAACTGAGTTAATTCCAATTAATCGCTTCCTCTAGGATTAAACTTTGTTGATTCAATTTCTCTGCAAAAGCTGCAAAGTGACAAATGTTTCAGCGAAAATCTCAAGTTACCAAGATAGTTCAGGTTGCGAGTTTGTGTTGCGTTTCTGTGAGATTTCATTAGTAATTCCACATTTGACTCGTTAAGTGCCGTGTACGGAACTGCTAACTAAATTAGTTTGAACAAAGTATTGCGAAATTTAAGTTTACAAAATCCAGAGGAACGGCAGTGCGGCCATTAAAAGTTATAACGCGCCAGAAATTCAAATAATGTGAACAGTAACTTATGATTGTGTAACAAAATCTGAACTTCAATACAAACTTTACCAAGATGGTTAGCGCCTTTGAAGGCGCACGCCGCCGTTGAAATTATTTTACCGTGGAAAATGTTAAATAAGTTTCTCTGAATTTATCGGAGAAAGTTTTACAGCAAAATTGCTCTGATTAGCGATGAACAGCTTCGAGGCCGTTCTTGCGACACCACATCCAAGGCTTTTATTCGTAATCAATAACGGGGAAAAAATTAATTATCCCGTGTGGGTTCCAGGAAAACTCCCAATTGGCCGGGAATTTAATTCTCGTTTTTTATACTCAAGTTGTTACGGAACGCCAACACTGGAAAAATTGTTTATCGGGCAAACATTAAACTTTACGACTTGACATGGACAACGCGTGATGAAGACACTAACTTTTGCGGCGTCAACTGGCGCTATTGATACCCGAAAGGCAAAGACGGCCTCCTGGAACTTAAGGACACTTAGGGAACATTTCAATTCGTTTTACACCATTGCAAAGTTTCTGAATACCTAATCGAGCTAAACTCCTCCGGCACCGCAACAGGGGCAACAGCAAAGTTATTAACAGAAATGCGAAGCCCATACGACTGAAAAAGTGACTTTCATAATATACAGGCTGTTCTGTAAAAGCGTAGAGACAAAACTACAGCTTCCTTAGGTTAAAATAAAATAATTTAAGTATTTTCAAAAATGCTTCGTTAAAGCTTCACACCTTTACGGAACACCTGTAAATTTATGAATAACTCAAAGAACAAGAAGCGACTCAATATCATTTCTTATCATCAGACCAAAGTTAGTTAGTTCTACATAAGACTTCAAAAAATTGACTATAACCAAAATTTTTAAAAAGGCCTAATTTACCTTACAGTGGCATAAATTAAAAGAGAGTTCCAAAAATGTGTTAAAATTTGGTTACAACTTTCTATATAAAGAAGTTAATTACTTTAAACTGCAAACTGTGGAATCCCACCTTCCCCTTACATACTCCCATATTGAGCTTGATCTTAAATAGAAAACTTGGAGCATTGGACCTTTTTGCGCATTATGGAACCTCCAACTAAGCTGCCAGAAATTGTTAAGCAAGTTTCGTCAATGCGGTTTTCGCTTATGACAGCATCGCCAACCCAAATTTCGATAAAATTTTATGGTCAGCTTGTTACAGATTTCTTGATTAGAAACAAGAATCACTTTGGGTTTGGGTTGGTCGAGACAATAACTGGAGAAACAAAACGTCGAAGCAGACACCAAATGAAGTGAAAAAGTGAATCACCATATCTATCGGTAATCCCGAATGGTAATAAAGTAATAAAGGTTTTAAAACCCCGCCCAAACTCAATTCGCTGCCGAGTGGATCTTGGCGTGTGTGTAATGTGCAAATGGAATGGTAATCTACTTACTTTTCTTTTTGGAACTTGAGACTCTGAACAATTTGGGGGACCTTCTGCCTGAAATTCCAGAGATGGAGCGAGTCGTCTGCCGTTGCGGAAACTAGAGCGCCTTCATTGACCAGGAACTGCAAGTGCAGAACAGCTGCAGAACTTGGGGGACCATCCATGTCGTGCCGGACGTGAATATCGACGCCCGGCTGACCAAGTCTAAACTAGAGTTAAGGAACAATTTTTTTTAAATCATCAATTAGAGAACAGACTTGCAAACCGTGATTGGAGAAAAAAGTCCTAAAAGAGCTTAACGGCCAACGGCCACGGCCAAAAAGTGAGCTTTTCAGCCGAACTGTCGGTTGCATAATCGGTTATAAAGCTCTCGACGGACTTTGCCGTGTCCAACAAGTTATCAGGCGGGTTTTCATATAATATTCCTTTGATATTCTGGGTGGAAATTGTGCAAAGCAAATACTTGGGGCTAGACGGCTTTGGAGCATCCCCACTGCCTCTCGGTAATCTGTTTCGGTTTGATATTTTACGGCATGAAAACGTATGAGATCGAGTTCGTCCAATAAAAACATAAAGTTAATGCACCATGAGATGTTACCGTAAAAAGTTTCTAAAGCAAACGGGCTTCGGCAATAAAACGTCAAAAATTCGACGTGCAACCCCGATTCGGGTCATTACATGTTTTATTCAAACAGTACTTGTTACAAGCATTGATGTAAGCGACACTGTAGATGTCAACAAGATTTTCGTTACTATTCAATCGCATCTTGAAATGTTGGACGTACCAACAACAACGCAAGACAAAACAACTATTGTGTCCTCCACGTAGTGCAATATCTGGATATTGATCCTGCCTCACTGTTTCGGTCTGTTGCCGCGTCCATGCAAATATGCATGTATGGAAAAAGTTTGGTTCACAACAAGTAAATTGACTCGCGTTATTCAAAGGAATACTTTGCAATTTTGAAATTCAGGGGTAGGTATTAATTTTCGCACTCAATTTATTTCCAAGCTCAATTTGCATTTTTATGAGTTTATGGTCATCAAGTCATCGCGGGTTTATGGAGCGAAGGGTTTGCAGGATTGAAATTAGGAACAAGCAGAATTGATGTCTTTCTAAACAACGCAATAAAGGTTTTATTGGGGCCGAGCGGCGAGTGGAATTTATTTAAGCACATCAGAGGTTGGTTCGAGAACGTAATCTTGCCAGATTAAAACAGAATGTTCGATACAACATTGAAGCAGCAATTTCTTATTAAAGTTTTCATGGTGATGTGTAGTGAGTGTCTCAGCTTGATGGCCCAAAGAATACTCACACGATATGGTTCATAGATTGACATCGTAAAGTTTACGACAATTTTTATAGTTTCCATTTATTTATTTTATGCGAGTTCTGTGGACAAAATGAATTAAAACAGTCCATTGTGGACGTGGCTCCATTGATAAGACTTTCGAAGAATGTTGATAACCAACAGCTCTTCTTCCGTTGTTATGTATAATAAAACTACGAGAAGCACAGGAATTTGCAAATGGCTGTAAAGTGACAAGTTAATTATTCATTATTTTGGAAAATTAAGTACATTAGCTTATAAGCAAACCTCAGTACCCTAGTGCCCTAGTCCAATTTAATGAACTTGATGTTGCAAAATTATGCAACCAATAATACTCCGTTCCTGCTGAGACACAGAATCTTAGATGCGATAACATTATTTCACAAAATATTAGAGTCCTTGTTCTGAATCACTGGCGATGACGATTCTGATGCTGTAGTAGGCTCCTTCTTCATATCACTCAAAACGTCAAACTTGCAGCCATAAGGGTCATCATTATTTAGATTTTTACAGGCCCTCCAGAGTCAAGTTTTCCATTTAGATTGAATTCCGGACACTAAACCTCCCAACAAAACGTGTACAACTTAATTCCATCTTAAGGAACAATAAAATCCTTCCCACCATTTTCCTTCTTTTTCCAGATAAACTACCTACTTGGCATTTCCGTGGCTCTTCTAGCCCCCCGTAGCAACGAATCTTAGCCGCACGCCTCTCGAGGTCCCCAAAGAATGCTGTTTACGTCATGCAGCAAATTGCAACAGGCACTTCAGAAGGGGAGAATTTGCAGCAAGCGCCCCATCGACTAATCGTCCCATTATCTTCACAATAACTCTTTCCGGCCGTAGTCGTTTGCAAATTCAGCTGTGAAATAAGGACGAATTGTTGTGGATGCAGCGTCGCGACGCCGATGACCTCGCGTCATTAGGGACGTTACGTTACTCGGCTTGTGTAAGTTGCGAGCAACAGTTACGACACTGATGAATTTCATCCGCTAGCACCCGAATCAGCAATCTCCCCCACAACCACCACCCTTTTGCGTTCAGGAAGGAAACAGTTCGCGTCCCGCTTTAAACCTGTGAATTATCTTCCACGGCTCATCGACCGGAAGAGTCGACGATTCCGGAGGCGAAACGCGGACTTTGCCACCTCTGATCCACAAGTCCGCCAAATCGTGGAAATGGAAGCAAGCAACGGGCAGATGTGGGTCAAGCGGTCCAGTCGCATTTTTCGGATGCTTGAGGAAGACGAGGGGGCAGAAAGGGCGGCCAACTTTCGGAAATTAAGCAAAACGGTCATTAGGTAGAATTAGCGTAGGTGGCATAAGGCCAGATGCCGCAGTAGACGCCGACTACATTAAGAGAGAGACTAGCATTCTATCCTGGAATGTTTGTACCTGTTGTGCATTTTTATTAAATCTCAGGATATTGCAGTCTGTCGGAGGACATTCAACCATTTGTAATGACTTACTGCATTTAGGAATTGCAAGGGCATATATTACCTCCTAATATAATCGATGATTGTTACAGATTCCTACCCTTTTCGCACAAAGATGGAACGCCAAGTAGAGTCTACGCGATTGCTTTAAGGCTGTGACGACTTCTCTAAAAGTTACCCAAACCGATACTGCATGGAGAAACTGTTTTCGTTTCAACCTACACCAACGTTTCACAAATTGTTAAGAAGATATAATAAATTATACCTACTTTCATGTAAAACTTGAAGTAAGAGAAATTTAATTTTACAATGTATCTCAACTTAAAAGACAGATAATTATGGAAATAATTTCCTTTTTAACGTAATTTCTTTGAAAAGTTTTTTGTAGAGGGTAAAAAAGTTGAGTGAAATCTAGAAAATGCCTTCAGGACTCCAACATTTGGTAGTAGGTTAGAACAACAAAGCTTTGTGGAATTTTCATTAATATTCTACATTATTTTTAAACAAGCTTAAGTGGGCAATAGGCCGAAACAAATTCATAGCAATCCTCACCCCCATATGAGGCGCCGTTGTGGACAAAATAAAATTTTTGCAATTTCATATAATTTTGCCAAATATTTATAAATGCTGTTGATATTTATAAGAAAAACACAACTTTTATTTATTTTCACCATTTATATAGAAAAATGTTAAGTTTTATATAAATATCATGTCGCGTTAGAAATAATAATAGTGTTGACCGTGATATAAAATTGCGCACTTTTAAAAATAAAGTCGGCACGCCCTCGATATAAATTTGTGCGGCCGTGATATATTTATTGACGTTTGCCACCAAGACGCCAGAGGCCGCCACGAAAGGAAGATTTACAATCCGGCAACGCTGGCTGCGGTTTAGTTACATTGCTAGTGACAAATCTGTCAAACTCGAAAGTTGAGGTTAGAGGTTATATAAGCGACAGAAACAATAAACATTAAAAAGGTGATATGAGTTAAATAGTCATTTATTTGTGTTCACTTGTGAGTAATTGTTAACCACTTCTAACCTCAACTTTTGAGTTTGACAGATTTATCACTAGCAATGTAACTAAACCGCAGCCAGCGTTGCCGGATTGTAAATCTTCCTTTCGTGGCGGCCTCTAGCGTCTTGGTGGCAAACGTCAATAAATATATCACGGCCGCACAAATTTATATCGAGAGCGTGCCGACTTTATTTATAAAAGTGCGCAATTTTATATCACGGTCAGCACTATTATTATTTCTAACATCATATTTATATAAAACTTAACATTTTTCTATATAAATGGTGAAAATAAATAAAAGTTGTGTTTTTCTTATAAATATCAACAGCATTTATAAATATTTGGCAAAATTATATAAAATTGCAAAAATTTCATTTTGTCCACAACGGCGCCTCATACCCCCACGTCCATAACCTTATTGTAATAGAAGTTCTAGTATAATGTAGAGAAACTTACGTAAAACTCTCGTAGATTTGTACGTCAACACTAACCCTAGATGGCACTTGGCATATTATGCATCGTTAAGCTTAATAACAATAGTTTAGAGGTATATTAAATAGCGAATGCGCCGACAAACAAATTACATTGCCATAAACTTTTGAGGTTTGCTATTTCGTGGCAATTATAGAATTTCCATATTTACCTTAGATCTAAAGAGCAGCAACGTAATAATTACGTTGCCACGGGCTAAAGAAGCTCGAGAAATGTCTCGTTAGAGTAAGTAAATGTTTTAGAGGATTCTGGAAATTTTAATAAATATTATAACTGCCACTAAGTGCTTCTTCTACGTTTCAGGTTCACTTTAAGTTAGTTCTTAGATGCAATCTTCCTACAACAAATTAAAGTAAGCAAGTGAATCTTAACGCAGCGCAAAAGCTGGGTGCAATGCTTAAAAGCTCCAGAACTACTGTTAAACAGACAGGGAAGATCTAACATTAGATAATATTATTGCCGCATAAATTTGTAAAATAAAGTTAAATTGTTGCCGGATGCACGATTAGTTTATGGTTGGCTATCGAACTGGGGTGGAAGAATAAGGGTCGTATTTAACAGTCTACCAAGTTTACCCAATATTTTGATATACAAAAAAATACTTTCCTTTCCCAAAAATATTAAATGCTCACCAAAATTAAGAAAATACATAATCTTAAAGCGACAACCAAATATTGACATAATGCTGGCCTCTTATATATTTTGTTCGCCAAAATAACTTTTGTTGACCATAAATACTAGATGTTTACCAAATTTTATTCCGCATTTAATTCTAACATAATACCCGGATATTTAATTTTCGACAGTGTCTTATATTATTTAGCAGTTAAAAATACTATTTATTGATCAAAAATACACAAGCAATAAAATGTTGTGCAAATGGTAAATAATTTTATGCAAAATTATAGATGTAGATGTGCTAGGGCAAGGAAAATAAGAGTAAAAATAAAAATGGGTTGCACAAAAAAAGATATTGATTTCCGTAATATATAAATGCTTTCCTGTAATTGGCTTGTATTATGTAAAACGTAAAACTTCCTTTAGTGCTAATTTCTGATGGTGCTTTAAAAAAAAAATTACAGGGCCCTGAACTGACCTTGTACAAAACTTTTTTCGCGTGCCTCTTGTCTGAAAGCGCAAGCGGCAAGGAGAGATGCGCGAGCATATTTCATTTTTGGAGTAATAGAATAATTATTTGACGCACAAATAGTTTTTTTGAGAAACACTAAATATAAATGGATAGCGCGAATATTTATTATGTACAGCACGGACGCGTAACTTGAGCGTTCTAAATTTGGTGAACATTTAGTAAAATTGATCGACATATGGAATTTAAAATGTAAGCAATGGTAAAACAATACGCAGCATAGTTATTTTAGTGATGATGTTCTCATTTTCTGATGTATAAGAATTTGGGTTCATTTAAATTTGTTGATGCTCATTAAATTTTCTGGTGGACAGTACAAGGAATGTATAGTTTAATTTGGTGTACATTATATTTGTTCCCGAAGAATAATGACCCTTGCTCCTTACTTTGGAGCAATAATGAGTTTTTAATGGCTGAGAAAGCACGCTGAACACGAAGACAGGTTTCTTCATTTCGATTTCACCACCATTGGCAAACGCCACAGACACAATGATAGACTTCAGGGCATGTAAAATGATCTCAACAATTCTAGTCATCCTCCAAAGATGTTTCAAAGTTGCACATTTGTACTGGAGGACACCTGCGCATCGGTATTGATTTTGCATAAAACTGCAACCGCCAATTTGCCAGATTTATTAGATTTTCAATTTCGAAACCAAACTCCAACAATGTTACGGACGCAATTACCACCATTGGCCAGTAAATAATGCAATAATGTTTTGATTGTAATACAGAAAAACTTCTACCGCAATAATTTGGAAATAATATTAAAAAATCCATCGTAACCGCTGATCTATGTCAGGAGTGCTAATGCAGCTTAATAGGGCTTCGGAGTTTTAACGTTTTTGCCCGCAGATTTATGCATATTTCGCGGGAACGAACACCATCAAAACGAACAACGACCGGACCATAAAACCAATACCGCATTTACATTTCGTTTTGGATTTGAATACTGGTCGAAATCCGCATCAGAGTGCCTTCATTGTGCTTATTCGCGCACGCCGAAAATGAAGCGAAATTTTCAATCTAGAATTCGGAGCTTTCGCCCGCTTTGTTTGTTTGGTAAATATTTGCGGCCTTCCAGTTCGATCGCGATTAAAATCGAGGAAATTAATACGCAGGATGGATAATTACATAATCACGATGGCTGCAACTAAAATCATAGGAAATTAACAGGCCATTCTGGACCAATAACATAATGGTTATAGCAACAGCCAGCGATGTGGCACAGTTAATTAAATAATTTCATCGAATGGTTAGTATTGATCCCATGATTCCGCGCAAATAATTCATAGTCGGAAAAGCAACATAATTAGGTGAATACATGAAAATAGTGTAATTAATTATCAAAAAAAGCCATAAAGCCATTTGACACTATATGGTGTGTAAAAAAAAGTTCTTGCAGTTGATGCTTCAGTAACAATCAAAATTTAAATAGCTGTCGTAGTTGCATACTATTATCCAAGATTCGATTCCCTTGAACATTTCTTAGATTCTATCACTTTCAACCGAGTTTTTAAATGTTGACACCAACTAGCTACGTTAGTTATCCATAGTTTGAGATGTTAACCAAATACGGTTATTCAAATTCTGCACATCAATACTGTTCTTCGCATGAGTAGAAAACGTCATGTCGCTGGTTTTGGGAACACTGCAATGACTCCTCTAATAGTTGACCGCTTGAGACATCCAAGGCGGAGTAATAATTGTTTCCGCTCCAACCCATCTTCAGGATCTAGTGCATACGCATCGGGCTGCACAAAAGTTTTACTTCTAACACGCATAAAGAAAAAATTAATGTTTCAGAATAAAATCCACCACTCACTTGAAAAAAGCTCCATTACGGAACTCGAAGCTGCTCGACGATACTACTTACGGCCGTCTACATTAAAGTTTTTATAACTTTTCAACATTACTGTAAATTCAGGATCCATTGCTGTTTTGGTTGTAACATTTTGATGCAAATATTCATATTTTATTTACAACGTAACCAGCTCAGCTGTAAAAAGGCCCTAAACCGAAATTTTACAGTTTTGAATCTCGGCTCTTAAATGAAAGCTTTTAATAAAAAATAAGTAAAGTTGTTATTTCGAGCCGAGAGAAGGCTTACATTTCAAAAATTGTATCAATCACGATTTAGATCCTGCAGATTCTCCACTTACGTGTTAGAAAGATCTTAATAAAGGAACAATAGAAATAAATTTCCTGTAGTGGGTAACTTAACACTAGGATTGAACATTAACAAATTTCAAATATAAAACGGTATCATTAGCTTTTCATTAATTGTGAGGCTGATAGAAGTTCTTTTGACCATATTAAGATCTACAATAAGAAGAAGAGTGTTAGCGATCATGCAGAAGAGAACAAAATGGCAATATGATTAAGATGGCTACAGCAAGCTATTGTTTAGGTTCTGCTCGAGTAGGTATTGCTACTTGATGAAGATTTTAACCCAACAGAATTTTGTTTTAGTTATTATATTTAAAAGCAAGAAGAAAACCTCCATCACCTAAAATAATAAAATTTGAGACTAAAAACTCGCATAGAAGACGTACTATCCAAGATAGCACGATATAGAGGGCATTTCTCAATAAACTAATGGCTTAAAATAATAATCTTGGTTGGCTTACAAAATCCCTTGATATTACTATTTTCCTTCTCCTCGGGGACACTTCAAGAGTAGTGTTCAAAAAGTCTACAAATATAAAGGAGCCCAAAATAAATATCCAGCAATATTATAAGGTACGTTTCAAGTAGCTGATTTCGTTCGTCGTTTAGAAAAGTGTGTGGATAAAAGCAAGACCGACATTAAAATTTAACGTACCCTATATTCACAAAGGAGAACTGTTATTATTACCTTTTAAAATGCTATTTACGTCATTAACATAATTTAAAATAATTAATCTGTAATTGTCAGTTAAAAATTAATAACCACCACAAGAAATTGTTCTCGACAAAACTGATGGTATCCTTAGTAGATGTCAATTTAATGCCCACATCAGGTCACGCTACAAGTTCAAAGTCACGCTCACATGTCTCAACTTACTTTGGAGCAATATAAAATTTAGCAAATTGCTCTTATTAGTTTTATTTATTATTATCGTTTCATTTCTCCCTGTTGTAACTAAGCATTGAATTGTTAAATTTCAAATGCAGCCAGTTCAATAATTAGCGTGGATCCGGCGTTGGTATCTACCCATGCATTTTGATCATTACTCTGAGGCGAGGGGGCCAATTTCATACATGAGCTTTCAATACTCGGCAAAATATGGATTATACGATCATTGTTGAAAATTCCATCCATGGCTGCATTGGTTAATTTCTCTGTTTTATCCGTGTACAAAAGCGCACTCAACACAAAATTATGATTTATGAAGAGTGACAGATCAGCTTGGAAATGTTTGCCTTTATCCTACAACAATGTAAAAATTAAATATACCAACTAATCTGGTTTGCCAAGCAAATTGGTCGTCAACACTGGTTTGTCTGACACGGTTGTAATCCGCAAAAGTTTGTAGCTTGCCTATTACCTTCATAATTATACAAATTAGCGAAGATTAACCTATCATTTCTCCTTTGTCCAACAAAACACGCTCCAAATTAGGTTAATGGAAGCGCATATAATTACAAAAAACGAACGAGCAAATCTCCTTCGTTCAACCCTCATGGGACGCAAAAAAATACAAAGCCCGGTAAAATCCAACCGACACCTGACCTAATTATGACCCAGCTTCATTTCACAAACTTAATTAAATGCAGCATGGCAAACTGGATTTATGAGGAATCCGAAGAACAATACCCATTAGGTACCGGCATGAGTCGATCGGCAATAGCGGAGTCTGCCAGGCGTAAATGCAGAACACGCTTCCCAATAACAGCCTGGCAGAGGCTGTCCCGGAGTCCCGGAGTTTGCAGTGCCAAGAACTAATTAAGGCATAGCAACTGCATCATAGTGCGACATGTCAGGGTGGTAAGTCCCACGTCAAGTTCATCCATGAATAAGTATGTTGCGCAATTAACACTAATTTAACATCAAAACAGGAACGTTGTACAACGTTCCTGTTTTGATACGAACCCTCATCAGAGATAGTGTTGAAGCAGTTGCGTCTTCTGTATAAATGATTCGAGAAGTTCAAAAATTCGGGTGCGGAAGATAAATATTAATTTCGATAAACATAAAAAGTCGGCACAGTAGGAAGTTTAATAATTGAACGGCCGGAGCTTTTTATAAATATTCCGGGGAAGCCGGTGGTTACCTGAACGTCGGTGAATTTTGCCAGCAAGAATGTTAATTAAAGCCTTCATAAAATACGCAGAAGATAAACAGCATATTTTAAGCAACGGCTTCCGAACTATTTAATGAAAATTATGTAGCGTAGAAGGAACATCCCGCGTAACGATCAGATTGATGGCAGCTTGTACAAAACTCTGCGACATAGAACGGTGGCTTTCCTGTCGCGATCCTTTGTCATAATAACAGCTTTCAGCCGCCATCATGTTACCCTTTTGTACTTACATTGTGGCGATGTCATTCCCACCATTGCCGCTAATGCATGCACGCATGTTTCAACCTACATTACTTCGTTCCTAACTATCAAGAAAAATTAACAAACAAGGTTTATGTTTTATTTATTGCACCGTAGAATATTCACTATTCCCTAGATTGCGTGGTCACACGCAACAATTCAAAATTCATACACGTTTCATTTCTTGTCTCCAAGTAACAGGTGGAAAAGATGTCCGGAGTTTATGCACGTCAAAGCTGCTGAAAATGAATTAATTGGGGGATGAAAAGTCGGCGTCGATTTGTAGAACTCGAGTCGTTTCGCATGATAATAGTTGAAATTAATCAGATTATTACGCGCATTCAAACCCTTTGAGCAAATAGCGGATGCGGCGAGTCGCTTCGCCCCCGAACCTAAATAATTAAAATAGTTTGTCCGACACAACGGAACAACGACTTGATTTAACGGGATTTATTCATTAGTTATTGTAACTAAACCGGCGAGCTCAGGGAAACTAATCGTAACTGCGTAGGCAGGCCTCTAACTAAACTACAGGGGTGGCAAACACCTCGTAATAAACAGTAAATTCCAATTACAAATTGGGTCAATTAGTATAAGCACAGTAATTGAAGTAGGTTCCTAAAAACTAATAAATTACCTAGCTACAGTTTTGCTATTGAGCTCTTCACTTCCGGATAGACTGCGTGATGCTCTCAGGACTTTGAGATAGAAAGCTATTTTATCGACATGTCCCGAATTCGTTTCATATGTATGAACGGGACTTGTTCAACGAAAACCCATCGGTTTTCATGCCACCAAAAAATAAAACGTGTTACAAAACAACTTTCGTCAGAAAATTTATTTGTGGCTTTAAAAAAAACGAGCTTTGCATTAGTAATTTGTGTGCTTTACCACTTTTCAGCCGGCACTAAAACGATTTTTCCGTTACATTCTTCAAATAAAGCACAACGTTGTTGCTGAACTAGATTCTGCAGCATTTGTAACGGAATTTCGCTTTACGTTCAGGTAAATGGAAGCACGGAAATAAATTCGAAGCAAAAGCGGAAGTAATTTAAAAGTGCATACAGTATTTATCTTTCAATGCCTCTAGTATAAATTCAAGTAGTGAGAACGGCACGAAACAATTTTAAAATTACCCCCGTTTAATAATTCAGAACCGAGCTTTCAGAAAGCGTCAATGCAACCCGTCAATAATTTCAATTTTATCCATTGCAAAAAGAACTTTACTATCAAAAGGCGGGGTCTGCGATCCCAGCACCCTTACAAATTAAAAAAAAAACTTTATCACGTGACGCTGGCACCCCTCCTTAATATTTAAATATCTAGTTAACAACTTTAACAAAAAAAATCTTTTTATTGCCCGATGGGTAGCATAATGAGTGCAATAATTTAAAATAAAAAAAATTAAATTTTTAATATTTTAAATTTTATTTTTGAGTGAGGGGCGCTAATTAGACGATTCAAAAGTTAATTTTGTTGGTGCATAAGAGTGCAAGACATTCTGAACGCAATGTGTGTCTTCTTTTCTTATATTTTTGTTGATGAGGTGCCAGTGTCACGTGACCCTGACACCTCATTTAATTTTTTAAATAAATAGCACATTGCTTGCGATGCAAAAATTTTAATTGTTGGTGCATGCCGGTGCATGAGGAGTGCAATACGATGATAATTTTTTTTTTAATTTGCAAGGGTGGGAGTGCTGGGATCACAAACCCCAAAAGGAGAAAGGTCACAAAATTTATTGCAACGACCTTCACCGAGCTTCTAAACTGACCGATCATTTTTTTGGTTTGCACGTAGTGGAGGGTATTTTCATATTCAGAAATTCACCCCAAAGTGGTTCTCTGGTATTATAGTTACAAATTGTATCGTATCGTTTCAAATAACGAACTAAAAATGATGCAACGTTTTCTGGAAGAGTAGAGCATAATCTAACGTTATCCAAGTGGAGAGGAAGTTGGGAGCTTGAGCAAATCTTCCCTCGTCTCTTATGAAAAGCATATTTTCTTGAATTCTATAATGTAGTTGTATATAATTTAATGTTCCTGGGACTCTGATGCGATGATTCTTGCGGATTTAAAAAGTCTTATGGCTTCCTCAAATGACACGCGCCATGGATATTAGGGGCAAAAGTTGCCGCCCCCAATTGACTTCCGGGAGCAAAATATTATGACAACACAGCTGTGTTCTCAATTTCCCGACTGTTCAATTTTAAAACTAAACCAACTTCAAACGCTTTTGTCATTTGCATCGTGTACAGCGTTGCACAGCTTGCACATGTTGCAAGGATGTAAGTCTAGCAGAACAAACAGATACGTAAATGGCCGAGATATAAATGATGGTCTATTAAACATTTCGTTGAAAAACGTTTGCATCAGTCGAGTAAACTGCCGACGGGTCTTCTACTCATTTTTCTCGCTAGATTTAGGAGGAGAACTTCTTCCGGTTGTCGCCCTGGATATAAAATTTTACTGTTTGTTTCGCAAACATCCGTTCGCCGAAAACCCTCCTCAGAAAGATCCTTGACAAAAAACAATATTTTTTGGATTGAAATGCGTCGTCGTCGTTGTAAAAAAACCAGATGCACGTCAGATAAAGGACAATTACTGAACCTTTTTCAATTCGGCTCTCTCGCGTCGATTGGCGCATTTTCCAGTTAACGCAACAAAAAGATAATATCACGCGCTGGATGGCTCTGTACCGGGAACCTGGAACGGCCGTATCCTGTTGGGATTTCGATGTCGGAGAGGTTGAATTTCCTGACAGATCCAGTTTGTTGGTTGCGCGCAATTCGCATCCGAGTGGATTTCCAGATCGAAATTCTCCTTCACGACCAGTCCTATCGGAAATTTCCCGCACGAAACGAAACGTATTTCATACACCTTCAAGTCTCGTATATTCAGACAACAAAATCCTGATTTCAGTTGCGAATTGGGAATTATTTAAATAGGCTTAACAGGATATTGTAGCGGATATTGAAAACTGGCGCGCCGGAGACTCCAGAAATGGCCAATTTATATGCGAGTGCCTTAAACACCCTGTCGAAAAGGCTAATAACAAGTTTGCCGATAAAAGGCAACTTCCTGTTTCGTATTAAATTAAAATTAAAGGGGGCCGGGGCTGCGGCGCCCTAACACTTCCCTATTTAAATATTCGCAACTGGGCTTCCAAATCGAATTTATTTAGTAACGTTCTTTATCCTCTTTTATTTTCTAGTCTGAATAGTTGGATAATTACGTTATAGCTCCTCCGTTGAAAGTTCTTATTAACAATTCTCTTCTCCAATTAGACTTGTTTCATTGTTAATTTAGAAACAACAACAGACAAACTTCCAAGTGTTACGTAGTTCTGCACTTTCATAAATTCTGCTTGCCACTGGCATGACGGGTCCGATTCACATCAAATCACATCAAATTCGCATTCTTCACATACCTCCAATCTTGATACAGTCTCCATTTTACAATCTCTTCCTGGTTCCTTCTTGTGTTCCTCTTTGAAATGTTCTGTACCAGCAGAAGCAAAGTGTTAAAAGCGCAGAACCGCGAAAAAATTCATAGATCAATTCAAAACGAAATGATTGGGTATTTTAGTAAGTTTCAATCTTTTATACAGACCCATGAAGAGTCGTGCCTGAGTTCTGACAAGATCCGATGTGGTCTTCTGTCTCGGTGTCGCAAAGTTGAGAGCGGACCTGTCACTTTGCGACTGGACCTATCACCCCCCTAGAAGAGATGATTTCATGAACAACGAGAATTGGCTAGATGATCATTGTCGCAACTTAAGATAAAGTCCTAAGGATGTCAACACTGCAGAATTTCGCAAATAATAAATAATATAATAATAATCTTTGGGACGTATTTAACAGTCTACCAAATTTACCCAATATTTTCATCCAAAAAAATATTTTCATTTCCCAAAAATACTAAATGCTCACCAAAATTAAGAAAATACATAATCTTAAAGCGACAACCAAATATTGACATAATGCTCGCCTCTTATATATTTTGTTCGCCAAAATAACTTTTGTTGACCAAAAATACTAAATGTTCACCAAATTTTATTCCGCATTTAATTCTAACATAATACCCAGATATTTAATTTTTGACAGTGTTTTATATTATTTAGCAGTTAAAAATACTATTTGTTGATCAAAAATACACAAGCAATAAAATGTTGTGCAAATGGTAAACAATTTTATGCAAAATTATAGATGTAGATGTGCTAGGGCAAGGAAAATAAGAGTAAAAATAGAAGTGGTTTGCACAAAAAAAAATATTGATTTCCGTAATATATCGATGCTTTGCTGTAATTGGCTTGCATTGTGTAAAACGTAAAACTTCTTTTAGTGGTAATTCCTAATCGTGCTTTAAAAAAAAATTACAGGGCCCTGAACTAACCTTGTACAAAACTTTTTTCGGGTGCCTCTTGTCTGGAAGCGTAAGCGGAAAGGAGAGATGCGCGAGCATATTTCATTTTTGGAGTAATAGAATAATTATTTAACGCACAAATAGTTTTTTGAGAAAAATATAAATGGATAGCGCGAATATTTATGCGTAACTTGAGTGTTCTAAATTTGGTGAACATTTAGTAAAATTGATAGACATATAGAATTTAAAATGTAAGCAATGGTAAAATAATACGCAGCATAGTTATTTTAGTGGTGATGTTCTCATTTTCTGATGTATAATAATTTGGGTTTCATTTAGATTTTTTGATGCTCATTAAATTTTCTGGTGGACAGTGCAAGGGATGTATGGTTTAATTTGGTGTACCTACATTATATTTGTTCCCATAATCTTTTGCGTACTACTATTATGATGTCACTTCAAGAAAAAATAATCGTCGAAATATCCAAAGCAAAAGTCCTTATTTCAAAGATCTCTCAACTCTCAACCACTTAATAATTTAACATTCTACAATACAAATTTTTAAAGTAAAGCAGCGTTATGAGGCCAAAATCTTATATTAGGCGTACAGCAAAAAGTTGTCTGTAAATAGCCTGAAAATAAAAAAAAAACTTTATAAGCATAACCATCCCCTTCACTGCCATTATGCCAAACAGGCGATGCATATATAACTAAGGATCCGAAGAAGGAACTGTCCTCCAATTCAAACGCTAAATAGAGGTTAACGGTAATAGTTAATCGATGAAACCAGCTGGAGTGTTAAAGATGAGAGCCACCAGATGCTGTTTTCGCTAATATGTTTTCAACCAGCTATTTACATTGGCACAGGCACTAAATACGTGCAGCCATTACCGAATCCCCGCTCAATAGAGCGCTCACCATTAAGTTCCGCATGAGTCGCCAAAATTTCCCAGAATAAAAAGACGATAATTTCCGGAAATTCATTAGACCCTGCAGATAAATAATTAGAGCGGTTTCACCACGTAAACTCGCCAAGTGCCGGTTTGGTGTTGCTGGCCCAACACCTCCGCTGCTTACTTTACTTACGTTTCTGGCGCAACTTCAGGGACAAAGCCGAGTTTATTTCAGGACGGAGTTTAAAATTTTAATGCAAAACTCGAGTCGGGCTCATAAAGTACTAAAGTAGGTACGGTTTACGCGATATGGAGCCGGGGGACAGACGCACATATTTATGCAACCGTTCTCGTTGGACGCTACAAATTCAAATAGTTGCGAAAGCGTTTTGCGAATAATTTGGGCAAAGGAAAGTTTGGGAACATTTCCGAATCTGGCACGAACCGCACTTACCACGTAAGTATTTTATCGAAGACAAGCAGCACCCTTTAGTTTGAATATTAAAGCAAGTCCTCACTTAGCTCTCGACCCAAATGAAGCGATTTTCCTCCGAGAACCACCTATTCAATTCATTGACCGACCATGCAGGCGAAAACTTCAGCGAAAACAAAGCTGACAGCAATAAGCGGAATTAGGTTAACCGGATGCGGAAGTTCTCTCGATCATCCCCTACATTATTCATCATTCATATGGAACATCGTAACAGTCAGGTAGTAAATTTGTACCTAGAGCAGGTGGAAACTTTGCCGACAAATTTGTAAATCAACGTCACTACATTTGTTCACCTACTAACAGGGGAGGTTTAACTCGCCTCAACTATAAATTAGGAAACTTCACCAACCCATTGTAAGCTAGGTTCACACCAAATTGTTTTCAATAAGAATTTGTTTATTCAAAGGTGAAATGGCGAGTTTTGCTAAAGTCGAGATTTTTTTGTTGCTATTTTAAAAAATGGAAGCTTCCGCTTCCGCAACCTCTTATCCACACGCAAAAACATCGTTTTCATGCAACTTCCATTAGGCTAAGCTAAGTTAAAAACAGACTTGCAACAAAAAAAATCCAGAAAAATACTCGAAACCCTAATGTTTGAAGTAACGTGTGAATCGAAACAGGTGGTGCAGTGTTATGCTACTTTTATGAGTCTGCCACACGAATTTCCCACCAACTATTTGAGACGTCTAATTTCGGTAGACTGCACTTCCGAGATTCAAATGGGGAGGCAATCACGACTTTTATAGTTGCCGGACTGAGAATTGAGAAAGACAAAAAAGGAATACTAGAAGAAAAAAAAACAAAACAAATCGATCTTGACATCGTCTCGCAATTTCGCTGATCTAATCAACTCCATTGTCTCAGAGAACCCGCAGCTTTACGGCTTAATTGATTTTATAAACAAATTTCCAACCCCGCCTATAAATTAACAAGTTAACAGATCTGCCTCGAAAACACGAATTTAGTAGAGCGAAAGAAGATTGGCCAATTAAAACTCGTTGTTAGGTTCAAACTGTAATTTAATTAAGTTCTTTTCGATTCTTTCGCAGCTTTGGGCACAATAACGAGAAAAATTGAGAAGCGTGAAAATTTTAATTTGACGCAAAGCAAAAAGTTTTCCACGAAAGCAATTGGATGGTTATGAAATTTTTACACAACTGGTTAAACAAAAAATTTATAGATATAAAACCTTGTTGCTATAGGTCGGGCCATGAAGGCTATAACTTTGCCCAACTTTCATTTTTATTATCCTGGGGATAACTTTATCCCCTTATACTTTATACAGTAACTGTCTAGACCAGCGTTCCTCAACCTTTCACACCTGCGAACCTGCAAAATTGTGGGCTAACGTCTACGGCACAAATAAAAACCAACGTAGATTCTAAGCTCTGCCCTTACACACATCAAGGGCATTAAATATCTCTGAACTAGTGGTCCGCTCAAGTGTAGACCTTGCTTTCAGTTGCACAAAGTCAATTCGCCTTAAATTACGCTTTAGCGATCCGTTCAAATTATTCTTAAGTTAATTGACACCCTATCGTTATGGCAGATTTCTCGAACGATGGTTAAAGTTAACTTGTTGTCATCAGTGCGTCGAGATTTGACGTAGAACCCTTAGCAAAGGATCAACCAAATCAGTATCGATTTTTGGGTTACAAAAACGTAAATTAAACATTAATCATTCATCATTGCATCAATTAAGATAATATGACGTTGATAAATGATTAATGACTTATTTGCGTACGGAGCAGTCAAAATATCGATAATAATTTTGTGGATCCGTTGCTAAAGGTTCTACTGGAAATCTCGACGCGCCGCTGACAACGAATTAACTTTAATCATCATTCGAAAAACGAGACATTAGTGTTTGACAATTATCACCCTTATCACCCTGTTGATATTTACAAAAAAGTCTGAAGGCGCTGCTTTGTCGGGAGCCTCAATCCTTAGAGACTATGACATTTTACTTCGATTGCTGTTAAACGGTTATTATTGTTATTCAGCTGAATTAAGTGGGTAATATAATATTTATACATTTTCTACTGATGTGTTTTAATTATTAGATTCTCGCTTATTATTTGCAAGTGCTGGGGTTGTCTATACTTGTTGCTGTAATAAATGGTTCTTTTTATGGGTCATAACTATGAACCTAATTAACTCAGCCAATTTGAAATATTACAGACATAAAAGCTTTCTTCACATGCTTTCAGTTAAAGCCAATCCTACTGATTAGCAAGTTTTTCTGGCATTAAAATTATTTAATGAAAAAAGAAGTCTCCCAAAGTCACCACTTTTAACAACATGATGCCATTTAGTTGGATCAATATTGTAGAGACTCTTCTAGCGAAGCAAAATATGTTGAGACTAGACTACTTCTGTCGCTTTAATGGTGATTGAGAATAAGAGAGGATTATAGGAGTGATCGTGAAGGGTTAATAGAATTTAGTTTGTCAATATTTACAGTCGTTCGAGTTGCCGCGTTCGTATATCGAAAGTCATATAAAATCGATCAATCTCGAACCATCTCGGTGTTTTATGATAAACACATTTAATTAGACGGATTTATTGCACATTAAAACTTACATTCGCTCGCTGTGGATGGAATACGTTAAAACTTGATACAATCGAACAATGTAGAATGTTGGTTTGGGTATTAAAAGCGAATGGATCAGCGACGAAATTGCATCGTATAGTCGTAAATACAGAATTTATCGTGAAATACAATTAACATCTCTTTTATGGCAGCAGCGGGATAATTTATCTTCCAACAGCATTTCCAATAACGCGACAGTACATGTAGTGAAAGTTACAAATGTTCCCAAAAATTCTAGCGAAAGTATCAATCAAAGTAGAGAATCGTAAAATTCTGACAAAAATTGTGGGTCCATCAACTCCTAAAATCCCGAAGCTTGGAGCAACGAAATGCAATTTTCTTAATAACACGCGCGATATTCGACTACGTACCTATTTTCCATAATGCCAGTACAAAAGAAAATCTTGCAATCGCCTTTGAGACGCCCAACTTAATTTTTTCCCTGCCCATTATCGCCGACACTCATTCAAATGCAATTGCCACAATGGGCGCATTTGCATTGCGTGTTCCTTTATATTTTTTTAATCGATGAGCACCGGACCAAACGACCACAACCAAATCAATACGTAATTTCGTACAATCCTCTTTTGCCTCCGAAATATCGCAATTTTTCCACGCGTATCGCCGCAAATCCCCACGACGCGTACGTATTGCGGATATTTCTGGAGCTTCCGGCCCTCCTTTGTGGATATTGTGTCGGTATGTCGCCCGCCCGGAAACGCGCTTTATACTATGAAACATTTGCTGCATTCGCATGTGTCTCCCACTCGATATTTAACATGATTTCCGGTTCCCTTTCTGCTTTTGATAAATTTGTTTTTGATTACAAAACGCGCAACTTTTTGCGTCAAATCAAAGGACCACGCTGTACCTTTGATGTTAACTGAATTCGCTCATCAAGTTACAGCGACAGCCGCAAACAACACCAAGATATAACCCAACAACGATGGGCTCCACTCGACACGAGTGAAAGCTCGCCGTAATTAACTTGCTTGTATAAAAGCGCCACGTTTCATCGCTCCAAATAAATTCATTATGCGGCTAACAACATGCGAGAAAAGCAAGAAACGCGATAACGACGTCTTTTGTTCCGGCAAACCCCGCCGCAAACTCAGAAATTGCAGCAACGTTCTGTCGCGATGGACAATATTTCGATAAAAATCAATTCCAGTCGGTATTAGAACCAGAACTACTCAACGAATTCCCTCGCTGTGGCCAATAAAAAATTCGGAACTTGCGTTCAAATTGCGCAGGTTGCTTTAAGGGGTTGTCGGTTGAAAGACGTTATACAAATGTCGTTGCCAAACTTTGCTACCGGTGGTTTTTCATTAGGTTTACGGCTCAACCTTTACAATGAAATACGAATAAAGTTTCTGACCGTGCCACATCTCCAGAATCATATACCTACGCAACATATGAGGCGACCAAATGAAGTCGCTCAGCTAGGCACACCGACCGTCTGCATCCCAACGTTCCTAGTTTTGCCCGAATAAACAAGTTAATTGAAAATTTTCACCTAGAAACTGGAACTAGGTGGCAATTACACTACCACCAACAAGATGAAAAGAATTAATTAACAGTAAGTAAATTCACCCGGCGCCTCCGCCAATTGTTAGAACTTCACTTGGTCATTTAACTACTGTTGAAAGTTGCTCCTTTCTGCATGTAATTAAATTAATAGACAAGAAAGTGGTCATCACACGTGTTTACACCAAATTTCTCGGTTATTATTACCATACAGACAAAAAAAGCTGTGTAGTGTATATTGGGTTGCGGAATTAAGGGGCATGCTCTGATGACATTTGCGCTATTTTGAGTTTACAACGCAGAAAATGGTTACATTGTGGTTTCCAATATCGAGATACTTTTGTATTAGTATTGGCCATAACTAAGTTTCTGTAACGTGACTTTTCAAAGCCTCACCCGTCCTTAATGATAAGGTTAGACCATCTGCATTGCGACTTCAAGCATTGATCAGTTAATCTATGAAGATAACACGATTCTCGCCATCAGAGATTAGGAGTCTGCAGTACTTCTATGAGATAAAACAGGCCTGTGATTATTGTTGACAATTCTAATATCTCAGGTGCAAGTCGAGTAATACCTGCTTCTTCCACTCGATTCTACAGAGGTGGAAGCTTGCGGGAGCTATCCTGAGAAAGTCTAGCATGGTCCCTAGCGAATGCTTCTTTTCTATTATTACTATTAGTCTCGCACAACAGGAAGTAGTATTTATATTTTGTGCTCACGAAGTGCAACTGATGTTCGTGAATTTATCAGCAGTGCGTAAATAGCAACTTGTATCCAATTAGATTGACAATAATTGTCACAATATAATAACGAAATCTACTTGGTGGTTAATCCAGGAATGGTAGTAAATTTTACAATTAGAACTAATGTAGAAGTCTCTTTAAAGATCAAAATACCACCGTAAAGAGAAGGTAATAAAATATTAAGGGCGATAATCTAAAGCTGGCGAACATTGCACTAAATTACTTACAGTACTAAACTTCCACTTGCAACTTACGTCAGCTTTGTGAAGCTAAAATCGATGCATCGGTGTGTACGTGAAGGTAGGTTGAAGCTAGGGGCAGTGAAACATTAATATATACGCCAGGGAAACTGGTAAATCCGGTATTTTAAAAATTAACCGGAAGCAATTATGGCAAACGAAAAACCGATTAGGGATGCACCGCCAAAATGTTATTTTCCCGGCCCAACAATGGATGATAACTGGGCCATCATTTTTAAACGAGTTCATGACAGCGTTTCGCCGGCATTTCATTTATTCATGGCACTAATTGAATCACTCAATAACTTAATTGCTATCGGCAACGCTTTACCTGTGCAAATTGGCGGGAAATTGTGTAAAATCTGGTTGATACAGGAGCGAGGCTTCGTAATCCCTTCACGTTCATCAACACAAAGTTCCTTATAGACGAAATATTGCGAAACTCGCGGGCCAAATTTAGATTATACGAGCGGCGCTGGCTGTAATCAACGCTGCAAACTTTTCGTTTGCACGCCGGAAAAAAAAAACATTAAACAAGGATGTATGGAGGCACTCTTTCGGTCGCCCCGAAAAATTTCTAAATGAGAAAAAACACTCTGGGAACGGTACGATACAATCAGGAAGGCAATTTCACTGACCTGCGTACGGACGTCAAACAAATGCTAATATATGAGTAGGACGTAATGGAAAAGGATACATCCTGAGAGAGCCGCACTTTGAGCCGATCGCCAGGAGTCGCTGCACCGGATCGAAAGCCATCGCCGTCGGCTGGAAAGGGAAGCCATGGCGGAACGTCTGCAACAAAGTTATCAGTCAAAAAATTGCATGTAAAAAATAATATTATTATTTTACGTCTGTGAAGAAGAGTTTGCTAAAAACCTTCAAAGACTTCCAATTAATTTCCCTTCTGGCAACAATAATTTATCGTTCATCCAACAAAGTTCCAAGCTCAAAATTTCTACGTACCATTTTCTGTTATGGCAGTAGTAGCTCTAATAAAAGCAAATTAACTCGGGTAAAGTCCACATCAAGTATTCTCAGCAGGATGTCTGCTGATGTTAAGAAACGTATTTTGTTTTGTTCACTGCGAATAACTTAGTTTTTACGAGTACAAAGAACATTCCCTTTCTTATATTTACTTCAAAGCTATAGCAAAAATTTCTTAAGCACATTTTATCTCTTTGCAGTAACTTTTGAATACCTGAATTCTTCAGTGACTGGGGATAAAAAAGTTCTTCAATATCTTCCGTTGAGAAAGGCTATACTTTCTGGAATTTTAGTTAATATCCTGAATAGAGCCCTAGCTTTCGAAACTTAAGTTGTCGGGCACTAAATTAAATTATTTGACGGACAAAACTGTGCCACGACGGCTATTATTAACTCCTTTTGAAGAAATAAATTGACCAACGTAAAAATTGGACGTGACTGACGTGTATCCAATATACCGGCATCAAGGGTCTTTCTAAAGATTGAACCGAAAGAAAAATTGGAATAATGAATTCGGCTCCGTTTAAAAAATATTGCAAGCGGAAATCCCGTAAACGAAACTCCTCTTTTACGATTCGAAGCAGCTCGAATCGATTTAATTACCCGATAATTCGACAATCCACCTGCAAAAGCAACAATTTACCGGTCTAATGCGGCGAGTAAAATCGCTCTTGGAAAAAGCTCAAGGCAAAATTAAATTCACTTCTGAAGAGGTTGGATTTTAAAAACTTCTCAAAGAAAAATTAATTACTAGCCATTACAATATCTCAAAGAAAATCTTTCATTCACGCAAAGACGCAAAAAGAAAGGTCCGGACAATATCGCGAGAGTCTCGGAACTTATTAGAGTGCATAAACTTATTAGACGACAGAACTCTAAAGATTCAGTTGTGCGGGTGGAATGGAGCAATGGTGAAATTTTAATCACAGGTCTTTGGTCCTGACGACACATCACCATGACAACTGAAATCCAGATGAACAATGTTTAATAGAAATGTATTAAAAATAGTCTTTCCTAGCAGTTTAAGTCTTACAACTCGGCCACGAGAAAAAAATCCTTCTTCTACTAGGAAGATTGATCGGATGATTCTGTACTATAATATTAAAACTATTCAATAAGTAAAAGCTTGGGAATTGGGTCTTACAAGCCTTCTGCGGTGGCTCGCAGAGCTCTTTGAGAAATAATTCCAAACTTGCAGAGGCTTAAGATAATTCTAACATCAGACACTCAACAAGAGATTAAATCAATCGGATTCGACAACCATTAACGACCGATTACGCTTTAAATTATTAATTATTGAGTATACATACTTACAATTTAGCCTAGTAATGATTAACAAATAACAAAGGCAAGCGAACAAAGGCTCTGTCGGGGTAGAAATTTACGATGTGAATTTGGTTCCTAAAGGGGATCAGATAAATTAAATTATTAAACGTTGCCTTTTATTTATCCTGTAAATATTTCGAGAGGAACAGTGAATTACAAGGACCTCCGTTAGCGTGAAGTGTTTGCTATTGAAGGAACGCCAAACTTCTCATAATTAAGGGTACAAATTTACAGCATCACGTCCTCGATGGATTCCAACCTTTAATAATGCAATTACGTGTAAGTGCAAGACAAAAAAAGAACCATTGCCTCGATGCTCTACGAACTCATGAATTTTTGGGCGAAAGCTTTGCTTAAACCTAGGAAATTGCCCCGAGCCATGAATTATTACCACGTGACTACAGCTTTTTATCAGACAGATTCGCGCTCCACCCCAAACTCGCACGTATTCATAGAAGGTTCGTTACAACGTGTTAAATATTTATAAGTTTTTATCGTTGTGTCTATTTATCATTCATGCGATGCGAAAGTTTCGAACGCGCAGCGATGTCCAGTGTAATATAAAGGATAATGTCGAGTTACGAGTCATGATGTGGAAAATTACATTTCTTCGCAAGATCCCGAGCATATTCAAGAGGAGATCCCGATTTAATGGAAGGCTGATGGTGGCGAAGTCACACACTTGTTGACTGGAGCACCGCGACGCCACCAACACGATCGATAAGAGTGACTGCGACAAGGATGATGACGTCCCGTCATTACCCCATCGCTGCCGTAAAACGAAACTTAAACGTGAATCAAAGAGTTCTGGAAACCGTTAACGGGGATGGTTTCATGAAATTACATCAATTTCCACCATTTCAAGGGGATGCAGCTCATAATTTAAGAAGTAATTGTCTTTATCCACAAACATGAAAGTCTCCAATCGGATATCATTTGGCGTTTGAGCTCGAGGATTGCCAGTCTGGAACTTGTCTCAAAGACACGAAAAACAATACCGACTCAGCTCGCTAATGGAGGTCTGGAACGAGTTGAATGACGGAATGGCTTCGGAACCATAAAATTAATTTCATTACATTTTGTGCATGCCTCCAAATCCCCCAGCCCGCTGTGGCATTAATTACGGCCGCCTTTTGTTTTATTTTCCAATTAACAATAAGACTCGGGCGGGATCCTTTAATTAAATAATCACCAACTGGCAGCGAAGCAAATTACTGCATTAAATATTTCAACCACCTACATTGGTAGTAGGTAGTAATAAAGGTTTAAATGGGAAAAACTTGAAACCAGTCAGGCGATTTCGCCAGCCAATGCCTGGATCCTAGATGCAGTTGTTTATTAATAGAGTCTGGACCGGTATGTGACAGCCGGAAGCAGGATTGAAACAAAGGATCAAAAGCCGAACCAAACGTTCTCTCATAGAAAACCTGCTCGTATCGACGTTAGCGTCCTGATTATTCGAAGCATGAGCTTCGCATTTCCGCTACCAGCACTTCCTTTACGTCTTATTTTGTGCCGTTGTGGTTGTTTGTGTTTGACCAACAATGTTCTTGTTTATCACACGCTGGAAGAGAATGAACGATATGCAACCAGACATACTTCAAATTTCCGCAGGTAAATTTGACGTAAATTCATTTAACTTTATTATTTAGTGCAAAACGAATCCTTTAATTAGTTAACGTACATGGAAATAACTGGACTCCTTTAATTAGTTAACGTCCATGGAAGTGGCTAAATGCTGCACATGGAGGTAATGGTTATGTTCGAAACGACTCTCTTGGTTCTGAACGATCTTCAAGAATTCATGAAAGCAACCACTTGGGTTGTAACTATTTAACAACTTTAAATCATAAAACAGTTAGTCGCCACTATCAAACGGCGACCACTGGACAAATTACGGCGTAATTTCTCATTGGAAGTCGTTGGGCGTAAAATGACCTGCCCTTCGATGGAATGCTTGCCTCGAAAAGCGAGAAAAGGCGAAGACTTGTTTGCTGTAAACGGTTGGATATTGGGAGGGTTTAAATTAAATACTCTGTACGGAACGAAGCTGCGGAGATAACGACTTGGCAAGAGTGCGCTTTGTTTATTGTGCAGGTAATGGAATGGGGAGAGTTTTGATATTGCAAGGGAAACTCAGTAAATGAGTTTTTAGTGAAACAAACGGGGAAAGAGGAGATACGTGGTGATTGAAATAGCGGGCAATTTGTAAAGTGGTACGAACCTATTTATAAAGTTGATCTCGTAGATTTGTTATAAATTCGGTTGTCATTTATCACTGACACAGTTAGCGGGGGAAATAATTAAATACGTACCTGTTCACTCAGTTTTAGTCAAATTAGGCGGCGTTGCCCTAGACCGTTCAAAACATACATCCAAGATAATGCCTCTGATGGTTTGCGAACAGTACCTAATTACCTCGATTAAATACTTGAAAATATCAATTACTTTAATTGTGCTTGCCCCCATTTTCTATCTCCAAACTCCCACCTACGCAAAGAACATTTTTCCATCGTCAACCTGCCAATGGAGAGAGATTTAAATTTTAATTGCCTCGTTACGGAACGAGAACTTCAAAGAGAAAATTGAAACTTAAACAGGGGCATTGCGAAAAAATTCGATTTCCAGAAATTTTAACAGGGACCTTGCTACCACTTTCCCATTGTGCTACCCCCGTGCTGATCAGCTAATTAGTCTTTGTTCCTAACCGTTTAATCCTTCTTTTGAACTTTGTGATGCATCACGAGTGGTTTTTGGCTATTGGCTGACCATTGGAGGTAAATCTGTTTTTCTCATTATGGTGGCAGGTCTTCAAAATTCTAACCGGGATCCGTTCCTCTTTTTGATTCGATATTCATTAACGACAACGTTAATTTTTTTAATGTCTAAATTAACCCTTAAAATATTGGGTTCATCACATTCCATACAAATATGAAGCCAATTCGGCTAGTTGAGACTCTAAAAGATTTTGGTGGCGCTTTAGCTGCGTTGTACTTTAATTGTAATTCTTCCTTTATCGCATAAAAAAATTTTATCAACTTTTTTCTGCTGGACCTTATCTTTCGACACAAGTTGCGGAAAGACCGAAACGTCTAAAAAGAATTTTATTTAGCAAATGCTTCCAATATTTTACTCCATGAAACAATGTGAGATTCTCCCGGCGCATCCACCATTTCGCACTGTAGCTAGGTGCACCTGAAGCTCCACACGATTGACACTCGCATCGTATTTGTTATTTTTGTTCCGTATGCAGGCATTATTTCTGTTGCAGCATAAATCCGGCTCAATGCTCAACAAGCTGCTTGCTGGCAGTACCATAAAATATTACTATCTGCCTCTGGCGACATTTCAGCAGTTGCTAAAGCACAATAGAACAATCCTCGTCGTGTTTTGCGGCGCGAGCAGGTAGTTTTTGCCCCGCTGACAGCATCCTGCTCAAGAGGGATAATTTTCGCGAAATAACCGAGCAATAATTCACGGACAAAGTTAGCGAACCTCACCTCGTATCCCGAAATTTATGTTTGGCAGTAATTTCAATTTCGTGGGAAATAATTTTGATTCGGACGAAACAAAGTAAATTTCCGCCCCAGTTGAGGCCTTCCGGAAATGGATGTAGAGAAGGGTCCATTAAAATTCACAGACCAACTGGTCCTGGCGGTTCTACTTTTACACGTGAGGGCCGCGTTCTCTCAAACGAAATAAGTTCGTGTTCGAAGGGGCGCGCACGACTAAACCGAAATCGTACTAGCGTCTGAAGAAATTCTCCTGAAACGTGTTATATTTGGTTCAGGTATTTAAGCCCGCTCGAACGCATTCAAATTGTTGTTCTTAATCAACGAAATAACTGAGCTCGGAAAAGGAGCTCCACTCAAAGGAATCAGGATTCAAATTAGAGGAACCAGTCATTAAAACAGTCGCGGCTTTATTCCCGAATTGGGTAGGTACAGCACATGACAAGCCTCGTTTTGAAATTACGAGAAAGGTTCGAAATTCACTTTGGTCGCGGGAGCGGCAAGGTTTTATTCAGTTTAAAGTTAATGTTGACTTAGGATGAAGAGCGCGACTGGGAGCGGCTTTTACTTTTAATGAATTTTTGAAGGATTATCTGCCAACAAGATTAATTGCGTTAGCGGCTATTTGGGGGGCTAAAAATGGAACAATTTTTGTGTCTTTAGCCGATAATGGACTAATTGGCGTACCTAGAGCATACTGGGCAAACTTCAAACGTCATTACGACAGGTGTTGGAAGAGGCCACCTCCAATGTTACGTGCAGCATTAAAATTCCCCTTGATGTGGCTGAAACCCTCAATCAACGCTGAAACTCTGTCCTTTATTTATACAGCATTCTACTTTACCGACGATACTCGTTTTAGCGTCTCTCTAGGTTAATTTCAGTTACCTTCCATCACAGAGCACTAGAGCACCTGCTGCTCCTATAATAATATACAGAATCTGTCTTATGCCTACTCAAGCACTGTGCATTTAGCCTTTTTTCTTTCGTATTACAAAAATCAATTCTTCAGCAACTCAATCGCTATCCAAGATTAAATCTATACTTACATGAAAAGAAAAGTTTAAACCAACTAACTTTTGCCCTATCAGTTCGATGTCTGTGGTCCATCAGACAGAAATAATCTCTGCCTTCTTTGGCTAAGAAAATGTTATTGTTCCATTGAAAGAGCATACCTACTTAGTTCATTTTGAATCGCACAAGAATTAATTTACTACTTCTGTGTCAACAATTGTTCCTTGTAAATCGACACACAGGAGAAGTATCTTGTTGACTCAGATCTGCAGATGTTAGGGAACAGAAGAACCAAAGGGAATTTGATTCTTACTAAAAGACTATTCATGGAAAATTCGGCGTCAATGTAAAGAGATGTTAAAAGTAGTCATCACCATAACATTTTGAGTGGCACAGGTGATATAGAAACAGTCAATATGGTCGACGCTTAGCTGGTCAACCCTCTAAAATCTAAAAAGTGGTTGAGACTCACAAATTTCTTAATTATTGTTTTATGTATCTAAACAATTTTCTTTTACCTAAAGTCGGTCTCTTGCATTCTATGGACTGTATTAGTCTTCTACGATTTGATATTTTTCTGTAAAAATAACGAAAAAATCATTGTCTTGTGTAAAATTATTAGCGAGCCATAACTCGTCCTAATTGGCCCTCTTCTGATTTCCGCTCACTTCATATATGATTTTAATTACGGGGTAAATTGGCCGAATTAATAAATTAGTTCTGGAGGTCAACAATCGTTACGCAAAACTAACATTTATGGAGTCTCCTAAACAAACAAAATTTGCTATAGCGGTAATCGTACGTAAACGCCTAGATAGCAAAAACTTGGTCAGCGTATTTGAATAGGAGGGTGATTTTCATTAAATCAAACGTAGCACCCAGTTGCTGGTTGAACGGAAATTTATCGATAACGGCTAATGCGGATTTGCAAAGATTCGACGCATTACGGGACTTTGTTGATTCAATTTATTAGACCGAGATTTACATAGCTTTACACATAAAGTAAGATTGATCACAGTTAAGAAACAGAGGATAGAAAATGTAACATATACGCCAAATCCCAACCAACTCGAAATAAGTTTACAAACGTTTTCGCCCCTAATATGTCCAACCCATACGATCCGTGCCAGTGATTTAGGTGTAAGGTAGGACAAGATAACGCACAAAGAGCGAAATGTCACGCGAGGTCAAAAGCCAAGGGCTCTAATTAAGGATAAAAGTTGGAAGCAAACCAAGTTAAAATTTGTTTGCAGTTTTCTTTCGAAAGTACAATACCGTCACTCTCCATTCATGAGTAATTATCATTACTCGGTTGAATCCAAAAAGAGTCTGGGAGAACTAACGATTAAGAGTGATGTTAGCAAACATGATTAATGACAAGATCTAAAAAAATCTGCCCCCATTTCGTCACCTTTATGGCGACATCTCTTGTTCCTAGCGGACAATACAAAGAAAGCAATTTTGCACAACGTGATTGATGGCTCGAGGAGAAAAAGACAAATTTTGAGCGCTTTCTGGAAATTGTGTTGTTGTTGTTGTTGTTGAAGCCGGCGATAGCCGCGTGTGTCTTATGATAGCTAGTGATAACACTATCAGTACGACACACGCTGAGCTGTCGCAGACCGCAAAGTTCGTCTCCGATTCTTCATTAGTTCACCTCAGAATTTGACCAATATGAGAGCTTTCTTCACATAAGCCGCCAGCTGTCGACGTGAATTTAACGGTTTATAAAACGACGGGTTGGCCAAAGGCAGATGTGATAATGGAAACCCGGAAAATGATTTATAAATCAAATTTTAAGACTGATGACTTTTTCAGATTACAACGAATAATTTACAGCCAAATGAGAATTTTCCATGCTGTCAGAGATGGAGCGCCCCAAAAATTAACAGGTTTAATAAAATCGCATAAATCTTGCTTTAGTTAGATAAAGGGTGAGGCGCTGGGTGCTTCGTGGGCAGAAAGAAAATCAATGATATCCTCGGACTGTTGGAGCAAAGTTAAAATAATTTCCAGCTGCCTGTAAAGAGTTTACCATTAGCCATTTTAAGGAAACAATCATCATTTTTTCGTAATTTTATTTGCTACTTTTTTAAAATTTTTAAATTAGGTATTATCTTCACTGGACTCTCCCCCATTTGTCTTCACCATATTGTCCAAATTTTCATAAAAAATTGCTCAAAATAACAAAATTAACGTTTATGCTAATATGTTATTTGAAATAGTGCTAACCAGACATTTACGTAGCAAACATTTTTAAGTTACTGATTTGAAAGCTTGTGAAGATGAGCTACTAAGTAATCGTAAGTTCTGATATAGCTGACGCACCAGAACAAGCTCCGATCACAGTCTCTTCAAGAAAAAAATAATAATTTTTATGCTGTTGTTAGTTAACTTTTTATGAATTTTTATATTATGAACTTCTGCAAAAGTTTACTTCTATACAGTTTATAATAAAACATCTTATAAATTCATAACGCGCCTGTCAGTCCAGTAAAATTTATTTCAATGTCTCAGAAATAGTCGGAGGTTGGGAAGGACTTTGATGGTTAGAAAGCTCAGTGATCAAACAACGCAGAACTCTTTAAATATGAAAATAAAAATCTCTTCCAATACGAGGACTCCAAAGCAATAAGTAAAGCGCCTCATTAATACAATACTGAAAGACGCGATTTTCAGCTGCAACTTAAATCTTTCAGCGAGGGAACAAAAGTTGGCTGACAAGAAAACTGAATCAGAAAAGCAATTAAATGACAATTTTGGTTGTCTCGGCAAGGTAGCTGAAAAAAAAAATGCCACAAAGCCTTAAGTGGATATATAAATTATAGGTATAAATAAATTGTTGCTGTACATCACTAAGCAAAACTTCCACGGTTTTAATTGGAGCTAGCAAAAAAGCTCTCGTCGATGATCGATGAATCTTGTTATTTTATGGACAACTTTGATGTGATAGAAATTGAAATGGAAAAGAAGGCTATACCTTCAATGGTTTCAGTAGTTTGAAGTGTAAAAAGTTGGGCTTCTGCTTTTAGTAGCAAAAATTAAATATACAGTGAAACTCGGTTATAACGAACACTCAAGGGGAATGAAAATGTGTTCGTTATATCCGAGCGTACGTTATAACCGAACGGCATTTGTTGAACTAAATAAGTATGTACATAATTAATTATGTATGTACCTATATATGTCAATACATACAATATAATGCTCAAATTTTTTTATTGATTTTAATAAGAAAGTACAAGTAGATATGGATTAATAGAATGCATGAATGTTAACAAAAGTAATCTGTAATAGATTTTTGCTTCTTTTGACTTGCCGTCAATAGATATTTTTGTTCTAATTCAGCCTGAAGCAGGTTACATGCACTTTGTACATTATTACTGGTATCCGAACACATAACAAATGTAGATACAGTTTTTAAAGCTTCCAATGCTTGTTGTATGGTTGGAATTTCTACTTCTTGCTCTTCCTCAGATAAATCACCCGTGATGTCAGTACCTCCATTTTCGGTAAGGTTCTCGAATCCTGACATAGCGAAGTCGGCATCACTTGGCATTTCATTTGTAGTGAGGTCAACATCAGCATCTCCATAGCAGTCTAAATTGAATTCATCAAATTCAGTAATGCGATTTGTGTTGGCCCATGAAGATAAAGGGATTACATCTTCGTCTTGTTCTTGGTTTTTCGGTAGCATAATCCATTCTGAGATGGGAAGTTCGTCTTCTGCTTCAAAATCGGAGGAATTATAAAGTCCTGCATGTCGAAAGCAGTTTGAAATTGTTTGTGGGAAAACGCGTTGCCAAGCTGTGTTGATCATTAATATGGCATCTAAAACCGACACTACAAATTTCTCGTTTCTTTCGATGAAGCTAATCAGTCGAGTAAGGAGCAATTTTCTATAGTGTGATTTTAGACATCGAATCACTCCTTGGTCCATTGGCTGCAGTATGGATGTAACGTTTGGCGGCAAGAATACCAGTTCAATACATTTGAAATTCGTTAGTTTTGGATGGGCAGGACAGTTGTCCACTATAAGCAAAACTTTTCGCTCGGTTTTCAGTAAGTCATTGTCCCATTTCCGCAATTCTTTTTCAAATAAGTCGGATGTAATCCATGCTCTTTTGTTCGCTGTAGGTATAGGTAACAGGTAAAACAGTTGCATTTTTAAAGCATCTGGGTGCCAGTGATTTTCCTATAACCAAGAGCTTTTTCTTTTCGGTCCCAGTCATATTTGCGCATACAAAAACTGTTAGACGTTCTTTTGACAGTTTTCCCCCACTGCATTTTTCGCCTTTAAATTTCAGCGTTTGGTCTGGCGTCATTTTATAAAATAGCCCAGTTTCATCACCATTAAAAATATCATTTTCATCATACCGTCTTCGAAGTTGAGGCCAGGTGAACGTTAACCAAGAATCAGTAACTTGCGTGTCAACACTTGCAGCTTCGCCAGACTGCTTCCCGGCGTTAATATTGTAGCGATTTTTGAATCGGTCCAACCATCCCCGACTGCACACAAATGAAGCTTTGCCACCATCATTTAAATCGTTCCTGGTACTAGCAGTTTGTACACACTGCATATTTGCAAAACATTCTGCTTTTTCTCGAAGAAGTGGGCCGCTGATGGGCACATTATTACTTCTTTGGGCTCCAAACCATTTAATGAGAGCATTGTCTACGTCGGATCTTACTGGCTTTCGAAGTCGCTTTAATTTGTGATTTTTGCTATTACTCGCTGTTTCAATTTTCTCCTTGTTGGCCCAGATAGTTGAAATAGTTGATTTAGGGAGTCTCAATTCACGGCTTACCTCAGAGTTAGAACGTCCTTCTTGCAATAACTTTAAGACACTTGCTTTAGTCTGTAGTGTTAACGAATGTCGTTTCATACCAGATTTAACAGCCGACATATTTGCACTGTGGTGGCAACAAGACTGACGAAACGGAAGAAAAGGCGGCAAACGGCAAAGATACCACATGCAGCCGTACCGTCATTCTGAGAATTCTAACTTGACCTTGGGAATTTTGCGTGGACAGTTCGTTATAACCGAACCACAGGCAAGTTTTGGGATAAAAATTTGATCGTTGTATCCAAGTGTTTGTTATAACCGAGCTTCGTTATAAGCGAACGTAAATGTACAGCAAACTATAGGGCTTTGAACGGGACTTGCAATTCTGTTCGTTATAACCGAGCATTCGTTGTAAAGGGGGATCGTTATAAACGAGTTCCACTGTATCTTCATTGCCAACATGGTCAATGGTAGTGAGGTAAAGTTGAATTAAATAACTTTTGGAGATATCAAAATAAATGGAGTTGCTTTTGAGAATAAAGCAATTAAAATGTGTAGGTTTCGAGTTATTATTTAATTAGGCCGAGAAATATGCGTCTAATATTTCTAACTTGGCAAACTTCATTTAATTAGAACCGAATGCTGTAAGCAAAGAGAAATTACCAGTTGAGAAACCCAAAATTAAAAAATAACAAGGGTCCGACGAGACCTAATTAGTCTCAGTCGATGACATTAATAACCGACCTGATTCGGCACAGCTACCAACTCTCCCCTATTACGGAATCGAGTTCAAGCCAAATTAATGGGAACTCACATCAAAATTTAATAATTCACGTGCATGTAGCGCGGAAAACGTGACTGATTTTACTCACATAAAGCCATCGCTTCAGTCTGTAAGCATTTAAAAACCAGACAAGCTACATATCGATCAGAAAGTTTGCGAGCTTTTTCGACCTCAAATCCTGCAAAACTTTCAAAATGACATTTAAATTTTTTCACACTCACATGGAAATCATCCCCAATGGGAATATAACGTGTCTAATTTGTGATTTACGGCTCTTACGTAAAACTTCCCACCGGTTATCTCCTCACAACTGTCTTTATTCCTAATGGCATGCCTATTGCGCATAAATCACGGTAAATACCGAGAGCTTTTCTGAACCGAACCGATTCAACGTTATCAGAAGTTCGCAATGAAGTTTATCGATAACATCGTCGGAACAAAATTACGCCAGAACCAGCGCTTTTTTCTTATATTTTTTTTAAATCCAATTCGGGGTAGGAAAGAAAAGGAAGCACTGTAATAATTACCGAGATGTATGGCAAAAAATCTCATCAGGTGAAGCCTTGTTCGCCGAATTTTTGGATCTTTATGGCTTGCGTAAAATTGCGAGGCGCCCGGAGAGTAAAAGAAAAAACCCCTATTTAACATTTATGAACCCGTAATATTCCAGGCGGCAGTTATCTAGGCCAATGCAAGGCCTTCAGATGAACTTGCGTGCTTCTCCTGACAGATAAAGCTCGAGCTCGTAATTTATTTCGTTAAGACTGGCGGCCGCGATGTTGATATCTCAGATCCACCTCAGATCGCAGATAACACCACCTGGAGTTGACGGAAGTAAGATATTTACATTGCTAGTCACTGATGCACGAGCGTAACGACTTAACAGCCTTATGGCTTATAATGACTACCAACCAGATTATCAGAATATCAGAACAGTGTTACATTGTAATAATTAGTAATTAGTAAGTTATCACTTTTATGGGGCAAACTGCGCAGTCAACACATATGCAATACGTGTGTTAAATAATTATAATAATAAAGAATTTTGTAACATGGTACCATCATCCCTATTGACTAATTAGTTGGTTGGCATAATTTGTTCGTGTTATTTTGGTTCAAGTGGAAATGGTGTGCGACACTTGTTAGAAGTTGCCAAACTTTAGACCACCTAGACCTAGACCAATTTCATAGTACGAAATTAGTTTTCGAACTCTCAAATTCAACTAGCCGTACTTACACCGATATTAAAATTTCATTTAACGGACCGAATTAAATTTCCATAAATTTTGCAACAAAAGTCCGACGAGAAAAGGGGTCGTAAAACAGATGAGTTTTTAGTTCAATAGAAGAAGCTCTGAACAGAAATCGCCCACACCTGGCTTCGATATCCCCGCTTAATCGTCAGCAGAAATTCTCCTTGTGCCTACGGAAGCCCTTCATAAATTCCCATTCGACGTATGTGTCACAGATGTTGGCAACGGTGGCTAAGTGCTTTCAGAAAACTTGGTAACTGAACCGTGTCGTTAGGACAAAATAGGCCAGACTCTTTATCATCGCGCCGAGATGAGGTCGGGAGAGGTTCCTGGCTAACGAAAAGTGAAGTTGATCCTCCCGGGCAGCCCTTTGGTGATAAACAGATCAACCACAACGCTACGCCCCCATCCGTAAAACTCCCTCGCCCGTCGTAGGATCGAACAAAAAAAATAGAAACTATAAAAGCGGCAACCCCCATGTTAACAAAAATATTTAGACAATCATCCGAACAAAGACCAAAACGAAAAACAACACGGCGAAACGGCCGTTGTGTTAATTAAATAAAAAAACTCGGCGGCCGTTCCATATTGCGCTGATGAAATTAGTTAGTAATTAAAAGTTTCACTCCGGTAAAATTTGCCTAAAAAAATTGCCGGTTCGCCCAAATTTTCCGCTCTCCTCCTTTAATCAGGGAGATGAGAAGTCGAAAACTTCAGGACGCCGTTTCATAGCTTTAAAACGGCTGTAGGTACATAAAAAAGAATGAAGTTCCGAGCTCCTCCGTGCCCGGAGGGGGACAACTTTCCCGTTGTTTATTCGGCACTTGACCTTTAGACGGGGTTGATCAGGGACGGCTGCAGTTTACTGCCAAAACGGCCGCACTGAAGCATCGAAGTTCGGGCTCTTGTTCCAATGAAAGCAAGAGACTTGGAAAATGTTATACAATAGTCACCCAACTTCTTCATGTTGTTCGACATTCGAGAGTTACGCAGGATGTAGTCAAAAAAATATTACAGCATTTACTAATCAGCTGATGGAAGCTCAAACCAAAGCTTCTATGAACTACTTAACTCAAGAACTTAAGTTTGAAGTGTGGGAATACTATGTTTATAATAATGCCAGCAAATTCGTGGCTCATCTTTGAATTCTCTCGTTCTAAACTAAAGCGCCACTAGGAATAAAACTAGTTTAGCGAAACAACTTTGACAACCCCCAGAACCTATGCGCTCTCACTCTAATCTAGTCAGCACTGATCTAAAGATCCAAGCTTCTTTAGGGTTCGAACCATCTTACACCTCGCATCTCACCTTTTGTTTGTAGTTTTAACAATTTAGAAGATTTAAAAGAAATTTAATAATTATTGTTTTAAATATAAAAATATTAATCCGTGAAAAATGCCTCTGAAAGAAAATGAAAGAGTATCTAAGAATAATCTGAAAAATCAGGTCGTGATGTCGCCAATCCAATTCCCTAAACCAAGATGCTTCCTTTCAACGAAAATTAGAGGATTGAGATTAGTCGACCCTCGTCACACTATAACCCACAGGAATCCTCTAGATACGCGAAACTTAAATTATAGTCTTTCTGGGCCCGGTAACCAATCTAAACACCAGGCTGCTTGATGAGTCGAAACTTTGTACCTGTCAATGGCCCAACAGGTCCACAAAAAATTGCCACAAAACCAACAAACAGGGTGCTGTAACAATTTGCAAACGAAATGAATTGTTGCGACCCTGTCATATTTTCCTTTTAGTTTCAGGCATCGAATAAATATCCATGCAAAAATACAATTTCAAATGTCCTCTGGCCTCAAGCAACACCTACAGTAATCAACTACGCCAATATGAAAATAATAAACGCAAACTTTTGTAGAAGTTAAATTCGTGAATCAATAAAATTTCCCGAATCTCTCCAAAACGGTTGATTAGGCAAACGAGAATCAGAGATAGGGGCAAACTTCTTAAACACACAAGAATTAATTTGTTTTTCAGTCGTCCCTAATTCAGTCTCGGACGAGCACCCGATGGTTGGAGAGGGTAAAACAATCCGAAAAATCCAGCAATTATGCTGGGGTTGTTAAACTATTAGCGGCGCTTTTAGAGAGAACCCCTAAATTAATTATTTAAGAGAGTTGCCTCGCCCAGTATCAAATTCCGGGACAACGGCGGAAAAGATGTAATTTATCTTGGTTGCCGCAGATCGATCCGGGACAGATGCAAGTCCGGAAGAACGTTCACCGAGGTTTCCGGCCACGTCCCGTTGTACTACTGAGGACATTGGAAACCTGGATAAAGCGGTTACAACAGTCGAGGCAAAGCACGGTAATGTATAGACAAACGTTGGTCGCTTTGTAGGTAATAGATCGCACGGGAAGTTCGCGTCACTCTATGTGCCGGAAATTGGTACCAAACACTTCATTGCTTGCTCACACGGCTGACATGGCTGCTGATCGCGTCTAGGGTAAGTTATCGGGGCTATGGGCAGCGTTTCGGGGTTGTGCTTACGTAACGAGGCCGGAAGCACAAAAGAGGAGTCCAACCTTATTGAAGCGGTTTTAAAAGATTATTCAGGTGGCAGGATACGTTAAAATTTGCGATTGCTCGCTTTATAGGTGGCAGGACAATACTATTATTATTAAGTCCCGTGACAATGTCAAGAGACAAACGTTAGCAAGCCGAGTGCCTGTTTGATGAAGTGTTCCTGTACGATGATACTTAAGGTCAATGAGTAGGGTGATAACTAAAGTTACAAGAGCTCTAATGGGTTCTTATGAGATTAGATTCTTTCCTCAATTGATCCGAGGCTACGGTCAAGGAGTATTCAGGACTGAACAAAGTATATGGGGAGCTTGCAAACGTTGTAGTCAAGCACCTTCAAAATAACGAAATTTTAGAGACAATTTTTTTAATTCTTCTATTTATGACAGCTCAAGTAAGCAAGGCATTGAAAAACAATCACAAAACTATTATTACCTATAAATCATCCCGGCACTCATAAATATGGAAGAAAGTTGGACCAAAAAGATATATTCTTTATATGATTTGTTAAGAAATTCTTCTTCTTAATTTATTTTTTTCAAAATTTTCTTTGATATCTACTTTCAGTTATTTCACCAAGCCTGATGCACAGAAATTTACACAAATTTGTGTTGAATACAGCCTTAGCGTGCTTTTAAGAATTGATACAACAATAAAGCAATCATAGTCAGAAAATATTCAAAAGTTAAACGTTAGTAACAGAAACTTATTTACATATTATAAATTTTTTCCTTTCGTCCCAACCCTCCATCAAAAAAGTATTTAGAAAAAATTTCTGAAAAACCTCCTGATATTACAAATAAAAAATAGGGTTGATATTAGAGCAATTTCGAGGCAGATAGATTTTCAGTTTGATGATATATGTAAAACTTCCTGGTTGAAAACGGAAAATTATCCTGCAGGATGATTGAACATTCATTGACTACTTCCCCAATTTATGTGGTCTTTCAATGATTTGAAAAAGCTGTCTATAAGAGCAGAAGAGTTTGAGTGATATGACTGAGTAAACATACTATTAAGTAATTTAATATTAGGCTACAAACTTCCATGAGAAGACTCACCATCTGAATGGCACTTCCGGATTTTAAAAATTCCTCCTTTCAATCAAGTTCTAAGTCTAAGATCATGAGCATTTCGGATCTAGAGAGAAGTTCATTAGAAATCTTTCCAGAGCCCTTTAAAATGCCGATTGATAGAAGAAATATAATTGAAACGTGTCCTCTTTGACCAGAAATTATATTCCTATGCTTATGTACAACCTAACAACCTGGCCCTCGGTGTTAGTTTGTTAGCTTAGAAAGAAGCAACCTTAACATCAACACTGCTGGTCTTAAAACGTATCTAATCATTAACCCTCTTTTCAAGTTTAACAACTAGAACCTGCATTGGTATTTCTCTACGTTAAATAAATATTTAAGGGACGCTTCAGCGCAACACGTAACTTTTTATTACACCTTCTGCTGCAATAGATTTGACCAAGGAAGTCTGTAATCTTCTCGGTTGTAAGTGAAAAGCATGGTCCTGTCGCAAAGTGTGACGGCCAAATTAAGCAAAATAATAGGGTCACGTCCCGATCTTACGTGAGGTCCCACGTTAAGGTCATCGTAATAAATAACAAATGCGCTAATGGCCCTGCCCTTGGGGTTTTGGTATCGGCGACGAGAGTCGAGTAAACGACGTCGAAGACCCTGCGGTCAGCAAACAACAGATTTGTGGCTGTATCGAATTTCCATCAGTATACCCTTCCAACGGTTTCGCGTCTATGGGAATCCAGAAAATCGTGCCACAAAACTTTGCCGATTCCGGAATAACGCTCAAACAAAGCAACTGGACGCCGCTGATGGAAATTCCATAAATTCACGAGGGAGAAAAAATCATCGGCGCTACTAATTCGCCACGAAATTCCCGAAGCAAACAGATCCGTAGGCTGTTTGGGGACCGCATTAACTTAACGGCTAGGCATATAGAACCGGCGGCATAATTGAAATCGAACCTTCGACGGCTAGGTTGGGGACATAGAAAAGGTCGGAAAACAGAGAAAAATTAATGTAAAAACCTATAATAATTTAGCTTCATTATCGGGTAGTTTCTCCAATAAAAGTTTAGTAATGTGCGCGAGTCGACTGAATGATTGTTTTTACCTACACCAAATTATTGGCCGTTAACATTAAAATTCTTGAGAGGGAACTGGCTGGACAGCGGTCGATTTGAGATTTTGGTGCTGGAAAAAAATTTCAGATAATATTGGTGGGTGTGAAAGGCCCTCCACACAACATTGCCTGCTCTAACAAAATTTCCGAAGAGCGTTACAATTCTCGTTACGCAAGATTTTACATTGGGAAGTTTTACGCTAATGCGGCTGAATAAGTTTCCCTTCAATTTATTTACTAATTACTAAGAAATGAAGTGTTTTGTGGAAATACATATGGAATACGTAGAGAATTCCCCGAACTTACGTCGAGGGACTTGGGGGTAGCTAAAACATTTAAATTTAGTTGTTTTGCTATCTTAATTAAAACATATCAAATTCTCGAGAACTCGCATGAATTATTCATTATTCAAACGGTACAGAAACTTATTTTGATAGCAAGTCCACAAAACGCTCCATCCCTTCAAACTATTACCATGACAATATGCAGAGCTGAAGTCATTAACGAAAAAGGGATTACTTAATACTCCAGCTATATCTAAGACTATTTATCAAACAGATTCGCTGCCGCCCCTGAATGCTTTAGACATAAGCATCATTTAGTTGCCTTTTTTGCACCGTCCTGGAAGGCCATCCTCAAGTGCCCTACTTCAAGTAACAAAGAGCCGTTGACACGCCAGCTTACATCGCTTGCTTAGGGTAATTTACAACCCCCTCGTAGTTTCTCGTGCAAGGCCATGTATCTGAAATTTTTTCAAGGATGAGAGCTCGATTCCTCGTTACTGGTCGCTTCAACAAGTGTTCGCGATCGGCAAAGTTGGAATTATCCCTGAAAGGCAACGGCTCAATTAGACAACGAACCGATAAAAGCGCCCAACGATCGGTTATGTGTCAAAAACCCGGACTTGTCACTCGTTATAACGGTGGCCGCTTGTTGCCTCGTCACTTGTTAGTGGCGTTAATTGTGCAGAGACCCGTTAATTTGTCGATAACAACCGGCGGCAAAAGACACATAACCAAAGTCCATAACATCGCGTCTAATTAGAAGACTGACTTTTCATCGGAAATAATTACGCGTCGTCGTCAACGAATCGACGTTCATCAAAAACCAATTAGGACCGCCAGAGCACTTGGTTTATTAGCAATCGGCTCAATTTGACTTTTATGAAGCCCGGGCCGTTTATGCGGGGGCTGGAGATGAACTTCTGGATGCCCTCGTCCGGGTGCATCTTCAGACACTTTTCACCGAGTTTATCAGTTAACGGGTGCAAATTGCCGTTAGCTTGAAAGCGCCGATAAAGTTACCTCCGAGCCTTTACACTAAATTTGTTTCGTGCCTCAAACCTTTCCAATAATAAACCTCTTACAGTCACCGTCGAGTCTTTCAGAACTGAAAGAAACTATTAAGTAAATCAAGGGTAGCGCTAAAATTCGGAATTTTCAGCCAAAATTGTCAAAATTGAAGGCTCTCCGGACGTTCAGAAACACTATTGGGAGTTTTCCTGGCTCATCGGTAAAATAACTATCTCAAGGGTGTAAAACTTAGAGCCGATTATGGAGGGGTTGACGCTTCAAACTTGGCTAGATGAAACGATAACAGAGATAATGCGTGAGAATTACAAGTGTGGTGACGTCGTAACCCCTCGCTAAGCAGCGTCACCGTCTTCACATTCCTATTTATATAAATTTCGATTTTCCTGTACAACTTACGCCCGAAACTTAATAGCTTAATTACGCCAACGCGCCATCTGAAAATTACCCTTAATTATTTTGGCGTGAGCGAGTTTCGCCGAAGTTGGCCAAAACACATAAAGAGACGAAACAAAAAAATCTAAATTCCTTTTGACGACTATCCCCTTCTGTTGTTGCAAAAACTTATTCTTTTCGTTGATAACGTGGCGAATTTGATTTAGGACCAATGGCAACGGGCCAGTAACGCCGATATCCACTGAAGCCGTGTTGGTGGCCTCGACCCTCGATCCCGGGCCAGAATCGATGCTGGAGGGCTCTCAAGTAATAGTATGCATTGAACGCATAAAGCTCTTGATAACTTGGGAAACCCTGACTATGCCTCTTTACCATCAAAATAGCGGAACAGCTTGAATTGACTTGCAACGGCGATCTGCTAGAATTACTCGCGCTCACGCCGGACGCAAATTTGGTGGATGCGCCGGGCGAATCGTCATCTAGTTTCAGTCGATCTCTGCGCGCTTAGACTAACTACCGGCCATTGTTATTATAAATAAGTACCGTCTTTAATTTTAAATAGATGCAATCAAGACGCGCTAGTCTTAGAGGGAATTAACACGAGAATAATGAAATTAGTTAGTCAAATTTGGCATTAACGCGGCACAGAAATTCATTAATCATTTAAATATCTGAAGCTTACCCAGAATTTATTCAAAACTATGACGTTAAAAGAAAATACACTTTTCCAAAAGTGATTTATGCAGTTTCTGACTTGGGTTGTACATAATTAATACCGGGTGAGTTCCTAAGGGTCAACGCCGGATTTATCTCACCCTATTTGTCTCGCATCAACAAAAAAAAATACAAAGTAAATCGCCCATGCGACCCTCCAAAAATGTTTTTAGCTCCCAATTTTTTTCTTACGGAAAGACGGCGCCATAACATAAAATAAACTTTTCCCAAAAAAAGAGAATTTATTGTGTTTAAAATTAAACGGGTTGTAGATTTAAACGCATTTTAAACATTTTCAGATTTTCGAGAAAGTCTCTTTGTCCCCGATTATGCTCCTCCACAAGAAAATTGGAGGTTAAAAATATTTTGGTGGTTCCCCTTTGGGCGATTTATTTTAAAACATTTATTCCCCGCTGATGTGGAACAAATAGAATATTTAGTAAAATGGGAAATTTAAATTACCAATAATTATTACATTATTACATTTAATATTATAATTGGCAAAGTAAGTAAAATTTCGTGGTAAATTCATGCAGTTCACCTAAATTTCAAATTATTTAAGGAAAAACTCCAAATAGTAGGTATAGAACAAAAGTAAATTAATTACGTGCTATGAATTTTAATTGTTTTGAATTCTCGTTTCGAAAATCACCCTTGAACTTTAGCTCCGGGCGAAACAAGCAACAAATTAAATTTAATCCAGTTAAAAACTGCCCCGACAGAATGTACCGAAGTGCTCTCTTTCGTTTTATGATTCAAATTAAAAGATTTAAATATTCTCGCAAGAAGATTGTATAATTTATTCCGGTAATACAAGGGGATACTTCTCCATCCTCAAAACGCCCAACTTTGCGACGCCAGAACACGGCTCAGGCCTCGAATTAAATCTTGTAGGTGATTTAAAAATGTCGTGTCGACCTGGCACTAACAGCTTTGGTCACGGAGGACGTGAAGGAAAACCCGGAATTAGTTTTGCGCAGAAATGGGCTACCCGGAACAAAGCAAGTTCCGACTTCGCGCGTCTGAAATTTATTGTCAATTTATTACCAACAAACTGAAATCATTAATAAAAACACCATTGGCGTTTTCCAAATATTAATCGGGCAAAGTTATAGAGGGTCGTTTGGGATCAGTATAATTGTCAATTTTAGGTACCTCTGGCAGTAATATTCCCGTTTCAGTGGAAATTTAACTCCGTGCCTGCAATAAATTTTATAACAAAAAGTTTTATTAAAAAATTCGCCAGCCCGTTGAGGTTAATTCGGGAATAAAAAGTTGGAAACTGAGCCTTGCTGTACGCGTTTATAGCGAAACAGCGAACCTACCAAGAACCAAATCGCGAATTGTAATGGAGATAATGGCCGTAAATAAAATGGCGTGCGCGATGCCCCACGTCATCCATTATAGTCACTTTATTCAAATCGCTTCCTTGAAACTTGGTCGTCGAGGAATCTTGGATCTACGCAGCGTCTCCTGGGAATAAATAATTTATTATTATCAATCCTCCTCGTTTGCCACTACTTTATCTTCGCAACCCCCCAACCTGTATCTCAACCACCAAACAGTTACAATTATTTCGAAATAAAAAAGTTGAAGGATTTGCATCCGTTCCTTGAATAAGGGTCGTTAGTGCGCTAGATAGTTTGCAATATTTGCTAAACGAAAATTGCAACTGCGCTGACCTCGCACTTTCGTAATTGGATTTTGTTAGCATAGCGCCTTACAAATTTCAATTAAAATTCAAAAGCAAAACGAGGAGATTACAAAATCGCTTAGACTTTTTCTCCAATTAAAATACAACAACGAACAAAAACGATCTTTTCTCTTTCAATAAACGCCGATAATTAGAGAAATCGAACAAATCGATCAAAAGACGGATTCGAACGACCATTTAGCCATCGGCCCTTCAATATAAAAAACCTTTTGATTTAGCCGCATTGATAAGCAACAAAAGTTGTGTTTGAACAAAAGCGGGAGATGTCAACGGCGTGAAAGGACCGACAAAGAGGTAATTCTCATGTCTAAAGAACTGAGACTTCTTGTGAAAGAAATCGGTAACTGTCCAAAGCTGAAATAGTTTCGTAAATTTATCTCAACTGTTACTTGAGAAATCCAAACTTGGCAACTTACTTCGAACTTGATTGTGGCTTCAAACACAATAAAACATAAATCGCCACGCTATTTTTCTCAAAATTGCCGCATTATTATTAACGATATCCATTATTGCGGAAAAACTTGTTACCAGAACTTTTCTTGATTTGAGCGAGTTAAAGAAAGAAGTTGCTTATTTTGTAACTCTTCGGACTTCACTAGATATTCATTGGAAAAGTGCCCTCCTCCGATGTTATTTCAAGTCCTGTTTAATTGGAGTGTTGTTGTGGGGACTAACGCACAGTCTGTTATTTTAGCGTCTCTTCAAGTTAATTATTTAGGAATTTTCTAACTAGAACACACCGACTTGTCTAAATTTATACTGAACGCCAGCTCAATATTCAATTCGTTTAATTAATTAATAAATAGACGGAAGTATTGATCGGGTTACTGCATGCGGCCTCGTTAATGGACCGAAAGTTCTAATCCAATTAAAAGTCGCGCGTGCACCGCCGAACTAGCTGCATCTATTCAGTTTCACTTCGCAAAAAAAGAAAATAAGTCTCACTAAACTAGAGTGAAGCTCTTACAACTCGAGAGCTTTTTAACTTCAATGGAATAAATGATAAGCTAATTTTGCTTCCATCTTTTATTCCACGCAATCGCTTAAAATTTTTCCCTGAAAACAAACCCAACGTTTCTCCAAATTTTGGAGGAGAAGGCACTCAAAAATTTGCCCTAGAACACGAGTGGTCAGTAAGTGGATTTCTATGAATCGGAGCATCATGGGAATGGAAAGATGAACAAAGGACACCAGAACCAATACAGCAGGAACAACAGAGGTCCTAAAACCGAGCCCTGCGTAACCCCACTTTTCCATTAATAACTTCATCTAAGATTAAATAACGGGAGCAAGTGAACTAATCTAGCACCAAAGCAAAATAAACTTTTTAAAATTTGGTCTTGGTTGCAACAAGTAAGGCAATTGAATTTAAATATGTCTTTTTGCCACCTCAGAGAGCTATTATCTTCCTTTCACATTAAAATGCGTCTCATTGCTTCACAGTATCTAAATAAAATGAAATAACTATAAGCTGAAACGTCAAAATGATATTACGCATAAATTCAAGACATTAACGTAAGTAGTGCAACAAAAACGGGAGGGTTGACGTCCTCTTGCAATGCGTTTTCTATCACGTGAATCTGACGTTGCTGTTCAATTAAAATTATTACAACTGACGAACTAATGGCCTAAAAATTTCCAGCGCCAACGGGAAGTCAATTAGCCTGTGATCTATGCAAAATTCGAAACTAAAATTGCATAGCAGCCACCCCTAACTGTACGATGTTGGCGCAAATGCCTAATTAGGCAGCGTTTCAATTCAGCGGTTAGTCCTTCCACAGAGACAGGTTCATGTTTCGTATCCCATTCAGTAACAATTTGCGAATTTTCCGGCCTATCATCAATAACCAGTGATTAGTCGTCGTTAATTTATGCACCCCTGCACGCGCTTTAAATTTCCAAAGTCATTAATTTTGTAAAAAATTAGAATTGTAAATAGACTTTCACTTAATTAACAACGTTAACCTCTCACCTAAGTCGACCCAAGTGTTATTTGACAAAAAGTATCGAAATAACTTCCCCCCGAGAAGATTTTCGACAGGTTGGGCGGTGTAAGTCGAATTGGTGCCCGGCGGGCTGGTTGATGTAGCTTGTCGTGGGTCGAATTAGTTCCAGTCAAAGCTGACCTGGGGCACGGTCGCAAGATATGGATAGCGGAGACGAAGGCAGGTCCACAGTGTCCAGAATTAGGAGGCCTCAGGCGCTCTCAGACGAGCAGGCGCGCTAATATTGACCGCCCCCGCTGCTATGTTGCTCCGCCACTACACCATTCGCCACTATTTACTTCTCAGCATATTTCGCGTGCGAGGATACACATTAGAACGTGGTCGTCGGTAACGGAACTATATTTCAAAACCAAATCCAGCAGAAGGGTCTTAATTTTTTTTAAATTAATCATTAGCGATGGGGTGGCGTTCTTGTCAACTGGCCAGATAAATTAGGAGTAATTAACAGGCGGCGCCAGGTGTCAAATTTCAACAATTACACGACCCCTGCCTTTTATTGCAGTTTTTGTTGAAACTGGCAGAGGGTTGCTTCTAGAATTTAACTCCTCCATTGTTTGCAATAATTTAACATTTCAGTGATGCCTTCATTTCATTCAATAGAAGAACACGTGACGTGAATTGTAACCCTTGTACGGGTTAGAAAGTCACACCAGTTCTCCCTGCCATTGTTTAAAATTGATATCGGTCGAAAGTTACGCAGGAGGGTCTGCAACTTACGGTAACCACTATAAGCTCAATAAGTTAAAAAGTCTATTAAAAATTAGAGAGAACATAAAGAGAATCTGGCGCATTTGGACCGAGTGGAGGTTAATATTTCTTTTGATCTCGGCATGCTGTGGTCCTTTGTGCTGATGAAAAAAGGGGAAACGTATAGCGAGCCTGATCAAGGACACGGATGGTTTGAAGTTCCTACTCCAGCTTCTATTGTGGATAGCGTCAAAAAGTGCTTTGTAAGTGTTCAACATTTCATGCACTGCGGTGTTAATCGCTTTGATGAGTCTTATTCACTATTGCATTCTTAAAGTTGATAGCATCTTTGAAGATGGCATACTGACGGCTAATAAAAGATGTCAGATTGTGGCACAGTCCCAAGCGTGCTCCCCTTAGTTAAGTTCTCATATTTCATGTTCAATCTGATTCCTGATCTGATTCCGACTCTCCATCAAAAACCGAAAATTGAGGGTAAATGTCAGATTTTGTAGAAAGGAGTATCTGGTTTAATGGGCCCATTTACGTCTTGTGTAAAATTTCTAGAAACTTCAAGTAGGTATCGGAAGAGCGTAATGTTAAGCTACATGTTGAGAGAAGCGTGCGAAGCAAAATCCACCAGAGAAGAGAAATAGAATTGATTAGAACCTATGTACTTACGTACTAAAAGTATTCTTCAGCTTTTTGAAGCGGTTACATAGATTGATTCATCCCATATAATAAGTTGCGTTGATTTAACATTAAGTAATGCCAAGTGTCAAGAAGCCATTAAAAAAGCTGGTGTCCCCCAAAGATCTATCTCTAGACCTTTGTTCATCAATAATGCCTTAAACTGTAACCAACTTTTTCTTGCTGGAGACTTTAAATTGCTTTTCAAAGAACTACATGCGGTACATCATAATTTACTGTACTGGTGGTAAATCTTTAAAATGTTGTGATGTCATAAAGAAATTAAGTGTGTATTAGCCTTTTTTGCCCACAAGCTCATTTTCATAAATAATTAATTTATTTTCATTTTCACACTTGGCGCTTTCAATACTACTCAAGATTGTTTTTGTAAATCCACAAGAAATGTATCAAATGGTCAAATTGAGTTTAACTTTGAAATCTGGAAGGTCATATCTATCATAAAATGTTGACTTACAATATAAAAATGTATGGGAACAAATATAATGTACGTACGCCAAATTAAACCATACATCCCTGGCACTGTCCACCAAAAAATTTAATGAACATCAAAAAATCTTAATGGAACCCAAATATATTACATGTTCACCAAATTTAGAACGCTCAAGTTACGCGTCCGTCCTGTACATAATAAATATTCGCGCTATCCATTTATATTTAGTGTTTCTCAAAAAAACTATTTGTGAGTCAAATAATTATTCTATTACTCCAAAAATGAAATATGCTCGCGCATACAAGGTCAGTTCAGGGCCCTGTATTTTTTTTTAAAAGCACGATTAGAAATTACCACTAAAAAAAGTTTTACGTTTTACATAATGCAAGCCAATTACAGCAAAGATATATTACGGAAATCAATATCTTTTTTTGTGCAAAGCACTTCTATTTTTACTCACACATTTACACATTTACATCTATAATTTTGCATAAAATTATTTACCATTTGCACAACATTTTATTGCTTGTGTATTTTTGATCAACAAATAGTGTTTTTATATGCTAAATAATATAAGACACTGTCGAAAATTAAATATCTGGGTATTATGTTAGAATTAAATTCGGAATAAAATTTGGTAAACATTTAGTATTTATGGTCAACAAAAGTTATTTTGGCGAACAAAATATATAAAAAAAGGCTAGCATTATGTCAATATTTAGTTGTCGCTCTAAAATTATGTATTTTCTTAATTTTGGTGAGCATTTAGTATTTTTGGAAAATAAAAGTATTTTTTTGTATGAAAATATTGGGTAAATTTGATAGACAGTTAAATACCACCCAAAATGTATTAGTATAGTACAGAAACTTTGCTGGTCAAAACGTTAAAACGTAGACAAAAAGAAGTAGCGAAGGCAATGCGGGAATCCGCAAACGTCGCCACCAGAGCTTACCCTTCATTGATTAAATTTTTTGTTCATCAATTGATGTATTCACGAATCGGATAACAAAGCCTTGAAAAAATCAGACTGGCGCTTCCCCTAACTGAAGTGTCTTCAGCCACTTTAACGATTGAACAATTTGCTCAGCTCGCTCTAGACCAACACGGAATTTAATTTATAAATATCGCCGTTTCATTACTTAAGAGGGCGGCTTCAGGTAGGTATATGTATAACTGCAGGATAAGCGAAAGGGGCCATTACCGAAGTTAGAACTATCGCCAGGCTCTGCTTTGAATAAATTTCATAACGTAAAAGCAAACACAAAGCTTTACGTTACCGCCACGGCTGTTTATTATCTCTAGGCGAGACTTTCCTAACAAAACGTCTGCTGTCTTTGAACTCGGCGGAGATTATATCGGTGTGGAAATGGTGGAGGCGCCGGGTTGCATGAACGAATTGAATTCCCCGCGACGCCATCCAAACTGAAAATGACAAATTTCCGTTGCACGTTATCACAAATTGGAAAATATAGGCGTTTCACCTTTCCAGTATGAACTGTGTAGTTCAAAGGTTGGAGGAGAAAAGAAACCGAGTCGTAGCCAGATATTGATAATTCAAATATCCCCGGATTTAGCACTTCTTTATACGTAAACGACGGCTAAAAATATCTTTGACAAAAAAAGGAAACCGGCACACTTTTACGTCAGAAGTTGGGATTTCAATTGTGCCTCGGAAATCAGATCAAGAGCTCGCATAACGATCGTAACACAATATCGTTAAAATCTACGGGTGTATCTTCAAAGGAAAGTGTTTTCTTAAGGGCGCGAAATCAAATTAGGGCCGCCAGCCGAGATCTCAACTTTATCCTATATACATGTAGCGCTATACTTAATAATAATTGGCTTTTGTTTTCAAACATTTCGACAGTCGAAAGTCAAACGTAATTTACCCAAAGTTGGCGTGCTGCCGGGTCGGGGAAACGAAACCGCTCCAGTCACTCACCTGAAACAAAAAGACGGGGTTAATTGAATTTTCACCAGCTCCTAGTTCCTGGAAATGATGATTTTGCCTTGTCACATTTAGGTGGCGGGCCAAATCGTCCGGTAACCACAGGAAGGTTTTTTCAAACACAAACAAATAAAAAAACATGCGTCCGTTAGGAGTTCTTCAAAAATAAAATCAAGGAGGTTTTTTCAAACACACAAATAAAAAAAAAAACATGAATTCGCTAGAAGTTTTTGAAAAATAAAATAGTGGTCCCCGTGTGGACATTTTACACCCCTGCAACCGAAAGTTGACAAATGACTTGGAAACCGAGCCGCGGACTGATTAAAATTATTGCGCTGGTTGGAAAAAAAACGAAAGCAGGCGGCAAAGTCCAAATCGAATATTCAAATCGAAAAGTTTCGGAAATTAGACGGGACATCAATTCGCCAGCGTATGGAAGTTCATGCATACGAAATTAAAAAAGCCGATGGAAAAAACATAATCTCGATTCGTTATCAAACAAAGCGCGTCTCGTGCAAATCTTTAGCGATCGGGAAATACAATTAAGCTCCACGAAAGCCGTTCAAGTTGTGATGTCGATGGCTACATATTTCCTCGACTGGACGTCGAGTGAGACTCCTGATTCAATTGAACGTGATGCGGCAGCCTGATTGGTAACAAACGTGCAACCAAACGAAGGAGAAAATAAGCGAATTAGTCACCGAAATCAGTTTACATCAAAAGATTATTAACGGCGAGGCCGAGAAATCATAGAGGGAGCAAGTTCAATTTACCTCGTAGCTGTAAAAAATAAAAATAAGACGAAACACCGAGCTCGCGAAAGACCTCCTGGGACCCATCGTCCGTCTCAATGAGTCTTGGAAGAGCGGAGCCCTTTAATCTATATAGTAACCCGTAGTTTCATGACTTTTATTGTAATAAGTGATCTACTTATTCTAACTGCAGCATTGTAACTATTCATTCTTTGTCAAATAACAAAATTACAGACTAGGTGCTGAGTTGATGCGGACACATGGCATGTTTACGTACTTATCGTTTGCCTCAATAGCATGGACGTCACGCTTCTATGAAAACTTATTCTTTTCAGGATTTTAACCTCCCTTTTTGATCATTTTCAGGTGTTCTTTGAGAAATTATTTGTTATTTATTATAACTATGTAAGTAGGTATATTAGAAGATAGCACTTCGAATCCCGAAAGAGAAAGTAACGAGACAGAGAAAGAAGGCAAAATAGGTGAAGTAGAACAAGATTACTGAAAATTAGGCATCCCTGCTTTCAATAGAAACCGTAATAGATTTTCTATTCTGCCACCCTCATGTAGAGAAGAAAAAAGACTGAGAGAGCGCAGAGCCCATCTGACTTCTTATGCAACTAGCTTTGCAGCAAAGAAAAAATGTAACGTCGCATAATTGATGTCGATGAGGGGTGAAACTGGATTCACCAAACAGTAATAATGTGAGTCCCAAATTAAATTTATGTTCCTAAAAATCACAAAATGTCCTTTTAACAACAAAAAAATTTATAAAAGTGTGTTTTTTATTAAGTGCTACTTATTTGCAACAAATTTTCATGGGTAGCTTCGGTGCCCGCTCTTCTGTACACAGGGTGGGGCAATAGTGCGTCCGACTTCGATAGCTCGAGTTCTATGATGGGTAGAAATTTGATTTAAAAACACAGATAAACTATAGAAAAAAGTCTATAACCGGAAATTATTTCTGAACATACAGGGTGAGTCAAGACAATTATACAGGGGCAAGTGTGATTTTTTAAAATAAAATGTGGTGTGTAAAAAAAAAATTTTCGGAGCCTTTTCTTAGACTCTTTTCAATCCAATATTATTGCTGACTATTTCCAAACCACTTGGATGTAGCGATTTTTTTTTTTGTTCAAATATTGGCATCTGCAGATGTATGTTAAAAAAATCACTACAGTCACAAATATGAGTTTTAAGAAAAAATTGTGTAAAGACTAGTTATGAAACATCTGTGAAATGTCTTTGATCAATATTAATTTTTGGAAATTATACAGGGTGGCTAAATTTAATTTTTCAATTAGGAACTTTTTGAATTTAATTTTCTCCATTTTTTCAAATAGAACACCCTGTATATTTTTTAACGATATGATGTAGAAAGTAAAAACAAACATTTTTTGTATGCACACCCCTATGGCTATTTGTAACCATTTTCGAAATATCGCCAAATAATTACAAAATTCAAGAATAATCCTAAAAAATTAGATCGTTTTCCAAATAACTCGACAAAAAACTTCAAATGTTTCAAAATTGACAACTGACGACAGGTAACTGCGATAAATGTGTATTTCTTGTCGGGTAATATAAAATACAAAAAATAATCAAGATACAAACATAAAGTAAACTTACTAAAAAAACTTATGCTGTTTTTATAAACAGAACATCTGGAGCACTTATTACAATTTTATCTGTCAAGTAATTTGAAAAACAATCTAATTATTTAGGATTATTCTTGATTTTTGCAATTATTGGGCGATAAATCAAAAATGGTTACAAATAGCCATAGGGGTGTACATACAAAAAATGTTTGTTTTTAGCTTCTACATCATATCGTTAAAAAATATACAGGGTGTTCCATTTGAAAAAAATGGAGAAAATTAAATTCAAAAAGTTCTAAATTGAAAAATTAAGTTTAGCCACTCTGTATAATTTCTCGAAAGTTAAAAAAAATCAAAGACATTCCACAGATGTTTCCTAACTAGTCTTTACACAATTTTTTCTTAGAACTCATAATTGTGACAGTAGTGATTTTTTTAACATGCATCTGCAGATGCCATTATTTGAACAAAAAAATCGCTACATCCAAGTGGTTTAGAAATAGTCAGCAATAATATTAGATTAAACAGAGTCTAGAAAAAGGCTTCGAAAAATCTTCTTTTACACACCACATTCCATTTAAAAAAAATGTCACTTGGCCGTGTATAATTGTCTTGGCTCAGCCTGTATGTTCAAAAATAATTTCCGGTTATAGACTTCTTTCTCTAGTTTATTTGTGTTTTTAAATCAAATTTCTACCTATCATAAAACTCGAGCTATCGAAGTCGGACGCACTATTGCCCCACCCTGTATAACGTCATCAATATTCCTCCTGTTAATTTTGTTTACGCTAGAAATACAATTTTTCAATTCCAGACCACCAAGTTACAGCGTCTCAAAGCTCCGATGTAAATTTTTGCTGGGGTGAATTAATGCAAGGAAGCAGAAACGTCTCAAAAGAAATCCTCTTACGCCCTTTGACTTCGGAAAAATTTCCTGGCTTCGGAAGAATTTAATATGCGTTGTTAAAGGGGCGCTTTTAATATTTCCCATTTGCTTGGGCTACGACGCTACAACTAGTTAATTTGGGGGCTGTCGGTACATTTAGTTTCGGTGCCAACCTCTCGAAACGTAAACTGAAACACCTGCCCAGTTGTCTAATTTCAGGTATAAATTTGTGGAGGAATCGGAAGATAGTAACTAGAAATGCATATTCATAACGTGAGTCAAAACTGTAGTGTTCCAACAAAAACGTTGTTGGTGGCGTTATCTGTACACCCCATTCACGACGGAGCTCGCATCCAAGCTTTTACGTCTTAAATTGGGGTAAACCCCACAATTACCATTAACTGATTCAATATCGATAAAACTACCGTTCCGAGCACAATCAAATTAATTCCGTAACAACAATTACAAATAAACACGTCAAAAGCAAATATTCCAATAAAGAACATTCCAATAGCGCTGAAACATTAAAATCTCATTATGTACCGAACCAACATTGCTAAATTCGCGCTATGCCGTTGCTTCTTTGCTGCGCAATTAATGCGCTTGCCATTTGACTTTCGAGAAACCCACTTTTCAGTTTCCAATTGAGGTTGTTGGCGAATTTCAAAAAACAATGTTGATAATACAATGAAACGAGCACAATGTGTGCCAACATCGACGTGTGCTTTCGGCCTGTCACGAATCCACAACTTTATGCTGTGAAAATAACGGAATGTCCTGTAACATAAGCAGCTTTTTCACGAACAAAATTTTATTGCGGGAAACATAACAACGTTTTACTGCAGCTGGCTAGGCGTGTGCCCTCGCCCGCTTCTGCCGACTCAACTTCCTGTTCCTGGAGGCAATAAAAGTTTGCCAATGCAATTCGGAGCGGGTTTCGTGCTCAAGTGTGTTCGAATTAGAAAATGTAATTACAAATCCAGCCCGCAGTGCTCTGGTTGCACGAGAAACAATGCAGGGCGCACCTGGCAACAATTGAAGAAGGTCAGTTGATGGGAGAAAAAATTAAATGTTAAACTGGCTTTTGAGCGGAAAGGTTAGCCGCGATTGTTTAATTCTCCAGTAATTCTCCAACCTCATATTAGATAGGTACTTAAGTTGGGTACTAAGTGTTGCTAGAATTATATCAAATGCGGTGTGATCAATTTTGATTTTTATGTCATTCTGAGACGTTGTGGACATTCACCCGGCGCCTCCGCCATAATGCACGCTGCGCTTATAAAGCTCCTGGCGTTCTTTAATCCTATCTTTAGTATCTTACAAGTTGAATGGGCATTCGTGTTCAAAGAGATTACCTACTTAACGATGTACATTTTTTTGAGTTTAAAATAAAATTATTTCGTTTACCTTAATGAGATACTTTTCAAATTAGTCAACTTTTAAATGATGGCGTTAACTCCATTCCAGCCTCGTTAAATTCTAGATTCTGCCAACTTTTTTTACGACAAAATTTTGCAAATAGCAGCCATTTCTTAAATCGAGGGCAATAATAAACCAGCATTTTATTACATTTCGCTGTGCTGCTCGGTCGAATTAAACATGTTGATTGCCAGTCCTCGGGGATTAATATGAATGAAATAAGCGCTGCAATCTGGGCGCGAACTCCTCCATGTTTTCCGCTAGATTTATTTTGCATTTCGCCAAAAAGATTTCGTGATATTTTCACCTCGACAATTCAGGAATGACAAGTGGTGGATGCGATCCCTCCGGCAACATCTCCTTGAACAACCAAGTACAGCGGAGCTTTCGTCACTTCGCGTCACAGCCAAGCGACAACTTTATAGTAAATATCTGTACGTTTCGAAAATAAAATCTAATAAAATTCATGCGACGACAAAACGACACAACGAGATGGAACGCGGAAAACATCACGTCCCCCGAAGATGATACGCAGCCAGCCATAAATTATTACTTTTTGTCGGAATGGGCGGCCTGCAGCCTGAACTGAAGACGAATGTCACATGACCCCACTATTTATTCATTTGAGGTGACAGGGTATGTATAACATCGACGGATGGTGGAAAAGCTCAGGAATTTTTGTATAAAAAATTAACAAATAAAATAACAAAAATGGTAACTTTTCTTAAGAAGACTATGATCAGCTAATTTTTGACAGCTTAGAACTAGTCTAGGGTAGACATATGGTTCTGGCATTAAGTAGACAAGAGTAAAAAATTCCCGAAAATAATCCTGATTATTAACAACACCCTGATTATTACTCTTTTGAATATGTCTTTCTAAGCAGATTTTCCAAAAAATCTTGAACGACTTCTATACACTTTAGAAAGTTAACAAATGGTGGAGGAGCTCGATAAGAATAGTAATGCAAAACTTCATAAAAAAATTAAAATTACAATAGTTCAGCAGGAATAATAAGTATGATCAGTTTCGCTTCGAAACTGATTACAGGTGAGGAATAATTATATCGCATCCTGCACAAAGAGATTATTTTAAACGCTGTCCTTGGCGCTGTTATCCCCCTGACCCAAATAGATAGAGATACTGTCGCGCACTTGAACGCAGTGCGAAACACAGAAGGGCCATCGAGGATTCCATCTGTGCAAAACCCGCGGTTCGAACGAATTGCTCCTTTCATTCCAGATCAGCTCCTGCGCCGCTCCCTCATCCGATGGTACCTTTATTGGTAGAACGCTTTCATGGTGGGACGCGTTCGGCATGATAACGCATCGGGAACACAAATCACAGTCGAAAGTGATAACGGCAATGCGATATCCTTGTAAAAACGACCTGGCCTAGAGCCGAGTATCCTGCAGGAAAGGGAGCACACCATGAAATATCAGGAACACAATAGCTTGACATTTCCATACCTCGATATTTATGATATACATTGCGGATATTTACGGCTTATTACCGGGGAGGACTGATGGTCGTAATGTACGGAACGGGGCTGCTGTTGACGATACGGGGTGAAGGGCGAATTAATTTCGTGAACGAGACTGACATGTCCAGATTGCATTATCCTTAACGGACACGATCGAGCACGCAATTGCGAAATTAAACCAGAAATTTTTGCTACGGGTCGCCACTGAAATAGTTTTTAACTCCCTGGAAAGAGCTAGGAAAGAAAATTCTAATTATCGAATTCTTCTTGTTACTTTTTTATAAATTTTTATATTACGATATACTCTTCCACCAGTTGTTGATTCTCAATATGGAAAATTCTTCTAATAAGGGATGATCCCAGAAAGCTTAAAAATCAACAAGTTCTTGGGCCAACGGTCCGTGAAAACTTCTAGTAAAGTGGTTAAGTGCATCAAGCTGTGCAAACTTAAATAAACGGCGTGGGCTTATGAAAGTTCCGCAATTTATCAATACTCGCTGAACGCTCATTTTAAAAAATTGACATTATTTCCGGAACGTGGTCGGCATTGGGCTCACGAAAACTTTTCCATCGAGTTCGGAAAACTGGTGAAACAATTTATACCTCTTGATATATTGTCAGGAATTTGTTCTGTTGGTGAAAGAATTGTGGTGAATTCGAAATTCACCGCGTAACTTACACCGGATAAGCACAATAAAGTTGCTTTTACCTAAAAAAAAAAAAACGGAAATCGAATGGTTTCTTCCCGATTGAGATTTAACAACTCCCCGAAAATCGAAATCACCTACTTCCAGTGGAAGTGGCAATTTTTAATGCGGCGAAAGCCTATAAACTTTGATTACGTGAGTAATTCAGAAGTTCAAACGAAAAACCGCAAACTTCATAAAAATGGAAATAGCCGCCATCAAATTACTATTAGCAATTTCAAAAATAATTATATTTCCTCGAAGCATTTGCGGGCACGCTATCCAGATGGAAGAGATTCCTTCTACATAGAATTGCACACATCAGCCGTAATCAAGTGAATAATCCGCAGAAAAATACGAATTTAAAATTTCCCAATCCAATAAACCCGCCCTCGCAGCTGAGGCGGCGTTTTCCACACCACAAGAGAGGCGATAGTGACCCATAAGACAGCATCGAGTGGCAACTGAAGCTGTTAATGTTACGGACTCAACTCACGTTTTGCTTCTCAACAAGCGAAATTGTGCTCCCTGATGCATCGTCCCGACCACCCCATCCCGACCGAACCAGCACGAAACTCTCTTCTGTCCCACTTTCGCCACGATGGATGTTTATGAATCATTTGTCAAGTTCGAGACCGCTGCGAGGGTGCGAGATTTAACAAGGACCTCCGGAATTGGATAACCAAAAATAAACTTCGAGTAATTGGGAGACGGGGCGTAATTATCGCCCCGAAAATCCTTTCGCAAAGTTTCTCGTTACGACAAATTTAAAAGTGAGTTGTTTTGAGATCAAGGGGCGGAAATTTTGCCTTGGAAATGTTGCAACTTCCAGATGCTGAAATAAATAAATAACGTCATTAACCAGACCCGCTGAAAATGTGGCGAATCCCCGATGAAATTACCTAGTCGTCGCCTCCCGTTATTAGATACAGCAGCTTCGCCTGAAGTAATGTGGCGGAAGCCCGGAGTATTATCCCGTATGCGTGTATGTTCCATGTGTATGTGCGCCGCTGTATAGATTGTATTCCAGCTTCCAGATAGGAATATGGTGGGGCTTTAAACGGCCCCCTGAATAATGCATTAAGCACGTAACTTTGGTTTAAATAAATTCAGGAGCAGAACTGAAACACATTACTGATTGATTTCGGCCTTCTACAGGGAACTAACCCGATCGATAATTCCGATTCCCCCCGTTAATGTCTTGAGATGAAACGGCGCCAACGAGATGGTGGAGGAATACTAATGAATTATGACGATAATCTTTTCCTGAGATAAGCAGCGACACTAATGCCTGGAAATAATCAATCTGAGCCCGGACAAAGCCGCGTTGATAAAAATCGAACTTTAGAAGACGTCCCGTTTCCGCCCCTTCCACGAGGAAAACCGCGCAAAAATTTATTTGCCACGAAGCGTTAGGAATCGGCAAGCAAGAGGGAGGAAACAAACAAAACGGCCCCTTGGCATAAGGAAAGAAACTTAGATGGCTTCATTTGCAGATTTGCGCATGGTTGGCAACGATGGTTGACTTAAAAAAAAATACAAAAATGCCTCACAACATTAAAGTTGTCTTCGATAGGGTTGCAGAATACAGAATTGCAGCTGCTGTAGCGCATACATCTACAAATAGAGTGCAGGCGTTGCGACGTCAAAGAGTGCATTATGCTGGGGAAAGCAAAATTGAGAAAGAGCATAGCTCATGCAATGTATGCGCCCCGAATGGCTTTATATGACCCGAGGATAATTTCTCGGCGGTAGCTGAAAAAGAATAAGTACTGAAAATGTGCATCACCCAAGGCCACAGCTTCAATGACATCCATCTCTATGCTGAATCTGAGATACGTCCATTTGGATTTCGGTATTCCGGAAGCCTCCACAAGAATCGTTATCTTATGACCGGTTGCTCGAACGAAGATTAAAATTGTCAACAGTGCATCGAGATTTGACATAGAAGCCTAAGCAACGGATTAACAATATTATTATCGATATTTTTTGGATAGAAAGAACGCAAATTACTCACTAATGGTTCATCAACGCCTTATCATCTTAATTGATGAGCCATTGATGAATGATTAATGTTTTAATTCGTGGTAGGCAAAATATCGATAATGATTTTGTTGATCAGTTGCTAAGGGTTCTGTGTCAAACCTCGATACACTGTTGACAATGAATTAACTTTAATCATTGTTCAAACAACCGGACATTAATAATCTCTCAAAATCTAGTTTAAAACTAAAGTGGGCATAGTGTAGGTAACCAACTTTTTGGTATAAGACCATAACGTACTAATACGGGTTAGTACGCAGTTGCAAACATCTTTTACGAAAGAGATGTAATGTAATAATGCAGGAAGGCCTCTCTCCAGCTGCAGCATTGAGCAATCGCTGTGTGGTTGTTAAATTCAAAACTCGTCTGTTATTCAAAGCAGCTAAAAATCTATTTTGAGTAACAGAGGGTTACCTGTGTCCTTTTATTTATTAAGCTCAGGATTGCTGGGCTCTGGCCTCGTAAATCTGGATTATGCAATTCGTTTTGTGTGGAAACCGAGTTTACTTGCAAATTTAGGCAGCACGATATGCACATCGGAGATGTTGCTTGCTGCTTGCAGATCATCGCAAAGTATGAAAAACCAAATCGATGTTTGAGCTGCAAGTATTTCACATATGAGGCAATCCTTTTATCAATCTAGAAATTTCAGGCCATCTTCTGTGCATAAAGCAAACAACAAAGCCATCATCTATAATCTATAAGATTTCACTGCAAAGGGTTCGTTGCGATGAAAATCGCAAAAGAAGGAGCTGAACTGGAATAGATAAAACTGAAATCTCTAACAATGATGAATCCCTTGCATGCTTTTAAAGGGCTTAAACGGTAAACGTATTTAAAAACATGAGATGGGATTTTTAATTTATTCTAATGGCATTGAATCAACCATTTCCATATGTAACACCAACAAAGCAACAAAATAGGATCCGGCTTGTTCTTAAAAAAGAAAAATCTATTAATGGTGACCACAAAAAGGCTAGCATCATGAATTCTCATTACAGCTTGCCCCTTAGTCAAAGATCTTCATTTAATATTCATACCAAATTACCTAACTTTACACCTACTGAAGTGTAAGTGCAGAGAGGCTCCCAACAAATTTCTGCTGTGTCGAAGAACAGCATCAGCTCAAGACACTCATTCACAAACCTAAAATCTTATTGAACAGCTTTCAAAAATATAAATCACAAAACTGAAACCACCAATTAAAAGTTACCCTTGGACCGTTGGCAAGATATTTACAATATATTGTTTACAATTATTATGAACGACCACCAACTTTTTAAGTGTTTTTTGAAAACAATCCTTAAAACAAGCTGATTCTTGATGCTTTACGTGTTTATTTATGAAATTACTTTTTGTTCGATAACACGAGCTATGGTTAGTTCAAAATAAATTTCTTTAAAAAAGAAAAGAAATTTTCTCAATTAACTCGGCCGCAATTAAAAACTTCAGTAGCAATAAGAAACTTTGTTAAATTCATGCGTAGTCCAAAATTTGCAACAATTACCATCAGCGCATTCCTTGGCGGCTTCCCTTTTATCGCCAACCCCCCAAACCCCGAGATAACGACTTGGTTGTTTTCGCTCGGTTCCTTTATCCACAGAACCGCGACCTCCACCCTGTAGGCCTAGCGTCAGAGAACGGCGTATGGAGAATCCCCATTTCGAGATTAAAGTATTAGGGAAGGAATTGAAATTATAATAGGGCATGACGTAACTTCGAAATTAAATATTTAATCAAGGAGAGATAATAACAAAGAAGAAATTCTATAACCTATCTCTCAAAGCGCCTTATTTCGTTCATAAATAGAAACTTTCCTTTGAACTTGGACTTTAGGTAAGACTTGTTTCAAACAAATTTGAAGGAAGATACGTGTAATTAGAACCAAGTAGTGGAAAATGTTTTCTGGAAAAGCGCGCCTCAGGTGCGTCGCTGGGGAGAAAATTGGGTAAATGAAACATTAGCTCCCAATTTGGCGGATTAGGAAGTTTTCCGGTAAATATACTGGCTAAAATTATTTGCTCGTAAAAGCCCAAGATTCGTCATATTATATTGTAATTAAAAAAAATTCAAGTTATCTAATTGGAAGATAGTTTGCCACAATTCTGAGAGTAAAGTTACTTCTTGCAGTAGAATCAAAGAACGAGAAGCTTGAGACTACTGAGAATTCCATTAGTGTATATCGCGCCCAAAAGTCTGATTTTACAGAAGACTCATTCAAAAAGAGTGCAGGATTGCATTACCGACTGTCTTCATTGCGACCATCAATAATGTATTTATTTCGATTTTAGTGCCGTCGCCCAATTAGAGAACTTGGACGATTACGGCGGCGTGATTGAATTATTGATTGACGAAAAGTCATCCACGCCATAAATAGATCAATAACCGGCATATCACGCACTTCAAGGCCAGATAACAATTAGATAGCGTTACAGCACATTAGCCAAACAACTAGGGTGTGGTGAATCGTAATGGTACGTCACTTCCGCCTGAATCCATCTCACCCGTTGCCCAAAACGCACCTTTCCATATTATTGACCCTCCACCCCACAGTGTCATGATATCATAAATCTCATAACCGTAGGGGTTTGCCAAAGGCATATGAAAATAACGTTAGCAGTCCGCATGAAGACGGTTAATATCGCTCTGTGGTGCTGCGAGGACAACAGTGCAATCTTGTTCCAAATTATACCGGAAATAAGGAGTCGTAACGTTCGAATCCAGGATAGCGTTCTATAATCACGCAACAACCCCACTTGCAACAGAAGTTTTGAGTCAAAAGTTTGATGAAATATGGGAATTGGGTCTTGTGATAAATTGTTACAATTCACAAGACGTCCTCTCAAGATGTCACTTATGTGAATGGATGCAGAAAAATATATATTTCTCAAAATGTAGCAATATTACAGGTTTGCTTCATTTAAATATTAATAGTTTCTTTGAGAAAAAAAATTCGTTATTTCAAGAACCAGCAAGCAGCAACCAGGTGCTAGTATGACGTTTTCTTATGTTGTTCCTTGTCCAAAATGGTAATCCGTAACTGTCACTACATTTCACTCTCTTTCTTCCATAATCCGACCAAAAAAACCAAGATTTGAAAAAAACTGTAAACTTTACAGTTTTTTTTTTACTGTAAACTTTACAGTTTTTTACTGTCAACTTTACAGTTTCTTACTGTAAACTTTACAGTTTTTTTTACTGTTAACTTTACAGTTTTTTTTACTCTAAACTTTACAGTTTTTTTTACTGTAACTTTACAGTTTCTTAGCATAGATGGTATGATAGATGGATAGCACTTGTATATCTTTGACTACCTCCAAAGAGGTGTCAGCAAGTGAAAGACGTTATAATAGGATAGTTAATGCAAGCAGTTCTACTAGGAGTAGCCTCGATGGTCACTTAAAAATTATAAAAATTATATTATGTCAAGATTTGACTAGTTATCTTACTTCCTCCGTCCAACCAACACTACTTTAAAAACAATCTTTAAATTCTTGATTAAATTGAAGGAAGACTATTAAAAAATATATAAATGTCCGAAAAGATTTGTTAATGATGCACTAACTAGATGAGGAACACAGGGACAACGAGCAAAAGACGCCGTTTCGTTTTAATTAAATGGATCAATCACATGGAAGTTAAAGTTACCAAACAAGATCAAACACTAATTAAGAAGATTAATTACAATTGGCTGAATTTTATTTGGCCCGATCGGTACGTCACACATTAAAGCTTGTTTCAGATGGCAGTACATTTACCTTGTCAGAGAATCTCGTTCGTGCAAATGTTGTATTAACGAATCGTTCAGGACCGTAAACCATTCCATTAATTAACCAGAAGTGGAAAGTTTTCTTAGGCTATTAGAAATTTATAAGCCGATCTTCGCTATTACCGCAGCCCACTTTCACAGTTGCCTTTACTCGCACAAAGTGCTTTGTAAATAAATAAAAACGGGAATTTCGGGAAAATTTCATTAAATCATTACGTTTATCAGTACGGGTCTACTCTGGAAGAACCTTTCTTTATTAGCCCCACTCGAAACGTCGTGCACTACTACTAAAAATAAATTATTGCAAAGTAACACTTCAAGAAAATAACGTTGAACCGACTCCTTACATGTAAAAAGTTAATTTAAATTGTCACTATTCTACAGACAAAAATGAAAAATGAGTTGAGGATATTAAAACAACCGCCTCACGGTCTCGAGCAATAAAAGTAAAACTTCCAAGTAATGAATTAAATATGAAATAATTAGGGGATGGTGATTGGTAAACAAAAACTGTCGCAGAGTTGATGGCGTGGGGGTGGATTATTAACGGCACAGTCAGGGTTCCCGTAAAGCAAAATCGTTTACTCGTGCGAAGAAGAGTAGGGATGCTCGCTCTCTCCATACAGAATCGTGCGCTCTATAGACCTATACACTATACCTATGTTATACTATAACCTAATTATTAATCTCCAGTCTTAAAATATATACGAGATCTGCATCACTTATCCGACTCTGCAAATATCGTCACCCATGTTGCGCCGCATTAGTGTCATAGGAAGTAATAATGGTAAAAAATGTTGTAATGGATTCAATATTTCTAGTTGGCCCTGTATATTTAACATATTTAGCAAACTGCTGCTAAATATTTGTAACAGTTGTTGTTATGTAAGTTACAAAAATAAGTATACTACCGCTAAAAGCTGTTCCAAAGAACATTAAGTAACCTGCTGCGTCCATCAAATGTAATCTCATGCAATCTATTCTCTATTCATAACAGATAATGCGTTCACGATGATTTATATGTTCCGTCTAAGCTCCTGTCTCGTGTCTTATTATATCACTGCCACTTTATCTCTTAGCATGGGCGTTGCACTGTTTACTCTCAATGCGGAACCGCGATACTGCAAAAATGCAATTTATTGATCAGTTTCCCAAAGGACTCCCACAGCCACAGGACTATTCGATTATTTAGTAGCCGGCAGATCATGCAACTCTAGAATCTAGAATCATCATTCTGCCATAATACGTTATCTTGTTGGTACTTTTTTTTGGGTAGGGGTAGTAGTAAGGTAGCAGTAGTCTTTACCGCTGCCTCTGATGAAGAATCAAGAATCGAGACCTTGCCTACACCTTGTTCTTCACTCCAGTTCATTTGTAACATTTAAATGCTTCAAAAGCTAAGTGATTTTTTTTAAACTATGCAAATCGAAGAATTTTCATCTGATTTTGTACTTCTGGCTAAATCCAATCAGGTAATGATTGATCTTGTTGGTACTTTTTTTGGGTAGGCGTAGTAGTCTTTATAGCTGCCTCTTATGAAGAATCAAGAATCGAGACCTTGCCTGCACCTTGTTCTTCACTCCAATTCATTTTTAACATTTAAACGCTTCAAAAGCTTTAAACACTATGCAAATCGAATTTTTTTTATCTGGTTTTGTATTTCTGGCTAAATCCTGTCAGGTAATCATTGACGGCGTTCGGAACCAGGATGATGCGATGAACTATTACCATACCTGTTGCTCGTCAATTTGATCAGTCACCGCCATTTCGGCTGCAGTCGATGGGCACTAAACATCAAGACTTCTTTTGGTTCATGACTGGCGACAAGTTCAATGGCAATTACTGCTCCAACCAATTTTAGTCGGATTGTATTGCTGCGAGTGTAGGTAACCAATGGTGACTAAAAGGCGTTTTGTTCGAATTCGAATCCGGCCTTGCTAGACAATAGGTCTCGCTAACCTTGCCAACAAATTGAAAGCAGTATTTCAAGGTTTCCAGTTATTAGTTCAGAGGATGAGCTTGGGAAATGGGGGTAGCCCACTTGGGGCCGAGCCATTGACGGCCCAACCGCTGGTCGTCGGCGGAACGTCGATAATTTCGCCTCGGAAAAGTTGCGTCGCAATGTCGCGAAAAACCGCACAAAGCCCGAAAACCATCAAAGGGTTTCCTTATGAAAACAGCACGGCCATTCGACAGTAAGACAATGCCGAGAAAATAAATCATCGGATGCTCGACGCCGCCACACGAAAGTTGAAGCGGGCGCTAAACAAACTACAAAGAAAACACATTAAGGAACGACTTTAAAACACTGCACTTTACGGACTAGATGCGTCGACGATTTTAATTAATTCCGGCAATGCCGGCGAGAAGCTGTCGTGATTGACGATGACGATTAGAAGCGTCGGGAAGCCGGGAGCTGTCTTCGTAAAAAATGCATTAAATCAAATGTGGCTTTTTTGCCAAAAATGTTATGTTGCTATTTTTCAGCGACACAGTTCATTAGAAAAAAGCTCGGTACATTAGTCACGAGCGACATCAATTTATGTAACTTCTCTCTTTTGTTTCAGTAGGTATCGTCGTTATCGTCCAACACGGCAGCGTGTTCAGTGAGGGGTGTTTCGTTTTATGGACGCGCATTTTTCCATCCATCACTTTAATTATTGTTTTCCCGAGTACACCCATCACTAGAATGTGACAGTGTCCTGTGGCTCGGCCAGGGGAATATCAATGATGGCAATTTCAGATGTTTTAATCATAGCTTACATCTGGGTTTCGGTTGCAAATAATGATATCCGCCTACCCCAACCGCAATGATTGATGCGTCTGTATCATCACGAGGCTCTCTTCAGCCTCTTCCGCCCCCAAATATTATTATCACATCAAAACCGGCTCAATGCCGGTCGAAGCGATAAATCTAACAACAATGACATTAATATGCGGAACATTGATATTATTTAAATCGCACCTACCGACTAACGCAATTCGAATGGATTGGAATTCGGCCAAAAGCGACCGACTGGGAAATGAACGCAAAGAAAATTTATCCAGTCCAATAAAAACTACCCCCAACCAATCTGATTTATGTTACCCGGTCCCTGAGGCCGGAACTTGCGACCAAATGCATGGCAAAAGTGGTCATGAGCTGCAGACTTCCACAAGAGAGCCACGGCGCTACTTCACTTATCTACCTTTTGTTTACTCAAATAATTCCCCACAGGAGCATCAAGGAGTTCGCAAACTTAACAATAGTATAGTGAAGCGAATCTCTATTGTTTTTATCATGTGTAATTCGGCAAGTTATTACAGTAGTTGGCAATAATTACAACATAAGCCAGTCTTCTGGCCCAGCCCTTCATGTGCAGCTTCAGCCGTTTTGTAAAAAAACGCTATACTTAGATTTAGTTTAATATGTTATGTCAGAAGATATTATTTAAAATTGTAGACCATGGAAAAATATTTTTTGGAACTTTCAAGTTTAGAAACTCATCTTATGGGTGTCATGTTGGAAAATGTTTGTATGAGTTAAGCTTAAGGAATTAGTTAATTACTCGTTACTGATATTACAAAATTAAAAAAAAATATTTAATATTGCTAATTGTGGGAATGAGGGCCAAAGTTGTGAGAATGAGGGCCAAAGCATATGGATAAAAGCATACAAGACAGGAAGATACGAAAGAAAGAGAAAGCGAAAGTAACAAAATTCAGATGTTAGAATTAAGAAGAGAAAATTATAGGAATCTTTGGATATGATCAAGAATCCAACGATAGAATGTACAGAACTACAAAATTAGAAAAACAAAACTAATCTACAAGTATTTGAAATAACATGGAAGAGAATTGGACGAAGACCGTTACCTTCCAAAACAACAAGAAAAAAAGATACAGTTCATGTTCGGTACCCTCAGTTAGATAATTAGTTAATTTTCTTTTTATAGTTAGTTTGTTTTCTTTAGATTAGTTTACCACAAGAACAAATAGTTTAGTTGTATGCTCGCGATCGCGTTGAAATTCCGATGTGGTGAAGGATAGTGATCAGGAAGCATCCATCTGAAACTTCCTTCCACCCCTGGACACTCACACTGTTTTGACTTCTCTTACAACCCTTGCAAGAGACAGTCATTTCGAGTCGGTCTAAGGTCCCCTAGTTTTGTGCAAAACCACCCAGTAATGGGATCCTGGAAAAAGCGATTGCGATCGAGTCGCTATCTTTACGATTTCGGTCGCTTTGGAGGGAAGGGGTTTAGGGGAGGATCTTTTCAAAAATGCGAAACCGATCATTTTTCAGCAATTTGTTAAGATGAAAAGTTTTCAAACTACCTAACCTAAGTATCGTGAACGTAAACCTCGTGGACTTTAATACACTAAACAATTGTCACTTATAACATTCCTAGTGCATTGATTATTTCCGGAAATTTTTTCGAATGCATTTCTAAAACGTTTTAATTAGTCTGAGTGGAACATGCATAAGAATAAAATTTCCGGGAAAAAAAATTTTCAGGAAATTTTTACATTGTCATAGAAACGACATCGAATTCTATTTTTCTATTGGCTACTTTTCGGTGTCGTGCGATTTTCATCAAAATGGATACCAACGATACATGATAACTTAATTCAGTAGTACATGTGCAAACATTCGGAAAAATTGATCATAAGAGTCAAGAGTTACGACAATTTTCAAGAACTCTTCCTCCGTTATCAACCGTTTTCGAGAACATGTTTATTAAGAAAAGCCGTTTAATTTTTTGATTTTATATCCGCCTCTCAAGTTTGTAACAGTTATTCCGGAACACTCTGTATACAAAAATTGAGATATGCGTATGGATTCAAACTTGCGTTTCAATCTGACAGAGTTAGAATATAAGCTACTGTATATTATGAATCCAACAAATTATTATAAATGTAACAAAATTTGTGAAGGATATTATTTTGTATAGAAACATACTTTATGGTACGATTGTACCTAGGACTTTTGTTTACAGATATTTTTTCTGAATGTAATTACAAATGTCCAAGTTGACTGGGATATAACGTTTATTCAAGAAAATAATAAAAATGTTTGTCGAGATTAAGATTTTGTAAAATTTGCAAGCACGTTTTGAAGAAGAAATTGAAATAATCTAGAGATCATTTAAAAGTGGTTTCGGAAATAAAAATTGTTATTTTTTACCTACAAAAGTAATAATATTGGTACATATTATGAACCACAAGATAAAGAATATTTAAAAACCCCTTGTTAATCTCCAAATAACGATAAATATGCAATATCCGAAGAATCGCTTTTAAAGCAGCACCTTTGGAGTTGTAGAAACGGTTTCTACCAAAAACTGGTAAACTTGGGTGCCGGAGGCTATAACCCTTTCACTTGTACCTGAAAATATCTGAAAATCCAGCCCCTAAGCCGTCATCTACCAATGCGATTCATAGGGATACACCTTTGGAACACCAAAAAAGCGATAGCCTCTTGGAACTCTCTGTTTAACAGATGGAAATCCATTGCGACTCGGCTGATATCCATCCAAAGCAACCGTTTTCGGTTGCTTAGAAGCGACTCGGTCGCAATCGCTTTTTCCAGGATCCCACTACAGGTTCCAGAGCACCCCGTCACCCGAGCGTCACCCGAAGCCGATTACACCACACATTCTCGACTATAAGGTAGGTCCAAACCCTAGTGGTAATTAATATTTTTCGTCGTTCTTATCGCTATTTTTGGCACTTCATAAAAGCAGATCTATTGACTCTGCCTGGAGACATGGTCGTAGATACTTAAACACTACGAAACAGTTCAGTTTTTTCGCCAACCCAGGCTTGGCAGTCTGAAAGTTTGACTTTGCTTGGCTGTATATACATATACAATAACCTAAAATTATAGGAGTTCGTTTGTAATCTCTGGGCATCGCTGTTACCGTCCTATTTATATTAATATATACAATTTAATGTTACCTTATTTGACAACTTGTAATTTGCTACCTTAGCCCACACAATGGATATGCAAAGCAGAATTACGAACTTCAGGGGAAAACTCCCTCGTGCGCCCCCGGCTAAAGTGGCTTTCAAAATTTACACAACTATTTAAAGCAATTAGTTTCATAAAAGTTTCAAAATACCATCTGATGCTTGAGCAACACGGTTTAAGATATTAACTGAAAGAATTTTGCCTCTTCCAAACATTATCCTGCTTATACCGGCGAACGAGACATTTTTCCCCATCAAAGCTTCTTAAATCCCGATTACTTTCAATTTTGAACATAAAACTTGCGGCTTCCTATTCAGACCTCGCAAAATTTTCCAATTCTCCTAGAATATCCAGTTACTTTCCATTGAATTCTACGGCAAAGTTTCGTATTTCCACCCTTACCGAAATGAATTGAAAAGCCGTGTAGCCAAATAGTGAAACCGCCCCTAAAAGCAAAAAAAAAAACAGTCGTCAACTTTCTCCTGTTATGGCAGCGCTTTCATAGTAGGTCATGCCTGTAGAGCTGCCAGGCGCCTCGAGGACTGCGGATCGGGTAACGTCCTGGCATGACCGGTTAAATTACACGACACCGTCGCCGTCGAGACGCCTTCCTATAACATAATTACCCGGTAATACATGCAGAACAGCTTAATCAATGTTTGATTACGAATTTTCGGCAAGACCCGGACTAGATTAAAAAAGGAACTGGCAACCTTGTGTTGGATAGCACTGAAACGCCGTCGTCCAAAAGCTTTCGGAATTTTAAATCGGCAAACGAACGACAAAGCTCCTGGCGCTAAAATTGGAAATTAGTGCAAAGTTCATTAATTACCGTTAACGCAAACAAACCAAAAACCGTGACGAACTATTCAATCGCTAAACAAATGGCGTCGGACCCGTCCATCAGGGCAGACAATGAAATTTAAAGCTCGAAAAGACCGCCGGAAATGGCTTTGAGCCGGTCCGGCACACTCCCGAATTCGATCTTTGAGATGCGAGCGCCCTCGAGATCGAATAACGTTCTTTTTATTGGCAGTGATAGATTGGTTTCACATGTAGGATTGTTGGAAACTTTTTGAATTTTAAATGATCCTCTGCCGCGGAAAAAAGGAAAATTTTGATACCGGATGAAGCCGTTACGATGAGCTTTCAGGCGGAGTGAATCATCGGCAAGATTGGCAACTTTCATTAATCAAAGCGAAACCATGTGGAAAAAAGCCACTGGCTTATCGATGTTACCGGCCTAAAAACATCAAGATCTCTTCGATTCCATTCCATTGTTATCGCATTAGGAAAGGACGAACCATAAGGGGAGGCAGTAAATATTTGACCGGTAAATAGGTAAAATGTTTACTACGCATCTAGCAAATTAGATTTCTGGATAATATTATGAGACTTATGGACACAATAAACAAAAGCGTTCCCTTTACCTGCCCCTACCTCAATTCGTCATTTCGAGGATATTGAAGTTGGACATGGCCATTGATTTGACGTGTAATTAATTTCAACCTATGTGCGTACTTGGACACACATTTCGCAACAGTAGATGCTTATAACATTTGATAGTTTCTGGAAATCCATTAGTGATAACAATCGATAACACGTAACATCTATAATAAACGTCCGTAAACAACCGCTATTGAAATAGCAATTGCATAATTATACTAGTAAATGATTTATGACCGGAGCAGGAGTTGGAAATGTACAGCAATCCATTTCAAATTTGATTCAAAGCAATTTCTCGCATTCAAGAGACCAATCCTTCAATTCAAAGAAAAGTTGTTAAGTGACAGATCCTCAAAAATACATTTTTTCCCTGCCTCAAAACTCAACATCCCGACCGTTGGCGCGAGATCTGATGCACTTCCTCCTCTTCGCACCATGGACTGTGTTCAACCCACATTTCCTTCGGTCACAACGATTCTACTGTTTATTAGCACCCTTAATCATGTTTCCGGTTTCTAAAAACTTATTTGTTCTGGTCTGTTACTAGATCTGATGAATGAGACAGAGATGACCAATATTGATGTAGGCATTAAAACTGTTGCAGTGTGAGTTGGAAACTTATTCTGATAAACATAACCTCATTTCGTAGCGTCAGGTCGTTATTTTTTGCAAAGTTGTGGTAGTTTTATCTTATTATGCTTGTTCTGAGGAATTGACCTTGCGACTTCCAAAAGAAATCCAGCAAACAACAACTCTTTCTTTGGAAAAGTTAAACCTGCTTACTTGAATTGCTTCCACTACTCCCCGAGTCATTGACTCATTTCGTCCATAGTAACAAATTCTTCAACCAAAACCAGGAATCAAATACGTTTCTGGTTAAGATTTGACTTGTCATCTCTCGTCGCACAAATTCTTTTAATACTTCTTTCCAGGCAATTCTTATCATTTTATATATTTATTTTATTTAACCAAATAAAAGTACCAAAGGTGTTATTCATATATATACCGAAAACACTTTAAAAGATCAGAGAAGAAGTTAGACAATCCGAGAGAAATGCTAAACAGAAGATGTGGTAAGATGGGTCCGCGCAAGAAGAAGATTTTGAAATAGACATGTGTCTGCAAGATTGGCGAGAATCGCCAGAAACAGGACACCGGCATCCAAAAGACCACCAGGGTGACCGTTAAAAAGATGTAAGAAGAGTTGGTACTCAGTATTCCAAGAACAAAAGAAAGAGGATCGGAATAGATGAAATCAGCCATCAGGCTTCCATACAGAAGAACAAGAAGCAATTTAACTAGACTGGATGGCAGTCCACAAGAAAAGCAGCATTTGGTAAGTCAATGGTTACAAACCTTTTGAAGTGTATTGTTAATTGAAAGGATGTCTCTAGAATCTAGATATATCTCTGGTAAGTGGGTGGATATGTTCATGTGTATCTAGATTCTAGATACCAGACTACTACTTACCAGAGATACTACTTACCAGAGATATATCTAAATTCTAGAGACACCCTTCCAATTAACAATACGCTCCAAAAGGTTCTAGATTCTAGATACACATGAACATATCCACCCACTTACCAGAGATATATCTAGGTTCTAGAAACACCCTTCTAGATTTAAGTAAAATTTTTGATAGAGATCTCGACTTTTTTGGGAAAAGGTGAAGTTGATGTGCCGCAGCGCTCTATATTTGGACCGTTATTGTTCTTAGCGTACTAATAAGGAGGATTTGCCCTTGTACATTATGATACACTGTTGGATGTATGCAGAAGACGCCAACCCTTGCTAACCATCGGCAAATTCAGATGGAAGTGGAGAAAGTCTGTGATTGGCGCTAGGGATCTGACGTCACTCTTATAGCTATTCGCATTCTGTATTCGGCTCCATTCAAAAATGGCTTTGGTTCTGGTAAACAAACTGCACAAACAGTTGTGGTCCCTGCCTGGCACGTAAATAGTGATTACAGGTGCCGATAATAAATAGCCCTTGTCGCTAAATAACGGGGCAAATTATAACTGATTCGACTGTTTACATAGTCAATTGGGTATTAGGCTTTACGGGCCCGCAATCGATCTGCGTGCAAACGAACTTTTCCGTCGACTCCTGCAATAATTTACAATTTTCATCGGGAAACTGAGGCTGGATCCCATTCGATTTCGGGCAACTCGATTACAAACGGGCGTACGAATTTTCGCCAATCAGAAATAGCATGCAGATCGTGAAATGGGGTCGGTCTCGTAAATTATAAAGGGAAACTACCCGTTACCACCGACAACGCTTTTATGTCCAAAAGGGAAATCCGCCGGTTCCGCGGGCCCTTTCCGACCTCTGCTCCTCGCCGACGTTCGAATCTATGGGAGCAATTAGTTCTGAATAATACATAAACCAGACGACGTACTTGTAAATTATGTGTCGTGCACGATATGGACATTGTGGTTATTATACGCAAACGGCCTCCACCTCCCGTCGACGAATTTGCGAAATCGCAATTAGTCGGACCGCCAAACTCAATTCCAAAGGGAATATAAACACCAAACAGCCCAAGAAAGCTCTAAACCAGCGTTAAAAATTTTATTCGCAAGTTCTCAAAAGCTTTTCTTCGAGCAGCCAAAGAAGCGAGATTGGTTTCAAATTTGTTCTGTTTCTTTTCTCTACTTTCTGGGGTTGTCACGCGCACAACTTGTTGAAGTCTCAAAGACGGATTACGGCCACGAACAAAACTATCCCGAATCGCAGTTTCCACCTTTTAAACCGAGCCTGGACCTGAAGCGCCAGTAATCCGACGATTCGTTAGCTGGCTCGAGCACAAGTCAGGATTGCAACAGTTGAAAAAAGTTCCATAAATTAAATTAACCCATTAACCTTAGTGCCGCCCGAAGTTCCATAGTTTCTCTATTATCTTGACGGGCGCAGCCCGCTTCAACCGATAGATAACACAACAGACGATTCAATTTGCGGAGAAAATTAAAATTACGCCGCAAAGTCGTGTCGCTTGAGAAATATTCAGTGTCTTCAACAAATTTGTAATTAAGTCCCTCCGTGTCAATTAACAAGTTTACCCTTTCAAAGCGGTAATAAATTAAGTCTCTAAACCAATTTCGGCTGTGATTGAAGAAAAATTAATCCCGGCTTTGCATAGTAATCCGCAAAGGCGCCGCCAGTTAATCTAATACCGGCGATATTTGCAGCACGGCCAGGGAAACTTAGCGACAATTGTGGGGGCGACTAAATCACAGGGTTGAAACTTGGTTAAGGGGACTGAACCCGGGACTAGCACGCGGTTTCACCTTCGTGACGCCAGCAGGAAATTTAGGAGCACAAAATTTACTACTGCAGGTTAAGTAGGTACCTATATCGGAATACGTTATGGGAAAGTAAAATTGAACAGCGGCATTAATGAGGAAAGTAGGGGGACTGCAACTATAATTCTTCCCTAACGCAGGCGCCCGCTCGATATTAGATATCTACGTGCATAATAACGACCGCAGCTTACTCAGCTTTGCCCTACCCCCTGTAGGACAGCCCTACATTTCCAGGCGATTGAACGATATTCTAAACCTTCAGGATTTTGGCTAGTTTCCAGTGTTTTCTTTCACAATTTCCAGTTGTTACGTGGCTGTATTTTCTCCTTAGCTGGCAACATAATGTAGCGAACTCCGAAGTTTAAGGACTTTACCAGCACGCAATTAATCTTTCGCTCTTTAACCCCCTTCTTTCATTTTTGTTCTTAATTGTCTCTTCAGCCTCGTCTACTTTTAATCTCCATTGGTTTTATCTTCTTCTTCATTTCTATTCCTTTCTAAAAAAAAATTGAACACATCTCAAGGATGTAAAGGAATTAGTTCTTTCGATGGTGAGTCTGGTGAATGGAAGTGCCATAACTACATATACTGAAGAGCTAGTAAACATAGGTACCTAGTTTTTGTCAGGCGACTTGGGACGATTTGGGGACATATTTAGAGATGCAACGACTTAGAAGATCCAGAGGGGTAGATCTAAATATAGATCTGGTAAAGATTATCTTTCACATCTCATCAAAATGTGTGGATTGGTTTCCATCTCATATGATGCCTGGTTTTCTTGTTAAGAAGGAACTGCTAATACAAGCCTGACTCAAAAGTTCCGTCCATGACACAAAGTAGATTCCTTCGACGTCTTTGGAATGGGATGGTAGAGGCTGGTTGTGATTTCTTCTCGTTTGCAATTTTGTTCAGTGGAGACGATAATTCTGATCTTTACAGCAGTAAAAATTGTGGAAGCCTAGATCAAGTGTTTAGGTGGAAGCTGCGTTCGACATTTTTGTCATTGAGATCTTCTTTGCCTTTGTAAGAATTTTTTAGAAGCAATTTTGACGTTGCCAGAATTTCACCCTGCGGTCTCAATAATAAAGAAAACATTTTGCATTTGATGATGAATAAATTAATACGTTGCTGTGTTTTTAGAAACAAGATTTTTCTCCTTGTTGAAGATCCTCATCATCTGGCGGTAAGTATTAACGTGGAGTGTATCCTTCTGGATCTCCGCTACTTTCATGCCGGCTCAGACGTTGCTTCAAGTAACTTCCAGAAGATTGATTATCTTAGTTCATACCTATGTTTGACTGAGGTGAATTAGCCCTTCCACCCTGATCTCAAAGACATAAACGTCGTCTGTGGAAAGTTACAAGTAACTTTGCAGACGATGAAGCACTAATGATCATAACGCGTTTGCCAACATTCCAAAATTTAATTACTCGAGAACGATTGCTGCAACGTGCAACTAATATAAGATGTCAATGACCTAAGTGCTAACGACACTAATGTGTTGCAAAAATAATGCTTAAGTGTGTTTTTGAACCTCACACGGTCGTAACAAATTAAAGTTCATTTGATAGACCAACTGAACTAACTCGAACTGGAATATGTAACTGAAACACCCTATTGAAGCACCAATATATGCTTTAAATGTTCTTCCGCCTCCACGTTCTGATTCTGGACCCAATAAGAAGTGATGCATTGATAAATGTGACTCTTCACACTACCAGGTCTTCGGATCTGGCGTCTGCATCCGGAGCAAGTCAGCTGGAGCTTCACGTTCCTTGACGCCAAGTGGAAGGGTTCATAAGTTAGAATAGTCCACAATGCAAGTTGCAACAACGCGGTTAATATTGATGCGGCTTCGGGAAATCCTGCTGAAACCGATAATTGGCACGAGGCAATATTAATACGAATGCCTTTTCATGGCGCTCTCGTTGCTTACCCGACTTGTGGTTGAGTTTATAATTTACACTCTAATGGACCGAACTGCGGCATAACTGCTGCAAATTGCAACAATGGCAACCGCTTCGCATAACCACAGTTAGTTATTATTACTGGGATATAGTGGTCGGAACAATAAGCCCGTTTTGGTCACATTAGCGGAAAATCGTTCAATTTCTGGAAGGCTCGTTTCATTACGGCCACTACGTTTTACAACAAAAGCCGAAACTGCTTAATAAAAACGCGAAAACAACCTCGTTAAAACTTTAACTCTTTTAAACAACCCTCAATCCTTTCTGAGATGCTTCGAACTTTTATTGACGTCAAAACCGGCAAGGTGGAGCCGACGAGAAAACATCAGTTTTGTTTGAAGTCGCGTCTCGAGTAGATTACGAGCATCGCATAAACTAATTTGCAAGGAACATTCAATAACCCCAATAATTTTAAAGATAAACGTAAATAAAGAGGCGGGTAGTGGAAAAGCAAATTTGTCATCAGCCGCGGGGGCGGTAGATCCAACGCCGCTAGCACCAGAAAACTAATTACCAATCCTTAATTCAACTTTATGTGATATTTCATTGTTGCAGAATTACGGACGCACAAAAAGCCCGGGAATGCGAGGAAACCACTAATGGATGAAGTAATCAGTTTCGTTTATGGATGGACGGTTAATAAAAAATACGCAACTTTTTGAAATGGATAAACATCCAGTTCGGTAGTTAAAGAGCAGCAGAAGTGATAAAGCTTGCAGGTGTAATTATAAATGGTGTAATTATAAAATTGCTGTGAATGGTTATGCAACCAATAATACATGCACAAATAAATACTCTTATGACCATTACGAACTAACAAGTAGAGGAAAGAAGTTAACGGCTTTCCTCAGATTTTTTATTTTGAAATAAAGTTGTCCGACATTTGGACATATCTCGATTACCTAATAAAACCCCTAAATTAAGCAGTAGAGATCTTTGTCGCAAATGGTCCACAAGAGGTTGGTGAAGTCAAAAAATTCAGTTGTTCGAAAAAACAAAAGCAACAGCTACTAGACATCTCTGGCACAAAAGCATCGGAGTTATTAGTACAGATTTCTGCGAGAGTGATCCTGATCGTGGTGATGGTGAAGCTGCACCGCGCAGTTAAATAGGTTGATTGAAACGTTAGGGGATGCGGTCCAAATATTTAAAAAAGCTTAAAAAAAGTTGTTTTTATTAAACTTCAGCTCTCCTTGTTAATAAAACTCCAGTTTTGTAGAAAAAAATTGAAATTCGTCACTGCCGTTAAGAAATAAACCGCAAATAGACCTGTGGAAGGTTACACGCCAATATTATTGTTATCAACCACTATAATATTTGTTATCTTCATCGGGTGTGCAACCTACAAAACTTTATACCCTTTTGGCTACCACAACTTCCTTATAGAGCCGGAAACGTATTATTAAAGCGATAGAATAATCATTTAATTTGAATAGTTACCGGCTAAAACTTTTCTTCAAAGGAACTTAAAACAAATTTACAATAATTATTCCTTTAGTGCGAACGTTTGCGTCAATAAGACCCAAAGGGGTTGTTCGAACGGCAGGATAAAGTTCAATTTGCAATAATAGAAAAGAAAATGGAATTTGCACAACTTTAGAACGGATGGTTGAATTTCAGGCATATTGTCACCGCACTGGCGAGTATCTCTATTGGATGACCTCAGGTCGTTTGGAACAGGTTAAAGATTAACTGATAATAAATGCGGTTACGTATGTCTTGATGAACCACATAATTTGTGTTATCCGCATAAAATCTCTTTTAATGGCGTTCGTTGGCCGTTACCCGCATGCGAGTTGGGGATGGGAGATAAAAGGCACGTCATGATCGTGTTTTATGTGAAAAATCTCAAAAACTACATTACCGCCGGGCAAATGGACAGACGGGAAGGACGTACCTCGGTTCTTACACGAAAACGCAATTATGGTGGCAAAAACTTGAAACACGTAAAAAGGCGATAAAATCGGGAGCGTCCCAATTGTCAACAAAACGTTACTTTTGGGAAAAGTAAATAAATGCTTCCTTAAAAAAACATCAACACTCATTCCCTGTTATTAAAGACATCCCTAACAAAAATATACCCCAAAAACAGGACGGCCAATTCTCTCCAACACTCTGTTCCAGTAAGTCTGGGAGTTGCCAGCTTCGGGGGGATGACAAAAATTAATTCACTGCAACCCGGTTGCGTCGAGTTGTTGCTTTCACTAGGGCCGAAGGATTTTATTCCTTTAGAAAAACAAAAACCGAAATGTAAAACTTATGACAAAAACTTTATTCGGGCTAAACTGGCCGCGCACTTATTTGAATTTATAATAATCTTTCTGTAGATACGAAAGACTCGTTCATTGTTTTAGTCTTTTTCACCGAACCGAAGTTCCTTACTGCTTTTGCAGCAGCGGAGCAAATACTTTGCGCCTCGGATGCGCCTTGATGAATTTAATAATGCAAACTCATTACTGGCATATAATGAAGCTGATGCGGCTGCTGTGCAATTAGTAAGTATAGAACGATCATTAGTTGTTAAAAAATCAAGAAGTTTTAGACAGAAAATTAATGGCATCGTGTACATACAATAATACCAAGTTTCAAAATTAATGGGCAAGTATTTAGTTTCTAACAAATATCTATCAAAACTTCCAAATAGCTTGTAAAAGTATTCTTAGTTTTTATGATAAGGCTCGAATAGCATTCTGCGAAGTAGATAAACCGCAACGTAACGCAATCGGGTTCAAGAAATTCCCTCCTCTTAGGACGAGTTAAGGAGATTTTCATGTCAGTTGCACGTCAAATTTAAATATTACATTCTCATCTCTCGCATGGAATGCTTAAGATATCCATTTTGGTGGACTTGAAACGGTTCAAATTGGCACAAAAGTAAAAATGACGTTAAGACAATTGTTGCTTTCAACTATCAAATGCGTTAATACTAATTGAACATTAGCAGAGCCATATATGACATCAAAAACAAGATAATCGCAAACAACAATTTTTCAGAATACTGCGGTCTCAAACACTATTGTTGTCTTCTAGGAAAAATTATTTAAAACTACCACAACAAAAATTTTTATTAATGAAATCGTTTTAGAAATTTTCTAAATTTGGTGGCCATCCAACCGTTTCCAAAATAGTGAAGGTCCTTTGTCCGCTGCGTTATAATCCAAGCGCTCTCCCGGCGCCTCCACCATTTCTGCACTCTCCGAACCGTTTGTGGCTTACTTAATTTTTCACAGCCAAAAAAGTTAATCACAAAGCAATCACGTCAAGAGGAAAAGATTTGTATTTAGAAATCTTTGCGTCTTTGAATAAATTTATTATAAAAAGAATTATCTCTTCATAATAAATTTATTCAAAGTTTGCATTGGGTATAAAAATATGAAGCGGTTTCGGCAAGGGCAGCGATTCCTGCAAAGAAAAGAAACCCAAAGTGGGCTCGACAAAATAAGGGATATTTCGTCAATATTATGGGGCGATATTGCTTTATCTCGTCTCCTCTGGCAGCAACACATTGTTGAACTTAGGGTGAGGCAAGATCAATTGTTATTGAATAACACAATCTCGGCCTTCTCACGTTATTTCTTCGTTCTAAAGATAATATTTAATTAGTTTCAGGTAGACGAGGATATTGAAAAAACATTTTATTGTTGCTTCTGATTTTAAATAAATCCTGGACGTAAAATGATTGAATAGATGCACAATGAAATTGAGGTGCATCATCATCAATCAAACATTTACGTAATCACTCGGAAACTTTCAACTCGTCGATGACGCAATAACATTAGGAATATGACAACAATTTACTTTATCGCTTCGTTTTTAAATTCAGCAATCATACGCGACCAGCCGCACGCAAATTTTTCATTCTGTTTAATTATAGCAACGTGTAAAAGTAGAATGATGAACAATATTGGGTGTCATATTATATCTTATCAGCAGAATAATAATCTGTAGTATTTATCAACGTGGTCCCCTCTGGTAATAATTTCGCTAGCTACAACTTTACCTTCTGGGCACGTTTTGGGATATTTTAAATTAATCACTGGGTACGCAGGTACTTGGGAAAATACGTCCAACTCCAGATTTAACGTTGCGATAACATTGTAAAATTATTTCGGGTTCAATGTTCAATGGCATTGACCAACAACACGACGGAAGCAGAAGCTTCGTAGGTGATCTCACTGTAGCTGCAGGGATCAAAACCGACCACCATCATAATTATTTATAGTAAATTAAGAAAAGACTCTTTGGCAAAATTGTAAATTTTAAACGCATCGAGCCGATCTGCCAACGAATTCTAATTTTTTTACTACACTACAAAGAAAAAGTCGAAATTTTATGAAAGCGAAGAGAACCCTGCGGCTTGGTGCTGTCATTCGTTATTATTAAGAAGCCTGTTAATTAGTTTCCAGAAAGTGGACATGATTGCCCTAATTGTGCTAAAAAGTGTATGTAAAAGATATGGGAGTGATGACCGCTGCGTCCAGACCACATGCACTTTGCGAGTCTCCCGTGGGGATGCAGTGGAGTTGCCCCCTACCAACGCTGTGAGGCCCAGGAATGTCTTGTCAAAATTTTTCAGTTCTTATTACGCATCCATGAAAGTATACTAGAAAAAGGTTTTTGTTATGGGGTAAGTGGTAAGTACTAAGGGGCCTAGCCGATTACGTAACGCGGTGCTGCGTGGGGGCACGACTGGTGAGCTTCTTTGCTCCGGTTTTGGAGGCGTCTGCGGCGCGTTTTCCGGCGGAGAGCTTACCCTTTTGACTTGAAAGTTCTCCGGGCGCAGGGTCTCCTGGATCTCCTGGTCGGCCCTGGCTGGCTGCGCCACGGAGGTGCGGAAGTTGTCTAGAACGTTCTTGAACGTGAACTTCTTCATGACTTCTCGTCGGTCCGGGTCCTTGTCCCGTCTCATCGCACCGTAACACGTCCGCGTATACGGAATTTACTGCATGTCCGTTTCGAACTGCAGTTCGAAATTAATTGCACAGTCTGTCCAAGGGGCTGATCACACCATTCTGCAGCAAAAATATCGACTTAACCCGTACAGCCGTTTCGCACGAAGCGCTCCGCAAGGTACGGACCTTTTGCAATGCGCTCTTGTGCCTGGAACTCCAGCAAGATAAGCGGCCGTCGCACGTCCCACGTTATCCTGCAGTTGCCGTTCTCACCGACCTGCGGGATCTTCGCCGAAAGTCAATATCTGGATAGCGGAGCCGCGTCCGCACGCTCCCAATGCTGCGCCATAAGGACACCCCGCAACGCGCAAGCCGAAACGCGATTTTACGCCGACACAACAGAAACTGCCAGCCGACGTTAGCCCCACGACAAAACGGGACCTTCCGCCAAAACAACACGGACACTGACGGTTCTGACACTATTTAAAAACCCGCAGCACCTGACAGATCAATATGACAGAAAAAATACCACATGTTGATTGCGGTTTCGGCGCGACATACGGCCGGGGAGTTTCCGATGCCACGCGGCAGCTGGAAAGAAACGGCGATGCGGACGTATAGCCGCGCCTTGCTTCGGCGGTCAACCAACTGTCACGATCACAGCTGATCGACCTGCTATCATGACGTATCTAATCTGAGATATTTTTATACAGTTTTGCCGGCGTTTTAGTTCGACAACCAACAACGTAACGTTTAGTACTCCGTTTTGTTAACAATGTTGCTAAAAGTGTTCATCAAAAATTGCTCCGTTATTTACTACCAGCGGCAACGTGACTTGACAAAATTAAGGTAGGTTAGCGCGCCAAATTCAAAATAATTCCATACAGTGGACTGTATGCAATGAACTATCAAACTATACGTAATTGGAGCAGACTCCCTCGTTCTAAAGAAGCGCGACTAGGAGCGAAGCCGAGCGAGATAGCTAGCAGGTACTTGAAGGAAGAGAGTGCCTATTTCTCACTCAATGTTTCATCTGTTACATGAATTCAACTTTCACAAACTATCATTTTATTACAGATCTGAAAACTTAGAAAAGACAGAAAATATACAGATATGAAAGCAAGACGAGATATTACTGAAGACTTAAGGCTTACGGCTTCACACTGCTAGCATGGCAATACATATTGAACTTGATTCAGTCGAGTGTCATATGCTCTCCCGAATTAAACAATTGGCTTCAGGGGGCGAATCTTTTACGCAGGATTAGCTTTCTAACAGAGTTTGGTTCTGTTTCCTGAAATCTATCTGAACCATCCAGACCAATAGTAATCAATCAACAGCATCTCGCACACACTCACACATGCCTTTAGAGCTACCCAAAAACACCTAATAGTTGAACAACTACTAACTGCTGCTAGTAAATTCTTTACTTAAATTTCTCAAGCCTCTAATCTAAATCATATTTGCACAAGTTTGGTGAATTTACTTATTTAATTCTCAACAAATATTTTTGCAGCAAATATGGAACCTTATTCACCGGTGCCTTCGCTCTCTTTTCCTCAAAGAAACCCTCAATTGACACGAGCACCCCCATGGCACTACCCGTAACCCCATTGGAGCACCTGAAGACGGCTCTAAAGAAAGAGATAGTTTTTGGTACTAGTCAGGATTAGTGTTGTTAAACTGAAGACTTCTTCCTAATAGCAATGTGTATAGTGTCATATGCGCTCTCAAATTAAATGATTGGCTTCATGGGACTATTTCGAATTTGAGCGAATCTTCGAGGTTTCTAATTTTCTAACAGAATTTGGTTTTGCTTCGTGAAATCTATCTAAGCTATCCAGACCAATAGTAATCAATCAACAGCATCCCCCACACACTCACACATCCCTCTAGAGCTACCCAAAAACACCTAATAGTTAAACTACTAACTGCCGCTAGTAAATTCTTTACTTAAATTTCTCAAGCCTCTAATCTAAATCATATTTGCACAAATTTGGTGAATTTACTTATTTAATTCTCAACAATATTTTCGCAGTAAATATGGAACCTTATTCACCGGTGCCTTCGCTCTCTTTTCCTCAAAGAAACCCTCAATTGACACGAGCACCCTCATGGCCCTACCCGTAACCCTCTTGGAGCACCTGAAGACGGCTCTAAAGAAAGAGATAGTTTTTGGTACTAGTCAGGATTAGTGTTGTTAAACTGAAGACTTCTTCCTAATAGCAATGTGTATAGTGTCATATGCGCTCTCAAATTAAATGATTGGCTTTATTTCGAATTTGAGCGAATCTTCGAGGTTTCTAATTTTCTAACAGAATTTGGTTTTGCTTCGTGAAATCTATCTAAGCTATCCAGACCAATAGTAATCAATCAACAGCATCCTCCACACACTCACACATGCCTCTAGAGCTACCCAAAAACACCTAATAGTTAAACTACTAACTGCCGCTAGTAAATTCTTTACTTAAATTTCTCAAGCCTCTAATCTAAATCATATTTGCACAAATTTGGTGAATTTACTTATTTAATTCTCAACAATATTTTCGCAGTAAATATGGAACCTTATTCACCGGTGCCTTCGCTCTCTTTTCCTCAAAGAAACCCTCAATTGACACGAGCACCCTCATGGCCCTACCCGTAACCCCCTTGGAGCACCTGGAGACGGCTCTGAAGAAAGACCCGAACGACATGAAAGCTCGCATGGAGCTGATGATTCTGAGGGTGCAATCCGAACTGTGCAAAGCCCTAGAACGGGAGGACGACTGCAACAAGTTCCTTGTCGACAAGTGGAACCGAGCCGAGGGCGGAGGTGGCGTTTCTTGCGTCCTTCAAGACGGCAAAGTTTTCGAAAAAGCCGGCGTTAATGTTTCCGTTGTTTCTGGGGAGTTACCGGCGGCCGCTGTGGCGCAGATGCGGTCCAGAGGCAAGAAGTTGAGCGAAGGGAAACTTCCGTTTTTTGCCGCCGGCATTAGCGCTGTTATTCATCCCAGGAATCCCATGGTGCCGACGATGCATTTTAATTATCGCTATTTCGAAGTGAGGGACGGGGATAATGTGCAATGGTGGTTTGGGGGCGGCACTGACCTTACCCCGTATTATTTGAATAGCGCAGATGCTGTGCATTTTCACGTTACGCTTAAAGAAGCCTGCGATAAACATGACAAGAAATTTTATCCCGAGTTTAAGAAGTGGTGCGATTGTTATTTTAATATTCCGCACCGGGGCGAGAGAAGAGGGGTTGGTGGGATATTTTTTGACGATTTGGACACGCCCGATAAGGAATCGTGCTTTAAGTTTGTAACTGATTGCGCAGATTCCGTGATTCCATCATACATTCCTCTAGGTAAGAATCTTTTAGTCTTCTCTATAAAATTTACTAAAGCAAACTTATTGATTAAAATACACCAGTCATTGTTTGTTTGGTTTATCTCAAAAATGCGCAGTACCAAAATGTTTCCATAAGTAAGTATTGAATGACAAGTCTTTTCCCCACTTAAGTGCCCTCTTGCTGAAACAATGCCCTAACTTGAGGGCTCAAAACATCTAAATTAACATTGACAAGACGAAGTTACCTTCCGAATTACAGAAGAAACAGATTTTATGTGCACTTGAATATAAGTCCCAGTCAAAACGTGGCTTACAAGAATCATCAAAATAAATGAAATTGCGGTTTTGTGTCTTTGCATAGAAAGATAAAATGTTCTCTACCGAAATACGGTCCATTATAAACAAAAAATTTACACTTTATCGCTTTTTATTATTGACTGGAACTGCGGTCTCTAATTGAATAAATGCAACCTTTTAGTGCAACGGCATAAGCATGCTACCTACACGGAAGCCGAAAGAAACTGGCAGTTGCTCCGCAGAGGACGCTATGTCGAGTTCAACCTGATCTACGACAGAGGTACGAAATTTGGGTTGTATACCCCTGGCGCTCGATACGAGAGTATACTGATGTCCTTGCCGCTGATTGCCGTAAGTTACTCTTTTACACCAGTTACAAAATGATCGATAACTTTCATTAAAGCGATGGGAATACATGCATCAACCCAGCGACATTTCCCCTGAAGGCCAACTACTTGAAGTTCTACGGAACCCGAGGGAATGGATAGAAGAATGTTCCTGTCCAGATCACAAGAAAGCTTAAAGTGTTTATTTTAAATAAAGTTTACAAGTTTTTGAGATTATTTTAATTATCTTCGTAACAACATCATCGCAAGCTCTTCAGCTTCATTAACATTCAAAGATGTTCCTATCTCCGCGAGTTTTTCAGTCTTCCTCTTTTTAGGCGGCGCTTCCTTTTTCGGCTTCTTGGGTTTCCACTTCCGCTTTTTCTCCCTACAACAACACGTTACAACGAATTACACGCGATATTTTCATTACTTACGTCGCAACCACTTTCGTTTCATCTGAACTACTTTCGTTATCTTCACTGCTGGACTTGTAGAACTCGTCCGATTCACTGTCTTTCTGGCCGTAGATTTTGTCAGGATCAGGTAGCCAAGACAAATCGGGCTCTTCGTCGGAATCACTAAACTCCTCCTGCGCCTTCTCTTCTTCAACCTTTTGTTCTTTATCTTTCTGCTTCCTCTTAATTTCTTTCCGTTTGAGTTTCAACCTTTCCCTGTGTAATCGGTTATCTTTCTGTTTCAACTCTTTGAGAAGCGCCTGCGTCGTTTCGTTAGAAATATTATTTTCATCGTCCGTTTCGTCGTTTGACTCTGCTACCTCTTCGTCGTCATCGAACGTAATTTTGTTGGCCGGCACAAAATCTTTTTTCAAGAATTTAGAAACGATGGCCGCCCTAGTTACTGGCTTAGTTTTTACAGGCTTCTTTTCCGCTTCCCCTTCCTGATCTACGTTTCCCGTGTCCAGAAATACGTCCCGTAAAAACTGCGCGTTTCCTTCGATTAAATTTAAATTTGTTTGCTCCAACAAATCCACAACAGTTTCATCTGCCTTAGGGACGTTAGCGTCGGGTTCTGAGTCACTTTCTTCGAAAATAATTTTTTTGTTCGCGGGCGTCTCTTTGCTGATTTTGTTGCGCTTCTGCAGAAACCGCAGTTTCGGAACGTTCTCGAGACCCAGTGACATCGCAAAAGAGTCCGTATCTAAAGCGTGTACATCGAAAATTTTCTTGTTTTTCATGAGAAGAACCGACTTGACGTAAGAGAGGAATGCTCTTCGCGCCGTGGCCGTTAATTCGACGTTATTGAACATGAAGGATTGTATCTTATTGATTGGATTGTGAAGACGGTGCGGTTGAATTCTGAAAAACAACTACTATAGCTACATTTTTCAGTGAAGCCATACAAATGTCAAGAGATGGCGCTGCAATCAGCTACAACGCTAAGTTCTTTTTCAGTGAAGCCATGCAAATGTCAAGAGATGGCGCTGCAATCAGCTACATCGCCAGGTCTTTCTTCAGTGAAGCCATACAAATGTCAAGAGATGACGCTGGAATCAGCTACAACGCCAGGTCACTAGATTATCCGGTACGATTCTAAAGGTAGCGCCAGTCAAGTTTAACTTTTGTAAGAGATAGCATAAAAAACCCATAAGAGGGAAAAGGACAGCTCCTTGGCTTGACGTTGTCACAGATCTGACAGTTCAAAAAATTTTGACTTTTTTTAAAAATTAACTTTTGTAAAAAAAACAGACATCCGTCGCATCTCGTGGCGCTACCTTTAGAAGCGTAGCGTATAATCTAGTGACCTTACTACAACGCCAGGTTTTTTTTCAGTGAAGTCATACAAATGTCAAGAGATGGCGCTGCAATCAACTACAACGCCAGGATTTGTTGATCGTCTCTCTTGCTGAAAAGGACATCCCAGAACCAGACAAAAATAAGATAAAGAATAGTTTTTGTTGGTTTAATCAAAATTGTCGATTCCACTTACTCGGTTGCTTCAATGGGGACTTTTTTTTGCGTCAAGTCCTCGATCATGGCCATTTCACTTGGAAGTACCAGTAGCACACTTTCCCCTTCTCGTTGGTACCTGGCGGTTCGGCCGACCCGGTGGATGTAAGTAGCGGCGTCCTCGGGACAATCCGCCTGGAAGACCCAATTGACCTTGGGAAAATCCAACCCTCTCGCGGCTAGATCGGTGGCGAACAGAACAGCAGACTGTTTGTTGCAGAAGCTCTCGTAAATCTTCATTCGACGCAGCTGATGAAGGGTGCCGTACAACGGCAATAACGTTATACCAGGCCGGAGTCTAAAAAAATTTCGTTACGCATTTACTTTTAATTTTGTCGTAAAACTTACTTGGAAAACACTTCGAAAAAGTACTTGACCTCTTTGCATGTGGCAAAAAATACTATAATTTTGTGTTTCAAATGGTTCTTGATGAAACTCCAAACCATTGAAACTTTATCTTTTAGTTCGCAAACGACGTAACTTTGTTTGAGACCCTTGGGGGTGCTAAATTCTAAATCTTTATGTACAGAGATGTAGGCGGGATTGTTGAGACTCAATCTGGCCAAATCTCGAACCGATTTGGTTTGGGTAGCCGAGAACAAAAGTGTTTGGCGTTCTGTAGGTAAATTCTCGATAATCCCATCCATTGTTTTTTTAAAACCCATGTCTAAGCAACGATCGGCTTCATCAAGAACTAAAATCTACAAAGAAATAATCAATTATTTAGACTCGGTTTTAAAATAAAACTTACTCGGGCAGAGCCACAATCAAATAATGGATTTTCATTCATATGTTGCAACAAGCGTCCGGGGGTGCCAATAATAATGTTGAAAGAGTCCATTCGTTTTCGTTCAACCGCCAAATCTTTACCCCCTATAATTAACCCAGCAGAGAATTGATGATGTTTTCCAACGTTCCGTAAAGTTTCGAATATTTGATACGCCAATTCTCTCGTTGGGGTGATAACGAGAGCGCCAAGTCCATCGAGATTCGTCCATTGTTTACAATATAGGTTCTCCAAGATGGGGATAATAAATGCCAGGGTCTTCCCGGATCCTGTATGGGCCGCTCCCAAAATATCCCTGCCTGTTAATGATAATTTTATCGTCTCCTTCTGGACATCTGTGGGTACTTTGTAGCCACATTCCTTTAGTCCTTTGACAGTTGGGCGAGATAAAGGCAAGTCAAAAAACGTGTTGATGGTGCTGATGTCGATCTAGAATTAGATAATGAGACGAACCTCTCAATTTAGGGAGTTGGCACTTACTTGCTCATATTGCTCCTGTAATTTCTGAATCCACTGAAGTTCAGACTTTTCACTTTTTTTTTCGGGTTTAGAAAATGGCCCCTTGGACTTTTTATTACCTTTCTGGGGCTTTCCTTTGACCTTTTTTGGTTCAACTCCCATTTTCAGGACGATTTTCCCCTTAAAACACTTCAGATCTTGTTTTGCTTGTTACTTTCACGTGTACAAACATGTGAGGTTAACGCGTTAGAAATGTGAGGTTAGATCATAGAGTCAAAAATATAGATGACAGGTGGTATGCCCAGGTTTCGTAGTTAAACATGACAACCGCGCAACGCCCACGCTGCTTCTGAAAACTGTCACATTTGACAAGATAAAAATTAAAGTATACAATTTTCGAATTCTGGCAGCAACTGTTTAATTTTGGTACAATTATGGCCGATTTCAAAGTAGTGACATCAGATTTCGTTAAGCTTCACATCACGACGTCGAAATTCGAGAAAACTTTGTGCGAAAAAAGATTTCCAAAGGATATCCTGGTGTCCGATCTTAAGGTAGCGTTATAGCCCCCCTGCAGCGTGTTCTTACCCTCAAAACGAATTGTAGGCGAAGCTCGAGTTGATCACTGGTGGAAGTTGCAATACAATGCAAATGAAAGTTTATGACAAACAGAACAAATTTATTTGTGATATAGCAGGCGACAATTCCATGCTGGGTTCTTTCCCTCTTGAAGATGACATGACACTTCACGTCATCGATAATTTTGAGCTCGCAAATGCACTGGAATCGGGAGACGTTGAAAAGTTTCAATTAACCAACGAAGAGTACTCCAAGAAATCAGATTCCGTTAGAGCGTTTTTACTGAAGAATAAAATGGGTGAGGTTTACAAAACAACTTTATACTTAGAACTCTTTGCATAACGTTTTTGTTGCAGGTCAGTACAACGAAGAAAACTTGAGGAAAAAGGAAAAGTTAGAGGCAGAAGAAAAGCAATTGGCAGAATCTACGCCAATTGGATCACGTTGTAAAGTTACAGTTTCAAATGCTCCTTGCAGATTGGGTACCGTTATGTACGCTGGAGCTGTAGAAACCTTACCTGGATACTGGATTGGAGTTAAATATGATGAACCGTTGGGCAAGAACAATGGGTCGTGAGTTTTACAGCTATTACGTACTCACAACTGAGTAACGTTAACAATTTTTTTCAGGTTCAAGGATAAGGTTTACTTCAATTGCCCAAACAATTACGGAGCTTTTGTGAAACCGCACAACGTGGAATGTGGGGACTTTCCCGAAGTAGAGTATGATTTGAATGAGGAAATTTAGCTTAACTTGTTAACAATTGCATTCCAAATTTTGAATTGATTTTATATTTATTACATTATTTTACTTATCGCGGACATAATTTTTATTAAAAACTAATTAATTGAATTAAAAAATTCGTTTTATTACAATAGAGGCTTTAGAATTTCCTCCTCTTGAGGATATCAGGCTTCCAGTTAATTGGATGAGTTTCTTCGGTAGCGGTGTCGTCTTCTTTGTAAATTTTAATAGTTTTGTCAGCTTCTGTAGTGATCAGTCTCGAGCCGGAATTATCGAAGATCATCGAAAAAATACCAGCTTCACTGTCCATAGAACCTGGTTGAACCGGAGCCTGCAACAATAACGTTACCACAAGCTTCCAAATTAATAAAACGTATTCACCTGTAGCCTTTGGAAGTTGTAGCCAGTTCTCCAGTCCCAAAAGTGCAAAGTTCCGTTGTCGCCGCCAGACACCAAAACTCCTTCCGGATTAACAGCCAAACAATTGACTATCGCGTTATGGCCTGACAAATTTTGGATAAATTTACCATCCGGACACTTCCACTGCTTGATGTTATCGGGAGATCCGGACGCAAACATGTTGCTGCAAACACCAAGTTGTTAATAATGCAAAAATGTTTATAAAAAATATTTACAGAGTTGGATGGAAAATTACGTCTCTGACACTCTTTTTGTGGTTGGTGAGGGTACAGATTGATTTTCCGGCCGCTAAGTCCCACAGTCGAATGGTTGTGTCGTGCGAGCCGGTTATAACCTGCGGTTCGTGGGCCTGCGCAATAACGCTAGCTACAGTGTGAGTATGGCCGGTTAACGTGTGAACATTGGCTTTTGTTCTCATATCCCAAACTCTGGCGGTTGAATCTCGACCGGCAGTTAATAGAACGTCAATAGTTGGATGAAGAGCTAATGAGTATACAGCTGATAAATGTCCATGGTAATGCCGTATCACCTGAATGAAAGTAACTTAGTATTTAGTATTTTTTTGGGAGAAATATTAACAGCACGTCAGAAAAGGTGGTTTGCACGACAGACATGTAACAAAAAAATGGGCTACAATAACGACGGTTTAGTTGCTATAAACGCCAACCTTCGCACGGCTATTGTAAGGAAATTTGCGACAAAATTTTTGTGTTAAAAAGTCTAAAAATTATATCACCCAACTGTTTAATCCTTTTGACGACATAATAATCAATTGTCCGCCACGAAAAAGAATTAATATGTTCAAAAAAGCTTAAAACGACTAAAAAAAGCAATGCACGGCAAAAAAAGGGTAATGTAGGACAGAAAAATATAATACAACGCCATGTTATATGCTATTTCTCGCTCATGCGGTTGGTAACTGATGAAGATACATTTTTCATTTCATCCAGGCTCTTTTTGGAATAAAATAAATTACAGTGGAACTTCCATAACTCGAATTTTCTTTAAGTCGAACAAAATTTGATGGCAACAGCATTTGAGTGCAGATAACCATTGAAAATTGTTTCTGTAACTCGAACTTTCATAAATCGAAGTTCTCTATATCTCGAAACATTTTGAATATGCAACTTCCATAAGTCGAATTTATCCGACACAGAATTATGCGCAAGCAAAATTTGACAACGCATAATTGCACACAATGCCTCCTAGAAGTCGGTGTTATTGAATTTTCTTCGATAAAATAAGAAATGTCAAAAAGAATCATCATTAGAAGCACATTACTTTTCTCTACCAACTGATGTATGTAATTAGGTATCATCCGTATTACAAAAATAATATTTTGTCTGTTTTTTGTAAGGTGACCTATGTCGTTTATTAGAAACTTTATTGTTTAATATTTTAGAAATTTTAATTTTATCAAACCATCTTACCTACATAAAAAAATCAACATTTTTTTGTTAACTGTTGCTGAGATTTTAATTTTTTAGCTAAGGGACTTAACAAAATGATCTTCAAATTGTTGATAGAATCCAGAAAAAAATTAAAAATTGGTGTATTCCATTTAGAATAGCAAAGTTGATGTCAACTTCCGGTATATACATTATACATATGTAGATACATATTTTTCTTAAGAATTTTCTGTATCTCGAAATCTCAATAACTCGAACTATTTTAATGGTAAATGGCAGTTCGAGTTATAGAAGTTCTACTGTACCAACAAGTCAAAGATTTTTTTAAATATTTTAATTCCCGTTGGTTAGGAACGAATTCAAATTGGTATGAAGAAATTGCTTTGAGTTACCCCTGTACCAATAATGGACATAAAGCAACTAATGCTGTAATTAAAAAAAGTCATACATTGAGAGAACGACTTCCAATAGGTCAATTTTTGAACAATATTTTGGAACTATTAATTACTTGGTCAAAAGAAAGAGATCCTTAGTCCCCAAATTTTAAGAAGTTTTGTGAAGTTACGACTACGTCATTACAGCAATGAACAACCGCTTACCAATGGACAAAATTACATAAAAAAGTTTTGCAAGAAGATACTAATGAAGAAGAATGTAAAATATTTTACACCTCTTCAAAATCAGCTAACAAGCCAATTCCTTCTGAAGCGCAACTACAAGAAAAAAGAAGAAAATTGGGCAACTTTTGATGAGTTTAAAAATATTATCTACAATGACTAGGTCATAACTATTAAATTTAAAGATTTAAATCGATCGACATGTACACCCGGATTATTTGAAAATGAAACACTTGAATCGGTGGTTTGACTGATTTGGTTACATTGTAGACCGCATAGCAAGGTCTGGTAAGATCGAAGGCACCGAGCTTTACCGAACCGACCCGAACTAAATGACGCAGTCTACAATGTTGCCAAATCACTCAAACTAGCGATTCAAATTTTCAAATAATCCGGGTGTACAGTGGCGAACACATAAAAGTGAACAACCTGAAAAAAACTTTGATTGAAATGATATGGTGTAAGCACTGTGAACAGACTTATTAACAAGTTATGCCTTGGGGATCTCTATAAACTATACAGGCTGTCCCGAAAACAGTGTGCAATATTTTACCGACGGCTTCTACAATAAAAAACAAAGTTGTCTATAAACATAAAGCTAAAAATTCTTTCTAAGGGAACTAGAGCCCTCTAAAGCAGAGTTTCTTAACCTTTTTGTAGTCACGGACCCCTTCCAAAATTTTAAACATCTGATGGACTCCTTGCAAATTTAATTGTAAAGAAAAAAACAAAGTATTTTAGAAAAAACTACTAATACTAATCCTTTATAGTGTTTATTTTTCTGCTGAATGAATACCGGGTACAGAGGCAATAAATATCAATAATAAATTTATTTTTCCAACACTCCTCACGGACCCCCAGCACTCCTGCCACGGACCTCTTTGGGGTCCATGAACCCCAGGTTAAGAAACCCTGCTCTAAAGGTACACCTCTGTTAGTGGTTTGCAGTGAATATCTTCAAAGCGAATCAAGGTAAAATAATGATAATGATAGGTAATGATGATGAATAATGAAAATAATGAAATTTTGCCCAACCATTACTATTTTTGTATGTAACAACAATAAATGTCATTTCATTCGCAATACCTGCCGTGTAACAAAATCTTTAAATCGATTTGGCTAAGAAACGGTGTACCCTTCGGTATTCAACAAGGGTACCTTTCTTATGTAGATAACTCTAGATATTTAAAAACTCAGGGTTAAAATATGAAAATGGTACATACAAAAAAGTTAATACTAGTTTCACTTAGCAGGCTCTGCGCTTGAGACACCCCAGTATACATTTTTTGAATTATTTTTATTTCTATTGGTTACATACAAAAATAGTAATGGTTGTGCAAAATTTTATTATTTAAAACTTGACTGGTTTTGAAGATATTCACTGCAAACCACTAACAAAGGTTTACCTTCAAAGAGCTCTGGTTTGCTTAAGAAGAATTTTTTGTCTTATGTTTATAGACAACTTTTTCATGTTTATAATTGTAGAAGCTGCCAGCAAAGTATTGCACACTATTTTCGGGACACCCTGTATACTGCGAAAAATGCGCGCTCCCAAATAATTAATTAAGCACTTTCCAACCTCTTCAATTCAACAAATTCAATGTTACCGTTTACTTTTACGTGTTCGTCACTGTACCCTCGCGAGCAAAATCGAAGACACCGAACCGACCCGAACGCCGGTTCGGATCGGTTCGGTGCCTTCGATCTTACCAGACCAGTCTACAATGTTGCCAAATCAGACAAACTAGCGATTCAAGAGTCTCATTTATAGATCATCCGGGTGTACATGCCCCCATTTTTTTAAAACATTACTGCAAACATCTTTTAGATATGAAAATCTTATTAAAATTAGTAGAGGCGCCTACAGAAACCAAAATTATCTCACTAGGGCAGAAACGCAAACGCGGACGACCAGCTAAAGCCTAATTAATACAATAGAAGACATATTTAATTGAATATTTTGCAATTTTTTTATTAATTTGCTATGTTTGAATTCATTAACAAATATTTAAGTTTAATATTTTTAGAGTTATAGGTACTTGTTAAAAAGTATTACTGGTTTTCTTATTTAGTTATGTTCATTTGCAATATTGTTCTTTTAAAACCAAAAATAAAGGTTGATTTTTTTCGTTCATCGTTGAAACACATTTTTTATTGTAAATCTGCCTATTTCTTTAGCTGTTAGGCTATCGGGGTTAATGTGTGATTTACAATTTTGTCGTGTAATGCATTTATATTAAAATACTTATTCTTTCTTACCACTCATTAAATATTTTAGTCGCGCAATGCTCTTTTCTAGTGCGTAATGCTATATTTAGCCGTGAAAACAATTTAAGCTGTTTATACTATTTTGTTGTTGCTTCAGACGCCTTTTTAGTGTTAGTTTGACCTTTTCTGACGGACTGATAAATCCCTCCAATTTTTTTTTTCTTAAACAAACCTTGTTATATTCAAGATCCCAACACTTGACTTGGCGATCTTCTCCACAGCTGAATAAATACGGGTGCCGACTGCTAACCGCTAAACCCCTCACAGTACTCACGTGCCCAGTTAAAGAAACTTTTAATTGACCACTGGCCAGGTCCCATATTTTAATAATTCTGTCCGCGGCACCCGTGGCAAACCACTAAAACATAATTAACGGTAACACTGTTCCTTGAAATATTAAAAAATTATTACTTCATTGCCCGGCTCAACAGCAACACATCTGACCCACCCTAAATGGCCAGCAATGACCCTGTACAATTTCCAAGGAGCGTGCCAGGTCGGTTTCGGCATACTTGGCGATTTTTTCACAATTGTTGCCAATTGGTTTTGTGAAGTATTTTGAGTGGTGCGGGTCATTAGACTAGTATCGGTGTAGGGAACAACCGCGCCCTCATTGCTCTTAGCTGTTTCCTCGTGGGCGGTTCCTGGAGGTGGAGGATTTGGACCGGCCTCCGCTTCCCTCAAGTGCTTCATCGCTTGCATCTTCTTAACATCGTCAAAGACTAATCCGTATTGGTCGCGGGCTTTTACTGCTCTTCGAATTTTTTCACTGAAACCACAAAAAGGGGCTGAATTGGTGAGAGACGGAGGTAAAGTACTCACGCTTTCTCGTCGACAGGGGGCAAAAGGCCTTGGTCAGACAAGAACATGTCGTGGGAACGTTTGAGGGACCGAAACACCAAAGTGTGCACTGAGTGTCTTTGGACGTCTTCCATAATTGCAAAAGATGCTGGATTTTGGAACGGTGTTAAATGTAAGACTCAGAAATAATTTTAAAACTAAAAGTTGAGAGTTTTGCTTGTTTTCGTAGCAAAAGCGTTAAATCTAATCACAATATAACCTACAAAACGCCACCAATCACTCAAAAGCAGTCGGCCATGTTTTGCCGGTAACGACAATCGAAATTGATCTTTATGGAGCCAGAGTCACTACATACCAAATGCGTAGAAATAGTTACTGTTAAGAAGGTTGAAATTGGCGTAACTGCGTGCTATTTCAATTTTTTAATACAAATTGGCGGCAATTTTGAATCAAAAAACAGTGAAAGTAAAAGTCTTTAACCAATCACGGGTTAACAATCCTATTTTACTAGCACAAATTAGTAAAATAAAGTTCTTAAACGCATATACTAATTAACTAAAATTCTTATTCTAAATTTTACATTTACGAAATCTGGAGAAATTTGGACCAATAGGTTGGCTGCAATTGAATTAATTTCTATAATAACTAAAAATATTTGGGCAAAATTTCCGCATAACTAAATAGACTCCATAATCAGTGTAACATAATTAGGGTCTGAATAAACGTAAATTGTTTATGACGCGTTATTTTTGTCAAAATCCGTTGTGATCTGGTGACGTTCGAAACTTCAGGTTGCCGCCACTGGCCAACTGTCAAGAAGAGGTCGCGAGGTCAAACAACAAGCGTCAAATAATGACAGTTCTTTAGGACATTCAACAGGAAGGTGGGGTAAAATAGTTAAAATCGAATATCCTGCCAATTAACTGAACCTTTTTAGTTGCAGTACCGTTCCCAGTGCCCCCTCGACGTTCCAAATTAAAATTCGTCCGCTGTTTTAGTGTGCGGTGCAGCCAACCGCGCCCTGTTTTTTCGTGGGGGTTTTTCCTATATTCTGCCACCATAGGCCTCTCAGACACAGCGTTGATGGACATGGTTGTCTCTAATCTGCAACAACAACGGGCCATGACGGAGCAATTGAGGCGCGAAGCGGCTTTCAAGAGAATGCCAGTATCTCTAGCTGTGGCCGATATCATTAAGTTCATTTCAGAACATGAACAAGATGACTGCCTCCTTGTCGGCTTCTCCAGTCAACGGGTCAATCCGTTCCGTGAGAAAACCCCCTGTACTCTGCTGTAAATCGAAAAATATTTAAGATATATGTAAGCTTTCTTATTGATGTAAGCCTTCTCCACATGCTATGTAAACTTAAGTTGGAACCACTATGTTCAATTACGATGTTTAGAATTAAATAAACGTCTTTAAACAACTAAATTTATTGTTAAAATGTATACAAGTATATAGGGTAATAAGTAGTTATATAGTAAAAACTATTAATATACATATAATAAACCTACAATGAATGAGACCACACCTCTTGTTAGTGAATCCTTGAAATGGGATAATACTATTCCAAAATTCTACAAGCTACGAGTTCGTTTTATCACAGCTAAGGTAACATGCGTTTTTTAATTCACTAATAAGAGTTATTAACATAAACCAAATATAAGGGTAGGTGATTAATACATGGGTGGTGGTGGTGGTGAAGGTGCCCTTATCGTGATGGGAGTCCTATTGTTGCATTGTTAGAATTTTGTGTAACCGACGTTGCGCTTGGTGTTGATGTAGACGTGGCTGTGCGGTGATTGAGCAATCGGGTTATGCCAGGACAGTAATTTATTGGCAAATCAGTCTTATTCAAATGCTTAGGGGTGTTTGGCGACCCTGAAAAAAAACACAATTAATTAACTTGAAGCAAAAAATAATACAGAATATTGAAATCAATGTTTTTGCACGTGCCATTCCTCAGGGCTCCAGCTATAAAAACACTCCACACAATCTCATTTTGGCGGTTATTCTAAATCTACTCGATTTTATTTGAGTTGCATGCGTGCGAGTTAAATCCTATGTTATTTTATGCACTTGGCTTACAGAAGCAAGGGATATGCAGGTAGTTTATTAGCTTTCGCCAAGAGTTGGTAGTTCTTAGTGTAGGTATACCTAACTATTGTAAAACCAACAAACTTCTATTTATACTCCCACAAAATGCTCTAATTAATTCCTCTAAATTCAAGCCGCATTTATGTAAAGTTTGTTGATTAATTGCTTCAGGCAAATCCCTAGTCCTGGTTTAGTGTCACCCTAAAATTCTGAAAACAAACGGCTATGTTAGCTTGTTACGAAAATAAATGGTCGTTTCATAAGAGCAACTTGTAAAGCGATGTTCAGGTGCTCTTTTTTACGTCCGTGTATATAATACATCAAAAAAATCAATACAAACAACCCAATTTATTACGTATCAACCAGTTTACTCAAATTATTTCAGCGACTTCTTTGTTACTAACTAAAAATAAAAGAAGCAAACCAGAAATTTGTAATTTCCAATGTATTTACGTGAAAATAAGTTATCACAAATAAAGCAAAGTAAGGGTTGCACAAGTCGAATAGTTAGAATGTGACACAAAACTTAAAGCTGCTGTCGCCTTTGAGGCAAATAAACGCGAAAATGTTCAATTCGGGCGGCTCTAGCCCAATAACGAGATGAGAAAAGCGCTTCTTTGTCATTTGAGACGGTAAATCAAAGTATTCAAAGTTCTGAATGCCGTATCTACGACTTTTCTCGCAATTTCGACGGCCCTTTTACTGAATTAAAGCTGAAAACTAATGAAGAATTTTCAATAACGTTACACTACCAAAAGTTCCTGGCCAGACCTTAATTAATCATTATTGAACATATCTTCACTGTACAATTAACGACATTGAAAATGTCCATCTCACTTTTAAAATTTCAATTTTTTCTAGGTACAGATGATGTACCTATTAGGTAAACGAAAATGCATCTGTTCCATTATTTCATAAGCTTTTCATAAATATAAATTTTAATGTCTGTGTTGGTTTTTTGTGGAAAATAAACGAGTTTAGCTTGACAGGTGGACATTTTCTCTGCAGTCGGCTGTACATGATGGTTGCAACTAGGATTCCTTCTTGAGGGAAATAAAACCACTTGGTCTGTGAAATTATAAAGTCATGAGACGCAAGAAAGTTTATAGCAGAAAAAAAACAAAATTAATAATAATAATTTTCAGTTAGGAAGCTGCCAGATAAATAAATCATCTCTTCTTTTGTAAAATCGGGGTGAAAGGAAAGCTGACTTTGATTGATTAGCACTTACGCAAATTTCCAGTTTGTGATTTAGGCAATTTGGGCATTTAAATTTGGACATTAACTGAATAATTGGCCATTAGCACCATTTGTTGTATGTAAAACTGGGTTGACGCCAACCAATCATTAACTGAAGTTTACTTGAAGTCTTTAGCAGGCCCATTTCTGCTTTAAATTTGTAATTATAGACAGCTACCTAAAACGACCACTAAAAAAATTACCGAAGGTTACGCGTGACTAGACATTCTCAACGTCCACGACTGTACACTTTCTTTTAAATGGGGAAAACCAACAAAGATGTAAATATTATTTAAAAACAAATTAAAACCATCTAACAACCTTGACTCCTAATAATTACTGCTAGAATTAAAATAAAATAGCGAATGTCAATTGTGGCAAAAAAAATCTGCACATTGTTGCCAAATACGAGGGATAGTTAATTTACCTATGCAATATTCTCCACACAAAAAACAGTTTTATTACCATAACAATCATAACGACTATTTCAACTGAACTTTTACTTCAAAAATAAAAACATTAATTACAAAATTTCAAAACAAAAACATGTCAACCAAAATTGAAAATTTAGAGTAAGTTGATATTATCCCAAATTAATAACAACTCTGCGGGAAAATTGGGGACTAGCTTTTCCAGAATTCGTTATTTACGGGTGAAAATACTCGAAAATCTCCTCTCTTTACCAGATCTGACTCCTTCAAAATTCCATTTTTCCCTCACATAAAAAAGGCAGTAATCCTTCTTGTAACGAAGATTGGAGATTTGGTTTGCAGAGCAGAAAGAAAAGGTTTTTCTACGAAGTGTACAGACGTTGCAGGATCGCTGTAATAATTGCATATGAAAAGAGAATAAAAGGTTTCCATTCGCACATTTTTGTTCTTATAAGAGTTTATCAAAACACCCTCGTATCTTCGGTGCTTCTCTCATTTTAGTAACTATGCTGGTCAAAAAAAAACCAATGTACTTACTTACATATTTCTTCTTCTCTCTGAGAAGTTAATGAAGAAGTTAAAAACAACCAAATAGTAGTTTATTTACTTCAATTGTGCCTTTCGACTGAATAGACGGTCAACACTTTTAATGTCAGTAGTTGTAGAGGGTGTTCAGAGGGCTTAATTATCAGTAATTAATATGGAAGCATATACCTAATTTTAAATTTAACTTCAATTTTTTTTCTCTACGCAGGAAGAGAAAAATTATATTTTGTTTTTATTCACAAGTCACATTTGTGAGTCACGCAATAACTTTTTAAACCCAGACTGAGATTATATCAAGTTATCATTGTTTTCATCAATACGAAAGTAATTCGTTTTTCTATATTATTTAAAATTTTGTGATCCATTGCTGAAAATTGGTACAGACTTCTGCGGAGATGTAAGAAAGGAAGAAGAGGTTTTAGTCAGTTCAGCATTCTAAGTTATCTAAAATAAAATTTAAATAAATAGATTCGAAGAATTGGTTCTCCAATACGGTCCTGTTCTTTTCAGAAGACCTGCAATATTTACTGTCCTCTCGCAAATAATACTTGGAGATAACAAAAAATGGACTAACTCCCAGTGTTAGGCAAGAAACTGTTGCAAAACTGTTGATAACGACAACAACAGTTTTTTTCGTATCACCTGCTAATAGGAGTAATAATTGCTCTTCTGCAGCAATAACGTTGTTGGGTAATAATCACAAAATTCTGGTAAAAATCTTTAATGTGCGATAGTGTAAATGGCTGATTTGTGAGCAACTTTTTTGATGGCTTCACAAACGCTGTAGTGAACTTGGCAATGTTAATAAAAGCACTCTAATGTAAGTAAAGACAATTAAGTACACTTTTTTTTACTAGCACTTGAACAAAGACAAGCACATTTTTTCAAAACACGTTATTGGAATAACTAAATTTGATCATACTCAGTCGCAAAATAATTCACTTTTATTTTTCAAATAGACACTACAATTTTTTTCTGCAAAAATGTGTAGTGGATTAAACTATTCATATCTATTTAGGTCACTTTGACAGTAAATTGTATCCAAGTTTTGTCTTATTCTTTCAGAAATAGAGGACTTGCAGTGTGATAAGTGTAGTTTAGTGTCTAATGGGAGACGACAGCGACAGGGATTGCCAGCAAGGGTAAGATCTTTATTTATTGTTGTCAGCCCAACAGCCTAAATAAGGTTAAAGACACGTTAAGAAATTAATTTTTATTTGAGCTTCTGCTTTAAATTACTTTTACTCAATTTCTTTTATATGAAGAAGATTTTGCGAATATTAAAATTAACGTTCCCAATGTTGATTTTAGTAAGTCCCAACTACAATGGCGAAAGAGAAGAAAGGATGATCCTTTAATTTAGCAGTCGTTTGAAGATACTCGGTGAGTCGTTTCAATTTTTCCTTGTTTATAATTTTTCACTGTGTTATTTACCCTGTTAGTGGTAGAGCATAGTGTCGTCAAACTATATAATTAAATATGTATATTACATATAAAAATTAAATTTCACCTGTTGAATTATACTGTTCTTCAGCAACGTGTATAATTTCTATTCAACGTTGAATTTTGTTCAGTAATTGTAGCAGCTTTTGAAGAAAGGCCAACATTGTAAAACCATTAACTAAAGGAAATCTGAAAGTAAAATAGTATGTGGAAAAAGATCAGTAGTTGCGTTAGGCAAAATGCGCGCGCAATCACAATGAAAAGTGTATATGCATTTGCTTGCGTAACATATCATCCCGTTCAGAAACATTAAATTCCAAAAATTTGGAAACTAATTTTTTTTGCCATTAATTAATCTTCAGACGCGCTGCGCGCTGATCATGATCATGATCTAGTTTGTATAAACATAGTTTGGTTTTCGCGTTATTTTTGATATACAGGGTGATAGATTATTAAGCCCAGTGGGTGTAAACTAGGTGTAGAGACACATTTTTTGTAGAAAAACAAATTTTTAATTTTAACCAATGGCGTCTTATCTCAATTAATGTTACTCTGATTATTTTGAATGAAAAAATGATACGCCACTGCTCTTTCCAAAAACCAAAATTATTTGATAATTATTACATATTATTAATTGTCTCATTTTGTAATAAAAAAGATCTCTTTACTATTTTTCGTATCTTGAACTATTATTTAGTAAACAAATAATAGAGAAGAATTTGTAAGTAAAAATGAAATATTTTTACACTCAAGGTACTTTTTACAGTTTTTATTAAAATAATTCTTTAACAACTGGATAACCAATACCCATTTCTGATTAAATTAGTTAATATAATTGACTGTTAACAAATTAATAACAATTATGTGAAAAAAATCTAATGTAGATTCGTGGTTAATTTAAAAAAAATTGAAAAATTTAAAATCTTTTTCGCCCTGTATATCAAAATTAACGCAAAAACGAGCCTATGTTTATAGAATTTTTTTATCTTAGATTATAAAACACCCTGTATAATTTTCTACTTGTCTCAAATCTTATGTTGTTTGCTGTTTTCAACAATGTCGATAAAACAGTTTTCTTTAAATTAGCGCCTCAAAATTATTCAAAAAGCTTACGACGTCATAGCGAGATTCTGAGATCCATTTCTGAAAAAGTACGGGGTCATTAGTGTGCGTTTTATTTTATAGAAATCGTTCTATTGCGGCAAAATTTTGGGCTTTTTGGTGAAATACAAAATTGAACAGTTAGTCTGGAACTTAAGCAGACAAAGTGCGGTCATAGCGGGACCCCGCGATCTCGACTTACATTTACATAGGGATTTCCGAATCTTTAGAGTGGTGTTTGGTCACCCATTCCCGACATCAGTTGGTCTCCGATTCCGCCTCTTTCTCCTGGTACAAACGCAACAAATCCATGGCGTCTTGGGCCTGTCTCTTCTCGCTCAAGAACCTGCCTGAGGCCTCCTTCAGTTGTTCGAGGAAGATTTTGTCGGGGAACGTGATGTCAACAAGGGAATCGGGGTCCATGTCGCTAAGCAGCTCCAATTCGGGCCCCCCTAGCAGCGATACGTGACATAAGTTATGTTTGAGTTTGCCTACAAGACCGGCCAGTTCTGCGCCTCCTTTCCCGTCGTCCGTTTGGTCGAGGTTGAGACGACATGGGGGCGCCGGCGGCAACCATTTCTGTTCCTCTGTGAGGACCATAAGACTCGTGTGCGGCTCTAATGTGGCGAAGTATTCTTCGTCGTCGATTTCGGTGCCGTCGGCTTCGAGGACGACAGTGACGACACCAGAAACGTTGAGTTTTTCGATGACTTTGGAGGTTAGGTCTTCCAGGGAGGCGGCGACTACACCTTTACGCGTTTCCCGGCTCGAGTCCGTGATCTTAAACGGTTTCCCCGATTGATTACTTGCATCTTCCATTGTGGTCCAGCACTGTTTACATTTATAACCACGTGTGTGGACTTCACAAGTTCTTTGTTTGAAATGCGGTCGCCGCCCCAGCATGCATGGTTGTTTTACTAGTTGCCTATGCGCATGGCGCACGCGAGGTTGCCGGCTCTTGCGAACACCTTGCCGCAATTGGGGCCGAATTCAAATTTCTCACCCTATTAAGGGTATTTCCCCAAATTTTGAAAATACGACCACTTTCATTAACCAAATAACTTACAAATAACACTTGTTTAAATCAACTGCAACGCTGAAAATGGTCTCTCAACTCAAAAAGTCGTTGGCGAAAATATTGTGTTAAATTCAAAATAAAGGTAGTTTTCTTTCCCTGGTAGTTAAATAAAAATTTCAGCGTCGAATTATTGAGTAATTGTTGTTTAGGGGATGAATTATTAGATGTGGCAACTGCGCGCAGAAAGGGTCACCTCCGGTCATGTTCCCCGATCAATAGCCCCCACACCCGACAGCTTACAGACCCTTTACAGACACCACCACCGTTGATAAATAACAAAATTATTACTACTTGTTCTTATAGAAAATTTAAATCATCCCTCCATATGCACCACTTGAGTAGCTCACTATTCGACGAATTTGATTGAAAGATTATCGATAATCATTATTCTCTTTCTTCGTCCCATTCGTTCAGGATTCGATCTTTGATTCAATATGCTGAAGACTCTTGACAAAGTTCTAGAAGTCCCCAATCGTTCGCACTTGGGTTAGAAGGGCTGGAATGATAGAAAGAAGAAGTATCTTATGTAACATACATAGCTCTATATGCACCTGACTTTATATCTACTAGTCAAGTTAGCAGAAGAATAAAAGCATAGTACGAAGGTGTGCTAAGAAATAGTGAATTAATTTTCAAAGAATAAACAAAGTTAATTTATTGAAGCAAACGGCCAAACCTTTTCCAATGCATGATTCAGTCTAAAAATAAATTTATAGTGGCCTTCTAGGTCTAAACTTTTTTAACAAGCACCTTACAGGTTTGTTCCTGTAGAACTTGGCTAATTGCGACACCAACATCTAACTTCAGTCGTCACAGTATCAACATTCTTTAAAGACTCTACTTTGCAGATGCTCCAAACAGAGATCTAAACAGGTGGTAATCTGGAGCAAGATCAAAATTGTGTATTGTGTGTAAGATATCTCTTGAGGGTCGTGTCATAACCACTCTAAACTGTGTCATGTTTAAATATTGCCTATAAATATGACACTACACTTTGAGTGGAGGCTCTTAAATTTTCATGAAACATGTTATATAATCTTCATATTGTAAGTTTTGATATTTTAAAAGTATAAGCAAGTAAAAACACAAAAACATCCAGAACTGTATCAGCGGTAAACCTTAACAACAGAAAACCTTGCAGTTTGTAGCCTGTTGGGTTGGTCAAGATAGACAGAGTCTACCTAAACATTGAAGTTCAAGGAATTAAGAAAATGAAGCAAATAACTTGTGAATTCAATATAACCACAAATACTTTTAAGAAGCTGCTAAATATGGACTACAACTTTTACTTTTAGTGGTAACTTAGAACAAACTTTTTAAATTGTCTATTTTTACTCTGCATAAAAAGAAGTAGGTAGAGTTGGTTCAAAACAGAAAAGCACTATCGTTCATAGAGAATCTTATTTATTAAGGTGGTTTATGGCAAGAGACTTATTGTTGATCAAAAACTTAGAGACAGGTTTTTGTATAAACTATTGGTCTTTCTTTGGACCATACCCAGAATTGAACGGGAGTGGGAGATTGAAATTTTTTTTTTAAACTTTTTGAAATAAGAAGAATGTCTTACTTGCAAGAATTTTACCTACATGGTATTATACCATTGACGAAATTTATTAGAAGTGTTGTGGTACTTCTTAAAATGCATACTCAGAGATTAGATTAGATTAGATTAGATTTTAAGGGGTCGTTTGGCTTCTTAGCCGTTCCAAACTGCAATCAGTAGGATCTTTTGTTCAAACTCTGCTTCTAATTATTGTCTCAAACATTTTCTTCACTTTGTCAAGCCATAAACTCGCTTCTTTGAAAGTTAATCTACGGTTGCTAAGAAGTTACAGTTGTATAGTATGTGTTCTGAGGTTCCACACAGTCTCTTCCGATTTATCTCACTGCCTGTTTTTTCCAGTTTCCTGAGATGGTATTTCAGTGAGCAGGGTTCAGTGAGGGGGCCAATTTGAGAAGCCTTATGGCATTCTTTGGCTAGTTTATAGATTTCTTTGCCTGTCTTTGTCTTGAAAGTTTTTTTAGAGTCTGTTACCTCTCCCCAGTTGCTTCAAGATTTGACTTGTTATGTCTCCCGACTTAATGTTTATTTTCTGGCACAGCTTCATGGCATCTTGTAGAGCAGCCACTGTACATAAATATGCAATAAGGCCATGTATAGCATTGTCTCTAAGGCTGCTGTTGAGGCAGTTTACATAACCCTTGCGATTCCCAGACACCCACATCTTTGTAGCGTCTGTAGCTGAATTGTGGTCTTTTGCATGGTCTTCGTCTACCATACAAGGAAAGCGTAAGTGACGATGGGTATGGGTTTAGTCAGAGATGCTGTAATAGTAAAAAAAAAAAACAGTAAAGTAGGTATATATTTTAAATATATATTATTAATACTATGTAAAATTATTGATTGTATGGCAGTAGAAGCAAGTATCACATATTACACTGACGTATTGACATAGTTTTTGGTCTTTGGCAAAATGTTGTCAATTAGCTTTACAGCTCTGTTAGGATTTTTTGTGTTGAACTTTTTTAAAGTTTGATTCAATTGACATAGACTCGTGAAAGTATATCCATTATGTGAATTTCTCATAAATTTCATTTAGTTAACATTAATGTAGCAGTTTTGTCTCAGTTCTAATCTATTCTTTTAAAGGAAAAATTTTTGACCATAAGTTTGAATCGCAAGTTTGAAAGCTTTTGCTATACCTACATTAGATAAATGTAGTTTAATTAAGCACCCACCTTCCCCTGCCACTTGCATCAATCACTCCCCCAAGTTCCCGGGGGCATATAAAGGCCAGAAACAAAGTCTCATTAATTTCTTATTGTTTCAGTCTGGAGCTTTGAATCATAAAGAGCTTAATTGCTATAAAAAGCAGGAAGAACGGCGAGAACCGGTGTAGAAGCCATTTATAATTCACGGATAGTAATTAACTTGTTCAGTACAAAGCTTCAATCCTGGAATGTTGTCAAACTAGAACTTTCATTACACTACTTGAATTTGAATTGAAACCGTTTAAACCCTGAAGTGTTTTGACTCTGTTCCTTCCACCAATAATGTTTAGATTGCCAGATGCCAGATGTAGAATAATATTTTTGGCGTCATACCTCCGAGTGGTGGCTTCAATTTGATTTCGTGCTGCCACCCGCATCAAGACGGCTTTTCATAAATATTAGGGAGAGGTTTTCCAGATCCAGACATTTGAAATATTTGTTTTCAAGTGAATTTAATAAAAGTCGGACCACCCTCAGTGCCTAATTTAATTCGGAAAACTGAGCAGTCATCAGGTTTAAAATGCAGCCTCAGATTTCGTTTGAAATCTTGCACTCTATAAGAGCGATTTAGTTAACTTGAGCCTAATTTACGAAAACCTGCCGAAATTTTTAAGGAGTAAATTGGATTTAAAATTTAACACACGCATCTGTGTCGTATAAAATTTGTGTGAGTAATTTGGAAGCACGCTTTTATCTATAAACCCATTGACAACGACCTAACCCGGCGCCTTCGCCATTTTCGCCAGAATCACGATTACACCGCTATTGTGCATAACTTTGCATGCAACCCCGAACAAAAGGACGCTATTAATATTTTCCTTCCAGGCCGACGCTATAACAATACCGGCCTTTTTATTTCTTATAGTTATTATTACAAGAAATTAACGCAACGCAACGTTCTGCTATTTTTACAACCACAAGAGGGTAAACAAGGACAAAAAATTAATTACGTCCTTAAAAGAATTGTAATGGCCAAGCCGCTTTCACTTCACGTTTATTGTCATCCAGGACGTTAAGCGTTGTTTTTATCTCTTTGTAAATTAGCGAAAATAGCTCAGGTTTTATTAATTTTTTTTCTGAAACATTCTAAATATTAAAGAACTTATGGTAGAGTGGTGGGTGAAGCCCCAATAAATAATTTTTCCAAAAAAGTGAGAGTTGAAGTGGAAATCGGAAAAAATGACGTTTCTTACGCTGAAGAACCACGAAGCTGGATTTATGCAAACTGTCGACGTCAAGAAGATTTATTTGTCTAAAATCAGAAATCCTGCTAAACGTGCAGCACCGGCTGTAACGAAACACCTACAGTAAATTGAAAATTAAATATTTATTCAATAGATGCGTAAGATAACAGTCGCGAATTGTCAAATATTAACATCCCGTCGCACTAAAGCTGCACTGAAAGCTTTAGGAATCTGCGATTGTGTATCTTGAGTACTTCGCAGCTATGTAACCGTAAAGTTTTCTGTTAATTGCAAAGAGATGCAGCTGGAGGAGCAATTAGCCAAGTTGAAACTCTTTCTTGCGTGCTGGGTAATAAAAAATCAATAAAAGAGTCTCGGACGTAATCAAAATCAACTGTGAATGTCGAGGGTATCGGACGATTCAACGTTAAATTCTTCAAGAGCTCCTTAAATGAGCTCCAGCATTCATAGCTCGAAATTCTGAATAGAACTTCTTGAATAAAACTTTAAACAAAATATCATCTCCAAGAGCAGCCTCTACCAAATTGTAGCATTGCTAGAAATGCAATTGCTACTGAAATTCGTCGTGACAGTTACAAAAAAATTAGATTATTTTTCTCCTGCTGTATGTAGCGAGATAAATATTTTTGGCTAAAACAAATATTCTGAAATTTGAAGGTGTTTAATTTTTTACGTCAACTCGGATGCTGAAATGTCAAGACATTTCAAGATTTTGGATTATGCGATGTATGTGACGTTAAGTAAACTTGGTAAATATCGACCAAACAGCCAGGAGTGGATGTTTTAGGGAATAGACCTGCAACATCTTCCACGGGTTCTAGGTCTGCAATGAAATTGAATATACAATGCTAACACGTTCACGGTCGGGAAAATTGATTATATTGTGGTTCAACAATTTCTTGTTTTGTCTTCTCCTAAACTAGTGACATATTTGAATTGGTAAAAGGGAAGTTTGGAGCTTCTTCAATTGACTGCATTAAGTTAAATTGCAGCTGAATTTACATAAAAGTTCTTTGTAACGCTAATACAATTTTATTCGAACATTTCTGAAACATAACTTCATATTTCAATGTGTATTTGTGGCACAGAGGTATGCTTGCTTAACTACAAACAATGTCCCGTACAGGCAAATTTTCTATTTGGATAATTAATTCTTTAATATTTCTGGTAAATTTATCGACTTCTTCTTCTTATCATAATCTTTTTCGAACAACCAACTTGCTTATGATTTTATTAATAGGAGAGGAATGGTTCGTGCTCTTATTTTGCTTCATAGAGTTTGCTCGAAAATAAACAATCACGACCTAATATTCAATAAAATGAATCAATGAATCTCTGGCCCATCATACCTCTGTAATTTACTTTGTATAGCTTCATGATGGGGACGATGGTCAAGTAGTTGACAACTTATTGGTCACTAGGTCATCAGGAGCTCAAAAGAAAATAGATTTCTTTCTTATAAAGCATTTTGTATGACACTTTTTTAGTGCAATAGCAATGTATCCTATGTACTTTTTGCTGCAGTATAGGTATAGTTTGAACACAATGGGAATAGTCTATACATATATCAAATTTGTAACTTCCACAACGACATTAGTATTTACTGGTATGATTCTCTGGATGCTGCCTCGTCATGCTATTTACCAAAGAGAATGAAACAAAGCAAGTTATTGGAAGCTTCAACAGTTATGCAAAAAATAGTTTTTTAACTCAATTTTTTTACACATTAGAGAGCACAGATCTGATGAAATTATTATTCATCAGCGTGTTGTGATTGATTAAATTTTGTTTAAATTAGAGCTTTTTTAACCCCAGTACAAGGTGCCCTACATAGTACATTGTAAAACCTCATACGTCGTAGGTAATAATTAACTTTGCACTTTTCTAACTGCGATACACGCCTCTCGTTGTCGTGAGGCAAAAAGTCAAGAATTTTATATAGTTGTTAATTAACGCAAATTTACCACTCTACAATATACGAGTATTATTTAACTTTTAACCAGACAACCAGACATCATGCAAAAAGTTCAGATAGCAAAAGCTCTCTGTCCTCATTCCATTTTGCTTTATTTCTCATTTTCGCTCTAACTTCACTCAATGTTGAACTGAACGAAATGATAAATTTCGGGGTTTATTAATGTTCGTTCCTCGAAGCAGTTCTCCTTTAAAACTTAAAGTTTTGTAATTACTTCCAATCTTTACGCTAGGATTACGAATCACATTACAGCATTATGATTCTGATCGCTTTGTGCTCTGATTTAATATTTCCACCAAGCCACGTGTTAAACATGAATCAATTTCTGCGTCCAAACCACACGTATCTTTTGATGTAAATGGAAGTGAGGGTTAATTAACTTTCTCGCCCTCGTTTAATAACAAAATTGAAAGCCCACAGAGGATTTATCAAGGGTCAAAATCTACAAAAAAAAATAAACGTTAATTCTTTTAGGTATGTGTAGCGTGGTGAGACAATGAGGACAAATAACTAAATAACGAAATGTACCAAATCGATTTATTCTCAATTTCTCTGGTTCACCGGAACGAACGGGGAGCGTCGCGATACTTCAATTTTACAAATAGGTTTATAAACTGGTAAGTCTTTTGTGAATTGTCTCCATTAAGAATAAGCCAGACAAATTCAAGGTTCATTACAGTTTCAGAGTTGTGATTAATCAAATAAGTAGCATTGAAACAAATTATCGATGCCTCTTGGGTCTCTCCCTCCTGGAGTTACTTTGTCTTTATGTTAAAGTAAAATAGACGTAGCTGGCCGGCAATGCGTAAAAGAAATTACCTCGACTTTTGGTTTCTATCACTATTAACTCTTAATATACCTAGTTTTGTGGTAATTTAACTGAATATTTAATTTGGACATCAGCTCAGAGTTCAGATTCCAAGAAACTGAAAGTTAATTTATGACTTCGACAATTTATTTAGTTGAATTATTAGATGTTATTAAGTGTTCACACTTTCTTGTTACCTACCCCAATAGTTCTTCTCGTTTCATAAAAATTAAAATTATTTGATCTTAACTGATATTGAGATTTGTAAATTTTTGAAAATTGTACCTAGTTACTGGCACTGAATCTTAATGAGGAAATGGCGCTGGTCAATTGTTCTCAAAAATACTTGGCCATATTATGTAATTTGGATTATTAAGTTATTAATTACGGTGTTATCAATAAACTTCTAACTTTCACAATGTTGGCAACGTACCTATTCAACGAACTAACTAAATCTGATAACCGTTGACATAAAAAAGCTTTCAGGTCTATAGGCCACAGGAATGGACGAAATTGCAAGGTTAAGTGACAAGAGATGCTTGAACTGTTTGAAAAGCCGTGAGAGGATTTTGTGATTTATTACGTAACAACAAACGAGCCTACAATTTTTTCGAAAGCTTTCAATTTTGTATTCAATCAAATTCTTGTAAGTCCTCTATATTCTTGTCTCAGACTTTCTACACTATCATACAGACAAGGGTGAAAAATTTTACACATACGCATCCGCACAACCTTATCTTAGAAATTAAAAAAATGCTATTTTGAAAAATTGAAAGTAAAAAATTTCAGCCTATTTACGTAATTTTCTTGAAACATTTACAAAATATTGTTGAATTCATGATTCACAAGATGCCAAATTTAAGATTGATGATTTTCGTTTTACAGATTCCGCCGAAAAACATGGTTTGAGTGTAGACTGAAAAAAAATATAAAATAGCAACTAAATGGTAAAATTAAGGTAAGTAACGTTAATATTTCATTGAAAAAACTACGGCATTAATATTTAAATAGAACACGGAGGAGTTCAAGTTCAATTTACGTTTTTGTGCTACTTTCTTGAACGCGGGTATATTTGCCCAACAAATGAATTGTTAACACCCCACAGTCTCAAGAAACTAATAAAAAGTCCCGATATTTTTTCGTTAAACATTGAAAGCACCAAACCCCTACGTGAAACGACCAAAGAAACATCAAGAAACCTTCATTATTCAATTTGGAACCTAAATTTATTGTCCGCTCTATTTTCGTTGAACTTCTTTGCTTATCAGTAACTTTCCACATTCGAAGACGGTCGAAAAGAAATAAATCTGGAAAGAAATCGAGTTAATAGGATAAAACTGGTTCTAGCTACTAATCGCTGATGATTCGATTTGAGATTTCTATCGGAAGCAGACGGCCCTAAATTCCCTAAACGTCGTTTCGTACCTCAAAAATACGTATCGAAACAATACAATGATGACACAGTCAATATTACTATGCCAACGTCTTCACGAAGATGGAGATAAAGCAGGTCGATATATGCGACGGCACGTTCTCCAGACTCAACTCTAATTGCGCTATTTATTTCCTAGGCTAGTTTTAATGTTAACGGAACTAGTTTGAACTTAGTTCGGGACAATTTTATTGTCTCGGGAGATTTAAAAATTATCTAACTTTTAATGTGAACAAAGTTAATCCCAGTATGATAGTTTCTTTGTAATTCGCATAGAGCTGTAATTGGTTGACCTCTGAATAAGCATTTATGAGCAGGCCATTTTGTCAAGTATAACTGAATTTGCCGACATCAGCATCTGTTCAGCCGCGTCTGTGCTCACAATGCCTTGAATAATTAAAATTCAATTAGGTCGCGGTCGGAACTTTTTAATCCATGTGGTGGTAAGCTGACAAGAGCAAAAGTTTTGGTCTTTCTAGCCAAAGTTTGAAATAATCCGGAAAACCTGTACAAATCACTTTATTGGTTCCAACGTTAACAAAACAACTTCCTTAAATAACTTTGAATCAAGTTCTACATGTTTTGAAATTAATTCACACTGTGCTTATCAACGGTACTACTTAAATAAGACTTAACTATTTTTGATATTATTTCAAGAATAACTTGGAAAATAATTATGCGGTCGGGTAACATTCTGAAAATAATTAGCCGCCAGCCAGGGTCGGCTGGGGCTTCGATCGTTTTGGCAATAATTACTAAAGTTCCTATTGCTAATACAGTTTGTACGTTATCACTAATCTATTTACGCTTAAATAGATCTAGACAGTACTTCGAGTTGGCCCTTCGCCAAAATTTAATATCGTCGTTATCAAATAAAACCAGATGATGTCTTCTTCAGCTTAAGAGTAGATGATGTCGTAAAATGCCCTGGGAAAATGGTCGGCGACGAACGCTTGGATTTTTTCTTTGCGAGAGACCGGTGTGTATCGCACCATGGGAAAAGTGCGGATTACTGCGTCGTTTAAAGCTTTAAGCACTGGAGACAGGTCGGCGTCCTAAAACAAATTCCACAATTTAGTGAAAAACAATTTACGCAAGTCTTTAATTTTCAGAAGAAATCACGGCTGGTGAACTTTCACTTGAGATTAAAAATTGAATGTTTCGTAAAGTCGGTGCGTCAGAAACACCTCATTAATTTTGTTTTCGACAAGTTCGAGACATGTACAACAAAAGACCTGAAACTTGAAGCTCCACCGCAAACAAACAACTAATTAATTGTTGCGTGGCAATTATTCTACCGAAATTTCAGCCAAAGAAAATTACAGAACCGCACCTTAAAGTTTTGCCAATAAGTCCGAGCTTTAAGTTGAACTTGTCAAGAATTGTTTTCGTGCACCTTTATCTCAATTTCTTTTGGAAAATTACCCCCGAACTCAAATTGAACAGCGGAGAGTGGAAAAATTTCACGCCCCTAGGGACCGAGATATCGTCAGCTACTTCACCTACCTCCACTTGAGCTATCTGATTCCAACATAAGCTCTCAATGGATCGGATATCTTTCTGTTCCATTCTTTGAGGAACTAATTGTTATTATGTCATTTTGAAGGGTATCGCAACTCTCTTTGTAGCCAATCAGACAAACATCTTTTTTTCTGCGTCTTAAGGTTACGTAATTACGCATGGTTGCAGTCAATAATTTAGAAAAAAAAGCTTTAGCGCATTTTTAACAAATTTTACGTCGGGCGATATAAATATAACTAAAGCTGATGCTGAGCTGGGCTGCACAAATGGTGGATGCGCCGGGAGAATACGGTGCAAGAGTCAAATTTTGCAGTAAATTATTAAAACTCTTGTAGTTCCTCTTAAGCTCGTAATAGTGTTTCTGTACTGGTAAACTATCTTGCTGAAATATGCAAAGACTGCTTGCAATTAGTTTGCTAACAAATTGTGAGCTTGGCTAATTCGCGTTTCTAATAATTGAACTTTCAAAGGAGTGCTCATGCACCAACCTTTTTAATCAGTTACGTGTGCTTTGCACCCTTTACGAAATACGTTTTATATTGTGCAGAAAAACGCTTTGGCCACGGTTGGATTATTTCCCTTTTCCATTGGCTTTGAAATATTTATATGAAAGCTTAATATTTAGCAACTCAAGTAAGCAAGCACGGCTCCTGTAAATATTTGAAGTTTCCTTTAACCTTTGAAGTTGGGAAGTTTCTCGATACTTTTAAATCAAAACACCTTCGTGCACTTAATTTCGAACTTTTTTCCAAAAGCCCTGACACGAAATAGTTGTTACGAACCAAAACCAATTTCAACAATTTCAATGCTACAGTTCTGGAGCTATTGAGGAGTAATTTACGTATCTAGTGTTGACACAGATTAGGAAGGGTTGAGCCGCGTAAATTCATTAGGTGTTTAATGGGATGCAATAGCAACATACGTGGTGCAAACCACAAATTGGAACGTTATGCATGTAGGTAAGTGAAGATAAATGGCAAGGTTGCTCTTATTATTCACCCGGCGACCGTGTCGTCTAATGGTTTCAGCTGAAATTGCGCGCCCAAGAGGGATGTTTGTTATTTTGCCGAGTTGTGTCCAGTCTTCGCGACAATAATGTGATAAATTGCCCCTGATGGAAGCGGAATCAGCAGATTTTACGGCAATTGACGTTAAATATTCATAGGAAAGAAAAAGCCAATTCTTAATTCAATAACGGGACGACAACTTACGCCTCTTGTTACAACAGGAAAAATTCTGAACTTTGGGAGTTGCCAGCAGTAATTTTGAATCTTTCTGTTATTATCGTCCGCTGCCTCAAGAACCATTTAAACTTTAAACTTAGCAAGTTGGAGTTATCGAGTATCGGCCTACACAACGTAGGCGGTATTTACAGGAACACAATGACATTTCTGGAAGCTTGCTCTTAAATTGCGTTATCTGGATGAATTATTTCTGGAACAATGAATTTCATTACGGATGTCGGTACGTTTATGAAATTGGAGGTCGTTTAAGGTTTATTGCAGTTTTAAAGTTCCTTTCCAGGAGGAGCTTTTACGACGTTTTCCTAAAAAATTTTTCTATAGAATAATATACTATTATGTAACGGCTCAATTAAATAAATAGCTTTAATAATTAAATCTTTAAGTGCACATACGGCACATACGGCCGTAACGGCTCAATTAAATAAATAGCTTTAATAATTAAATCTTTAAGTGCACATACGGCCGTAACTAATCTTTTTTTGGGTTAACCTACAAAAGCTGTATTAGGCCAAAATTCCACTGTCGGATCGGGAGCTTCTCTCTGTGTCAATATTACGTGCAGTCTCAGCGTAATGGCGAACACTTAATTTAAATATTTGAAATCGATTGTTTGACGCATGCACGTCATTTAATTGCATTTGAGAACTCTTTCATGCATTGACGTTAAATAAAATTGTTAAACTCTTGGTGAAGAAGTTATTTGGGAAATTAAAAACAAGTTCAATATTTTACAAAATTGAGAGAGAAAAAAAACCGGAAACCAAAGCAAAGTTTGCAAGTAAAGAAAAAAACATTTTTTTAGAATAGAAAAACAGTTGTCATTTGACCTTTCCACTTTAACATTGCAATTCTATAAATAAGTGATCGCTGCCACTATGCCTTAAGGACTTATAATTGAGGTTACACAGAAAATAATTGGAGACAGAAAAGTTACTAAAAATGAAATTAAGCAGAGTTATCGTTCTCTTGTTTTGCGTTCAACAGCAAGAAATTGACACTATCAAAAAATTCTTGACAGTTAGATTTCGAGTCTCAAAGCACATTATAAGCATTGCAGTCTTAGCTGTGGCTGTGGCTGTGACAGTTGTTATTAACGTTTCTATTTCTTTTATGTTGATGGCACAATTTAAAGAAAATACACGTTTTCAACTGTCGCAGCCTTTAGGGATATCTAGATAAAACTTCTTGATAAATAAAAGTAGCAACTCTACTCGCTGTTATGTTTTAAATCATTTGTTGGTCGCTTTCATACAAACTTTGGCGATTGCATCTTTCTTGAGAGAAATCACCGAAGAGTCACTTGATAAAATCAACTATTGCAGCTTGTCAAGATGAGAAAGGAGATCATTCCATTATAATAGAAAGAACATAAACAACTTTTATGACAATAAGTCGTATTGTCATCTAAAAAGCTGTCAGGGGATTCGTTCTTTCTGGTAACTTACAAATAATGATTGATCATAAATTATTATCCAATAATTAAAAATTAAAAATGTGCAGATTTGTTTGATTTGCGGACTATGAGGTAATAAAAAATAAAAGTAATAAAATTTTTATGTCTAACATATTGTCATTAGCCGGTTCAAATAAATAATAAAAACTTATATAATTTCATGGAAATTTGTAAATTTAGAGCATTGCATTAATATGCTTCAACAAGCTCTAAGCAACACAGGCTTGCTAATTGACAGTATTGTTAACAGTTGAATCTCTGTATAATTAAAAAAAAGCAAAGCAATGAGTATTCTAAATTTCATTATTTCGCTCTGTTATTTCGAGCTTTTCACGTAGGCTTGTTTTTCAGCGGAGCTCTAGTTATTTGTGGATTCATAAATTTGCGCTTCAGGTGCAATTCAAAACAAGTACCTATGTCATGTCGTCCATCACTGGTAGTAATTCATAGGTATATAGCTCCTATATCACACCCTTAAATAAATGAATATTTTGATGAATGAAGGGTATCCAAATATACCACAGCGTTTATTTTGGTTTTATTAATTTATAAAAAAGTGCTTACAAAATCGTCGAATGTAATTAATTCAGCATAAAATCGACGTTTATTTCAACTCTTTGCTCCAGAAAATTTAACCAGTTATTGCTGTTTCATAGAATCTCGTAACTCATCTCTACCCAGGTTATTGAATTTTTTACAACCCCGATATTAATTGCGCTGATACGCCGAGGCCGAACCGTTAGTTTTAATCAAATTAATAAATTCCCACTCAGCAACACCGGCAGTAATTTCACGCTAAAGCAACTTTATCGAATTCCGCAAATTACGTTTAGCTGCGGTGCAAAGTTTAAATTGCCCGTAAGAATCCAACGCCGGCCAATTAACCCGCGTGAACGCCATTTAATAGAATTTTTCCAGAATGACCCCAAAATATTGATAACATTTTGCTAAAACATCCCATTCGCACCCACCTGACACTTGGTGTATTTAGTTTCCAAACTCCTGACCGCCGTTTCAAAATAATCCTTTCCGTATTCGATTCGTTGCTCTTGACACAGCTGCGCCCACATATCTTTAGCTTGTTCCAAGATAATCTGATCGCTTAACCACGAGTTGCCGGCGGTGAATTCTCCAGGCGCCACGACGACGACGTCGACGCCGCGACTCCTCAGTTCCTTCCTCAAGCATTCCGCTTGGGCCTCGATGGCGGCCAAAAGACCGCAATGGATACCGCGAACGGGGGATGCGACTTTGCAGAGACCGGATGTCATCATGACGATGCGACCGCGGGCACGACGAACCAACGGAAGCATGATCTGGGTCACTCTAGTGGGGCCGAGGAGGTTGATGTCAGTGGCCTTTTTGATTACCTGAAACAGCGATTGGGGATCGATCAGACACATGTGGCGGTGGAGTTTTCACGTAAAAAATTGAGGTGGAAACGTGGAATTGAGCGAGGAACATATTGGAGGAGAAATCGTGGAAACGCGAAATAGATGAGTGATTTATTAGATCGTTAGCTAGTTACAGGGTTGTGTTGTAATTTTAAACTGACTGAAAATGAAGTTTGCTGAACACCGGTGGAGAGGATACTCTTTCGGTCAATTATTGATTCGTCACAGGGGACCTCCAAACTGAGCCCGGCAATTTGTCACAAATTATTGGCACAAATCATGTCTGCCATATTCGTGATTTTGATAAATTAAATTATTTAAATAAAACCAATTGGAAGCAGTGCCGACTGATGTACGAGACGTCAATAAAATATTTTTTTTTGAAAACGTTTTGAAAGTTTATAATATTTTCTCATAATAATTGTTATAAGATGAGATCTTGCTTTTTATTCCATAAAATTTGCTGTTTATACAGTATTTTTTTATGAGCTTCAACTGAATGAGAAATGGAAACGGAATGACCAATTTATCTTTATTTCTCTTTCACTATCTTGGCGAACATAAAACCGAGTCACAAATCCATACGTTCAAGAACACCATCAGGTAAATTTTGATGTGGGATTAACATTTATTTTATGCGTCGTAATAAAGTAGAGGATATAATGAGGCCTATATTTGGAACAACGTAACCTCCCCAGGGCAACTTGTTGATCAGGTAAGTAAAATGAACATGAATAATTCTATACTTGCCTCGCCTCATTTGTATTGCAAAGCCGTAATATCGCATTGCTTTGGGACGTTAAGCATAATAAACGCCATTAGCAGAAACCACGATAATACCTACATTAAAATAGAAGAAAATTATTTCTTATTTGTTTGCGAAGTAGAACTGGAGAACGTAAATTTCTAAAGAATTTGACTTTGATTAGGATTTAATTAAAGAATGTAATAATTATTAAAAAACAAATTTAAAAAGTATTTGCTACTAAAGCCGTTTTGATGAGATTTGCTTCTCATGGATTGCCACTTTTGGTCAATGACCACCTGCTAAGCGGAAATGAGAAAGCATCTTCAAAATGATGCTCAAACACAAACGAGGGTAAATTTTAATATCGTTGAGAATTCAGCTGAAATAACAAGTTTCTTTCTTGACGGAGATTATTTTGGGAATACTGGATTAGTAGGGCGGGAGCAGTTGCAAAATTCCCGGTTTTCATCTTTAATTAGATGCGTCAAAGCCAGATATAATTTTGTATTCAACACCCGGGACCCGAAATCCTTACAATCATATTATTCAATTAACTCTGAATTGCCTGATATGTGCTTTAAATTCCTCTCTTATTATCGTATGAACCACTCAGTGTCACTCAACAGGGAGAAATATGTACAGCAGAGCTTTAGTAGCGTCCTCTAGAAATTATTAAAACTACCCCTTAAAGTCTCCATTACCATAACTACAATAATAATTTCTTTATAACGTATTCAAATTTTAAATTATTAACAGAAAGGTTCCTTGGTAGGCGGGTGTGGCGTAATCGATCTTTTCCATCCCGATTCAATTATCGGCGGCATTTGTAATCATGTGATCGACAACGTTAAATGGGGCGAGTCATTAAAGAACCCAATTGTTAATTTAGTCGGGTCATTGATTATTTAGCAAAATTAAACAGGCTTGTTACAGGTTTGTAAGCTCGGCTACTTTTAGCCCGAAAAAATGGTCGAAAGGGGCGGTCGTTTTCTGAAAAATTTAAAAGCCTTTTATAAGCGTGCGCACCTGGGATTAGAAGTGAGTCGAGAGATATTGTTTATCTGCGCCAGCAAAGCCTTGTTTATCCGGGAAAAAAGGGCTTAAAGGGCGTATTGAAATTGATCACATAAAGGGAGGTTCTGGGCGAACTTACGGTATAATATTTGTTAAACTTATTTGACGTACATAAATACAGATGGAGCTTCTGGATTCAAATAAATAAAATTAATTGAGTTTGAAAAGATACTCAGCGTAATCCAAATAACGTCGTTCGTTCCTATATCCAATTAAAATGCATTAAAATGCAAATAGTGTTTTTCTCGCAGTAGCTTTGATTTGTGCCTTTGTCATGTTTAAAAAATGCTACTTCTGTTAAAATTTACACTTTAAAGGGTAGACTAGAAGTAACTGACCCTTCTTGTAACTCCTGAATAATTATAGCATAACTTTATAAAAATAAAAAAACGAATGTTTAAGCTTTCAGTTTCTAGAAATATCTGCAAATTTAGCAGAAGCTCCTTCTTCTCTAATATAATACCAAGAAATGCTGTACTCGGGGATCTTTCAATTGGAACACGCAAAGGTCTCTTTGTTAGCCACGCGGAAGCTTGAATTACGAAAATATTTCGTTATCCCAACAAATTCCTCTCTGGCATGTAAACCCTTTCGTGATTAGCTAAATACGAACACACTACTGTAGTGCAGACTCTAGCCCCATTTTACTGTCTGGTGTTTAAATAGGATCCGTCACGTACCGTCATTCAACTAAATTAATTCAACTCTCAGTCCATGCACGAACTCAACCTCAAACAATGCACGTCTTTAGATTATTTTAGTTGAAAGAAAAAGATTTAACAAGAAATGTTTACAGCAAATTTTTGCTTTCATGCCAAATCTTTTTTTAATATTACACAATTATAACGTAACTGGCGCTCGTTGAAGTTTCGTGTTGGAGCCGATTTCATAAAGCACTTTGATGGACTTATCGTGGATTAACAAGATCCTAACAAGAAACCAATTATTTTCGATGACACAAATTGCGTCATTTCTGAAACTCCGACCCAAAATGGCTTATTGTGTACCTGCGTGTATACGTGATGTGTTTTTCATCACGAAACCATTATCTCGGCATTGGCATATTCTGCTGAACGTCGAGAAAGGGCGTGTAATGCTGAGACATGCATTAGCGAACATGAGAGAGCTTGAGCGAGGTTAATGATTGCCACGAAAATGGAAAATTTATCCACATTCTAAACGTTTCTGTGCTATCTTAAGTTCAAGGAATATTATGAACTGTGTTTACAACTAATTTTTTGGAAACACATAATGACTGAAGCGTGCTTTTAAAATTATTTCGTTGAGGCATAATTTGGTGATTAAATTAATGAAGCCTTCTAACCTTAACTGGAAGAAATTTTTTAACCAAAAATTGTCTTTCAATAAAGTAACGAAACGTCCTTCTTTTTGTATCAATCCATATTTACGAGCAATCCTTCTTTATTTCTTTCCTTTATGGTTTTGTAAATTGATCGCTTTAATTGATTATTCAGTCAGTTTACTATTATTTGCAACTCAATTTTTCAATTATAAATCACGCGCGTAATGGCGGAGGCGCCGGGTGAATACTGGCGAGCGCGGCTCTAAAATATTTGCTTTTCAGTGCTTTACGGTTTTGTTAATTTGATGCTAGAAGTGATTAGTGATCTCGTTGCTTCTCGTTATTTGCACCAATACAACTTTTTAATTGAGTAAATAAATTGCGTGATAATTATGCCAATTGGAAAACCAAGTGGCAATTGGCGGAAACACCGGGCAAATCGCTTTAAATATTGATCGAAATTCTGCTCCAGTTGCTTCCTCCTCGTTAATCCGTTAATTGTTATTGATTCTGTTTTTAGATTATTAACTTGATTTTGTTTCGTCACAAGCATAAATATATTTTCTCAGTTTAATAAATACGTTATATTTGCTTAATTTCAAATTAGAACTTAAGTGCCAATTGGCGGAGGCGTCGGGCGAATCGCTTTTTGAATACATTAAAGAAAAGCTCTAAAATATTTTCTTTGTTGTACTTCTGCTTTCATTAATCAGCTTTAATTGATTAGTGACCTCGTTCTTTCCTCCCATCTGCGCGAAACTAATTTTTTATTTTGGTGAATAGATTGTAAGCGCCGGTTTCACGAATTAAAAACCAAGCGAAATTGGCGGAAGCGCCGGGCAAATCGTTCTAGGAATACTGCCAATAAAACTTTTAAAATTTTCTTTTTATTTTGTGCTCGTTAAATCAGCCAAGTAATCGTTAACTTTACTGTTTGAGACCATGTGCGGAATACAAATTTTTAATTTAATAAATAGGCAGCCTCCGATTTAAAGAATTATTAAATATGCAAATTGGCGGAGGCGCCGGGTGAATCGCTCTTGAATACCAGCGATCGATTGCCAAATGTTTTTTCTCTTTTCCTTCTTTTATTTAGTGGCATTCCTTAATTCAATCTTGACTTTATTTTTCTTAGCCAATACAATTGTAGACGTCCATTTTACGAATAATTAGTTCAAAATAAAGGGAGAGTTTGCTTCGATGAAATCGAAACTTGTTGGGGTTGAGTTGAAGTTAGGGTGTTCAGTCAGGTTATGCAAAACAAGATTTAGATAATTGCGAATTTAGCCGGAGGTCGCTAAACTCGTCATTAACACTTTTCTTCAAACTTTTGTAGTAACAATCATAGTATCACATATATTGATGCTCTACCTTTATAATGGTTGCAATTAAAGGAAGTTTAATTTGAAACATTTGATTTAAAAGGCAGTTATAGTAAATTGGGTAGTAGGTACATTGCGAATTCGATGAAGTAGAATAAGAAATAGTATTGACATTATACCAATATGAGGCTCATTGTAAATTTATTTGCAACATTTCCCTTAAGTATACTCATATTACTTTTTCCTGTTTATAAACCTCTAAAGGAAAATCGAAATAAGCAAAAAGAATGCTCATATGTAGCCGCAAATAACAAGAAAATTTTATTTTCTAAATTTAGAAATAACATCATAACTCTTAGAAATAGGAAAGTTTTACGATCTGCTCCTTCTTATTGCCTACTTGTCACGAAACATCAATTTTGTCAACGCTTCAAAGAACAACAAACCCCTCCAACCTTCATGTCGGTGTCACTATTGCAACACACCATTATGAAAACCACGTAAAACATTTTGCTTTATGTCTGTTACTTTAAACTTTGACCATGCATTAAAAGTTTCCTTCAATTAAGAACTTTGCTCCATTAAAAGCTGGAGCAGGGTTTATTGCAGAAAGGCTGCGACTTGACAATCACGAACTGGGTCATCGCAAACGTTTTTTTTTCGCAATATTAATTGCTAATAATGTGTACCTGTGGGGGGATCCATTCGATTTCCCCAAGAGCGACCCATGAAGCGGCGTGAACAACGGCCCATAAGCCGGGGGCTCCATCAGGTAAATGTTCAACGGCGTAAAGGGAGGCGGCGAGGATTTGAGTTTCGGAGGCGACATCTAGCTGCAGGACGTGCAGTCTACCGGAGCACTCTTCCTTCAGCTCTTCGGCGATGGTGCTGTCGGCGGCGTTTTGAAATCCTGCAAACACCGTGAAACCCAGTTCGTCCAGGTTGCGGGCGAGGGCGCTCCCGATCCGGGAATCGCAACCGGTTATCAGGACGGCCTTTCCTGCTGCGGTCACCTGAATCAAAATTTTTAATCAACAATCTGCACTAAAAGAAACCGTTGCTAATTTTACCAACCTAAAAATAATAGGTTTAAGAAACCTGGCAGGTTTACAAAGTATCTGCTGCTATACTATGTAGTTACTATGTTTTTATGTTAATAATTTAATTACCGCTATTGAACGGCATGGCAATTTGTCGAGTTAATTATTTGTTGCTACGTTTTTGAGCATCTCTCGGAAAAACTATTTTCGTAAGTGCTTGATGACATTTACACTGGTCACTTATACTAATGTGTATACCTACTGACAAATGATAAGCTTAAGTAAATGTCATATAGGAATTATAACTTTCTGGACATTTCTAAATACATTCTGAGAATTGATGTTATTATCTTGGTAACATACAGCTCATGGATGAACATCTGAACACCTCGACACGCAAGACAAAACACATAAAAATTTCACCGCCAATAAACATGCACTACTTTATTTACAAATAAACATAAGGCGATAAAGTGTTAAATTATTGAATAGAATTTGCAAAAATTACTATCAATTACAAGTTTTGATAAAGACTATTTTATCATTTGGTACTGAAATAATCTCGAATTCCATTTTAAGGAACTAATTACACAATTTATCAAACAGAGGTTGAATTAATATGAAATTCTACCCCACGAGCTTAATAATGACCTAAAACAAATATACGTCAATTTTTCTTTGTCGCTCAGCACGTTGTATGAATGCATCACCGTTCAGGCGGCAACTTTGCAAAAATGTTGTCCATTGTCCGTTTTGTAAGTGCATAAATCCGGCGCCTCGTCGATTCGAAAAGCGACACGTTTGAATACGATTACAAAAAAAATTTAAAATTTAAAAGCCAACCTTGCCCCAACAATAAAAGCTCTGAAAAAATGTAAATAACCGTATTTCGAACCCGTAAACTTTTCATTAGCGTTATCTTCGCACTTGCGGCAACGTTTCGAGTTTTGCACGTGGAATAATTTAAATTTGCTTATTCGGTTTACATGATATTCAAATATTTAAAATTGAATCGCAACCATTTCTTGGCGACACTTTGTTCCGCAATAACCGCGGTCCCTCTTTTTCATTACTTCGGGCGGGTATCTGGTGAAAAGTTGGGGAGCGTGGGCACAACGGGAAATTAAAACGAGGTCAAAAATTCAAAGTGTGCTGTGGATTTACATATTGCCTTTACGGGGTTGGAATTTCGGCAAACAGTCCGGCTTTTTTCGTCAACCCTCACAAACAGATGCTATAAAAAAAAATGGAAATCTGCGACGGCTTCCGAAGAGGAAGCGCAAATCGATTAGATAGACGACGCTATATTTTTAGAGGTTTTGATTTTTGTTTAATTTGGCGTGATTGTTAACTTCAATACGCGGACTTTTGAATGGTTAATTTGGACGGGTTCTTCGCCTACGGGTTTCATCGTCCGGTCGGCGGTGTATTTGCGGTGGAGTCGGGTCGTGTCATTAGCACAAGAAGACGTTAATCACCAAATTGCCGGGAATATGGAGAGTTTGAATTATTTTTAGCCTTTGTGCGCTAATATTTAATGTTTTTGATAAACTACGGCCCGCTTCACGCTTCAATTTATTTCTTTGTATTCGACTTGCGTTTCAATAACAATACCAAAGTTAATTTTGGTTATTAACGAATGAAAACACAAATTACATAAAACAAATTTCAACTGTTCTAACAACTTTGAAGAACGTAATATAAATGTTGACCTGAAATTTAGTTTCGAATATAATATTGCCACTTGTGGCCTGCAAGTGAGTACATACTTCTGCAACTTGCGCTTCATTACATGTTGTCAAATAACAACGGCAGCGTTTGTTTGAGAAAGTCGTAATAGAATTGCACTGAACAACAAAACAACAAACATTTACTGATTTAAGCGAGTAACATCAAAAGTACTTACTGTTCATAAAATTGTTTGTAAGTTCAGCTATTTGAACGATGACAACCAACCACAAAGAGCAAAGTTATTTATTAAAAAAACTTACTTTCTTTTTCTTTTAGATCTCTTTTCAGAACTCAAGCTTATTATTAACGATAGTCTACTAAAGCGTCAACTGAAAAAAATACTTAAAATTTTATTATTTTGACAAACCGCCACTCATTTAACTAAATGTTATTATCGAATAACAAGAATTAATGTTGCTGAAAAATGTGAAATAATCACATCAGGTTTTCTTCTATACCCAAAATTACTTCAATAAAGCATTATGAAGCTTCCAAGTTGTTCAAAGAAAATAATGTTGGGTAAGGAACTTTAAGATTTTTTTAGTTAAATAAATAATTTCTCGTAATACAAATAAACATTGTATTTTTTGACGATAAATATTGCGTAATAATAAGTTCTATTGAAAGATCAGGCGGATGATAATTATATTTTGTCACTGCGTTTTTTGGCAACGGCAAAACTTTACTTATTGCCTGTTGCAAATATTAAAAATTTGTGCGGACTTGAACGGTTAGAACCACTGTTTGAAATAATTACTCTATTTACCGGTAAAGGAAATTCAATGTTTAACTTTGCAATTCAAAGATTAAACTGTGGGTGTAGGATATTTTTGGGGTAGTTCTGATACAATTTTCATCGTCAAATCGCCCATGAATAATTTGTTGCTCGCGCTTCAAAATTAGCGCCCAAGTTTAGTTGAGAAAAGTTCCGGACTGTCCAATTCCTTGGCATCATTCGTTTCTGGGTGACACTTTGCAGTATTTTTAGATATAAATAAATTAAAGTCGCTAGTAAATAAATCGTAACAACGCGCTATTTTCGGCCAGTTACCAAAATTAATTTCTTGTTATTTTTAATGCAGGATCGCCTATAATTAGACATAGTTTCAATAGTCATTTGCTGAACTAAAATTCCTGCTTTTTGCTGCTCAACACAGGAATAAATAATACAAATCGTCACGTCACTAATAACGTCCTCGATCGTTTCAATAGTCATTTGTTGAACCAAAATTGCTGCTTTTTGATGCTCAAAGAATAAATAATACAAATTGTCACGTCACTAATGACGTCCTCGCGTCCATTAGGGGATCACAACTAATGATTTAAGATATTTCGTCTCGCAGCCGTAACAACACAAAACCGCCACTTTACGTTGTGTATGGACCTCGTAGAAGTAGAACATTAACATGGCCACTTTGTAAATAAGTAATAACCACAACAGTCAACAAAAATAAGGGTAAATTTTAACTAATAATTATTCTACAGCGCAGCGTCCAGATGTTACTTTATTATTATTATTATAAGAGAAATCTATGCACACGGCATTGCAAGATAAAAAATGGTTTTTAGTTATTTATGTAAATAAGAGGTTCCAACTAAAAATAAGTGGCCAGATAACTTTGAATGCTGTTTATATTTTTAGGCGGCGTTATGAATACGCGCAGGTCAGGTATGTGTCTTCTCCTGCTTTTAATTACTTTCAATATGTTCCGTCGGTAAGGTACAAAAGCTCCATAAATATGAAAATTTACAAAACAGACTCCCCACAAAGTCAATCATAATTCTCGCCAACATCAATATTTATGGCTTCTGATATGTCTTTGAACCCACATAATCCATTTCAATGCTTTGATTTGAAAATAAAAAATAAATATGGAGACGTTATTAGGTTGCTCTTAGAACGGCTTCCAGGAAAACGACTAATATTTTTTATTATTATAGATCGTCTGAAGAATTTCCATGATTAAGGATGATATGTTTAACCGCAGTCAGTTGAACTAATTTCGCGATGTTATTTTTAACGTAAACACCAATTTTATAGTGTGGATAAATATACACTTCTAAGCCCGCATTGAGTCTCGTACTAATATTACATGTAGACTAACCGGGTTATTGTCTGGAGATTAACTGAATATTGAATTAACTTCAAGTCAATCTGCCCGTTAAATCTATAATTCAAATTGTAACTCCGCGCTGTCACGAATTAAACGCAGCATTAGTTATTGACAAGGCTATTAAAGCATTAATAAGTTATTGCATTAAAAGGTACTAAATTTTTATTTTTAATTTATTATTATTATTTTTTTATTTCTTAGGTTTTCTCGCAGCAACACTAGTGGTAGGTAACTAACCTCATTACTTTAAGGATAGAAATTAGTTCGAATAATACTAGTAGGAGTTAAAACTATTTATCCCTTCAAGTTAAATAAATTAAACCACTACATTAACCTAAGATATTTTTCAAATCAAGCACAGAGTCTTGGCTTCTCGTTGCGTTCGGTTAATAGCGTTAGCGACTTTCCTCACCTTAAGATTGTGGTAGAACAGTACGGCCCCTATAGTCGCAATTGTAAAAAATATAAACAGTGTCATCGTGGACACTTGCGATATGTGGAGGGCATTGAGGACGGCACTCAGGATGATCGCTGCGGCGTGGCAGAAGACGACCGGCAGCAGACACCTGTCTAGGACGTCCCAGGGCACCTCTTGTTGTCCCACCGGTATGGGTTTAAGGGCAACGGAAGACCTCCTCCTGGTCTGTGAGTCCGTTTTCATGAAACCCACGTTGGGTAGGGCCTTAAGAGAAGACCTTCTCTTGAAGGGTCCGCTCATGGTTGTCGATTTACGGAAGAGTCACCACTGACTGATCCGAAACCCGGGAGAATGTGCCAAGATTCTATTTTGCGACTGGCGGGATCTATTTTAAGGTCGCTACTGCAACTCCTGTGAAATATGTCTCCTCACCTATAAGTTAATAACATTGTTTAAAAACTAAGAGGGGCAAATGGCAATCGGTGGGGTGAATAAGTGCACGATGATGCAACCGGGATGTAGAAATGGAAAGTCAGGTACTTATGTTAAAGATTCCTGCAGGAAGCGATGTGCCTAAGCTAATTTTAGTTGATCTAGGTTGGGGCGCAATCACGGTGTACTGGTGCACGTTGAAAACTGGAGAAAATTTATCAATGCGTAAGATAACGCTGGCAGATGTATTTATAACTTGGCACAAATAAATTTGTTAGTTTAGTTAATTCGAGTGATTTATACAAAATTATTTGTAATATCTTTTTCTTGCGAAAGACACGATTTTGATAAAAATTACCTGCGAAATTTGTTCAATCTATTCAGTGCGATTAATGTTACTTTGTGTTCAAAATAGCTTCTTTCACAAATAAATAAAATGCAATTTAAAAAATTCTACTCGTAATTCTAATATTGCAGAATTTTTTTTAAAAATTAATTATTTGGAATATTAATGAAGATTAAAATATAGAATATCTGTTCATATTCAAAATGTGCAAAGGCAGGTTTTACGTACTTTAGTACAGATGTGCTTGTAGATCTTCAGAATCTAGAAATATTGCCAAGAATATTCTGTTTATAAATATATTGTGCGATAAAAAACTGAATATGAGTGGTTCTCTAAGGTGACCGACCAACATTATATAAAAATATAAAAGTAGAAGTGAATAAATATTACAAAATTGTTGGCAAACAAGAGTCCGCATTCACAAGTCTAAAAACTAATTTAGCGTACCAAAAATTGTTTAATGGTCAAAACCGACCTGCAATAAATAAATAATAATAATAATAAATAATAATAATTAAAAAGATTTTATTATCTATAAATTCTGGAGCTCTAATTGTCCTACATCAATTTTCTTTGAACCTACGAGCTCCTATAAATGTCTCATTGTTCAATAAATGTCTAAAAGTGTTGATCTCCGGTTCATCCGGTGGGCATCTTAAAGCTAACATTAGAAAAATATTTTATTTCGAGCAAAACTTTTTATATAAAAGAAAGAACTAATTTTTGATTTCACACTTTTGCTTCAGGTAGTTGAAGCAGGTGGTCTATAAAATCTGCAAAAATGTTAATCTTGAGGATACCTACTTAGATTTTGCCTAATTAATGTTGAATAACTCAACTACAATAAGTAAATCAGATCAGTTAGGACTATCAGCCTCCAATCTGATTATCCAATTAATGCAACTTATTGGCTCCGGTAAATTTTCGAACGAAATGGGGCTTTAACTTGGGAATCCACGTGGCCTTCGTGCTGCGTAGCAAACAATCAGAAGCTTAATCGGCGAACCAGCTTTGGAATTGCAAAACGCCTGAATGAAATAATAATTTTCGGCGTGCTGTCAAGACGGATTCGTAGCTTAAGATTGATATGTTTGTAAATTCCAACTGAATATTTTGGGTTTGATTACAGCGACCCGTGACCTTCTACATTCAAGGCAATTGCAACTTGTAATCGATAAATCATCCTTCCAAAAAAGCCGGAAAAGGCCAGATTCCGAACTTAATTTAGTTGAGACGTCAGATCCAGTTGAGCTCAACTCGAAGTAACATTGACGTAACTTTAAAGGTTTATTTCGATTTGTCCGCCGAGAACGGACCCGCACATATTAAATTTATAAGTTTGTTTTTCATTACGCTCGTACTATTGGCAGTGTTAAAAATAAATTATTTGGCGGCTCAGATGGTGTCTCTATGCTAAATTTATTCGGTGTCGTCTTCGAAATTTATAAGTAGCCGCGATTATTAGCAACAGATGAATGCGAAACTTAAAAATAATGAAGGAAATAGATTGAAACAAGAGCAGGTGAGGCGAGATGCTTTCGGGTGGGAAACAAATTACTCTTGGTCATCTCTAACACTCGTTTCTGCAACGAAAATAAGCAGGCGCAACTGGACAAACCCAGTATTTATAAATATTTTAAACCCCTCGGCCACTTGGACTAATTCCTCAAAGGAAACGAAAAAATATTTTTCGATTTCTTTAAATTATTACCTTCAATTCTATAAGTGGCGTTAGTGACAACCTTTTTTGTGCTCTTAGTGAGTTACTCCTTATACTCCCAGCACTAGCTGTCCGACTTCGGACAATTTTCTTTGGCGTTTCATAAATTTGGCTCCTGAGATAAGTTGTCCTTGGTTATCTGAAGCGGAATAAATGTGGAGGTAACCTGAGGCGCGGTAGCAGAACATCAATTGTTGGTTTTCGCATGTAGGCGGCTTCAGAATTATTTCAGGATTTATAGAAACGATGTGGCACGAACAAATAGAAAGAAGTCGCTTTGAGGAAGCATTTAAATAAAGACTAGTTGCTATAAGTAAACTCCATGTATGAGATGTTTCAGCTGAATTTGCCCACGGCCCTGGCGCTGGTAAAGATATTCTTTGCCATCTTCGAAATTTAATGCCAAAATGGTTGAGACGTTGCATAAGGAAGATAACTGAAAGCTACTATATTATCTTTTCCAGTTGAATTATTGTGGCTAGAAATCCAAAATGCAGACTAAGTCTCAGCAGGCGTCAGATAATTTAAAAGTGCTAAGGAAAATCGTCTCCCTCAACTGAAAAATAAAACTGCGTTGAAAAATCAATCTGCGTTCCTTCTGTTGGTAGACAAAGAAAAAGATAAGATCAAAGAGTTCTATATTAAACATTAAACTGGAAGATGTGTTCATACAAAAAACTACGATGAATAAATTGTATTGGGTAATTTTAAACAGGAAATAGTTGAAGAGTAAATAAACAATTGTATGTCTTGGGTAACCGCAACCTATAAAGAGATAGGTCTTCTAATATATAGTTATATTAAATAGAACAAAATAGTAGGAAATAAAAGCTTAGATTCTCGAAATACTAAAATCTTAGTTGGGGGACTGTTATGACGCAACAATTAATGCCCGTTTGAAAGGCGGTTGAATGTCATGCTGTTATGATAAAAATCGAAGGAAGTCGACTGATTGTGGCTAAACTGCGGTTTGCCTACGATTGTTGATTGTTTGCCAAGTTAACCAATTAAGTAATGAAGTAAACATTGTATATATTTCCTGATGTCTGAGCTTCTCCAATAAATAGTCGCTTTACTAAAATAATACACTCGTCAAATCGTAAAAACAATATGTGACACCTGAAGTACGCCAGAAGCCAATTGGGGGCATTGCTCTGTTTTTTTTTTCCGGCAGAAGTTAAAGTTGGTTTTCCAGGTAGATGGTGTATTATTTTCTTTGACTTTCTCACTTCGAACAGATCCTCAACAATTGTCGGTCGAAGTCACTAATTGCACACCAGGCTTAATAATAGTCACTTCAATCGGTGCTCTATTGTGCTCATTCCAGGTTGTGCTGAATTGGCCTCGTTTTTTATCCGGTGATTTTACAAGATGTTGCAAAATGTTCGATTTATTGATTCAATGAGAGGTCTTCACCTACAAAATTTAAAACCCTCAATTGGTATCGTGTTTCCACGGAACGTAACTGGTATCGTGGGGTATTTCGACACCCCAAATTATATCGATCTCTAAGAAAAAAAAGAACGTTATTTTTTATACTTTTTTGAACTTTTCAAGTACATTAAATCATAATAAAACAAATCAATGTGAGTAACTCATAATTTTTTATACGAAGAGTCAACAAAAAATAAGAATTTTAGAGAACTTCACAATAATAAGCTAAAATTGACACACTTCTTTGATCAACAAGAAAAAAATAATTCCGCAAAATAATAATAAAAAATTGTTACTGTCTGCAGCAAAAAAAATTATCATCATCCAACGGAAAAAAACTGACATAGGTGTTTATTTTTACAAAAATTTTTGTCAAAATTTTCTTCCATCTCATTTTTTTGTGCTCATTTGCTCAGAGTAATTGAATATTTTCAACTCGTGAGTAATTTCAGCGGTTTAGATCAAAAGTAACAACAATAATAATAATAGTGGCAATATATTCCCACCGCTTTTCACAGTTCAAGCATCTCGGAAAAGGTCATTTTCAAGATTGTCGTCACTATCACTATCATACATGTTTTCAGCAAATTTCTCTAATAATTTTTGTGTCAACGGCCGCCCCGCCATGTAAACTTGAAAAAAAAAATTTACGCACGTAACTGGTATGGTGGGGTGTGCCAACACCCCAGACCCTCTTTTTTTCGCAAATAGCTAGTTTTCAACGGCGACCAATTATACTATTCGAACGAGTGACTAAGTCTAAGAGAATACCTGGAACAACAGTAAAATATTGTAGTTTAAACTACACGATTTTCATAAAAATGTAGTCGCTGGAGTGTCGAATTACCCTACAATACCAGTTAAGGGTTAACATTTAAATGTGCAAAAAAACGTATAAATTTTTTAGAAAGTTATGCAGCGGCGAAGATAAATAAAGAAATATCTAAATATATTTTCTAGCTATTTATATTGCACTGAATAATGCGTGGCAAAGCGTCACAATAATATATGGTTCAAAATACTGTTATAATACACATAGCATTACCAGCATACAACCAGAAATTTGTTGACTTTTTCTTAGATAACTAGATACGAAGAAAAATAAATAGAAGATCTGTGACTGTGATAAAGAACTGAAAGTAATTATTTTAACTAATTTAAAAAAGTAACTCGACTCTCTATTGTGTTTGTAAGGCTCATAATAAGTCAAGAAAAGTATATATTTACTTAAACCAAAATTCCGAAAGTGATAAAAACGACTCAATTTGTTTAAATGGGTTCCGGAATTCTTGAGATGAGACTCGCTTTAGACAACTTATCAAGAGCGTCACTACACAAATCTATATTAGAAAACGCAAGAATCCAAAAGAGGCAACTCAGAAATAGATTATCAATGCAACTAAAAATAATAGCAACCGGGAGTTTAGGAAACAAACTTAGTCATTCTTTGCATCCAAATAGAAGTGAAAGCAGTAGTATAAAGCAAATCATCATTTAAAGAATTTAGAGTAAAATATCAAGATGATAAAGGTCTTGGCCTTCTTATTCTTTTGTAGTTAAATATGACAATATGTGGTTAAATAAGTTTTTAAATATATTTCCAAACTTGCTCGCGCCTCTTTATTGGTCAAATCACTAGGCATAGAAGCTTCAGGAGGTTTTAACTTTACTACACTACACCACAAATTTGAATTGCTGCAAAACATTTAATATGTTCTTATCTTCAGCCATATTTTGCAACAATAAACGGGAATTAATGTTATTACATAACTATCTATACTTATAGTTGGGGAAGGGGCGTAGGTGTTTTATTGTTTAGAAGTAACGGCTTTCATGAAATTTCATTATGTCCATAAAGCTCCCCTAGGGAAAATTGTTAGTTGTGGCTCTATCCATAGATACGGCAATATGATATTTAACACATCTCGGACATGCATTAAACGAGGTCCGCAAATGCGGCTAAAACTTGTAAATTTCCCCAGAATCAATCGCGCCGCCCACGTTATTCCATTTACCCTCGTTCGATAATACCCATACCCCATACAGCGGCGTACTTGTATGCTCATAGATTTTAATTACGTTCTTCCTTATAATTGCACAATTGAGGTCAGTGGTCATGGCACCGGTGTAAAGGAGCGACAATGGCCGTAGCAGGATGTCCAATCACGCACTTTGTATTGGTCGCACGTCCTGCCTCGAACAGGAGATAACTTGTGCCATGCCGTTTGACAAGTTGTGGAATAATCAATTGTATGGAGGGTAAAAATAACGAGCTCGTATTTGTCGCTACTGGTCTGGTATCGAGCGAGTGTCGGGCCGAGGTGACAAAACCCGGTAGCTGCTGCACCGTTGGCATGTTTGTAATGCGACAACACAGAATGTGGGTTAGGCGACCTCTGCTTTGATCCTGACTCCTGGCACAATCCTGCCCGTTCCCGTGACGTTCGAAATAGCTATTTAAGGACGACGGATGATGCGGGAAGAATCATGGTTCTGTTCAAATAAACGCAACAAAAGAATCTTCTGGGAAGAGCTTCTTTAAAAGTAACTTAGTAAGGCTTGCCACAAAACAGAGTAATTTTTTTAAAATTTTTTTAACTTTTTTTACTTTTTAAAATTTTGTAAAGAAAAAAAAAAGAAAAAAAAATCAAAAATGTTGCAAAAATCGATATGTTGAGTGAAAAAAGAGAAGACAAATTCTATGGATATGCTTATAGTTACTGGCTACTAAAAAACTTGAGTAAGTAAAATTGGACAAAGGATTCTAGTTAGTAACTTCAAAGTAGTCTTAACAAATACATTTAAATTATTTAAGTATTTGAATCTTATCTTTGGTTATCAGCCATAAGCCCACAAAATTTTCATTAAAATTGGTTTTATTTTCAGCTTTTAGCATATCTAAAATAAAAATTTTGCGCTGAATCATAATATTTATTTATGTGCCAAGGGCGTTATTTAGATGTTTATGCTCTCCGGGGGCGACAGGTTTAAAAATCGAGAGTCTTTGGTCCGAAGCTTTTAAAATTGCCCGAGGAGTATAAACATCCAGTAATGCCCGTGGTGCACAAAGTTTTATGTTTTACTAATCAGTTTGGTAAAACTATGTATTTTTAATTTTTGTGAACAAAGTGGTTTACAAAAAAAACGGCGTATATTAAAATTCTTAAAGAAATTCTAGAAAAAGCTTGTTGTTATGTATTTTAGTTTGGCCCAAGGGCCAAAATGCAACTTTATGGCCCGCGCTGGCATTATAAATAGCATAATGTATCTTGTATCCGAACCATTATTAAACAATAATGAACTAGCAAGACATAATAGTTATTTATGTATCAAGGGAATAAACACCGATTTTAATCTCGAGAATGTCAGTAATGCACGAGGCGAAGCCGAGGGCATTTTCATTCGAGGGATTAACGATGTTTATTCCAGAAATGCATACAAAACTTTCTTCCCAAGCGTTTAAGTTAATAATAATAATAAATTAGAGAAGAAATTGTTATAATTGACAGATACCTAAATGAAGTTGGCTGACGGTTATTATAGAAACGAGTTTCTTTATGTTAGGATCGGCATTTTTTTATCTTATTCCCTAGGGAATAAAGTGGCACTTTATTCCCGGGTGGGACAAATAGTTATTTATGTATCAAGGGAATAAACACATTTTAATTCCGAGCATGTAAGTAATGCACGAGGCGAAGCCAAGGGCATTTTTATTCGAGAGATTAACGATGCTTATTCCAGAGATGCATACAAAACTTTCTTCCCAACCGTTTAAGTTAATAATAATAATAAATTAGAGAAGAAATTGTTATAATTGACAGATACCTAACTAAAGTTGGCTGACGGTTGTTATAGAAACGAGTTTCTTTATGTTAGGATCGGCATTTTTTTACCTTATTCCCTAGGGAATAAAGTGGCACTCGATTCCCTTATTATGAGGGAATAAAGTACCACTTTATTCCTGGGTGGAAAGAAAATATATTTAAAATAAAATTTCTATGATATTACCTTTTAATGCAATTTTTGTTAACTATACATTTTTTTGGTCATAATGGCGCTATTTTCATGTCGTTTCAGAGATGTGTAAAATGACATTATACATTTCAGTTATTTACAAATATTTTTATTTAATATTACACATAATCCGTTAATAGTAAGATTTAGGTTGTTTCACTCATCTCAGGCACCTCGAATATGCTCAAATATACGTAACAAATAAAACTTATAAATCATAAAAATAAAGAAACTGCGTGCTTTAATGCAAATAATGTGTATAATTATTATCATTTTATATCTGCCTATCTATTGCTGAGTGCTGTAGTAATAATTGGTTGACGTATTGATGACATTTAAGGTTTGCAAATAAGGAGGTAGGTACATAAAAAAATTATAGGTTCGTAACTAGGCGTCGGTTTGAAATAATTGTTACTTGTCTAGAAGAAGTTAATCGTAGCCTATTTGAGAAAAAAAATTATGGATCTTGTAGTTTTATTTGCCAATTTATTATTAATTTTTATATTATTATTTTCACCCGGCACCTTCACCATTTGTCGAGATGCCGTAAATTGCAAATTTAATAAAATATTTGTTAGAATAAATTCCTCAAAAGACAAATTAAGCAAAATTAACTTCTTTGTTAATAAGTAGAACTAAGAGAACTAATTATTTATCTAGTAAACATTTTGATAGGCTACGAAAATAGCACGACACTAAAAAGTAGCCAATAGAAAAATAGAATTCGGTGTCATTTCTATGACAATGTAAAAATTTCCTGGAAATTTTTGCACCTTGCATAAAATTAATAAGTGGAAATTATTTCAGCCAATCAAAATCATTTACTTATTAATAATGACATCATAATGACATAATGGACCAATGTCCGTGTCGTTGCGATTTTCTTACCAAATATGCCCTCGTGCATTGATTAATATCCAAAAATTTTATTTTTATGCATTTCCAAAACGTAATTAGCCCTCGTGTTCTACTCGAGCTAATTAATATGTTTTGGAAATGCATTCGAAAAAGTTTCCGAAAATAATCAATGCACTAGGGATATTATAAAAGAAATTTTTTTTGATGACTTTGATGCCCTGCAAAAATAATTAATTTCAAGCTTCTAGGAATGAGCTGGTCATATTCTCTACAAGAAAAAAAAATATTTTTGCATTTATTTGATAATTTTTAATAAATCATTATATTATAATTTTTACCCGGCATCTCTACCATTTATTAAATTTATTAAGAAAAGTGTTTAGGTAATTTGGCATAATAAACAAACGTTAGTTAATAATAGTGTTTTTCAATTTGATGCTTTACATTTTGGGCACCTTTATCTAAGTTTATGAGGATGAGAGCTACATAAAAATTCATAAGTTTAACACTGACGTGAAATACTCGTAATTTAAAAATTCAATCTTTAAATAATTTGGCAATACCTATATTAAAAATGCTCATTAACAATCTTTTACGAAATTAAATGCAAACATTGTATTATTATCACAAAATATATTTTGTAATAGAAATAAGGCAAAATTAAATTTTAAACATCTAGTTTATAACTTTAAACAAAATAAAACTTTCAATATGCAGCTGTAACAACCGTCTCAACCATCTAGAAACTTACAATTGCCGGTGCTGATAAACCCTCCACCTAAGTACTATTACAACTTTAAGTTTAGTACATTTGCTGAATAGGAGAAGTTTTCAGATCTTCTAGAGTCTAGCCCACGGTCAAATAGACTATATCGTTAAATGTAATATTATAAAAACGTTGTGCTGTAAAATTGGTTATTGAAATGTCCAAATAATTTGAAACGTTAACTCTAAATTATAAGAACTACTTTACAGCAATTGTGAAGATAATATCAACTATTCAAAGTCATTACACTAGTAATCTTTAGAAACTATTGACGTTAACTTTAGAAAAGCATCGTAATTAATTGGTTGGTAAAGATGTTGTATATACAAAATTGGTGGATGCGCCGGGAGAATTTGATAGAGTAATCCCGCTTGTAAAAATACAAGCAAATAGCAAATTAAAATAGCAAATCGGTGTACGTAAACTGGAATTGAGTCAAAACTGTGGTGCAATTGTCATGTTTGTTGTCACAAGTTCTGGCGATCAATTTGAGAATATGCCCTTTGGATTTCTCAATCAATGGAATGTACTGTAATGCTGATAAACCAAGTAGGGTAAGTACTCATTTGGTTGTGCTTAGTGTTTACTTTACGTCAATCAGTTACTATTAGAACTAATTAATATCTTACTAAAGCTATGTCTACAAATGTCTATTTGCGGCAGTAATTTCGAAATTGTGTCCTCTTTTCAAATTAGCCTAATTGGAACATGAACAGTACTTTCTGTTCTAGCCCTTGTTTATATTGTCCTGCAAAAGTCTTTGCTCAGCTAAATTGCAGAGTTGAACTTTTTTCTTGCATAAATTCCGTCTCTCTTCCGCCCGAGGTTGTTGTTATCCGACTCGCATTGTACAGATTAAGTTATTCGAGTAATGGAGGACGAGTGATCTCATTAGCGTCGTTTCTAAAGCCGGGAGAAAAAAGAGCCCGGGAAGATGCTGCAAAAGGGACGGCAACGGCCAAGAACCAGGCATATAATGAGCATAGTACCCGGCATTGGTGGCGGCGCGCAGGTGAGAAGGCACCGTTGGTGACGCGCAACAGTGTGGAGTGGTGGATATCCACAGGTAGGTCGGGGAAGTGGGAGCGGTCGATCGATGACGCTACAGCGCTAGCCGCCCACACAATGCGGCCGAAGCTCCACGACTCACCAGGCATGAGGGAGGCCACGGCGGCGGCGGCGACGACGACGACGCACCCGGATGCCCGCTTCCACGGCACAACAATCGTACAACTTTTTTCTTTTTCAACGGTGATTCTTCCAACGCAAATAGCCCAGGGGCTCTGCCCATTGTCGTGTGCAGGGACGGGAGCGGGGAACTTTCGAAAGTATCGGACGGAAGCGATAGGGGCGGCACGCTACTCCCGCCAATTTCTCGTAGAGAAGTTTTTAGTTGGAAAAAAATTTAATTAGGGACGGAGATAAGAGATGAAGACCTGCACATTAACTTATTCTGCTGCAGCTTCTGGTGCTTGCATAATGCATTATCCTCATTGTTATGAAACTTAACCGAAAGCGTAAACACGTCGAAACTTTGACGGGGAAGTTTGTGTCGTAAGTGGAAAATACTATTCGCCTGTAAGTTTGATTTGAAACTATTTACTCTCGTAACTCGGCAAAACAGCGCTTCGGTGGCAATTAAGCTAAATTTACTTTAAATCAATAATATCCGAGAGAATATGCAATTATTGGAGCTATTGGCAACTTCGTAGTTTGGAATTTTTAAATAATGATTGGATCAAAAATCTGTGGGGATTAAAAGCATAGAAAATTTAGTCATAATTCTAATTTTGCAAAATTTATTATATACGTCATTCTACATTAGTTGGTTTCCAAAAACTACATATATGTGATTTAACAAATATAAATAATATGCAGATATCTGTGTGTTGCCAATACATTAATTTACTAAAATTAGTAATTGCTCGAACTTGTGATCAGGATGACCTCGAAGAAGTCCAATTTGTTAATTTAGCTTTAACTTTGGCTTTAGTTTTATAAAGTGTACTTTTATGTGTGAACTGGGTAGATTTAGAAAATGATCCATAAGAGAAATTACTGTCTTTTGACGGATTTAAGAATTACTAATAGGGGAACAATATTGTAAACAATAATTACTTAAAAGTTTATTTAGGACAAAATGAAGAGCTCCGTATTATACCTCAATAAGCTACCAGCTTAATAAGATTTCTTGTGACAGAAGCAAAAAAAAATTATTAAAGAGAATCATGGAAAAATGTTCTATTATCTGCAGAGGATGGAGGATGGAATAGTTTTTCGTCTGAATCAGAAGATGACTCCGACACAGAGAGTCTGCCTACTTCAAGTCCAATGTAGGATGAATTGGCTATTTCTTATGTCAAAAATGGTCTTATTGTATGTACTTGTACACATGTAAATAATAATGACAATGACTTAGTGCATAGTTGTATGTTGTGTGAACTTGATACTTAAAAGTTTCAAATTTGACCCGCAGGTGGGCAAAATGGTGAAGTGGCAGTAAACCTATGATGTTTTGTCCAACAAATATTATCTGAATAGATATTATTTCATTAACATCTTTAACCTGTCATTTATGAATTAATAAATGATATATATTAATTTCTACTCACTATACAGGGTGATTCACGTAGCCCGTCCATTAGAAGTTTTTCAACTTCCAGTTGGATTAGAAATTTGAAACTTGGAAGGCAGTCATTATCAGTCATGCTCATTCTATCTAAAATATTTTGAGCTGTCTAGCTATACAGGGTGTGCGAAAAGTCGGTATCAACTTTCTTATTTCAAATATAAACGTACCATTTTTTCTACATGGTCTAATTGGTCTTCCAACTCTGAGTTTTTATAACATTTGTTATGTAAACTTATTTGACAATTTTTGACATTATGTTAATTTATGTGAAAAAAAGGGTCGATGTGGTAGCTTACGAAAAAATTCGTATCTGGCAGACGGTTTTGAATTTATGAAAACCAATTTGTAAAGTACTTAGTTCGAAGTTCAGACTAACTTCTGATATTTTAATGGTGGTTCCATCTTGTACCATATGGGTGCAGACAAATTTCAAATATCGCAATCAAAAATGGTCAAGAAGTCATTTTTTTCAAATGGCACCTACAGATTTTTTTTACACTACTCGATAGAAAATTGTATTTTGGGATGAATTACTTAAACATTCCCTATACCTAACTTCATCTCCTATTAAATTAAAAATTAAAATCCAGAAATTTCATCAATTTTGCACAAGATTTTTTGGTTTTTTAAGTATGCCATGGAAACAAAAGACAATTGCAACAATTTAATTATGAAATGAATATCTTACTAATTTTATAAAACAACAACAACAAAAACTATCAAGAACCATCTTAACAAAATTCTAATGTAAATGTTCAATGTGAGCATCATTTTGATTACTACATTCTATCATTTTATATCATTGTGTAGCTCTTCTTATTTCGTTGGTGTCAAGACTGTCAAATGCTCTTATTATTCTCCCGCTTAATTCCTTTATGTTGTAAAGTGGGGAAGTATAAACTAAATCCTTTATATTTGACCCCAAACGTAAAAGTCTAATGAGGTAAGGTCTGGAGATAATAAGAGCATTCGACAGTCTTGGTCTCAACTAAATTAGAAGAGGTACACAATCTGTTGAAAATGGTTTAATAGAATGTATGTAGTAATCCAAATGGTGCTCACATTGAACACCTACATTAGAATTTTGTTAAGATGGTTCTTGGTAGTTTTTGTTGTTGTTTTTTTATAAAATTAGTAACATATGTATTTCATAATTAAAATGTTGCAATTGTCTTTGGTTTCCATGGCATACTTAAAAAACTAAAAAAATCTCTCGGCAAGATTGATGAAATTTCTGGATTTTAATTTTTAATTTAATAGGGGATGAAGTTAGGTATAGGGAATGTTTAAGTAATTCATCCCAACATACAATTTTCTATCGAGTGGTGTAAAAAAAATCTGTAGGTGCCATTTGAAAAAAATGACTTCTTGACCATTTTTGATTGCAATATTTGAAATTTGTCTGCACCCATATGGTACAAGATGGAACCACCATTAAGATATCAGAAGTTAGTCTGGACTTCGAACTAAGTACTTTATAAATTGGTTTTCATAAATTCAAAATCGTCTGCCAGATACGAATTTTTTTGTAAGCTACCACATCGACCCTTTTTTTCACATAAATTAACATAATGTCAAAAATTGTCAAATAAGTTTACATAATAAATGTTATAAGAACTCAGAGTTGGAAGACCAATTAGACCATGTAGAAAAAATGGTACGTTTATATTTAAAATAAGAAAGTTGATACCGACTTTTCGCACACCCTGTATAGCTAGAGAGCTCAAAATATTTTAGATAGAATGAGCATGACTGATGATGACTGCCTTCCAAGTTTCAAATTTCTAATCCAACTGGAAGTTGAAAAACTTCTAATGGACGGGCTACGTGAATCACCCTGTATGTATTTTTTAAATTTTTCTTACTATTACTATTTTTATCTAACAATCTTATATTGCTTCTTGATTCCATATAATATGCTGTCTTTTATAAATTAGAAGACCCTTACCTGCAAGGTCAAATTTTAATTGTAATATACCACGACTATCTAAATTTTATGTCATTGTTTGATAGATACTTGTCAGACATACGTATAGTTTTTTCTGAATCAAAATCCATTTTTTGGGTGCTAAATTTAAGACCGCTCTTAGGGAAATTAAATTACGTAAGTGTTATGGTCAGCCGCTGCCTTCTGACGTACATAACAGGATACTTGGTGGTGTAAAATTACTGAGTAATGCTCTTTGCTTTTGTCTCGAGTATCAACCGGCGAAACATACGATATGTAAAGGTTATCTGAAAAAGTTTATCAACGACCTGCCTGAATTCCAAAAATTTTATTGTTGCCCGCTTTTGGCCTTTGAAACAGAATCAAGCTTCGTAATGTCCATTAATTATTTAGTCACGTTGCGGATACTTTGCGAAATTCCTTCTTCGCTGTTTAGCCCACGCTCAGATTTAGTTTTTCGATTTTTCATCAAAGCTGATGACGCGTGCGGGCTATTACCCAAGTATTTATTTTCGCGTTTATTCTAGACCAGCAGCCGTACATTTTATTAAGAGCACATGACGCATTCGCATCCTGCAGAAAATGTCACAGTTGTTGTAGTTAGTCAACTATCGGCCAATAATTGAAAATTTTCCGTTTCGAGATATTCCCAAATCCCAAATTGTAGCGACTCGAGTCCCATTTTCTCTGCAGTGAAATTTAGCTTTGACGCCGCTTGATTCAGTGGATTGCTGAAATTCCCCAGCGTCGGGGGCATATCACACAGGGAACCTGAAACAGTGAATTAGATAGTCGAGTTCTTGAGTGAATTCTCCCAACGCACAAACATAGCTTTGTTTACAAAACAACAATGTTTCAATACAAGTTTCACGTGTAGATAAGTCGAGAAGCGAGTCTGACAATCGTAGCATCCCAGCCAGATTATTCCATTTGTTAACACACGTCCAGCAGTCATTCAGACACTCTCCAGCCAGCCCCAACCCGGGGATCACACCTACTCGAATAATGAACCGTTGCCAGAGTGTTAATGGTACGTTCGAATAATTCAGATGATTTTATTCGATTTGAAAAGGTTTATTTTAAGGAATGACAAATGATTGTACATTATCAGACAATGACGGCGTCGTTTTCACGGAAAATGGGACCCCAATTTGGGCTTATAACGTTATACATTTTCCTAAATTAGATCATAAGTATTCTCAAGGCGAAATTAGTTCTTCATTGTGATGAATCGCTCGAACACACATTCATTTTCCCTTGACACAGCTTGATAGGGCTGAAGTCGCCTTCGTGAGATTATTCAACATTAGCTGCAACCTCCCATCATTGCAACTTCGGCACATTTTTAATTACTTACAGGAAAATGATATTAAATAAATATTGTTGCTTATTTATAACCTCAAATTAAATTTCCCGACTCTTTTATACACAACCAATAATTATTTTCGATTCCTAATTGCGCGGCAATAAAATTTTTTCTGAAAGTATTTAGATAATAAATATCGGCATTATCAATCTACATACATAAACACTGTATGATTTTAATTGAGAGTTTAACGCAAACAGTTGTTTTATAATTTACATATTAATTACATGGTTTACAAAGCATTAGCAAAAATTTTACCTTAAAAATAGAGTATGTAGTTTTCGTTTAACGTTTAACGGTTGCAATAATAAATATTACAGATATACAACAATTGTCTCTCTATGGAGTTATTCAAAATCACACAGTTTATTATATTTTTTCATGATAATAGTGAACAGAACCTCTTTGGCAATAAAAAAAAGTATTTTAATCTGAAAACACGTTGTATAAAGAAACAAATTATATCTAATTGAAAGGGCACATCAAAAAGTCGAAAACCGTCAGTTATTAAGAAATTTCTAAATTTTATTTTGCTTTACTAAGCAGTTTTCGTACAAAATTTTGAACAAATTCTGCTAACATTATAAAAGGATCAAAATTTTAAATTTCCTAAATAATAATTTAAAAATATTTTTTTTAAATAGACTACGCCATTATTATTTCAATGTGACTTCTGGTTTAGAACTTATAATTACTTTTGTATAACTTCTTATTAACAGAAACTTTAACAGAATTCGTGAGTGAGTCAAGTACCTATACATAGTATATATTTCTGAATAGAAGAAAGTTCAATATGAAGAATCTCTCATTTGGTTTTTATTTAGTTTTTTCAATAGATTTTAAAAAATAGCATATACATATTTTAAAAAAACCCAAAACGGTGGAGGAGCGTGGTGGAGATTACAATACAAAAATTCATAAATAATTAAGCAATGAAGTTAAAGAAATAGTATTTTTATCTTACATAGAGCATAATTAGCTCTTTTCAGGCAGCTAGAAACTACTTTATAACGACTCTTACTTCATATTTTATGATTGACTTTGCAGCTCTTTTTTTCATAAATTTATAAATAGTTTAAAAAGTTTTACTGCATAAATGTTTAAATAAATGTTGTATTTAATAACAAAAACGTAAATTTAACTTGTTTCCTTTGAGCAGTCTTCATAAAAATTTTAACTTTTTTTTCACACCACCGAAAAAGAGTATATGGTGAAGGAACTCAATAAAGATAACTATATAATAAAAGTCGAGAGTACCTTTCACTCCTACGCCAATGTAATGAAAATGAGGCGGTCACTTCTCGTTAAAGAAGAAATTGAAGAAAACGGAGAGTAGAGAGTAGTAAAATTTTATAGGTAAAAAGGTAAACTTAATGCAATTAATCAAGAAATTTTATTAAATGTTTACAAGGAAAATAACATTTATTTACAACGACTTAAATTTCAATAATTTTTTCTTTGTAAACCGCTTTCCTAAAAAAATTTGAACAAATTCTGGAAACTCTAGAAAAGCCATGTAAATAACGGAAAAAAATGCCGATATAACATAAAGAAACTCGTTTCCATAATAACCGTCGGTATTTGTCAATTATAACAATTATTTCTTCTCTAATTTATTAATATTATTAACATAAACGGTTGGGAAGAAAGTTTTGTATGCATCGCTGGAATAAACATCGTTAATCCCTCGAATGAAAATGCCCTCGGCTTCGCCTCGTGCATTACTTACATTCTCGTTATTAAAACCGGTGTTTATTCCCTTGATACATAAATAACTATTCTTCCCAACCCGGAATAAAGTGAAACTTAATTTTCTCATAATTGACTAAGAATGTGGTACTTTATTCCCTAGGAAGTAGAGTAAAAAAAAATACCAATATTTTTAGAATTTCATTTTTATTTATTAATATAAATGGCCAAAGGTATGTCCAAGTTGGTTTCGTTATAGTTATTTTCTCCCATTTCAATTGATATTTACTTTTAAAAGCTTTAATTGTGTGAATTGAGGTTTTTTTTCACATAAACAATAATAACCGTCAGTCAACTTCATTTAGGTAGCGGTCAATTATAACAATTTCTTCTTTAATTTATTAACTTAAGCGGTTGGAAAGAAGGTTTTGTATGCATCTCTGTTAACATCGTTAATCCCTCGAATAAAAATGCCCTCGGCTTCGCCTCGGGTATTTCTTACATTCTCGTGATTAAAATCGGTGTTTATTCTCTTGATACATAAATAACTATTCTATTCTTATTTCACAAACTTTCATACTTCATGAAATTGAAAGTCAAATAGCATTACATACATTTTTGATAAAGGATAATAAAAACAGCCATTTAACAGCATTTAACCTACTTCGGCAAATATGATGACCAGCTATATTGATAGAACTCTGTACTTAAATAATTAACAATTTAAGAACATTTTTATAAAAATCTATTTCTAAACTTCTAAAGTTAATAAATATGGATGAAATTGTCCGGCAACTAAATTGGAAAAAATATATAAATGCGGTCTTAAGAAAAATGATGATGATGATAGTGAACCGCTCGAGGCATAAGTAAACAGCTCACCCGGAATTATTCCAACGGCGTCTTCATGTAACCACGATTTTTGCGAATTAAAATCCGGTCTAATAGCTGCGTCACGTCCTCAAACTTTCCAACTTGGATATCCGGCGAGTTGTATCTGGAATTTTTATTCTGCTCGGATGGATTATCGGGTGCTAATAAGATATGATGGTGACACTAGTTTGAAGATGAATAATAAATAATGAACTTCACAGCTTCTGTTAATAAACGCTTACTCTTTTGTTCTCCCAACCTTCCACAGAAAATTAGTCAGCAGCAAACCAGCGAACATCATTCCCATCGTGTCACTATCCATACCTATTATTGCTAATTACGCAATGTAAAGTCATTCATTCTACCCAGCGACGCCGCGGGGTATTTACTGATAACCGATAGTTTCCGTTGGATTATTGAAAATTAACCCCTTTGTGCAAGCAGAAATTCATTCATTCGCCAGTCGCAAAAAGGTTAACTGTGAGATGCCTTATCACCTTTCGACTAATAATTCTTATTAAATAAACATAATTAAGAAAGTTAGTAATGTAAATGTTGACAATAAATTTATATAAATGTAGCAAAAGCTAGGAATATTGTTGCGGCGTTCTGGGAAGATGTCAGTAGAGGTTAAAGTATCAAGAGTATGAAGCAATATGCATATTGTTATTAGAAGTAAGATATCATTTTACAGGAAAGTGAAAATGTAGCTGTTGGTGTTACAGGTGTAAGTACTCTGCTGATCATCATAAGCATAGCTGTATGCATCGGGGCACCTCTCCTTGAACCAACCAGCGTAATCAACAGGCCAGTCAGCGGAGTCGCAAGTTTCAGGAGTTGAATGCTCGCCACGACAACAGTACAAGTCGGTGTTGAAAACGTTACAGGCGGCTTGACAAGAGACCAACTCCCCAGCAGCATTGAAAAGCTTCAACTCTTCAGGACATTCAGTCAAGATTGGGAAAGCACACTCGGTCTTTTGACAGCTATAAGGAGAGCCATCGCCACTTCCGCCAACAGGTTCCATCTGTAAACATCAACAGAAATAAGAACGGCCTGTAGTGATACAGAGAGAAAAATTACCGAAGCCATAGTATTGAATCCATCAACCAAAGAAATGTCGTAGAAAGAAGTCTCTCCAGGCTGTCCAAGAGTGATCTCGGTTAGAGTTGCTGGGATAGGACCTGCAGCTCCGCACTCTTCAACGCTGTAACAATCGATTCTGCCCCAGATGCGGCCGCTCCAGGGGTCCGCAACGTTTATGACCCTCTGCAAAGCTTAATGATTAAAGCGTATTTTTGCGTTTACTTATTTACCTGTTGTGCAGCTCCTAGAACAAAGGGATCTGGGTATTCAGTGCCCAAAATTTGGATAAACACATCCTGAGTCGGGGAGTTATTGATGAGGGTGAAGTCGGCTGCAAAGGCAGTTGCTGCCAAAAGCACAACGGTAAACACTTTGACGAACATTTTTCGTGATCTGATGAGGACCACAAATTGTTTTTGCTTATATAAGGCAGCGAAAGCTATTTTTGGCCCATTCTCAAGTGCTCTATTATTATTGAAAATTTAAGAGGTGCTATCTTCGATCTCATGATTTTCATGCCTCGCAGATTAACGTGCTCTTCAATTTTAAGAATGCGTAGTAATAACCAAAACCTACTTCAATTTAATTCAGTGAGAAACTAAAAATTGCTTATCAATGCAAATTTTTAATAACGTCACAGAGATCAATGCATATCTACCAACAAGTGGGCTTGTCTAGGGGTGGCTTGCAACTTGCACAGGTTTATTTTGAATCAGCAATTGGCCATAAATTAGAAACCACAGTAATGAGCTTTACAGTGCTTCATAATAATATTATAAGAATATAAGAACATAAAAAAATGAAACTGGATAAGTCTGATAACATATTACTAATGCTGCATGCTTTGTTGCTTTTATCCAAATTTTAAGACATAATATTTAGATACATAATAGACAAAAAATGCATATTTTGCTGCCATGACGTGAAGTGCTGTAAGTGCTCTTGCTAAAAAATTAAAGATTAAGCCATAAGTGGACTTTTGAGATCTTTATTTTGATTTGCTATCCGATAACAGTAAACCCGCAAAAATTTAGGACAGGCTGGATATATCTAGACATCCCATGATGTTAACGGATGCTTAAATGACTTTTTAACATGTATGGCGTGATCTGCATGCCATCACTTGACCTTCTCAAAGTTAGCAATTTTGTAATAATTTTGAGCGTACACAAAAAATTTTGTTTACAATAATCTTTTTGATTACGATACGAGAGTAACTAAAATACGATTGTTGAGTGGAAATTTTACCAACTAGCTAAATTGTTGTTCTGATAACCTGGTAGTGCACTTAGCTGAATCGATATTTAATTTCAAATTTAATTTTTCTAGTGCTTCTCTAAAGTAGACTCGACACGGCGTTTTATACTCATGCGAAGAAACTTCAGTCTAGCGACATCGGTCACTTCTTAATCCCTAATCATATATGTACGTTTAGCGTTCACATCTGTTTCAGTGCTTGAACGGTCTTTTGTTCTTATTGTCACGTATTGCCACACATGTTACATATGTTAATTTCCTCTTTATTAAGTATGTAGTTAGAGGTAACACGGCACTCGTAACCTTCTACAAGAAAAGATTTTTCTGTAATTTAAATAACTTTTAAGTTGCTCAAAATTTAATCCATAATAGAAAAACCAAATTAATATTTTTTTTACTTAACTTTATTGACACCATTTAATATAATTCGCTTTATCAATAAATGTCGTTCTTCTGTGTCTATAACTTATATAACTGATATACCTAACAACAACAACCTAATTTTTATGGTCCCTTGGCCATCATTAGACACGATATCTACCTACTGTATTTGATTAGTTGCAATACAATTTTTTGCTCCATCATAATTATGTAATCTAAATTGTTATGAACTAGAAGAAAAAAGTAAAAATGTTGAGTTCAAGGTTTATCTAAATATTAGATATTTACCATTAATAACAACTTTACACTTTTATTTCAGGTCATTAGAATTATAAATGTATGTTGTAGGCCAGTGAGTAGGTAAAAAATTTAACAAAAATTCTAACATTTTTTAAACTTTGCCGTGTAATGTGTAACGAATTGAAACGGAACTATAAAATTTTGCAACTCGATTAAAGGTCGGCATCATTGTGACAATCGGAAAAATTTAAATTATAAGCGATATCTCGACGAAAAAAATTATAACATTGTTGCAAACTCGATAGAGTTTTTATTACAATATTCAAAATGCACAGCGAAATTTGCAAGAACTTATGAATTCGGCATAATAATTAATTATCATTAATAAACATTTACGAATGCAGTCATTTGCAATTGACATCTACACACTTTACGTTTCTTTCGAATCGTTTTTACGTAAATAACTATTGATTTTGTTATAAATTATAAAAAATGGACCATGCCGTCACCGAATAGAGTTGCAAATTTACAGAGTCTTGTAAGGCGATTTTAGCAAGTTGATTGTAGTTTTGCAAGCATGTTAATATTTTTGCTGGAAAATTAGATGAAAAAATGTTATTAATGATAATTAATTATTATGCCTAATTCACAAGTTGCTGCAAATTTCGCTGTGTATTTTGAATATTGTAATAAAAACTATCAAGTTTGCAACAATGTTAGAATTTTTGTTAAATTTTTTAGTTATCATGTCTCTATTCACTGGCCTGTTGTATCAAGATAAATAAATATTTTAGGACTCACCTACAGTATTGATTATTATTTGCCTCTTAAAAATAATACAAAAGATTTTTTAATTAATTAATTTTTTTAATTGTATTAACTTATTTTACTCTAATGTTAATTCAGTATTTTTTGCATCTTCATATTTCCAGTATTTAATTTCATAGGTCGCAGGATCTTATTTATGATTGCTATATCTTTACTCGTGGGTGTTGTGTTAATTAAGGAAGCAAGGATCACTTTCCAAGTTAATATACAACTAAGACCGACCTAAGCCGACTTGGAACCTCTGACCGGGGTTGTCTTAACTCTCATCACTCCCTGACCGTAATCAACATTATCTGATAGTTTTGCTCGGTTTTGCTTCATGCAATAAGTTTGAAAATGCTAAAAAGTCTTATATAATACAGTAGTAATATTTATGGCAATTGTGCGAAACGACAATATACATATAACTTTTTATATTTTTGAATTAATTTTGAAAAGAAAATATTTACGATCTTAGTTATGTACAATTTGGTCTCGTTAAGGATAATTCAGTCAAAAAGTGAATCACGCGTGTTTCGCGAGTGCAAAGATTAAACAGGAGATTAGATAACTTACACATATTTTATTAAATGCGATGTCAAGTAAATAATCGGTTGATTTTAAAGGTTGATTAAAAGTTTAATAATAGATGCTAAATTGTTAACAAATTAAGAAATCTCAGTTAGTACAGAATTAAATTTTGCCAGATACATAAGCTTGAAGCTGCCCTTTTAGCTTTGTAGACTTATTTAAATAAACCCTTAGATAATGCAACAAGACATTTGGCTTGCAATTAGTTTTTCAGCGTCTCCAATTTCAGCAACGTCCGGAAAAATAAAGTCATCTCCCGGTAAAATAATTGTTCGTTCAGGACTTGTGCTTTTTAAAATTTGTTTCTTTCTAACTAATTTTCCCCAGTTTCATTATTACACGTTGCCCTTCCCCCGGCTTCTTTTTAAGCTCGATTTCGTAATATCTCTTAAAATGCCGCTTTCCCGTACAATTACATGGAATTATCCCCGACCTGACGGAATATTTTTTTGCGTCCCCCGCTACTTCGAAGAGCACTGACTTTCTGCGATTTAAATTTACTCTTTTAACAAAAAAATTAAATTCGACCAAATTAAACGCCGAGACAAAAAGACAACCGATTTAGATATTTGTGGTTATTGTTTCTAATTTGTTAGCAAATATAAATAAAAAGTTGTTAGTCACATTATTGAATTTATCAGGAACCGCCCGTGGTTATTTTTAATGACAGTTCAGTGTCCATATTGGAAAATAATTTTATTTGGGGCACACCTGGGTTCTAGATTGCGATCCACAATTGGGGGGAGGGTGTCTGTTATCCTGCTGCTAAGGGACTTCTCCGGTAATGTACCGATGCGCGGAAACGGTCTTGATGAAAGACGGCAAAACCGGAAGTAGGTCGACTTAAGGGACGTCTCGGCCGGGTCAAGGCTGTCGCTTCTTCGAAAATATTGCACATGCCAATGAAATTATTAAGACGTTCAATTTATAACAATACCTGTAGGTCGCTATCCGCGCATTTGATTAATAAACGCGGTTCTATTTAATTAACTTGCGCAGAGCCAACCATTAACCTTTCAGTTAAGACCTGCCAAAATCATCTGTCCACGGCTCTAATTAAGAATCTCATTCTCCTTTATAAAGTGCAAGTCGAGTTTTGGTGCGACGTCAACCTCGCGGCGCATCTCCACCAAAAGCCAAACTGGATTGCATGTTATTTGATTTAGCTACCTTTATGCTGCAGCAAATTTGTAAACAAAATTTCCGTCGAATCCTCCGCGATCTTGCAGAAATAGAAACAACGCTCGGTTGAACATTAACGCCACCTATTTAACCAGGTTTCCTGAGGTGAGGAACGTCGTGTTGATTGTCAAGATGCTAGTACTCTGATAAATACCAATTTGCCAACATAAAATGAAATGTGTGGTTTTTATGTAGAAACGCATGACAAATTTCCTGCTGTCAATTTTCGGCAAAATCAGCCGACGTTGTAGGTGGGAAAATTTAAATAAACTACCTGCTCACCCAATCGCGTTCCAGCGGGAGTAATTTTCGAGTCAGCAGGAACACGAAATAAGCTGTCGCATACTTAATCATATTGAAAAGAGATGGAAAATACTAATACAAACGTTGAAACCCCCCGAAATATAATTATTTGCTTTCTTTGATATTGAAATATGTAATTCAGCTGACTTGCAACGACCATATTCCCAATTACTGGTAATCATGGAACTTTATACCTGCAACATTAATATTTGAAGTACAAGAAAATTATTTTGCAAGTATTTAAGATTCTTTCACGTAATAATTATGAAAGTTGTAGATTAAAGTATGTTTGTTATCTCCTCTTAGTTGTCGAAAAGATTATTTGATTATAGCTATAACGCTTGATGAACTTAAAATTGCTTCTATATAATTTGAAAGGCGTTAGCAGCACATGTCCAATGACGGAAACGGAAACTAAAATCAACAAATTTCAAACAGGCACATAATAATTTCCATACCTATATCTTTGAGTAAAATTTTTAATTTCTATCTTGTGATCACCATACAGTCATACAGTATTAATACTACTTCTATACAATGAAAAGAAAATATAGTCGATTCAATGCATAATTAAATCATTTTAGCACCAGAGAAGGAATAATGTTTATTTTAAATATACTTTTACTGTACTTAAAAATTTCACAAAGACCCTGAACTGCTTTACTCAACGACACGATATTTAGAGAAAGGTGTCGGAAATTATTAACATTTCTCCTTTATATAAACTATTTATGATTCAAAGAGAGCATTTTTAATGTTGCCGGATTTTCCAAGCTTCATGCTATAAAACGTAATAATGACGCATTTTTATGGGTTTATAAAACCATTTAGTACCAGTATTACAATGTTGTGAAGGTAATTATTAAATGTCTCGATGTTGCTTCGATTCGGATAATTAGAAAATATATTAATTTCAGCATATTATAAAAAAATATTGTTGTATAGCTTAAGCACCAAATTATTACATTTAATTAAACTTAAGAAAAATATACAAAATACGTACAATACAGACAATCAGTAAAATATAATCTATTTATATTGTGTCCTCAAAGTTTATCTTTAACTAACTTTTTGAGAAAAATGTGATGCACTCGTATTTTCAAATAGAACTTGACGGTTTTGCTAATAATCTGATCTTAGTGGTCGTTCTAGACTTGGAAATGTATGGAAAATACTCCCATGATTACGACATGACCATTTAGTAGTCACTGGATGGTTTTTACCTATAACTAAATTCTCTTCAATGTGATGAAATTAATTTTAATCTACCAATAGGTAAAACTCGTATGTTACCTTTAAATGTCAATGTGAATAATTATTCAAATTATTCAGAACTTTGTTGAAGCTCCTGGTTCAAACTTTTGTAAGAATTAGTGAAAATTTATCATAAAAATTTCTACATAAATAATATTTTACGTTAATAGCATAGATTTGTGTCATAATTAAATTGTGAAAATAGTAATTTAATTTATTTTAAACAAAAACATGGTTTTATTTTGCCATTTAAAGTAGTTTTTTTATGATATTTTTAAAGTACTGGACAATCTTTAAAAAGTTAACAAATGAGAAGAAGATAAATATAAATATTCATAAAAAATTAACAAATAAGATTTCAAAAATTAAAAATTTTCTATAAAAAAAATGATTAGTTCTTTCTAGTCAACTCAAAAAATATTTCAGCAATAAATTTACTTCAGAATTTACGATTTTTATTCGTAGCTTATACCAACTTAAAAAAAACTTTACAATTTGTTGGACAAATATCTAATTATAATATAACAAATTATTAATAAAGTTGTGATTGTTGCTTATTATGTTCTCTTATGCATTTTTCCTAAACTATACAAAGGAAAGAGTCAGGTAAAAAATTTAATAATTCATTAAAAATTAACAAAAAATATAATTTTAATTAACCTTTTTCATACGAGTAAAAAACTTTTTAGAACCACCTCCTGTTCAGAGCTTTTTTGTACGCTTTTATCCACACAAGAGAGAGTCTAGCAATGAGTCAAACATTTTTGCTTCATTGTCCAAAAATTAAACTTTAGCAAATTTTGCAGTCTACCGTACTGCGTGTAGAGGCATTAGTAGAACCATTTAAGATTACTGCTCGAATAATTTCCAAATTAAGCAATTTCCAACGATTATTGCTGCAATCTCTATCTAATATTTTACTATCTTGACCGAACATTTGGATACCTATCAACTTATGCTTTATTACAGTCTTAAAACATTTATACAGTTTCTGAGCCACAGGGATATTATTCGTTAAGTTCCGAAAAATCCGCGCTATAATTTATGTAATACTATTCTTTATGCTAGCAGCGAATCCCGTTGTCTTATCTTCGATTTACGGGGAGATGAATGAGAGGGTAGTAAGCTCGTTGCGACGAAGCGAATAAGAAATTCGTATGAGTCGGCGAAAAGCCGTCCATAGGAGTATCAGCAGGACTGGAAGCCGTATCGCGCCACCCTCAACGTTTCTAGCCGGGAAAATGAAGTCGTCGCAAGGACCCGGCCTGGTTAGGATGCGGAAGCGCAAAACCCCCGATTCTATTTTTAGCTCGCATAAAGCTTTCTCTCACCCTTGGGTCCGAAGCGTGCCGAGCTGAAACGAAGCCGTGATTACGTCATGCTATAATATTTCTCCTGGACGTTGTAAATCCAGCTACCTATACTATAAATCCTGAAGGTCCTGCGAGCATCTTGCCGTCCTGTTCCTTCCTTAACGGGACAGGAAACGACAAAACCACCTACGTGTGCATGCACGGACGAATTAAATACTTAAAAGTTTCGGGGGTTGTTTTATTGTGACATTTATTTTTGTGTAAGTTCTCCATTGTTTATGGGAAGTAAAAGATGGGAATCATAACATCGCAGGGCCGTAAAGACAACGAGATGGCTCATCTCGGGCTCATTACGTTCTTGAATAAATTTCGACAAGAAACGCGGCTATTTTATTACTTCATCCTAAACAAGGCAGGTGCTCGCCTCTGTTCAATTATTATTGATTCGAAAAGCCAGGTTAATTAACGTGTCGCATCGTTGTGAAAAATGTCCAAAGCAAATGGAACTGGTAAATTTGACAGGTAGGAAAATACAAATTAGTCCAAGAGGAAAATCGTGTGGGTTCGGCCGTTTTTTCGACAATTATTTTCGGTTATTATGATCAAACGCAAATTACTTTAGAACGACAAATATTAATCGTTGTATTCGAATTCCTCTAAACTCTGACCCTAAAAGAGGTATGAAAGGGAAATACGGAAAATTCCCAGCCAGGATTCAAAGCGCATAAATATTCAATTGAATTTTTAGGCATTGATGTTTTTTTAAAAATATCACGTCTCAATAAACTTCGTAATAAATCAAGAAAAATATTTGCTTTATACGTGTATCTCATTTTCATCAATCTTCTGTTACACGCTCCACCTTCAAAAAGTACAATGCTGCGAAGATGCATGGCAGTTGTAACGTTACTCCATAAAAATGGTCAGTTGCAGCAAGCAAAATGGCCAAACAAAAAATAATTTAAGCTATAAAACCATTTTAAGGAGAAATAGTTATGTGAAGGAATGCTTTCAACAAATTTAAGTAACGAATATTTGCCACTAAAAGTTAGAATCAAGCGATTCTGCTTAACTAGTGATAAGGCTAATTTTCAGCGTGTCAAGACCTATTCCAGGAGCCGATCTCCGAGCCGGGATTTGCGTAGGGCCATAATTAAAGGGAATTGGGTCAATCTTTGCTCGATTACACCAACGAGTAATCCTGCGAGCTTCCAACAAACCGTACCTACTTTTGTGCAAACATCATTTAAAGCAACTGAAACGTAAAAATAATAACAGAGGACGAGAGAGCCTGAAACGAACGGAGCCGGTTTAATTTGTTTGTTGATCGTGGGTTTTCCAAAGTAATTTGGGCCCACTCGCGTCTATTTAAGAAAAAATCAAATGCTACTGTATCTTCATTCGAAAAGCGAAATGCAAAGCGAGCGGGGGGTAGCTGATTAATTCTGAAAAGCTACAGGTTGCAGTGCACAGTCGCTTCAACCTGTTTAATTTAAAAGTGTAATTTGACTAGGGATTTGATTGGATCACGAGGCACTTAATGTGGGAGTCACGGACATGGGCATGGGAAATTTTCAAGTCATTGCGAAAAGAGGGAAAATTGCTTTAGCGCTTATTCGGGGATGTCTAACTTAATTATAATACATTCTGTTCAAAGTAAGAGGTTCTTAAACATAATCTACGCCACTAGAATAGAGATTTAATGCCGGCAGGTATTCCTAATTGCATTTCTGAAAGATCCTCCAAAGACGCTTTTAAAAAATACCCCGACTAAGCTTGAAGGATTTTTCAGATTATTACTCATCCCTCTTATATTCATTTACTTTATTCGGGGTTAAAAAAAATGTATTTTATCCAATTAGTCAATTTTCTCGTGGTTAACGGCAACTGGCGCGCTCATTTGAGCTGTAATAGAACTAGTAGAGTTATTACTTGATGATTATTGTAATTCCACAGAAGCTGGTAATCACTCGTCTGTTTACTAACTATTATTGTGTGTTAGCGTTATTCCGTGGATAGAATGAAAGCAGGTTTTGGATCTAACCAGATCATCTTTTAACGTGTTACGCAATTCTGCAGGGAAATCAAATTCTTTATATCTACCTGCGTTTGATGTCCGGGATCACAACGACGCACTCAACAAACCACCAATTAGGTATAGCAATTTGCCCTACTACCTTAGCGTTTTTCTGAAGACTTCAAAACCTTAACAATTATTATTAAAGAAACAAGAATATTATGCGCTATTTGAGTCATAATTAAATTGTGAAAAAATAGTATTTAATTTTTTTTTAATCCTTGCTACATCTAGTTGATATCTAACAAACACTATAGAGACCAACAAACATTTACTTACTCTTTTTGAACAAATTCGAGTCTTCTGTAAACCAATTAATCAGTTGCCAATTATCTTTATGCAACCTCTTACAACTTCTTCGTAACGACAAAGTTTGTCATGTAAAATTTTCAATTGTTGTTGTCCAAGATTTGCCATATCTATTTATTTTTATTTAAATGTTTGGAAAACCTAGGAAGCCAAGCGACCCCTCTAAAATCTAATCTAATCTATGTAAATGTTTGGTGCACAATTATCTATATTTTTTTAAACTAATCTTTTTTTGTAAGTAGATAAAGAATTTAATTTTTTGAAGAAGCTTCTGATAAGGTGGTTCGATCTGAAGGCCTCTTCTGCGGTAGCAATTAGCCGGACGCAGCTGATAAAGTTCCCGGATGATCCGCAGCCGCATGCCCCAGAGGGTTTAGTAAACTAACATTATACAAATAATAATTAATTAGAGACGATCCGCGACTAACATTAAACACAAAGCAACTCCGGTTTATTGAGTCAGAAACACACAGTTAACGTTGTTCGAAATTACGTCCAAGATCTCAAACTGCGTTCGAGAGGGTTGGCAAAATAGCTGCAAATAGCTGGAGACCTGATTAAAACATGTCTTCGCAAAAAACTTAATGGACACCTGGTCCTTTCATTGCTCTTTCACTAAGTTAAATTAAGGCGGGAGGGTATCCATTGCAGTCAGCATTACCAGGAAACCACCGACACGCGATTGCCTTAAACCCACCTGACTTTCTGTGTTGGCATTTTATTACTCACCCCTCGAGACTGTTCTCGAATTATTAACCCCAAGAAGGACATTTCCACATCGATATTCTAATATTATTCACGGTCTGTTTACAGTGGCTCGTGAATAATCGGGCCTATTTTTAATCACGCCGTTATGAATGAATTACTGAAATTTTTCAACCACTTCTCCCATTAACAAAATTTCCAACCAAAACAAACAATATAAATCTCCAATGTAATAATATTTAATGTTACTGCGCCCTCAATAACCGTTAAAAATTAATGTCGTGACCAGTGCGGTAGAGGCGTGGATAACCCTTTACTGCATTAAATTTTGATATATCTTCACTCTAAAAGTAGCACGTGCACTTTACATAACTAGCAAAACTTCTGATTTCTTGTCTTCATCTACATACAAATACAGAAAAATATTTTTTAAATAACTTAGAAATAGAGTTTGTAACAATTACGGGTTGTATAATAATATATCCCTAGACTGGACTAATCCAGGGTAGATTAGAAAAGTTTCTAACAAATTCTGTCTCTAGAGGACAAGTATTTATTTAAGACAAGGCTGCTAAATTTATATATTTATCTGGGGACCTCTTGTTGCAGCAGAGAAACTTCAGACACGGACTCGGCCTGTAGTTGCTGAAAAAAAAAATTTACTTGAAGCGAAATAAAAAAATTTTGCAACGGCTTTTTTTTTTAATTGTTTATTATAATTCGCGGCACTTATCTGTTTAAGGGTTAACTTATAACTTGATATACCTACTTTCCGTGGATAAGTCCCTGTAAGTGGAGCTATGCTCGGTACCAATGAGCCAAAGGACCAAGAAGAGTACTACAGTTAAATTGTTATTAAAGTACTAATTAACGCCAGTAACCAGAGACTGGAACAGTAATTACTATAGATCTGTGCGTATTTTAATTATTATAATAAATAAATAAAGCGCAACGTAGGCAACTTAATATACACCAACTGTAAATGTTGGAAAAAATAGACTGAACAAACTTCAACAAATCAGTGTTGGGCCAAAAAATAAAAGATTGTACACAAAAGACACCATCTGCGTAGGTGTTAAGTCACTGTTAATTTTTTTTCACTTCATTAAAATTTTAAACCAATTATGCAAAATACTTAATTCGCATATTAAATTATTTTTTAAAATTCCCGTAGAAGATTATACATAATCAATGTGTTGAACCAATTATTTTGCTTTTATTTTTCAACTTTATGTGACCGTGCCCGCACATTTTAGAGCAAGAATCGTTATGAGAATACTATTCAGAAGTACGATAAATGTCTATTTTAATTTTTATTATTGTTGAAAGCCACTAAATTATTTTGCCGAATACTTAATCGATATTAACTTGAAGTTGTTGCATTGAGGGATGCTGAATAATACGTTCTCCGGATCCGCCAAAAATGTATATTACCAAATAAGAAAAACTTAATTAATCGTGATCATGCAGCTATTAGGGGTTATCGATAAGTCTGATCAGCAAATTAACCTCAATTCTCCATATAAAAACACGGGCCACCCGCTTTAGCTTGGCTTCAAGTCTCTATTAACTTTGCAGAAATCCATCACTTAAAATTCCCGTAAATCTGTAGATCAGCCGAACACCTAGTTAAGTAGTTAATATTAAATTGGGTCCGTACGTGCTATTGTAATTGTTTCGATGGTATGATTGATGTTCGGTACGTGCACCTCTAATTCAAGTAATAGACCAGGCAAAGCTGTCCAGTTGAAGCGCTGTATTTAGCCGGATTCAGCAATCTAAATGCAAATCCTCACTCACGTACGTACATCTGGCGCGTTATTCTTGGACATTGAGCGCGATAAGAAGTCCTTTTGATTTAGTCCTCGCTCCATTACACCGGAATCTCCGTGATACTGCTTGTTGCCGCACAATATGGCGTATGGATAAACCGATTTTTTCCTTTTGTGCCATTTAAACCAGGGATTTACGTTTAAGCCTAAGCAACAAGTTTTGCTTGATTATAATGTTTTATTTAAAGGCCCGTAGCCCGCTCTATTATCCTTTCAACATGACACCGCCGGTGCGCCCAGGAAAACTGGGTGTTCCTGCGGGGATTTCCCGGCTGCAGACGAACTCCACCCCTAGGTGCATAATTAAATTGTTGACTGAGCTTTATTAATTTAATAAACTTGCATGAGCGTGGGTGAGTCTTGGTTTAGATGGCCCAATGTGCGACGGCTCCAGATTCACTCGATACTATGGCTCGGCGTGGGCATCTTTATTGATATTGCTTTGCGGATGGGCCGCCATTTGAATCATTCTAGTTGTTTTTATAGAATGATTTATAGCAACTTGAGTACGCTACGGACGTATCGACGAATATCCGTTAATGGACAACCAGAGAGTCGTCGTAGAATTTACATGACCCTTTACCCTTTTCACATTTGAAAAATTGCAAAGAACAGGCTAGATAAGAGCAAAACAATACCTGGGGCGCCCCAGAACCACTGTTATTTTTACAGTTAAGACCGCCGTTCTTATTAACGGTGATTCAGGTGACCAACTTGGAAAGATAAATAACCCGTTAATAATTTTAGGGAACAAATATAATGTGCACCAAATTAAACCATACATCACTGTCCACCAGAAAATTTAATGAGCATCAAAAAATCTAAATAAAACCCAATTTATTATACATCAGAAAATGAGAACATCACCACTAAAATAACTATGCTGCGTATTGTTTTACCATTGCTTACATTTTAAATTCTATATGTCTATCAATTTTACTAAATGTTTACCAAATTTAGAACGCTCAAGTTACGCGTCCATGCTGTATACCGGGTGTTTCAACGAGAACCGCCGGTGCCAAATTGCGTATTTCTAATGGAGTTAAAAATTTCAAATTTGGCAGAAATAAACTATAATTAATGTACTACAAGATGACATTATCGTTTTTTTCTTTTTTTAAACGGTGTGACTTTTCACTTTCGATTGCGATTTTATATCGAAATATTTACTTCATCTCTTTGATTTTCTTCAAGCTCATGATCACGACCTCCAAGATTGATAACGAATAATTAAAATATTTTTATATCAAACCATTATTGAATTACATGGGTTTTTAAATTTTAGCCCTCGGGAGATTTTTAGTTGACAGTTTTGTGGTTGTTTTTGCGGTCAACCACATTAGATTTTATGATGGGGTCTGACTGCAAAAATCTTTGGGTAGGTTTAAGTCATAAATAACCCAACCGTTTAGGTGGTCATTGTGATAAAATTTGCCTGCTTCAGTAAAGCAGTCGTGTCATAAATTCGTCAAAATCCCGCGAACTTCTTAAAAACACAATTAGCGATAATTCCACTACAAATTTTAAATTTTTAACAACAGGAACGTACACCTGGCGGTATTACGAACATAATAATAATAAAAAAATTTATTGAAAATTTCTGAAAAAGTACATTATGGCGTCCCGACGGCGCATAAAATTAATTATGGACCAACCAATAATTCCACATTGTAGCGCATTCATTAAAGTTTATTTCTGCCAAATTTCAAATTTTTAACTCAATTAGAAATACGCAAAAAGGCACCGGCGGTTCTCGTTGAAACACCCGGTATAATAAATATGCGCGTTATCCATTTATATTCACTGTTTCTCAAAAAAACTATTTGTGCGTCAAATAATTATTCTATTACTCCAAAAATGAACTATGCTCGCGCATCTCTCCTTGCCGCTTGCGCTTCCAGACAAGAGGCACTCGAAAAAAGTTTTGTACAAGGTCAGTTCAGGGCACTGTAATTTTTTTTTAAAAGCACAGTTAGAAATTGCCACTAAAGGAAGTTTTACGTTTTACCTAATGCAAGCTAATTACAGCAAAGCATTTATTATATTATGGAAATCAATATATTTTTTTGTGCAAACCACTTCTATTTTTACTCTTATTTTCCTTACCCTAGCACCTCTACATCTATAATTTCGCATAAAATTATTTACCATTTGCACAATATTTTATTGCTTGTGTATTTTTGATCAACAAATAGTATTTTTAACTGCTGAATAATATAAGATTGTCGAAAATTAAATATCTGGGTATTATGTTAGAATTAAATGCGGAATAAAAATTGGTGAACATTTAGTATTTATGGTCAACAAAAGTTATTTTGGCGAACAAAATATATAAGAGGCCAGCATTATGTAAATATTTGGTTGTCGCTTTAAGATTATGTATTTTCTTAATTTTGGTGAGCATTTAGTATTTTTGGAAAATGAAAGTATTTTTTTGTATAAAAATATTGGGTAAATTTGGTAGACTATTAAATACGATCTATAATTTTACACCATCACCAATTTATCTAAAAGACGCTTTCATTCCCTAAAAAGTGCAACTTATTTTAAAATACGACGCATTTGATTGTTTCTGTGGGTTACAGCGTTTACAGCGAGATCAATCGCGCTGCTTGGTAAAGTCTGAGGTAACTATTAGTAGAAGTTATTATTCCACCAGGACTAGAGACGTTTCACTTTATTAAAGGTGCAAGGTAGAGCTCTAGTTAGAAGTAAATCTCCTGAATCTGATCCATGATTGTTGAACTACGTCTGAGAATCTTTTTTCGATTGAAAACTTTGATGACTACAATAGGTAAAATCTTTTTTAACATCACTTGGAAAATTGCGAAGTGTGGTTGTGCTGGATGTAAAAAGCTTGCAATAGGGTCCGCAGCCCAATTAATTTCTGCGACATAACAATGATCCCCATTGAACGACTGATGGAACTTTGGTAGGGTCCGTGATGGGTGAGGGATAAAGGTACCTGAATGGCGTTATGTAAATGGCGCATTTAGTTATTAAATTGCGTATTGTCCCCGCCGTTAATTTTGTTGGTAGAGAATACTTTAAGGTACACGCCACCCCTCAGAAATGCCACATCAAGCCGCGACTTTATAAATACTTAAAATTGACCAATGAAAGGTCGAATCTTAGGTCATTGAAATTTAATATTTATTAAATGGAGTGCTTCAACGTTTTTGTGGGTAATTTCGAAGCAGTCGCTGCTCAAAATATCAAAGAGAGCTGTTGGAAGCAAATATCTGATTAATTATGCACATTCTCGGATGTCTTGCGCCCCTGACGGCATCTAAGATATTAATCAATTATTTGGGAGCCGGCGTAACATATCCCCATGTAAAACCAATTCAGCTTAACGTGTTATTCCATAAAGCCTGTGATTTTCTAGCAACTAACTTACCACAAACTCGGAGCTACAAGTTGCATCTGAGAGCGAAAGGCGGAAAATTATTTCAAGTTCATTAATAATATTTTAGATGTTTGCGCCCCAACACTCTACACGTTATTTCTAGTTTGATCAACTAAAATTAGGTTGCTTAATTGAAAAAAAGTAACCACTGTAGATTAGATTGAAAATAAATTTCATACTTATGAGGGCATAAAGTCATCATGTCATAGAAGGCTTTGTAACTGGGCACTCAAAAACCTATTGCTTAATTAATAAAATTAAATTAATGAAATAATTAGTTGCTGCCCGCTACTCCTACTCCGCAATTGTTGAAGACTTATTATTATTAATAATTATAATAACACAAGTTAGTCCTGTTATAGTCATATGCACCAATCAGTTGGGTCTTTTAATTACAGTAGTGCAAGAGAATCCCATAATCTTATTTTCTGAAACAATTAATGGCGTGATGTAAGTTCGTTGTGAGTTTGCGAAACGTTGCATACTGCCCGTCTCGGATGTCACAAATCCTACAATAACAAGGTTGACTTCAGTTGCTAAATAAGTTTGCAGAGTCGGTAGGTAAATATCGGATTAAATCTTGTCTGTCCAATCTCAAGTGGTGAGTTATTGAATCTTCAGCAGGATGTCTCTCGATTAAATTACAACCCCCAGAGCGCATCCTTATGGAGCAGTGCAACAGTGAATATTCTATTTAGCCGCAATGTGACTGGCATATTCAATATCTGCAGAACGTAATTCTAGTACCCAGCCCCGACTTAGTTCGAGTATGATAACGTGTTTATTTATTAAATTGAGTGCGCGATGACGGCACCCCCACCATGGTCCTCCCTTATTTATGCCCATCCAGGGGTTTGCAGCTCGTAAACGCCCCAGTCCCCAACTATGGTTGAGTTAAAACAAGGATTATGGCGCAGTAAGCATCCATGTAATGCTGAAAACTGCGTCAGAATGAATAATGGCCCTCTTCACCGTCGAGGACGTACTGCGATTGTTCCGTCGTTGCTTTTATGCAGATTAAAATTGACTAACCAAAATTTTGAGCATCATGTTAACGACGGCAAAGACTTGGTAACGTTATGTAGAAAAAGTTTTATTCAGGGCTTAATATTGCGTTGGCCTTTACTTGTATTTAACGGCCTGCTCTAATGAATACATTTTTTATGTAGATGTGGAATTTTATGGACTTTTAGCCATTATCAACAAAATTCCGCTGATTAAAAAACGTAGTCTACACAACGGGATTTGACCTCATGTTTCATCTGCTTTTTACACCATGTCCCAGCCACTGTTATGACGAACGTTATGGATGAGATGAGGGGTGGATTTTCAAACGTCCAGTTTTCCTGCTGTTTCCGAGTTTCTTGAAGTGGTTGACATAGGTTTTATAATTTTACCTCAAGGCCAGGAACCTGTTGAGGTCCAGCTAGTCCGGCTCTGAGTCGGGCAATGGGGTTAAAAATTTCGAGGAGCACAATTCGGGCGGAAGGAAGTGGCCAAGTACTGAGGCTATGATGTGCGAACATCTGGATGGACGTTACGGGTGGCAAAGTGGTCGAGTTTATTAACAAAATCGCTAGCAGCATCATAAACAGGAGATGAAAGGCGCAATAAATATGGACGTGCTTGGATTGGTTTCTGTGCGGAAGAGGAGTTATGTGGGTGTTTTCTAATTACCCGTGCACACAGACGCATTTAAATCTTGTTAATTCGGCGGGTATGAGCAATTTACCTGGTCCATAATTGCGCACATCCGGGCAGGAGAACAAACTCCCGCCAGCATCGGAGCGGATTCCGGGAGGCGCCGTTCTAAGTACAGCGGCCCTAATAATTGTCGGACGAAAATGAATATTAACGGCCGTTGGTGTTGGCGTAACGACGATGTTGATGCAAAAATGATAGTGTTGTTGGTGGTGCACCGAGGATCCATCAACCTAGTTGTGAGTTGTATCATCCCACGCGTCGAAATCCGGCGACTTTGGAACACAACTCGAGTACTAAATCACCCGAAACTACACTCTCAAGCCCACCCTCGCCGCGAGACGCCATTCTGTGCGTCAGCGGATAGCCCGGAATAATGCCGCCGTCGAATTTGCGCTGGCCCCGCGCAAATACTTAAAAAAATAAGTGTTTTCGTGGGGGCCTTCAAGAGCGCAATGATTTCAACTTTTCTCATTACGCCACCAGGACTTGAATTAAGAATGCCCTTACAACAACCCTTAATTGAAAAAAAAATAATTTAGGACCCCACAAATACCTTTGTTTATTACGTTGTGGGGCACACGAAAATTATCTGGTGATCGAGATTTGCAATTAACGCTTCGCCCACTGGATGCATTTTAGAGCGAGTTACGTTGTAATGAAACTAATTAAGTTTAACCGACAGACGTAAACCGAAGCGCACTTAGAGCATTGTTCAAGTGAGTAAACGTGCGTCATTCCCTCATACGTAATTTTGACCTATTTTCACCTGAAACTCCTTTTTAATTTATTGTTCTCGAGACAGAACCAGGACACGAAGGGGTTATCCACAAAAGTTCACGTTGTTCTGTTTAAGAAAGGACGGCGGGCTGGTGACCACCTAGCCTTAAAAGTAATGATGTAACAAAATATTTCATTCTTGATGAACTTGACTTGCAAAAGTTAACAATTTAGATTGGTTATGTCTTAAAGTGGAGGCTTGAATATTTTTTGGGAACAAATATAACGTACACCAAATTAAAGCATACATTCCTCGCACTGTCCACCAGAAGATTTAATGAGCATCAAAAAATCTAAATAAAACCCAAAGTATTATACATCAGAAAATAAGAACATCACCACTAAAATAATTATGCTGCGTATTGTTTTACCATTGCTTACATTTTAAATTCTAAATGTCTATCAATTTTACTAAATGTTCAACAAATTTAGAACGCTCAAGTTGCGCGTCCGTGCTGTACATAATAAATATTTGCGCCTTCCATTTATATTTAGTGTTTCTCAAAAAAACTATTTGTGCGTCAAATAATTATTCTATTACTCCAAAAATGAAATATGCTTGCGCATCTCTTCTTGTCGCTTGCGCTTCCAGACAAGAGGCACGCGAAAAAAGTTTTGTACAAGGTCAGTTTAGGGCCCTGTAATTTTTTTTTAAAAGCACGATTAGAAATAAGCACTAAAATAAGTTTTACGTTTTACATAATGCAAGCCAATTAGAACAAAGCATTTATACACTGCTCAAAAGAATTAGGGGAACACTTCTTGTTGATCCCATAATTTTTAAAATAGGAACGGCATTAAAGTAAACTTTCAAAATTCTGAAAGATACGCATTTCTTCATGAGAAAGTGGCTTCAGCAACATTCAACAAATCTGTTACTCTAAAGACTTAAATTAAAAACGGAAAAAGCAACAAAAATTAAAATGAATCTGCTAAGATTTCACACATAAAACAATGCTCCATTAGCCCCCATTTTAAAATCAATAACATGTGTGTCCTCCACCAGCAACAATAATCGCCTGGCATCTACGAGACATACCCCTGATTATTCTTTTTAAATCTTCTTGAGGAATTTTCTCCTATTCTTTGATTGTTGCTTCTTCTAGCTGCTGAAGAGTTGGAGGTGCGTTAAGACGCCTGCAAATGGTTGTTTCTAGCTTATTCCATACTGGCTCTATTAGCTTTAGGTCAGGACTCATTGCTGGTCATGCCATGGTTTTAATATGCAGGTCTTAAAGAAGTCCATAATAATGCGTGCAGTATAAAGTCTCGCATTATCCTGCATTAAAATGAAATTTGGAACCAAACCATATGCAGCAGGCACAACATGATCTCCTAGCACTATATCGATGCAATTCTGAGCATTTAGATTTCCGCGGATTACCACAAGATCAGCTCTTCCGTTAAGACTGATTCCCCTTCAAACCATAACAGAACCTACTCCAAATTTTTGAACTTTGCATATCGCAGACTGGGAATAAAGTTTACCTGGACGTCTGTACTTACGTACTCAATCTTCACAACGTGTGAGACGGAACTTTGACTCGTCAGTAAAGAGTATAGGTCTGCGATGTCAAAGTTGAAAATTAACGTGTTTACGGACAAAATTTAAACGGTATCTTTTGTGCCGCCGGGTCAAGATTGCTTTTTGCACGGGTCTTCTGGACCTGACGTCCAGAAGACTGGCTTCTCTAAATCGGTTTCTTATGGTTTGACCTGAAACTTCCAGTCTGTGAGTCATCCTGAGTGAATTTTTGTTATCTTTTGCTGTTGAGATGCGATTACGCATGGAAGAAAGGACTAAAAATCGGTCTTGATTTGAAGTAGTTTTTCTCATACAACCTTGTCCGTGGCGTTTTTAATAAAGACCAGATGCTCTATAGCAATTCCACAAACGCTGGATGATGGATAGGCTCTTCCCAACATCTTCTGCAACTTGCCGAATCAAAGTCCCATTTTCACGTAGAGCAACAGCACATGCAACTTCTACCTCACTGAGATACCTCATTTTGATTCTGATAACTGGTTAAATGACATTTAGTGTTAGTTTTCACTAAGACAATAGACACTTGTTAATTTAATCAATAAAAAATTGCATCACATTTACTCTGATTTTTGTAGTTTTTTTAATTTTTTGTTCAAGTCTTTAGAATAAAGAATTGGTTGAAGGTTACTGAAGTCACTTTCTCACAAAAAGATATGTATCTTACAGAATTTCGAAACCCCATCTTAATGACGCTACTATTTTAAAAGTAATGCTGTCAACAAAAAGTTTTTCCCTAATTCTTTTGAGCAGTGTATATTACGGAAATTAATATCTTTTTTTTGTGCAAACCACTTCAATTTTTACTCTTATTTTCCTTGCTCTAGCACATCTACATCTATAATTTTGCATAAAATTATTTACCATTTGTACAACATTTTATTGCTTGTGTATTTTGATCACAAATAGTGTTTTTAACTGCTAAATAATATAAAACACTGTCAAAAATTAAATATTAGGGTATTATGTTAGAATTAAATGCGGAATAAAATTTGGTGAACATATAGTATTTATGGTCAACAAAAGTTATTTTGGCGAACAAAATATATAAGAGGCCAGCATTATGTCAATATTTGGTTGTAGCTTTAAAATTATGTATTTTCTTAATTTTGGTGAGGATTTAGTATTTTTGGGAAATGAAAGTATTTTTTTGTATGAAAATATTGGGTAAATTTGGTAGACTGTTAAATACGACCCATATTTTTTGTTAATTGAGTTTAGTTAAGCATTTGATTAGTGCCGGTAATCGCTACCGGAACCACTTGCACTGATAATTGTTAATAAATTAAACAAGACACTACTATGAATTGAATTAGAAAATAACTGAAGAAGTATTACAAACATTAAATGGACTGCTATTTATTTTAAAACTAGTCTCTTTCAATATATGCTTTCAAAACAAACATATCTACTAATAGCGATCGATTTATAAAAAAAATTAAAAAAAATCTTAGGAAAATTGCTTGGGTATAGAGACAAGATAAGAAGAACCATGTCTTCGATAATGTACTTGCTATTTTCTTTTCAGAATATTTTTGATATGCTTTTTACCAAACTTCTCCGTCTGGCTCAATTTTTCTGATGATAACAACGTAATAGAAAAAGTAGACTACTTACGCACCTACGCACCCCCTTCGCATTTTAAAGTTGCCCGACTGTACCTACTATATTTTTCCTAGAAAATTGACATTAGTCATTAGAAATTTCAAAGATGGGGTCTTTTGGCGAGTGAAGGCACCCCAGTCGTCGTTAGCGATAGATTCCGGTATCGATTTCGAAATAAAATCGTTCACTTCCTGGCCCGATGGCTCTTTGAAGTTGTAACCTAATCGAAATTGTCCGGGTCTTCCGCATTTATGTAAATCTTTCCACTTCGTCTATTGTCAAATGCACACCAAACCCTTCAGATAACGCCACTTGTCGCTGTCACCTGATTTCGCCAAACGAACTGCGCCAATTTTGCCGCCCACGCAGCGAACGTGCTTTGGCTCGGCGTATCGAAAGCTGTGTGACCGGAACCGCTCGTTATATCCGTATTCCATATGCGGACTACGTCTTGAGCGCTTTGATAATGACAAGACGTAGCTTTGACTGTTCTCGGTCGAAACAGCGACAAGTTCGCAACTTTGACTTACAAGTGTGCAATTTATTTCCGCGTTGTGTACAATATTTCGCATTCAGACCACATCCACGTCTTTACTGCGGTGTTTTGTTTGGCTGATAACGCCCAAGTATTTGCGTTTCAAGAACCAAAACCCTTTGGTTGTCCTTTGGGAGCACGGCGATGATACCTACTAAAACGGATAACTTTAATTACTGTTGTTCACGATGCTTAGGAGAGTTTCGAGAAAAGGTGCGCTGCGAACATATTTTACCGAAGGCAAACTTGATGCCACACTGTCGGAAATGGAGGCCCGCCATTTATAAACTCTCTGGCGCGGTCTGAATAACGACGAAATGGGAGAATGAGGAATTATTGTGTTCACGAGGCCCTAATTTTATTACAAAAAGCGAGGTGATGCTGCCTGCTAATTAGCATCTCGTATGGATAAACATCACTGAAGTCGCTTACCTACCTGCCTCGGGAGAAACCTTCAAGTTTAAAGAATTATTCAATTACTTATTCTCCGGAATTCTCAACAGCGCCACCGTACACCTTTTTGTTGATTTACCATCTTTTATGCATAGCCTCCTTTGAATCGGATGTTATATCTCTACCAGGACGAATTTATTTGCCATTGAAAGCTGTAAAATTTAGGTGCACGATAGCGTTATAAACGGGCACAGCGCTCTTTGAAGGTTAAAGGTCAGGCCCGGTATCCAGCCTCTGGAACTATCTCATTATATTAACGCACTTGTTAACTGTCAATAAAGCAACCGAACCAGTCCAAACTACCTCTGTAATGACTAGCAGATCTGACCTTTTGATTTAATAAACACACAGTACATTACACAGGTCAAATACAAAAGAAGTACTTTATGTTCTTATTCCAAATACAATGAACATCGTTTCCATAGTCAGTATTTTTTAACTTTACTAATTCCAACAGGGGATTATTCGCACAGGCAAGTTATCCTCATTGGAAGCAAGAAGCGCTAGCCTTCTAAAAGTTTCTGGAACTTTTAGAAGAAATAAAAGTAACTCCCTCATGAGCTTAGACAACACAGAGGATGAAATAGTAATTTGTATTCAAAACTAATTTGTAAAAAGTGAAAAAATTAAATTTAACAGTCAAAGGAACCAACCAAAAACTGGGAGACTAGGACTTGAATCTTGATAAAGAGATGCACTGTTCTAGATTCTAGATGCTAAAGGTCATCAATGCAATATCCAAAGCATACAATGATTTTCCCGCACATGGTTAAGCTTTAAACTTATTTTAGGGTACGTGAGGTAACTTGCTGTTAGAAATATTTACGTAACGACCGATGAGTGAGTGACACTATATTTTATAACTTATGAATCGATTTTTTTATAGCAAGAGTAAGCGCAAAAACTCCTTTTGTTTAAATTATGAACACATTTTGAAAATATTGAAAAGACGACAAATGATGGAGACAAAACATAAAAACCATTGTATAAAGTTATAACATTTTATAAAATGTTAGTACCTACATTAAAGAACGAGTGACATATAATGCAATTTTATGGCACGAGTCCAAGTTTAGGAAACGAGCGGCATGACCACGAGTTTTGTAATAAACGAGTGCCATAACTGCTTTATGAACAAGTTCTTTATACTATTTTTGAAATTTTGAAATTTGAAATTTAGAAATTTTGGAAATTTGGTACACTTGCGAGCAATATTTTAGGCACGACTCGTGAACCAAAATCGGCGATTTTGAAGTTGTGTAAATCGAGCTGTAGGAGTGGTTGTGGCAGCAGACCTGACAGTCTGCCCTATTGAACTCTAGCAAATTCTTATCGCTATGAAAATAAATATTTATTTTCTTTGCTACCCCAACGGTTATCCACCCCCTTGCCCGGCCGCAAATCACCTGGAAGTCGATGGGTCGTAATGCCCTTACCATCTTACCGAATACTTGGTTTACACTGGGAAGAGCGAGGGTACTATCAAAGTTAGTTAAATTTTATATGGAAAATTACTAGTGAATTGTTCCGTTTCGAAGTTTATTTGGTGTTTTAATAAAATTTAAATTCACAACTACCAATCTAGAAAATCAAATTGTACTAACGGTCGCTATTACGAAACCCAAAAACTATTACAGCACTGTTTTGGGTGTCGTAATAGCTTCATTATAGAACCAAAGTAGAAAAGGATTTTAAATTATACCTACAATTTTATACAATGAATAACAATAAGGTATAAATTATAAGATTGATATTTTTTTTAGAGACTGTAATCAAGTCATTCTTGACGGCTTATAACTAATACAGTGACAGTGCCACTCATGATTCGGAATTTTTTAGGTAACTAACTATATATATCCATCAAACCCTAAACTGCTTTCAATCGAGTTAACATGTTTAAGGCATCTTGAAGAAGGTTCGAGAGCAATGAAATAATGGTCTTCCATAACGTCATCCTCTTACCTCATTCATCTCAAAATTTCTAACCTCTCCCTCTTTCTTTTGTATGAAGTGCCAGAACCTTTTTATAATATACCGAGCCGTCCAAAATCGACGTCACATGTCCCTCACTAGTGCTTTTTCTAATTTTTTGAAACTGTCAGTGTGTCGTGTTGGTAAGAAAATTATGTTATTTTTCTTATCCGACAAGACCACGAAACTTGGAGCGTTGAAATCTCCAGCAAGTCAGTATTGGCGTCTTGGTTAAACATTTACTCAGTAGCTTCAATCATCTCCTGACATTCAAGGTCTAGAAGCACTGAAGTGCTTGGTCTCCTGTGTTGATGGATTTGGTCTTCAGTATCGTTCTGACTGGGATTCCAGTCAGAACGATACTGAAGACCAAATCCATGAATCAAAAGAAACTTTTTCTCAAATTCGATTTGTCAAGCAGCTCGACAACCGCCAACAACACTTCACTATGTAGTTGAAAGATCTGTCAGTCGCACACAACTTTAGTAGGTACATAGAAAATAGTTTCAAATTGAACACGCCGGCACGAAGACAAGTATATTGCTGTCAATTTACTCTCTCAATTATCCCCTAACGAGAACGCAGCACTAAAATAGATTGAATGAATCAGCTTAAACCACCGTTCTCAGTATTAATACAAAATTCTCCTACTTGAAAAAAACAAGATGACTGTTTTATTATATAGAATTTATTATAGTGACTCCTACAATAAGCAGAACTGGATTACTAGGTAGGTACTAGGTAGTGTTTTGTATAGTAAATTCCAAGCAATTTTTTTATTGCGCGCTAAATTATTATTAACCTTCCTACAATTTAAACATTTTAATCACTCAAATTGGTGTAGTAATTTTTTTTGTCTACATGCCATTATCTGGGTCGAGCCTCGAGCCAACGTCAACGACGAGTTTTAAGCTTACTTTAACCTATTTCCTTAGTGTGTTGACCCAATTACGTTTCCCAAACCGAGGTTTTTTATTACGTTGTGGGCGTCATCATAATCCTCTTAATTTCATAAGAATGAGCAATCTCACTAGTTGATTAATTGAGCAATGGAACTCACAACTTTAACCTTTCTATTATTCCAAAGTGAAATTTTGTAAAGTAAAACTGCCATCACGTCTGATAATTGGAATGGTTGCGACATGATGGTCAACGAGCCGTAAATTTAATAAAGTTTTTAATGTACCAATAGACACCTTGAACTTGATGAGATTTTTAGGATCTCGACGTTCTCATCAATAAAACTGTAATTAACTTAAGTTTTTTTGGCAAAGCTCAAAAGGAATGAATGTAATTAATTACTGGTGCAATATTACATTATTCATTTCACCATTTCCGAAGAAAATTAGGGCGCAAAGGACATGGAACTCTCGATTTTGGAAGGTCAAAGGTTGGGGACTCGGAAAGGGATACTGGGATATACGCACTTTCATCCGGGTTTTAGATTCGTTTTATTGTCGCGTTATTTCAAATGGACCGAATTTAAATACTCACGACCTTTACATTTTATTCACTGGGCGAGCGAGGGATAATACTATTTTCTTACCTTTTGCATGCAGAACTCCTTGTAGCAAAAAGCTAATAACACGCAGCGAACAGTCTACGGGGTGCCATAACACTATAACCGGAAGCAACGAGTAACGTTAATTGCGAATGTCATCAAATTTATTTCAGGAAAGGAGAAGAATCCGGCAATGCGGGCAAGGATGAAGATTACAACCTCTTGCAATTGGCAAATAATGGGTAGTCATTGTTTAGTCGTAAAGAGTGAAATTCGATTGATGCTCGGTTTTCACGGGCTTGAAATGGAAATTGTCGGCCAACAAAGGACGAAATCAGTAAGCGTCGGTCGAATCCTCATCTAAAAATCTTGTTGGCGCAATTATTTCTCTCCATCGAAAGCAGATTCAACCTATTCACGTCGAAAATTACCAGGTGAGTGGGGTCAAATTCGCGACTTCCACGTTCAATCCAATAATTTTCATTAGCCGAAATTAAACAAGCCGTGGGCGAGATTGAAATTTATCATCAACAAGGAATCGAGCAGAATCTATTCATTTTCATCTCTCACTCGAATTTAATTCATGCCACTGTTTTAACATAAATATCTCGCAGAAATCTTGGAAATTAAGGGAATTATTTGGGCCTTTCAACCGTTGAATAGTTGAATCGAAGACGTAATTATATCGTTTGTTATTAACGAAGGATTAAAAACTAGGTGGCAATTAAGATAGTTTAATGTTGCCAATCCATATTTGATTAAATTCTAAACAAAACTGGAAATAAAGTTTAAGAGATTTCTACAACCAAAGTTTTGGGGTGATCAAAACCCGGTAAACCCACATAAACCTGCAGTGCGGTTATTTGAACTTTGTGTCGTAATAAATGGATTTCCTAAATTATATTAACCAGATAATTCAGGGTTTGACAAACATATCTCCGGAATGATAATAGGAAGGGTATAATAAAATATTCTGGATAACATTGCTCTATTTAGAGACTTCAATCGTGCGAGACTATTTACATCGTCGAAATGTTCGGTAAAATAAACATTATTTTGTTGATGGATTGCTTTCTAGTATTTACTTTAATTAATTACGCAAATAGTCATGGTGAGTAGAGTAGTATAAATGCCATCTGATATAGGTACGAAAATTGTGTTTTATCATCTTCAGTATAACTTGGGTAAGTTTTTTTTTGACTCAGAATTTTTATTATTTTTATTGAAAAATGAGCCCGGAGCGATGTCTTCTCGACTCTTTTCAACATTTTTTACCACTATTATATCAAGCCACATTTTTAGAAAAAAATTACGTTGTTTGCTAAATAAAATATTTGGTCGGAAAAAGAAAAATATGTATAATAATTATTATTAAAACCAACATTACTGTGGAAAAGTCTTCAAGGTTTCAGCAACTTTTCAAATGTAAATTGCTATAATTGTCTCATCAAGAAGAAGGATCAAGAAAAAGGTTTGTTCAATTGAGGATATAATTTTATGAAATTTGCAGCAATCCGCATTTTAAGATTTTTCTTGGATTATTACTTTTTTAATAAGGAATCTCAGATAGTACACATTTTATTTTTAAGCACCTACCCATGCAATTCTAGGACAATGGTTTAGTTTCAAATCATGGTATAATAAGTAGGCACCTACATACAATTTATTTCTTCCCCAATTGCATTTATTAAAAATTGGTCATAATACTTCTAGGCGGAACAATCTAAAATAACATTCTCATCGTATTGTAAACCTTTTAGCATCCTATAGGTCTAAACATAATCGAAATAAATATTTATAAATCTTGCCAAATATTAAACCAGCATTATTAATTCATTAGCTTTAAGGTGGACGTCTCCGCTTTATCATTTGTGATTGTAGAACGTCAACAAAATGCATTAACGTGATTTTTTGTATTAGCAGGGGCACGTATTAAAAAAAGAGAAAATGCATTTTGTATTTCCAAAAAAGCTCTGTAGGTACAGGTAAAAATATGCGACTTTTGTTTTTAAGATCTGATACGTAACAATAGAGACTCCAGCGCTAGATGCTTTGAAAAAAGTTAACATGCACGTTAATATGAACAAAATACAAATGTTTTTGAAAATTTGAAAATACAAATTTGGTATTTATTGTCGTTCTCTGTTCGACCGTCATAAAATGAGTTATACACATCTGCCTCACTTTACGGCTGCTCGAAATGATGTAGTGCAATTACTCTGCAGAAAATTAGAAATGATCTTGCGTCAAACATTATGAATATTGTCTTGAGTTATCATGCTGGCGCGCTAAAACCAGTCCTGTATTAACACGTTTTATTCAGGATAAAGTAACAACGTGTGAAACAGTAACCTGGCGAATACGATAATGGATTAAGGCGGAGCGTACCACTGTGGACCAGCTGCGTACTCAAGGCATGCACGCGACGTCATTCCATTAAATTAACTGGGTTATTCTTGCATTTGACTCATTCTGAAGCAACTTTTAGTTTTAGTTTATTTTAAGGGTTGTATTTTAGTAAATCTTAAATGCAGAGCTTGTAAATATTTACATGACTAAAAAATTCTTTCTACAGTTTTGATAGAGTTTCAAAGCTAAAGAGAGATTATCTTATTAGAGTTGTGATTATTTTGATTGGAAATGGTTTTGTTTGATCTGGGATCAGTATTCTTTATTTTTACTACCTTTTTCATTTTAAGTATATCTATGTAGCAGTAAAGACTTTTCATATATTTTTATTTTCAAGTTGGGTTTATTTGTTCAACCTTAAACATCTCAAGAAATCTTTGAAAAATTGCAGTTTCATAACTAAACTCACTCTGCAGAATTATTCTTAAGACAATAATTTTTTTCTTAAATGTTAGTTCTCAGTTGGCAAATTTATACTATTTATCTGGTAATTTAAATTGTAATAATACATCTAATTCAAACCTTAACGAACGAGGTAACTATTTGTAATATGGTATCACACCAAGAAACTTTTCTTAACCATAAAAATAAAATTCGAAGGGGTAAATCGATTTTCCAAGTATAGAACTAATTATGCAACTTCCTCAAGTATCTCAGGGGTTACAATAGAGGAGTTTTTATAGATCGAACTGTTACGTAACTATTACCGCATACGTGAGCATTACGTTTTTTTTCTATTTCCATAAATACTCATAAAGTTGTAAATGTGATTCAGATTTATACTATAGGAAGCGTTTCATACAAAGTACACCCCCACTTCAACGCAAGTAGCACCAAGCTGTTTATTAAAGTCTTAATTGCACTCTTAAATATTGTACCTAGGTACTAAAAAAAAAAGTGTTCTAAAAACTTGTATAAAACTTTTGGAAGGTATTGACGTCATCGTTGGGTGTAGAGAAAGTTTTCAGCAAAACCAAATTTATTCACAAAAATTTTTCGATTTCTTTTTTGTCAGATAATTGCGTCGGTAGCGTTCTGGTTATATTGATTCGGTCAACTTCCTCGTTGCACATAACATCAACGTGTTTGATAGGTGTCCCCGAAGTTATTTCGGGCCCAGTGTCACATCACCAATTTAGTAAATAGCCAGGCTAGCAGTGTATGATGACCGCAGTTGGGCAATTTCTGTTGGCAATAATGACGGTGATGACGGTCATTAGGGTGGAAATCAATAACCCCGAAAATGCCTTAACGATGACGTGTATATGGGTGTTTGTGCGTGTGTGTGAGTCCGAGAATCATGAATGGGAATTTGGTATAAGGACAAACAGGTGGTCTTTTTTCTTTCCGGCGTCCGTCACCGCCGCAGCCGTCGTCGTTCTGCGTCTCTCCTTAATTATGGTTGTGACGTCACAAGGAGGGTGCATCAAAATGATCGAACGTTTGTCGTCAGTTGTGTTTTTCGTCGGTATGGATATTTGAATAATGCATAACGTAATCTTTTCGACAATTGTGCGAGTTGAATGGGGAGCGGCGGCGATGGGGAAGCGATGGAGGCGCGCAAGTCGTGTAGGCGGACTCGGTCGAGACGACGACGACGGCGGCCGTCGGTCCTGCCAGTCGCGAGCCGTCTCCAGCATCGTCAGCACAATCCAGAGCGAGTTCTTCCTGAGGCCCGCGCGACCACGCAGAAGACGACATCCACGAGTCCGGCGCTCAGGGACCGTTACGACCGCGACTAGCTCCGTAGAGGGTAGCGTCAGGGTCGCGTCTTGGGGGCAACAAGTGGCGCAATAATCAGCAGGCAGATCAGATGGTTGGACGCGATGATAACCTGAAGGCGTGAGAGTGTATGCGGCTATGTGGGCCGTGGTAGCGGCCGCGTTCTGGGTGTGCGTGGTGGCCACTCCGCAGCCGCTGCACCTGGAGCGGGACTCCTTCAGAAGGCCCAGCGCCTGGCAGAAGCGGGACCAGGCCCTCGGCCAGAACTCCGCCACCGCCGACCTCTCCCAGCACCTGCCCCAGCTCTCCGCCGTCAACTCGCAACTCATGCTGAGGGCGCCCAGAGGCTCCCGCCAGTACGACGTGCCCCAGATCGGTAAGCCGACCTCCGTCGCTGCAACCTCCGATTATGCAACCGCCATTGTTATTGTTTACGACCATCGCATCGGATCACCCACCGTCACGCCGACCACCGCTGCGGCCATCGCGCCACCGTAAACCCCAAATTATCTCGGAAGCATCACCGCGCTAAAAGTGAAATTGTCAAACATGCCATCGCAATCACTTGTTGTCCCAAAACCTCCCCCAAAATAAGTCTTGTTGAGTAGTACAGTTTTCAATTAACGAAAATAGACGTAAGTAGTTGAACATCAGCATGCATGAAGCCATCAGCCCCTAAATACTCATGGCATAACAGCAGTATCAGCAAAGTTCTAAACATCTTTCAGCTAATTAATAAAGACATGGATTTAAAATCAGGTGTCAATTTATTTACAAAATAGGTATAAAGTTTTTACGTCACTTCTCCTGGTAAAAAAAGTTGGACTGAAAGTTATGGCTTTTAGAACGTTTCTAATTAATAGAAGACAAAAATTTATAGCTGAAAAACTAAATAACTCCATGGCTTTACGATCAATTCGTTTTAATATTTTACAGTTAATTTCATAATCTTTGTCCAACACTTTGTATCTATCTAAATCTTGTTCTATCTAAATGCTGTAAAGTATAATTTCTGAAAATGCATGGTTGCAATATTACGCAATATTGATTGGTAAAATTGTAAGAACTAATTTACTTTTAGTTTTAAATAGGGAAGTGAATTAATGGGATTAAAGAAATTTTAAGTTTCATGAAGCTTAATTTTGTCTTCCGCAATTGAAACAAAACTTAAAAGCGTTTCAAACGAAACTCTAAGGATGATTGTCATATTGAAAGAACTGTGATTGCACCTTTTTGAAACTGTGAGTTGGAGAAAATTATTTTGATTTCAAAGGTTTCTTGGTTACAAAGACATCGAATCGCTTTCGACACTGTGCGTTTAATTGAAATTGACAACCCAGGAGGTGTGAGAATCGACGGTGGCATTGATATATGTGCTTGCTAACGTCACCTTGTACCATCTGGATATCTTTGCAAAATTGTATGAAGTCCAACTATTGATTTCGATTAATATTTGAAGAGAAACTTCGAGTCAATGGCATCACGTTTGGAAGTATGGTGAGCTTTACAGTTGTAATTTCTTTTTGATTTCTGCAACAATGCTGAAATTACATATTCTAAATTTTTTTAAACCTATAGAAGAGTGGGCTCTAATATTTTTAAACAACTTCTCGCTTATAATGTATCACCAAAAAATTGGATACAAAAATTGCTGCAGATTCAGTTTAGTTCAGACAAATTCTGGTGGTTCGTAGTCGAGGTTGCTGCATTAAGCATTCAGAGCTGTTGGTACTAAAAATGAAGGATCGTCTCAGCTTGCTTGGGGGGCAGAATTTCGGTAATGGAGCCGACTCATATATTTTAATTTCCGCATAAAGAAGTGGCAAAACAATTTAGCACGCCGCTTTGATGATAATATACATGAAAAATATGATTTGTCGCCGAATAAAAGTCATTTACATAAAATGGAAGTTAGTGTCGTTGGACCCACAAATTGTACTTACACGCCGCCCTCGCATCTAAATCTGCCATGATTGCGGTAATTTATTTGTTGTTCTTGGTAAGATTTTTTTCGGCGAGTTAAATCGACCATTGAAGCCAACAAATTGAATTAGTTTTCGTTAGTAATCCTAGATAGAGCCATTTTGCTAATTAAGCCCTGAATTGTTTAAACGCCGTTATATTGTTGCCACTACTTGTAACCTAATTATAAATGTCAATTAACAAATGGCATGTACCGTGTCAAAGTAGGGTGATTCGATAGAAGCCGTTTTCAATTGTCGAATTTTCATCAAAATCAATTACCTAATCCATTAATTAACGCGTCGGTTCGTTATAGTTCGAAAGCCGAAATGAAATATTTCCCAAAGTTGGGGTCAAACCATTTTAATAATTTACTGACGGCACAATTGGATTGGAGCGGCAGCAAAACTGGCGAAATTCTGCCCCAAATTAATTTGCTTATTTAAGCTCTCAAGACTTCAAAAAAACCAAAAAAATCATTTGGTTAAACAGACTGCTAAACTGATTGGGAGGCGGAATATAGCTCGTTGCCGCAGTGGTGGTTCGGTGTGGTTTTGCGCTGTTGAATGGCAATGTTGTGGCTGCATTATCTCCCCTCGAATCTGGTTCAGTAATTGGTGCATGCATAATTGTTACCCCGTCATTTGATCGTTCCCGTGCAATTAGCGGGATAGGTTCCGCGGACCTGTTGCGAGGTGCGTAAAAATTGTTAAAAACTTCCCCGACGCATTCGGGTCGGCGTGCGACACATCATCAATAATGAACGGGTGCGTCAGAACCTTAACCGAGTTTCCCGAAAAATTTTCCTATTGCGTCCCAGAACGGGAGCATATCTCCATGAATTTTGAATTCAGCTGGAAATATTTATCAACGTCGGTGCATCCCGGTATCACGCTTCCTTCTGGCGTAATTTTTCACAAATAAAGTGGAGTTGAATTGAAAACCGTCAAGAATTTAATTTACAAGAGACGCTATCAAATACGAGTTGTTTGTGCGGGTTCGCGAAAACTTAATTTATCTTAATTTTATGCGATGCGGTTTCTAAAGATTCGGCACGATTGATTGCTTTCGGGCGTATGTTTGAATGGGGGGCAGGTTGCATATTAAAAATGTTGCTGTCGAGTTGACCATTCTGCCATCAACTGTGGGACATTTCAGGAAAATTTAAGCAGTAAATCCCACAACTTTTCGAATTTAAGATGTCAAATCCGACAATCACTCCCAGAAAACTCGCGCTTTTCTTTCAAAAAAAAAAAATAATTTGAAGAATATTTCCGAATACTTGGCGAGTTTACATGGCACCTCAATCCTCAGAACTGGCATAGCAACATCATTTGCCTCAGGCTACATATAAAAAAGATGGAAGTAACAAGACAAATTCGGTTTTTTCTATATTTATTTTTAGCTTAACGTTACATTATAATGCAAAAGGCCTTATCATTATAAGTATTATAAAATAACGCTCAATAGATGATGGTAATAATCTCGCTAAAAATGAATTGTTAATTTAAAAACAGTAATTATTCAGCTGTTAATAAAAGGTATTTGGCCATTTGTCAAGAAGCAGTATGCTGAAAGAAATTCAAATTACTTCTTGGTACTACATCTTTCAATAGTTACATTACGCCTCTCAAGAAAAGTTATTGCAATGCATCTATTACTTTCAAGCATTTTTTAAAACTCTTGAATTAGTTTGACACTTTGTACTTTAGTAAGAAAATATTAATCGACATAGTAAATTCTGAAACCATTCAGCCGTATTTTGTATATCAGATGTGTGGCCTAACATGGGTTGCTTGCCATTAGAATGTGACCAGCAGTTCCTAGATTTGAAATGACGGTCACATTCTAATGCCAAACAACCCAAGTTAGGCGAAACATCTGGAATACAGAATAAAGCTGAATATTTGAAATATTTTTACAAATATTTCCGTTGACCTTTTGCTTCGACTTTTATGCTTCAGCGATTTGGTTGATAAGATTACAATTGCTGATAATAAAAATTTGAACAACTTTAGTAAAAGCTTTTAACGCGTAACTTAAAATTTTTGTTACTTCTAAGAAATTCCACTGTTCAAGTAGGTACCTACTGAAAAAACAAGATTTGAAGCTTTAAGCATATTCTAATCAGCATTTCATCATGCAACTGGGGATTTACTTACTAAAGTGTATTAAAGATACACAATATAGGTAGGTAATTTCGCAAAATATATTTAACAAAGAAACTAAAATTGAACTTCAAATTTACATTAGTTAATTTTAATTTGTATATCAGTATCGGTTTAACTTGATTAGGTTTGTAGCTTACAATTTCTGTCCTGAATGAAACAGATTATTTTAACTGCATTCGTTGCACGTTTTGTATTAACGTAACTACGTATTTCAATTTTTTTTTATTCTATTTTTTGTTCAAAAATGAGTTTGAGCCATTCACTTTGCCAATTATTTTTTCATCAAAGTTGCTGCACCGAAAAGTTTGAAGTAGCTCCATTTCAGTGTATATTTCTGTTAACCTGTGGGTATTTCAGTTGCCACTTCAAGTACTATAAAGGAAAACGTGATTTGAAACTTAATAGAATTACTTTAGTGATCCTCGTAGGTTAGCAACATTGAAGCAACGAAATTGAGAGAATTGATGGCGAATGTACAGTTGCTTGTTGCATTCAGTAGATATTTGACAAACACAAGCTTTGCTGCTCTTACAAATACAAAGTGACGAATGAGGTCGCTCATTAAAATCGTGATAATTGCTTAATAATAATTTTTGCAACTGTGCGTTTATTTACCAATTTTTTTAAACAATGTTTACTTAAAGCTTCGAACTTTTTTACTATTGGTAGATGATGAAGAATTACTTACAGTCAACCTTCTTATGCCTGTCCAGATTTACTGCTTAACTTGCAATTCTTATCAAATTATTTTACTCTAAGTCACTGAGATTCTATTTGTACGTGCCTCGTTAAAAGTTGTTTTGTTAAAAATTTATTTAGGCAATTACTAATCACAAAGTGTTTCAAAATTTGAAATATTTCAGCTAGAATTTCTGACATTTTAGTTGATATTTCTGTTACTTCTGTGGAAATTTCAGTTACCATTCTGCACCGGTAAACGAGATTTGAAGCTTTAAGGACTTCGTGGGCACTCCATTATGCATTTCTTGTATCTCGGTGATTTTTCCATTGGCGCTCTAAATGCTTCGAGCATTCCTGCAGGAGTTTAGTTGATAATCGACATTCTTTTTTTTTAAATTTAAGTCTTAATATGTACATCCATTCAAAGTTTACCTATTTTTGTTAATATTATAATACCTATAGTCAAAAATTAAATGAGTTTTAAATTTGTTTTTTTTTGTAAGATCTTTATTACTGTTATTACTATTGCAATATTGGAGCTTCAGGCATCTTTAAAATTAATTTTCCTTCTCTACTCACGTTTTAGTTGGGGTTGGGTCTTTGAAGGAAACTTTACGGCAACAATTTACATTTCTTTCCAAAAATCGTGATCTTCAAAACTTAATAGCCACTCTTCTTAAAAGTTGACAGCAAAACCTTGCGCGTGCCCGCTCAAGTAAATGCTAAATATTAGCAAGTTCTTTCGAAGCAAATGTCTTTTCTTAGGGCAAGTTTAGTAACGAAGTTGTCAGGAAGGTAACAACTTCTTGAAGCGTTTTCCCGTTCATCTTAGAATTGCCTCCACATTATGGGACGTAATTATCTAATTATTATTCGAAAAATTGCGACAATAGACTCATGTAGACTAAATAAACTAATTATAACTTAATACAGGTTTAAAAAATTTCTTGACCCAGAGCCAGTAATTTTAATAACGAAATCGAGGTGATTGCCTCCATTTATTTAATTTCCTTTCCAACTTGTCAAATGTTTTAAATAATTTTTTTATTTACTAGTAATGGTATTCAAATCAAAGTAATAAGTTGCTGATATTCAAAAATAGTAAAAGAAAGACTTGCCTAATTAGTTGCTGCATTGATTTTAGCACCTTTTTGCGTGATAAGCTTTGTTGCAGATAAGGGGTTGAGAATATATCTAATATTAAAAATTGTTAGCCTATAAGGGCAAAAACAAATTTTTAATAATACCCATTTGGGTGAAGCCTTTAGAGATAATGGGCGTCTTTTGCTGAACTGCAATTTATAATTATCAATTTCCTCCGCGCAATATTAAGTCTTCGCTGGTAGCCCCTCTAACGGTGCGGAAAGATGTGCTTTCTAACTCCCGCAAGTTGTTATTTACGTTAAACGAGGACCTTTCTGCTTTGAATTCGTATTTAAGTTCGTGCATTACAAAACAGGGCGTATGTTTATTCTATTGGGTTGAAAACAACATTCAGAACACAATAGATTGTATCGCGGACGTTGAAATATGACGCGCTATTAGGCTTTTGAGCTTTTTCATTTTTTTAACTTCAGCGGCAATAGCGCCAACTTTTCGACTGGGAAATTGCGTTCGAATTTCCCAAGGATGGTCTTTATTGCACATAAAGGAGGCGAGACATAAAGTTTTCCTTTGAAACGTATCCACCTACACAGTGCATCCACATATTTGGTCCATAAAATCCTGTTTACCTCTCTCGATCATTGGCAGTCAACCTTCAACCCGATAGTGTCTTAACGACTGCATTTTTCCGATTAGTCAAGAGTTTCGTTGTGATTTTTCCATGCTGTTGAATGCGACGGGGCGCGCGTATCACCCCGCGCCATCGAGATGGCCCAATAGGAGAGGTCTTCTAAATATAGCTGATGAATGTGTGTGCAGAGGGAAACGCGGGCCAAACTCGGGAAATATTCCGTCTCGGTGGCGGACGGAGTCGGGGGTGCGGGCCGTCCGGGGGCGAGGTTTGATACCTTGTTTTTGACACAAACATGTAGATAGCATCGATCTCCTCTTTAATGGCCAATGAACTTTATCAGGAGGAAAATTTATTCGAAAATCGCTGCAACTTTAACGAAACAAACGACGCTATCGATTTTCGGTTAAGCACCCCCGTTCGCGGCCGGACATCCGCCCACCTAAACTACCGGCCAGTTGGGCCCCCGAAACCTCCGCCGACCAATATGAAAAACAAAAACGGCACTCTCGACGACCGATTTGTTTGTTTGCCACCGCCGCGGCGCATTTAGGGATTGTTTTCGAGAACGTGCACCGTCGTATGCGCTTTACAACCCCGTTCGGGGCGATCGATTCACGTCAAAGACGGCTGGGAAAGCGATACCGCAACAACAATTGCAATTGCACGCCCTAGCCGCGGCCCAACGCTCACTCTGTGATTTCAATAAACCGGGTGTTTATGCAGCGCCTTAGGGATGAGGGATAAATGTTTTGAAATCCAAAAGAGTTATTAGCTTTTTAGGCTTGCGTAGAAGAAAAACAGATTTTGTTACGAGGTAATTGGATAAATATTTTGAAAATTTTTCTTTATTATTAATTTTTTACTACCCTTACTTGCATAATTTTATTATTCTCACTAACGCCACTAATACTAAAAATGCCATATTATTGCAGCATTTTTAAAACAAAGAGATAATCGTAAGCAGTTAACAAGTAAATTTGTAGATCACTAGAACTAACCCTTTGCGATATTTTATGAAACTGTAAATTGAAAAAAAAAATTAATGATTAGTATCTTTTTAAAATTTCACTACCGCACTCAATTCCTCGTTTGCCTCTATAATTAATCAACACTAAGGTTAAGTATACACGAGAAATGTTTCCACAACATTACTCTCAATTTACATAAAAATTACAGCGCATTGGCATGAATATTATTTTAAATAATAATTGAGATCTTAAATAAATAATCAAAATACTCGTATATTTTGATGTATGGGCATTTGAATATAAGAATACTAGCAGGATGACCAAAGAGTCGTACGAGCTTTATATCTAGCTCTTGAAACTTTTCCGTCCTTTTTAAAGATTATGGCCTTTCAACCAAAAGCTTTTGAGATGATCTTAAATCCTAATTGGCAATGAAAGGTAGATGAGCATGAAGATAAATTTAGTATTGTCAAAGCATTTTTAATGAGAGATGCACAGAATTTTTTGAACTTTTCGTCCGGTTGCGTGAGGGCTAAAATTTCAATCGTTAGCGATTTTATTACTTTAATTCACCATCCATTATTTGTTGTTATTAGTAGGTATTTGAAAAACATATTTGATTTAATATTGTTTTTTTTTTAATTAACAAACAAAATTTGGTTTGCTATAACTACTGCGAGAGGTGCGAATTGGCGGATGCGCCGGGAGAATCGCGCCGATTAAGAATTAGTTACACCGTCTGAAGTTTTTTGTTTCGTGGTCGCTGACCTTAAAGACTCAAGCATTAATGTTCGTTGACACTAATTTTATTTTATTTTTTAAGAAACACTAGTTGCTTTAAGTATAATAATAAAAACTACTATTACGCTATAAAGCTTTTATGCACCACTTATTTGAAATAAATTTGCATAACACCTCATTAGCATTAAAACAATTATTAAGTTAATATTTTTTTACTTACATACGCACAAGACTAAATTACTGATGCTGCTAAGTTCGTAAATTTAAATTAAGTCCTCTGGGTCTAGGCTTTTACGTACAAAACCTCTCAAAATGCAAAGCGTTAATATGAGCTACATAACACGATAATTCAGATAAATTGCGGCACGTTTTTCGCCCTTAGCAGCAAAAGCTCAGCCAAAAGAAATGCGTTGATTTTTGCCATTGCCGCAGATTGTTTGGATTGGACATTAGTTGAAAGCAAGAACAACACTAAATTTCAGCATTTGAGATAATGAAATATCAAGATTACTTCGTTCGCAACTGGGAAGTTTGTCATCTACTTCAAACAAAGTTAACATGTCGCTATGTTGATAACAGCTTTATCATTTTTGTTCGTCTTTTATAGTGTTTACGTGGACGAGTATTTCAAAAAAATTATTGTTAGGAATTTTGCATCACGCTCCTATTGCTCTCCATTTACCAACTCTTACAGCAATTATTTTTAATTTTTGTAGATAAATTGACCCAAAGGGAGTTAAGACATTTTTTGCTGGAAAAAGTAGCAAATAATTATTTACGTTAGGAATAAGTTTAAATGCCAATGAACAATGTGTTTAACTGAACGTAGAAAGAGTAAGTGCGTGTTGAAAATTAATTGTTTTTCTCTCTAGTTTCTAGTTGAATTCATGTTTTAAGCTAATTGACATACAAATAAGCTGGGCGGTAGAAGTACTCAAAAAAAATTGACTAATGTAATTTTAAACATTTTAAAAACATAAACAATTTTACAAATATAAATAAACAAAAATCAAAAGTATTAAACTAAACTAAAACTAAAAGTAACTAATTTTTGTGTTAATTTCTAATTAATTAAATTAGTTTTGTTTTGTTGTTAATGTGAGAAATTACCCTCGTACTCGTTCCAATAATTGGTGTTGGATGTTGTCGGCTGGCTTGCAGTTTCAATAATTTGTGACCGTTTTATTTATAACCGTTGAATCGAAATGCGAATCGGAGTTTTCAGGATCTATATCCTTAATTCGACGGTTTACGGCCATCGCAACGCGTCGCGTCCAACCACTGACGTCCAATTCCTTCCACAAACATCCGCAACAAATAGATACGTCGATATTGCCACATTAACTATACATTATAATGTTTTATTTTTATTTGGATTCCTTACGAAAATAAGGTCAAAGGGTGTGCCCCAAAATTCGTCAAATGACACTGTACTTATTTATTTATCCGCCACGACCAAAGAGTATTTTCGATCCAAACAAGAGCCACATCAAATATTTGAAACCGGACAAAGAAATGTTTATCTCAAATACCGCAGTAGAATAGTAACCTCAAGTAAATACGATTTGAGGCTCTCGACGCAATTAGTTTTTGTTCTATTAAAAACATGGCATTAAGGGTGGTTTAAAGGAAAACAATATAAACAAGTTGCTCCGGAACTCATATTTAGCATAACTGAGAATTTGACTAATCCTACTGAAAACGTTCTTGACTTGAAGTTGTGGGATCTGAAAGTATAAATTTGATGTCTCTGCCACTTACAAAATGCACATCTGCAACATTTGAAAACCTCAAAGTTTCTCACTTTTTCTCACATAAATTTGGTTTATAGATGTCCTTAGTTATGCCAAACATCTATTTGCATATCAATAGTTTCATAAGAAAACTTTATTGTAGCACAACCGTTTTCTCCTCCATCTAGCGGTAGTTTTGTTGAAACTCATTTGGAAACACGCAGACATCTTCAATGATAGACTCAGTACTTCTCCAGAGATCTGGGGTAGCTCCAATCTAGAAATAATGTCAAAATTGCAGCTTCTGTTCACTTTAGAAGGCAAAAATTTGACCGCCAGGCTGTGTACTGTCGTTCTTTAGCTGGAAATAATAAATTGCTATTACATAAATCTCCAACTAGTACGGAAAGATTTCTTGAACCATACACCACCCCCTTAAATTCCGTTGCAATGTTCTTTCATGCCGGCAAGTTTTGGTCGCATATTTCAACACGATACAGCATAATTCTTACCGGACCGGAAATGAACTGAATAATTCATAATACCAGAGTCTCGTGCGTCGTTGGTCGAGTGTCGCATAACAATAAACAGGTTTTGAAAAGGGCACTGCGATAGTACAACGTTGGGGGTGCGATACTGACCGTGGCCAGGATAACCTGTTGTATTAAGAATGGCTCCGGTGTAGATGGCGTGTGTGGTAATGAATTCGCAGGCAATGAAGCCATTTCCGGGAATTAGTCGCTATTCTCCGGGGCCACGCGTGTCCTGTCCGCCCTGCTATCTATAGCTGCTGGAAGCCAGTAACTTTCAGATCGATTCTTTTGCTGCGGTTTAGGCGGAAACTGGTCAGGTAGTGTGTTTTTTCAGTAATTAATCCGACAACGTTCAGAAAGTATTTCCATTCATTAATTGGCGACAATGAAACTCCGCCACTCACTCGGCCAGAGACCGGCAGTCTCTCGATTCCAACGTTCAACTCAAAAAGGACCTATCTTAAACTAATCTGCTTGTCGCAATAATAGAAAAAAAGTAAGGCAGGCGTCTCAAAATTTCGAAAAATTAGAATTAGAAGTTGTGCGTGAAAGGGTAAAATAATTAATTAAAATTGGTGCCTCTCTGTCTTAACCCTTCAACGTAGCAGCTGATATTCTTAGGGGGTATGGCTTGGGTTCTTTCTTTGATGTTCATTAATAATTTATTTGAGATTTGCTAACACCCTAAACCTCTATAAAAAATGAATAATGTAATTAATTGCAGATAAGTTCAGAACTCACTTAAAATTGAATTCTCAATAATTATTAATTTACTTTAATTATGGCCCAGAAGATCTGCAACAATATTGGGAGTTGCAGACAAACGCTTCCAACTCGCGGGGGAGCGACAAACTAAGGTCCTTTGGGAGCCACTCGTTAGTTTCAGTTTGGACGTGCTAGAGTTTTTCAAAGAAACCGTGCAAATACTCGAAAAGTGGTAATTACTTGAAAGTAACGATACAAGCCTCTGGAGGTGTTTCGTGAATCGAAACTGACAGGGACAACTTCATTCGGTCACAATAAAATGGCGCAATCTGTAAAAAGTAAGATCGTGTCTGCGCATCGCGGTAACGCGTCAACATCCCTTAGCGTTCAACTCAAAATAGGTTCTGTAAAAAGTAACATTGTCTCTGCGCATCGCGTCAACATTCCTTAGCGTTCAACTCAAAATAGGTTTTTCTATCAATCCCGTTGAAGTTGATGGTACTGCGGCAAGACTTTGACCCAGTAGGACCGCCCTGATTGCCGGTCGCCCTACGGGGACGGCGCGTGCAATGATCTGTCACTAATGCCGTGTCTGGAGGGTTGATTTACATTGATTGAATAATTCACGTCACCGGCGACGATAAATTTATGCAACATCGTAACTGCGCGCCCGACAATCGCTTATGAAATTCCGCGAGAAGGGCTAATTTCGCCAGATTCGCGATGAATGTGGAATTAGTGCGACGAAGTGAGCATGAGACTTGGTCGGAAATCTCATCGTCGAGCAACGGATCACATCTAATCGCATAAATCCACATTAAAGGGTGGCTGGTGAGCTACCAACCGTCTCGGTGATTTCCGACCTCGACAAGGGAGGAACGTAAAAATTTCCAACGCGGGAATAAATTGCTTAAGCAAACGGCGGTCATAGGATTTCATCCGCGCCCCGACTTGGCTCCCCTGCTGTGCGCTTAATTTATTATTAAATTGGGATGGGTGTTGCTGCAAAACGAGCCGAATTTACCTCTAAACAGACGGCCAAAACCGGGGCCCTTATGGCTAGGTGGCCACCATTATTGTACGCCGGGGAATATTTCCATTTGCGTACGATTTCTCCACGGAAAACTTTTTTTACGTCATACCGGGCTGTTTATCTCCCACTACGTGCTCTGCTTTATACGCTGTTAAATTGTGGCAGGGCCACCTGCTCTGCTGCTGTGCACCTGAGAGTTTAAGTTATGAAATGATTGCTAATGGACCACACATTTAAAAGCGTTTTCTTCTTCACACCTACTTCTGAAACTTTCCTGCTCTCGGCAAGTTTTTTTTTTTTTTTTTGAATGTACCAGACGCAATTTATTTTATTCTTGCGCAAAAAGAATACATAGACTCCGTTTTTGCCCACCAGAAGCAATTATGAGAACAGCAAGGTAATTTGAGGCAAAGTGCCAAAGAGTTAGCCGCCCATTTACATCGTTAAAAGGAGCTGAAATAATTGATGTGCCTCCCGGTACCTCCGGTAAATCAATAATTTGGAACTCCGCCTAAAAGATCAACTTTGCAAATTTAAAAACAATTTTATTAAAGGTGTCGGCCCTCGCTATAACATTATGTATTATTCTACAAACTTCTTCTTGAAACTTGACGAAGGTGCAAAATAAGAAAATGCTTATTTAGTAATAATAAAGGATTCACGTTAGTTACATAATTGACTTGAAGAACTTGTTTTTTTTCCATTGGCTTACTATAGAAAAATTTAACTTTGAAAACAAAGTTGAGATAGGGTAAAAGAACCTCAAAACTTATTTCAGAATTGTTGAAAATTTTTTTCAAGGGTTGGTAGAAGGAAATGGTAGATAAGCCGTAACTGGCACTAAATTTCACTATTCCTGTTGTTTTATTTATTTAGATAAATCATGAACAATACCCATATTACTTCCAAACTGCATCACTATACAGAGTGTCCTAAAAGGTCCGCACCATCTTGAAAGTTATTACAAAGGAACTGTAAACAAGACGATTACAGTGTCCTACAACTTTTACGGCATTACATCATTATGCAAAAAGTTGTGGATGTATCAGTTCTTTTCAACAATTCAAGTTAAAATAAAATTTAATTAAATTTTTGGATCTTTCAATCATAAAAATGTTTCTCGCTCCATGCCAAGCGAACCAACCCCTGTGAGAAAAATTTATAATATTAGTGTTAAATATTTTGCAATTTTTCTTAGATCAATTTTACAAACATAAAATAAGCAAAATTTTTGAGCCATGTTCCCAATAGAAATTTACCTGATAAAGGATTACTGATGCAAATTTTTGAATTTCATGTACGCTAGCATTGACGCCAGAATAGTTGAAGCGCCTATTACAGCCACATTTAGACACTCGGCACGCTATGTCCTTGCAATAATTTTCCGATGGCGTGGAGAGTGTTCGAATAGGGCTCCTACAATAAAATATGATCCAAACTAACAACCGGCTGGTTTTCTAAAGATCTAATAACAGTGAAGAGCTAATTCAAGGCAAATTTTAAGCGGTGCAGCAGTTTAGTAACTAATTGGAGTCCCACCTCTCCTCGTTATCGGATTGTTAATCGAGTTGTTACAGAACGCTCTAACAATATTTATATCAAGGCTTATTATATTCAGAAAGCGCGAGTAAATTTGTTACAGTTGCGTAGGTGTTATGCAAACTACCAGAGGCGTATGTACATGCATTTATAATGTAGGTACACGGGAACCTTTAAAACTTGGTTATGTTATGAATAATGCAAAATTTATCGTACCAGCAACAACGCCGAACTGTTGCAGGGAGGTGTTTTAATTAACGTCGCAAAACGTGGCGTTTTTATAGTTGTCCAATTAAAAACCAAAACGGGAAAAGCCCGTTTGCGTGTTTCCGCTAGGGGTAAAATAAAATTATAGACAGCGCCAGGACAGGTCCGAGCTTCGTGCTTTATTTTCGACCGCAATCCCGCGAAATATCGGGTGTTCAATTAAAAAAGTATTTGCAAAGGTCGAGCTTATTGTGTATATAGGGGTAATTTGAAGCGTTTCGTGTTTAGATTAGGAGGTTGCTGAAATATTGGAATTATGGACCCGCCGAACGATATTTTTCGACCTATTTCGAGTTTATCAATTTTTCACGGTACGGTGCGGCCGATTTCCCTGCTGCCACCTAGCAATTTGCATCCTTCCATTATTCCCACGAGTGATGTAGAAAGCCAGTTTCGGCCTTGTTTATAAATACCTACTCGGTAAGGCTTTTAATAAATCACCGGCCGAGTCGGAAGAGCGTCGAACATGAGTCCGGGGATCAAGTGTTGGAGTGATGGAGGAGGAGGCAGTGCGTTGTTTGTGGTGTTGATCAGATCATCATGGCGGCAATGTAGCTGGCAATTAGGAAGTTAGGTACACGGTTACATTTAATCAACTTGTTGATTTCGTCGGTGTCGGTGCACAAAGCCGCCGCTGCTGTGGTTTTTACAGGAAGCGCAGCTTCCGCTTCGCCAGCAATAATTCGTGAATGCTTAGCGCCGCAAGCACAACAGGTATAGATGGTTCGAAAATTTCTTCCTCGTAACGGTCATAATTTTTTATTAGGCTCGGCCAATATATGCTTCCGAATCTCCGATACACATAAACCCGCTTTATAGGACTTTAACTCATTTTATTGGCAAAGTTTGCGTGCAAAAATTTACCGACAATGGTTTCGGCATTATTCATAGATGCCCGTCTATAAAATTGAAGGAGCCGAAATATTAGGCGCCATTTAGAGTTCGCTCATGGACAGCAACAAATCAGGCGCCAGAACCACTGTTACGGCGCTTAACCGTAGGTGCTAAAACTAACTCTCAGTTGCAAAAACCGTCATCACCAAAATTTTGATTATTGACTCCAGGACTGGTCAAGGCTTGTAGGGATTTTAAGTAACACTGAAGACTATTTAAGATCTTAATTAATAAAGTAATAAAGAAATTTGCAGGCTCTTCCACCATTTGTCGACTTTCTGTAATTAGCACAAGTTTAAAAATTTTTACAAGAACAAATTCTGTGATACTCATGATAAAAATCTTTGAACCAGAGAAAAATGTGAATCACCGAGCGGGGTGCGAACCTACAGCCTGTCAGTCCTCCGCTTCGAATTCGGGGTGCACTAACCACTGTGCCGCAGGACTCACGTACTTTCTCTCTGTACAACTCTCTCGAGTACCTAATCGTCTACCCAACGATTATAACACTCACGTTATTAATAAACGTTCTATGTGGATTAGAAGCCACTTAATAAGATTTAAGTCCTGAAGTAAGAATAGAAATAAAGTAGTGTCTAAGCTTCTAAAAAGAATTAGTTATAGCCTTTTTGAAAAAAAAATTCTATTTTTGTAACATTATTGGTTAATCTATTATAGATTTCTATATTAGTATCCTTCATTATTATTCACAATTTCTTCGAAAAATTGACTAAAAAACAATATAGGTAAGTGTTATTCACGTATATGATTGTGATTACGAGTAAAACTATTTTGAATAGATATTAATAATTAATGAAATTTTTTAATCCAAGGAAAGACAAATGGAGAGTATTACACAAATTGATTTAGTATTATGAATACTCTCTACATGCGATGCTGACGTCGTTCATTTTCAAATTCCTTTTAAATTCGTACCTTTAATGCATGCCTTAATCACTTTTCTACGTAGGTATTTACTGCCTATTAGTTGCTACACTGTAATCTGTAATTGCAAGTTGCTTTTCCCACGAGGTGTTCATTTATCTGCATCTACTACATGTTACAGGAATAAATACATATATACATACATATGGCTTCTATAGTTTCCTATTAATAAGGTTGTGCTGGTATGTTTAAAAAATTTAGCAAATTTTGTTATCTTTACTTGATCCCACTTGATCTCAGCGATTAAAGATCCCTACGACAAGTAACAGGTAATATTATATTGATAATCAGTTTAAGTAATTTTCTTCATCTCAACAACATCCGAATTTTTATTAGATCATGCTTATTCTACAAATGCAATCTCTAATTTTATAATTTAGCAAAACTGCTCGAATGCTTCTTATAACCACTTAATGCTGTAATGAGCAAAAAAGGGACGTAATACAGAGAACTTTGTCTAAACGCGTCTACTGATCAAAATGCTGGTGTACTGTGATAAATTGTTTCTTGTTGTCACAGACTTTTGTCGATTTCTCTAGTTCTTTCAATTTTTTTTTAAATTAATTATGGCCGAATATGCATAGTTAGCTTCTTCCGCAAGTCGCGTCTAACAATCCGACGTAAATCTGCCATGCAAGAAGAATTTATTGCGAAATAGACTTCCGCAGTTATTTACTCCCCTCAATTGATTATAATCTCGAGCGAATATCTGTCCAAAGCAATAAAACGAAATTTTATCGAATAACGAATGAACCTCGTCCATTTGCATTTTTATGCAGCTAAAAAAAATATTGAAACTGTCCGCTGCGAGTATCGGCAAGGTTTATAGTTAATTTGTCGCCATACCCAACTGCAAGAACTGCCTGTTTGTCGAACGGTTTTCCGGGAGTGATTGAAGCACCCCCCATGCTTCAGCTAAACGCAACTTCGCGACGCTCTCTTAAATGAGCTCGACGTCGCGTAAAATAGCGTCGCAATAAAACCGGGACTTTTTCACTGCAAAGTCGGCGTTTAAAATACATTTTTACAACGACTCGCAATCCCATAACGCCATCAGACTATTTACACGAACGCGAACCCGTCTAAAATTTGATTGTTTTCCAGTTCCGGATCTGATAGCCCCAGTTTCAAGTGTTATGCATTCGTCTGCATCATTATCCAAGATAATGTTCAATGTTCGGCTAAAACCTATTTCGAACCAAATTTGACCTACATACACCAACCGAAATTGGTTGGCAACTTTAAATTGCGGCTGCACGAAACTTGTGGCTTTAAATAAGCAATCAATGTTAAGCTATTTATACGGCATAAGTTTATAAATGGAAACCAACCTGTTACGGTATTGATTGATAGGTACACGGAAAGCAACACATTCATCAAAAATTGAAACCTTAAAGACTGATCTAAATTGACCTCTGCATTATTTAGTCATTATGCAATGAAGCGAAAATAATGTTGCCTACTACCTGCGGTCTTTTTCGAGCCCATCCCGTTCTTGGTATTATTTTTAGACCCCAATTATGTGGTATTCACCATTTTTAGCTCGTTTACCCCACAAAGGTTCTGTAGAGCCGAGTCATATCGTAATTCATTTCTTTAATAAAAGAAAGTTCATGCGATGCCCCAATGTCAAGATCCTCTCAGGATAAACGTAAGACTCTTTCCGTCAATATCTTCAAGGATAAGTCCTTTCGCGACTAACGACATTTATTTTATAGCACAAAAAGTATTTTGCTCACAATGAAAAACGATGATAATGAATTTTTAATATACAAATAGTTTAAATCTTTGCTTATTTTCTCCAAACTGCCGCAATTTTTTTTTTCTTCCAGCTTTTGAGTTAGAAGCGGCCTACACTTGTTTGTTGGATGAAACTATATAGATTTTTCTTTTTCTAAAAATGATGTACTGGTGAAATTTTTATTTATGTGAGAAAAAAAATAAATTAATGTTTTTAAGCTGTACCTACAGTTGTACAATCTGTAAATGGCAGTTGGGCAGGTAGTCGATAAAATTATTAATATTCTTGTTGCACTATTTTTATTTCCACTCAAGGAATTACTTGCATGATTAAGGGGCCACAACTTTTGGTGTTTACGTCTTCAGACGGAATTATGATTTATGCCTCTGCCGGGCAGCTCGTTAACCAATTTTCGGGACCAATGCGTTAGGTGGGCCGCCATGAAATGTTTATATGATTATCTTAAACGTTATTTGTGGGGTCGGCCTGCAGAAATTTGTCCGATGATACCAGTATTGAGATAAATGTAAGCATTGTGTGCGGTGGCAACGCACAACCCCGACCAAATGTCAGAAGTCAAAGACAACTTTATGTCACCATAAAAAAGTAATTTAGAGTCGGAAAATAAAAAAGAGGACGTCTCGAGATAAATATTAAAACGCGAACTCAATTCCGGCCAAGATGAAACGTGAGAAAAAACTTAATTCATTAAACCTCTCAAAGAAGAAAAATTTTCTTTTGACTTTTTTTAATTACACCCCACCTTGTCATCGTTTCTCCACTTTTTCTTTTACGCCTCCGACATGTGGAGGTAGAGCGCAATTTATTTTCGATTTATTTTTCCGCTTTATTTTAAAGCTTACGTTGGCGAAAATCGCGAATCTGCCTGTTACCGGCAAGAAAATCTATTAACTTTTTGTCAATAAATGAATCTGTTGCCGGGTTTCCGTAATAACTCGCCTGGGATAATAGCCAGTTATGCAAAAATCGTTTTTTGGCGACAAGATTCACCCGGCGCATCCGCCACTTGCGACGCCGTAGGCATTCTCGCTGACGGGGGGATTTGCATTAAAACATTAACTATTGGAAGTTTCGTTATTTGAATTTTGAATTAATACTGTTTGATTTATAGTTGCGTTTTAACAAGCAACTCTACGCTCAATTCAGGTAATTTTTCCCCATATTTTGCAACAACAATAGATGAAGATGATTACATTGGAAATGAATGGTAGGTGGCCGACGGTTTTTGTGTTGAACTAGTGGTGTCGCCGTCGGAATTGTCCCATTTAATCCTGCTACGATGCGAGGGGGCGGACATATTATATGAAAATCTGCGATAACATGCCAATGTTGGCAATAAACAAGGCTAATTCCATATTACCAACGCTATAGAACGACCGTTGAACTGCACTTATGACTATTGCCCAACTCACATGCTGTCGACCAATCCAGAAATGTCGGACTCCCTTGTGTAAAGCTTCAACTGGCACTTCAAATGAAAACAAATCTAGAGGCTCCGAAAGAGTTCACTTGAATCTGTCACTGCTTGCCAACAATTTTAACTTAACCACATAAAATTTAAAACATTCAATTTGATGATGATTAACAACCATTGAATAATATAAACATATGTAAAAATCTATAGTAATTTAATAATAATAATAATAATAATAGGTGGTCTTTATTAGCCTTTATCTTTAGTATTCTATTATTACCTTCTCTACAATTATGTTCAATATGTTCTGCTTGAGTTGCTTCATTGGAATTTGAGGGAAAAATTCAGTTCATCTGTCAAACAAATTAATTCCAGTACCAATTTTTTTTTTAATTTAACACAATTTTTTTTGTTAGAAAATTAAAAACTAGTTAAACATTCATTGTATTTGTATAGTTCCCTTGCTATACTTTTTTTTGCTTTGTTTTTCAGAATTAATTGTTGCTGTTACTGACCATTAGAAACGTTATAGTTTTTAAAGCTGACGCATAGATTACAATCGTTTTAATCGGGCTCTGACTTCTGACATGAAAACGAGCTACTAACAGATTAGCCCTTTTAAACATTTATTATTAGAGCATTATCTGAATGGAAAACTTTCATGTTAATATAATAATAATTAATTAGGAACAAAGAAGATTTCAAGATGCTACAAAAACTGTGAAAATTTTTGGAAAAATTTAGTTCATCTGTCAAACAAATTAATTCCAGTACCTAATTTTTTTTTTATTTAAAACAATTTTTTTTGTTAGAAAATTAAAAACTAGTTAAACATTCATTGTATTTGTACAGTTCCTTTGCTATACTTTTTTTTGTTTTGTTTTTCAGAATTAATTGTTGCTGTTACTGACCGTTAGAAACGATATAGTTTTTATAGCTGAAGCATAGATTACACTCGTTTTAATCGGGCTCTGACTTCTGACATGAAAACAAGCTACTAACAGATTAGCCCTTTTAAACATTTATTATTAGAGCAATATCTGAATGGAAAACTTTCATGTTAATATAATAATAATTAATTAAGAACAAAGAAGATTTCAAGATGCTACAAAAACTGTGAGAATTTTTGAACAAATTTAAAATTGTACGTTCTCACGAGGAAGAGACTAGCAAGAAAGAATTGGCAATAGCAGAAAATAACACATCACTGACTTTTAGGATTTTTTTTCCTTTATTTTTACAATCCATTTTCTACTAAATATATTCAACAATTTGCCGCTGATCGTTATTACTATATCATTATGATTTGCACATTTTTAAATTATAACTTTCTTCTTTTCTCTATAACTTTCCTCTATTATTTATCCACTTTCTTTGATTTTAAAACTTATTTCTTATTTTTTTTACTTTTTTACCCTTTCTCGTTCCCAATTAGTTAAATTTAACCAATAATGAAGTTTCAATAGTCGTTCTAACGCGGTTGGGACAGGACTTTGCATAAGGAGGCGGAGGTCCGTAAAAGGACAAAGTAGCTTCGTTGCGCAAGATGCTCTCAAGCAATTGTCTATTGCGGCGGTTATAAAAATAGTAAAATTAAGCGGCGCTTTACGACCGGACTAAAGGTCAAATAGACGCTGTGTTATCCCAAATGGACGAGGAAGCGAAAATCGCTGACGCCGGCAACAAAAAGAAAAAAAAAACTCCAGTCAATTTGTGGAAAACTCATGTTTTAACGACGGGTCACTGGAGAGAAACCCACGGCGAAAACTCGACTCCCGACGGGGACAATTTTTATTGAATATTATAAAGTTGAACCGAATTTATCCTCGGCGACTTATCTAACTCGCCCCACCGACATAATACTTTCCGCCACAACTGGAAGATTTTCTCGTTAAATTATTATTTACACCAACTTGCCAGATAAAGAGCTTAAAAGTTTCCAGCTTTCGAACGCCTCAATCATATTTGCATCTATATTACGTCTTCGTATTAAATCATCCGAGAGAAAGTGGAAAATGTCGACTCGAGGACTGACCTAAGTCGAAAACGGCGAGATTAGTGGAGCTGCGAGATTGATTTCGGTATTTCAGGCGACACTTTTGCTGAAAGACCTGACAGGTTATACGTTGCTGAATGGTGCCGGAGCGGAGCAAACTTCGGGTCCAGAGACGCATCGTTATTTATGGGCTTCAGCTAGGACGAAATTAGAAAAAGCAATAACCGAACTGGACGCCTTCGGCTTTTTTCTTGCATTCGAACAAATAACAATTTCCTACTCGACAGCTGAAAATAATTTCACTCAGGTGGGGTTTCAGCGGACAACTCCACATTATACAACTTTTCTTGTAGACCGGAGAGTCGGTACGATCAATTATTGTAAATTCAACCGACAACCGTGGTTTCCATAAAAACATTTCACGCAACTGCTGTCGCAGTACCAACCCCGACGGAATTATGCAGCAAATTTTATGCGAGCGACCAATGCCGTGAAAACTGCAACAGGGCAATATTCTCGTCCCGGAACGAATTTGTCCATCGAAAACTTTATAATCACTTTTCACTTGTAGAAAATCAACACTAGAGTTCGTTTTGTTGAAGTTGCGGTTAATTAACCTGAAAAGCATTGCTACAACAATTGGAATTGAAACGGCAAAGGTAGAAAGGGTCGTTTGCATTGCGGTGTGTACGTGTACCTACACTCAATTATTTACATTACAGCAATTAAGCCCTGGACGACCAACTCAATTAAGGGTAGAGAATTTTTTTTTTAAACATACCACTTTGACCTTACCGAGTAATCATACGCGTAAATAGAGCGAACCTGTTTTATTATCAAACAGGGAAAATGGTGATAGCTTAAATATAAATCAAGAATTTATCGATTAAAGCAGTTATACCCCCTAAAATGTGGTATTTACTCCTCGAGCCGATGTTTATGTTTACCTTCAATTTCCAACTATTGAACTGTCTACTATATCAGCTATAGTGCTACTATTTGTGTTCTATTTTTGCCTAAGTAAACATCAACACTTTTTGAAAATTTTCTAACAGTTTTCTTTGTTATGCCAAATTTGAAGTTTTATTTCAAAGGTTTCAAGTTACTGCATTTTTACTTCTGAGTCTTAGTGAAACTAATTTTCCATCGATTTTTATCTTATGGAAGTAGGTACTATTATTATTCTTTAAAACTCTATATCAATACAAAATTAACTAGATTTTGTTTCAAAACCGCTGCGGAAATTGGAAGCAGATTATTTTTATTTTATTATTGTTTTTATATTATTTATAATTTTAGGCTCCAGCAACATCGATACTGATATAAACCTCAAACTCAACCCTATAAAAAGTAAATAAATACCAATAAAGGAGGTCTTTAAAATTTGTCTCTTTGTCTATCTCTCAAACACATAATTTTAAATTTTTTGAGGTTGTAATAAAAGAAATTAATTTAATATTTCTTTTAGTTTGCAACACAGACTCAGAATATTAAAAAAACTTCTTTTTTCTTGCGTAATCTTTATAGTTTAAAGTAATTTCGTCAAGTTCCTAAACTGTTGCACTAATATTAATTTTTATTTTTATTTAATTTTCTTTTTTAAGTTTTAGCTTTTTAGCGACATTTATCAAGGTTGTTATTATCGCTGCCCTTTAGAAATAAATTCCCGACTAATGGCTTGAAAGATAATGAAGATATGCCATTTATAGCTACCTACTTAACGCATGCATAATTAATAATTTAAACTGATATTCTGAAATAGTTATTTATTAAGATTTTTTTCGCAAAAAAAATTCAAGGCACTCTAACATCTCTAGAAAAATAAATTAGTTACAGGAATGAATTAAAACAAAAACAAGCATCTAGTCACAAAAGTAATGCTATCGAGAAATCTCGTTTACGTGATTCCAAAATCTCAAAAAACAGATGGATATGGTCCACCCAGTCTTGGTGATGGTGAACCTCATCGCTGCTCTACTTAGTTAACAATCCTCAACAAAGGAAACGTGAAAAATATTTTATTTGCATATTTAGATGAAGTAATATTTCATCCCTTCTTTCGGTATCTGCTTTATTATTGGTGCCGATTGTTAAAATTTACGCTCCCCGGAATTTACGTGTTCTGTTCGGACACGCAAAGAGCCCACGATGATATTTCGGTTCTTAAATCGTCGCCCACGCACGCGTGAAATAAAATCCTTTAAGTAGGTCTTATCTGAAATAATGTTAAGCCGTAAAAGCTCCCGTTTTTTGTTTGCTCCAAGGCCACATCTGCATATTAATATTCGTACAACGAGAAAAAGCAGCGACGACAACGTTTCCTGACACATTTACGTTGTTGTGTTCGTTTGTCCAATGTAAAGATTGAAGCCAGAAATCCCACTACAGCTTCTAATGCCCGCCATTACCCGACCAATGTCACCATTTCTCCCTACTTCCAGCGTCGAATTTTACCCGAAATGTTATCGCTTCCACGAATTTATAACAAAATTGTTTTTTTTTCGTATTTGTTGTAGTATTGTGAGAGCGAAGTTTATTACAAAGACTTCTGTAAAACGCATAATTTTAATACCTTTGAAAGCGGAGCGGATTAACAACGTCAGTGGAACTTGGCGGTATTCCGATGGCACAATTTGCCACTATAATTAATGGTAATTTTCAGAGGGTGTTCAAAGAGAGGGAGATATACTTTTCTTTTACGAAACTTGAAGGCAAAATTAACTAAAATTTTACGTTGCAGTTTACTCGAAAATTCTCCTCAAAACTTCCTTAAGCAAGTTTTTATTGTTGACAAATTTGGCAAATGCGAAAGTTTGCTTCAAGCAGCGTTTCTAAATTATACAAAATTATTATGTCAAGTATAAGAACGTTAATAAAATTTTTCTGTAATGCACTGTTAATTTTGCGAATGCAGGAGGCTGCAGGTGCGTGCGAATTGCCCGCTTTCGGCCCCATTCATTATTTATTACGGGGTCTACGCCGAATCTGGCTGGCGGTTTTTAATTTAGCATAATTGCCGGAGTTGTGCGCTAATTACTGTTGTAATTATGGGGAAAGCTCACCAGATTACTTCCGACAGACCAGAGTCGGGCTATTTTAAGGAAACATTGTGCAATTAAAATTATCGCTACAGCAATCGTACACTCCCCTGGCGATAATTCCGGATTAAATAATAAATATTAGCACGCTAAACGCCATAAATAAATCCCTAACTCAATAAAGCAGATTTCTCCAAGGATACCGCACACGTTAATGCCCTTGTTAAGAACCGAGAGTATAGGTTTTAATTAATCAATCGAACGGGGGCTGCGGCGACGCGTTGCTGGACAAATTAAGACGGTTTTCCGGCCCCCACCGACTTAGGTAGGACCAGACATTGTTGATATACGAGGCCGTGCAACTATTATGATAAATGAAAGGAAGAGAGCTACAAGTATCTTATGGTTGTCTACTTCACTTGATGAATTGCTCGAGATTTCAAATTTAGATAGATCTACGCGGCCTGTTCGCCTTCATTTATTTCTATTTTTTTACAGCACTATGACTTATTGGAACAGATATGGCGCGTGGGCGGCGGCTTCGGCCCGCTCATATGTACATAATTCAGAAAAATTAAGCGAACGGAAGAACTGCGGCAAGCTTCCAAATCCCCAGCACCCAAAACTCCCATCTCTCCGGCTCAGCTGGAGAAATATCAGCCAATTTAGATCAATGTGCCAGAACATGTGTAGCTAATAACAGACAATTTTGTAGCAAATTTTTGTAGTTGCAAAAATTACAAATTGTAAAATTACTTCAACGCTATTAATGTAGAGGAATAGTGTTGAACTAGATGTAGTTTAAAATAGGTGGTATTTAGCAGTCTACCAAATTTACCCAATATTTTCATAAAAAAAATACTTTTATTTCTCAAATATACTAAATGTTTACCAAAATTAAGAAAATACATAATCTTAAAGCGACAACCAAATATTGACATAATGCTGGCCTCTTATATATTTTGTTAGCCAAAATAACTTTTGTTGACCATAAATACTAAATGTTCACCAAATTTTATTCCGCATTTAATTCTAACATAACACCCAGATATTTAATTTTTGACAGTGTCTTATACTATTTAACAGTTAAAAACACTATTTGTTGATCAAAAATATACAAGCAATAAAATGTTGTGCAAATGGTAAATAATTTTATGCAAAATTATAGATGTAGATGTGCTAAAGCAAGGAAAATAAGAGTAAAAATAGAAGTGATTTGGGCAAAAAAAAATTGATTTCCGTAATATATAAATACTTTGCTGCAATTGGCTTTTTGAAAATTCAGAAGTCGGTAAAGTAAACAATGAGCGCATTATGTAAAACGTAAAACTTCTTTTAGTGGTAATTTCTAATCGTGCTTTTAAAAAAAATTGCAGGGCTCTAAACTGACCTTGTACAAAACTTTTTTCGCGTGCCTCTTGTGTGGAAGCGCAAGCGGCAAGGAGAGTTGCGCGAGCATATTTTATTTTTGAAGTAATAGAATAATTATTTGACGCACAAATAGTTTTTTTGAGAAACACTAAATATAAATGGATAGCGCGAATATTTATTATGTACAGCACGGACGCGTAACTTGAGCGATCTATTCTAAATTTGGTGAACATTTAGTAAAATTGATAGACATATAGAATTTAAAATGTAAGCAATGGTAAAACAATACGCAGCATAGTTATTTTAGTGGTGCTGTTTGCATTTTTTAAGGTATAATAATTTGGGTTTCATTAAGATTTTTTGATGGTCATTAAATTTTCTGGTGGACAGTGCCAGGGATGTATGGTTTAATTTGGTGTACATTATAGTTGCTCCCGTTTAAAATATCAAGCAGGATAGTGCCGATAAAGCTGCAAGCCGCCTCTTTGTGGATCGTTCGTAAATTAGGCAGCGATGTCCTGGAGGATGTGGGTGTATCCCAATAGACAATAAAGTAGATCCCAAAGTTGCCCGTTGCATTTTAAGAGCCAACTTTGACTCCAAACTTTCTGCATTTGGTACTACACTTTTGTGTAGACCAAGAGGCCAAGAAGAAAATAACATATATTTTCTGATTGATGAATTATTAATTTTGGGTCCGTGTAGTTGTCAAATTGCGCCATAAACCCGCAAATTGTTATAAATGTCGGGACAACAATTCTTGTCGGTGTCAAATTAAGGCGACGACGGCTAGTGCGAGCAACAAATGGGCCGTGAGCTCGTCAACCCCCCCGCGTTCAGCATTGCGACATGGAGCGGTTACGATATAATTTGCAAAACAAATTTGTTCACGTCGCCAGAATTGAGTTGGCGCGAAGTGATATTTTTTTACAAACAGAAAACGGCTCGGGGAACGCGATATTTTGACTATTCGCATGTGGGAGACACGCGGTAAATTCTGTCGAAATTCCACATCGACACGCGAGACGTCTCTTATAACAAGTCCCCTGTGGTACTCGAAGCTACAGGAGCCTTCCTTAGAACGTGCGAAATGAAATTGTTCTATTTTGGCACCGGCGGTAAATCCCAATTCCAAGCAAGTTCTTTTGTTGCTAGAATCACCGACAATCGAACTTCCGCCAAATCCAGGTTGCCAAAGTAAAACTCGACTCAACTACCAACAGCTTTAAGCTCAAACGTTCAAGAAACGAAGTGAAAATATACAAAAATCAACGTGGGAAAATAGCGGTAATAATTGTTGTCTGTATTTGAAATGCTACTTGACACCCCCGCAATTCTAGCAATCAGGCCTAAACTAATAACAGCTTTTGCCGTCACAAACAATAACACATAAATACGTAAACACTATCTTGAATGCGCCTCCAACCGTATGCTCCAGTTGGGGGATAATCACCAATACAATCGGGTTAATCTATATAGCCTCATTAAATGGAAAAGTAAATATGCCATAGAGTAGAAATAACTCCCACACATAAGGAAGCATTATTACTGGGAAGCAGATTTTCGATTCTAGTTGCAAAACTTATTCCTCCTTTTAGGGTACATAATCGTTAACACGTTATTGTTATTCTGATGATAAAGATCAATGGAAGGAGGGCATTTCCATAAAAACCGTAACAACAACAGCAGCATTCCTATGTAACGGTTATCTTTAATCGACTAGACGATACGAAAAGAACAGTGATGAATGGAAACGTTCATGACACAGCCGCTTATTTGCTCCAAATATCTTATGCGTCCTGAAAGAATCCACATTAGCGCGATGCCACTTAATTTTCACCAGCTGAACAGCGGTTTGGCACTAATCACTATTTCTCTTTTTCGCATCCCTAGATCTGACCCTAAATTATGTCGCCCTTAAGGATTCACCACGATCTTTCTAAAATATTATTTCAAGAATCTTAAATTTCTGCTTTAAGTAGCTACTAAGCGTTGTTGAAAATGTTAACTTAAGACTCGGAACTAAGATTGAAACTTCAGCAACCATTCATCAAAGGATCATATCGATAAAGTGTAAAGTTATAACAAAAACGCTAAAAAAAATTCAAAATTTTTTAAAATAAATAAGCAATGATCTTCAGGACTAATTAACATATTATATAATAAGGGAACAAATATAATGTACGCCAAATTAAACCATACATCCCTTGCACTGTCCACTAGAAAATTTAATGAGCATCAAAAAATCTAAATGAAACCCAAATTATTATACATCAGAAAATGAAAAAATTACTACTAAAATAACTATGCTGCGTATTGTTTTACCATTGCTTACATTAAATTTTAAATTCTATATGTCTGTCAATTTTACTGAATGTTCGGTACCGGTCATAGTTAGTTTAATTTTAATTGTTAATCATAGTTGATAAGTTAATTTTAAACGTTCATTCAATAGTGGTAATTGCATAGTTCTTAAATACGCGTGGTTGTTCCCCATAACTTCCACAATATGCACACTCGTTGGTCGAACCCAGTAGGGGTGTAACCCATGTGGCGTTACCCCAAAGCTTGGACTCTGGGACAAACACTTGCAAATCAGACATCGCGCCGAGAAGTAGTTCGTTTTCGTTATAGTTATCGTGCGACATTGTTTCTCGGGTGTTGCGAACAATATAAGTGGAGCCAAGCAGTGCACCTGATGATCATCACCTAGGTAAGACCTCATGTGCACGAATTGTGGAAGCCCCCCTTATTGTCGATTTGTTAAGTCACGTCCTTCCAAGAGTTAATCCTTTTGATTAATTCAGATGGACACAGGTACTCTCGTGTGCCGAAAACATGGTCCTTCGAGCCGGATTGTATCTCGTTGTTGACATAATAATTAGTCACACCTATGCAATTACCACTTTATTACTTTTGTCGTAAAATTAACGAAATATTCGATTTCGTTCATTCGTCACTTGGTCGCTGTTTCGTATACATAGTTGTAGTTGCGCCTTGTGTTTCGTGGATTAATTAGGAACATTCGGTTCTTGATTATTTCCACTTGTCGTTGTCGCCAAAAGTGTACTGCATATCGTTTATTTGTTTGTTGATTTATTTAGTTAGGGCACTCGGTTCTAATTAAGTAAGTTAAATAGTCGTGAATTAATTGAGAGCAATCGGTTCTTAGTTAATTCAAATTTTCGTCGTCGTCGTTGTTGTGCACCTTTGCAGATTTGTTTAGTTGAAGTAATTAGAGCACTCGGTTCTAATTACTTAAATCTTATAGTCGTTTCGTGTAGTTAACTTAACATTCGGTTCAGTTAATTACTTTGTCTAGTTTAGTTTCGTTTTGTAGCGCGGAATAGTTTAGAACAATATCGGTTCTAGACAATTTCTTTGTATTTTCGTCGAATTTGTATTTGCTCAGCAAGCGGTCACCCGAAAGAAGGGAAGTAATAATTCAGTAACATCTGGTCTAGGTCTTTTGAAATCGGTAGGCCTATTAGTTTTTGCCAGTCGTTAATTTGTCGTTGTTACGCCCTTTATTTTCGAGTGTCGTTTAGCCATTATTGTCGGAGCTTTAGGTTCAGAGTTATTGTATTACAACTAGAAACTGACCATGGCAACCAAATACAAAGAAAATCGGGCCGTTCGCGAAAGTTTGGTAAACCAGTTGAAAGAGACTTTTGATCTCGCGGAAAGCGCCAAGGAAGAACCATCGATGAGAGCTTTGTTCAAACGAAGATTTGCTCGCGCGCAGGTAGCATTCGATAAATTCGAAACGGTTCATGGGGCCATCCTGGCACATATATCGGGATCGACAGAGCCGGATTTTGCCGCCGAAGAAGAGATCCGCAGGTCGTTTGACAAATGTTTTTCGGAGATCGAACTTTGCTTTACAACTTGGTTTCCGGAGACCACCCGCGAGGCTCTAGTCAATACTCCTAACTCGTCGCTATCGTCCATTTCGAATTTGAAATTGCCAAAGCTTGTATTGAAATCGTTTGACGGTAATTTCGCAGAATGGACTGCCTTTAAGCAATTTTTCGACAACGCGGTTCACGATCAAGCACACCTCGCGAATATTGAAAAATATCAGTACTTGATAAGCTCGCTAAAAGGTGAACCGCTGAGTCTGATCAATTCGCTTACGCTTTCCGACGCGAATTACCCCATAGCGTACAAGACGCTAACTGAACGCTACGAGAACAAGCGTAAGTTAGCGTCATACTTTTGGTCCAATATACAGAATATCCCGCGAAATAAATTCGAGTCCGCGAAACAGCTGCGAGATACCCTCGACAAGTTTAGGGAAAATCGGTCGGCTTTGAAGGCGTTAAAGCTCGCGGACGTCGAAGATTTTATGTGGGTTAATTGTCTGTTGGACAAATTGGACCAGGACACTCGACGGGCATTCGAGTCCGACTTTCGCAATACAGAGGCTGCGAAGGTACCGACCTTCAATGATTTGTCGTCGTTCATTGAAGGACAGTGTCAGGTACTGGATTCGGTCAATTCCGGTAGCTATGGTTCAAATTCGCGTGGCCATCCCATGGCTTCAAAACCAAATAACTCAAAACCAAACAACCCTAATCGCGCTGCATTTTTTGTTAAATCGTCTCCATGCGTCAACGAAGAATGTAGCTTTTGTAAGAGTTCGCATTTTGTTGCAAATTGTCCCAAGTTTATCGGAAAGACACCACGCGAACGTTTCGACATCGCAAAGGACAGCAACTTGTGCATAAATTGCTTAAAATCGTCGCATCGAATTCGCGATTGTGATGCAAGGCATTCTTGTGGGGACTGTACCGGCAAGCACCATAAGTTGTTACATTTCCGTAAGGTCCCTCAGGTCAAAACTGGAGACGGTCCGGTGGTCGTGTTGAAAAGCACAATAGTTGACCCCCCGTCAACAGTTTTACTGCCAACCGCTTATGTACGAATACAAGACATAAGCGGTACTTACCATGACATTCGTGCCCTCTTAGACACTTGTGCAGAGGGCAGCTTTATAACAAAAAATTGCCTTAATCGTTTGGGTATTTGTTACAAACCATCAAAAGTAACCGTACACGGGATGGACACCAGTTCTGTCGGCATGACGTCCCCTGGAGAAGCCTTGTGCACAATACGTGCTGGCAATGATGCAAGCACAAAAAGGGTTGTAAATTGTCATGTTGTGCCCAAAATTGCAAGCGCTACCCCTGCGATTGGTGTCGATCATTCGAATTGGAAACACCTGACGGGTTTGAACTTAGCGGACGCAGGCTACTTTGAATCGGGGCCAGTCCAAATGCTTCTCGGCGGTGATGTTTATGCTAGCTTGTTGCTACCGGGGTTGGTGCAAGGGCACTTGGGAAACGAACCATCCGCGTTTAATACGATCTTCGGATGGGTCGTTAGCGGACCCTCTGGCGGCCGGGCTAGCAGAAGAATCACAACGTGCCTCACACGTGTGGAGGAGGCTGAGGTTCAAATAGACAATACCCTCAAGCGTTTCTGGGAAATAGAAGAGGTGCCTCACGCTGAGCTTCAGTCGCCAGCTGATGTAGATTGCGAAAGACAATTTGTGTCGTCGGTCAATAGGGACGAAACAGGCCGCTACGTGGTTCGGCTACCCTTTAAAGATCCGCTACCCGTTACTTTTCCCGGATCGCGAGATATCGCTTTGAAGAGGTTTCTGCTGCTTGAAAAACGATTGACGCGCAACTTAGAGCTTCGTGATCAATATAATGATTTCATGCAAGACTATTTAGACTCGGGCCACATGTCGGTGGTCAAAAGGTCGGACGTTAAGGTTGACCCATATTTTATTCCACACCATTGTGTGATAAGGCTTGACAGTCCGACAACCAAGCTGCGAGTAGTCTTCGACGCGAGTTGTAAGGCTTATCACGGCGTCTCACTTAATGAGACTTTACACTCGGGCCCCGTTCTTTTGAAGGACTTGACCGAAATCCTTTTTAAATTTCGTTTACACAACATAGTGTTTATGGCTGACATTCGTCAAATGTTTCGGCAAATCAGCATTCACCCGGAACATCGTCAGTTCCAAAGGATTTTGTGGAGATTCACTCCGGAAAATCCTATTGAGGAATATTCGCTAAATACTGTGGCTTTCGGCGTTACTTGCGCCCCGTATCTGGCCATTCGCACTCTGCATCAGCTGGCCGACGATGAGGGTGCTCGTTATCCTTTGGCAGCGGAGATTTTGAAAACGGACATTTACTGTGACGACATCGTGTCAGGATCAGATACTGTCGTTAATGCACTTGAATTGCAAAGGCAATTAATCGAATTGCTAAAACTCGGTCGATTTGAATTACGGAAATGGGCTTGCAACAGACCGGAACTTCTCGAAGGTCTCGACCCAGCTTGCCGTCTTGACGCGTTGGAATTTGATTCGGAACAGCCAAACTCCCCAATTAAGGTTCTCGGGTTGCGTTGGTTGCCTAGGGAAGATGCGTTTTCTTTTAAGGTGCAACCGAGTAAGCGACTTTGTACCAAGCGTAACTTGTTGTCAGAATTGGCGCGCATTTTTGACCCTTTGGGCTTTCTAGCCCCGTTGACGTTCTTTGCGAAGCGCTTAATTCAAACGTTGTGGTGTCTTGGATTGTCATGGGATGAGCTAGCCCCCCCGGATATTGTGCGACAATGGTTGGAGTATAGTTCACAGCTGGAGGACGTTTCTAAGCTGAGAATCGGTCGGCATTGTTTGTTGAACGCGTACATCTCTTGCGAATTGCACGCATTTTGTGATGCCTCGGAGGCAGGGTACGCGGCGGTCGTCTATCTGCGGGTTGTCGCGGCGGACGGCGTATACGTTCATCTGCTAACCAGCAAAACAAAACTGGCGCCGCTAAAAAGGAGACCATTGCCGCAACTAGAGCTTTGCGGGGCTCAGCTTCTTGCTAAATTGATAAGCACTGTAAAACACGCATACGCGTCAAAATTGCATTTTTCGTCGGTTACTGCATGGTGTGACTCGACCATTACTCTTTGCTGGATTCGCTCGCAACCCGTTAGGTTAAAGACCTTTGTGTCAAACCGAGTTGCATATATTCAAGAGCGTGTCCCAGCCTCCAGCTGGAGACACGTGCCATCAAAGGACAATGCGGCCGATCCTGCGTCGAGGGGCCTTCTGCCGTCCGCACTCGTAGAAAGCCATTTGTGGTTAACCGGACCTTCGTGGCTTAAAGAACCGGAAGATCAGTGGCCAAATTTGAAACTTTTTCCCTCATACCAGGAGCAAGAACTTATAAATGAAGCTGAACGGAAACTCGTGTTGGTAGCTAAAATTGCCTCAGAGGAAAATTTAATCGCTAAATTAATTAATAATTCGTCGTCGCTAACCAAGCTACAAAGGGTAGCATCGTACATGCTGCGCTTCGTTAATAAATGTCGCAAACGTCATTATAACACGGGTCCAATAATGCGAAGTGAACTGGACAATGCGCTAATCGTCTTGGTCAGGGTAGTGCAGTCGTCGGTTTTTTGTCGTGAAATCGCGCAACTTGCGGCCCACCAGCCAGTCGAAAAATCGCTCCAGAAACTGTCGTGCTTTTTGGATCAAGAGGGTATTGTCAGAGTTGGCGGTCGCTTGGCCAACTCGAACCTACCGTTTAGCGCAAGACACCCGGCACTTCTACCTCGAAGCCACAATTTGACAGTGCTAATAATTAGGTCCACGCATTTGACGTACTTGCATTCGGGTCATAAAACGACGCAGTATTTGGTTTCCCAAAATTTTTGGATTTTGTCTGCTAGTCGAAGTATTCGGTCGGTTCTAGCGAAATGCGTTACTTGCTTCAAATATAAGCCAATCGCAACTACGCCGCTCATGGGAAACTTACCCTCAAGTCGCGTTCAACAAATCAAGTCGTTTGAACGCGTGGGCGTCGATTTTGGAGGTCCTTTTACGATCACCATGAACAAGACCAGGGGTGGTAAGAGCACCAAGGCGTATTTGTGCTTATTTGTTTGTTGCGCCACCAAAGCCGTTCACTTGGAAGTCGTGTCGGCATTGTCCACAGAAGCTTTTCTGGCCGCCCTGCGACGATTCATGGCCCGTAGGGGGCGATGTGTGACAATTCTGAGCGATCGCGGTACTAACTTTGTCGGCGCGGCGCGTCAACTTCACAAATTATTTGCAGAGGCCACTGATCTCGAAGCCATCGAATGGCAATTTAACCCCCCTTCAGCACCACATTTCGGTGGGCTGTGGGAAGCGGGTATTAAGTCGGTAAAAACACATTTAAGAAGAGTTGTGGGCCTTCAGGTTCTTACCTTCGAAGAGTTCACCACCGTCATTACTCAAATAGAGGCGGTGCTAAACTCGAGACCGCTTTGCTCACTAAGTTCGGACCCTTCAGACATGTCGGTGCTAACACCAGGTCACTTCTTGACCTTAGCACCACTAACCTGCTTACCCGACCCGAACTTAGATCACCTTGCTCTAAATCGGCTATCGCGTTGGCAATTGCTCCAGAGGATGCACCAATCTTTTTGGAAAAGATGGCAAGTGGAGTACTTGCACACTTTGCAACAGCGAGCTAAATGGCATAAACCGTTGAACAATTTGTCTGTGGGACAACTGGTGCTCGTTAAAGGGGAGGATCTTTTGCCATTGCACTGGCCTGTAGCTAGGATTGAGGCCGTGCACCCCGGTAAAGACGGCGTCGTTCGCGTAGCCACCGTTCGGACCGCAAAGGGTAGCTATGAGAGACCCGTTGCGAAACTATGCCCTCTCCCGATTGAGTAAGGTGAAAAATGCATCGCATTTTTGGCGGCCGGGATGTTCGGTACCGGTCATAGTTAGTTTAATTTTAATTGTTAATCATAGTTGATAAGTTAATTTTAAACGTTCATTCAATAGTGGTAATTGCATAGTTCTTAAATACGCGTGGTTGTTCCCCATAACTTCCACAATATGCACACTCGTTGGTCGAACCCAGTAGGGGTGTAACCCATGTGGCGTTACCCCAAAGCTTGGACTCTGGGACAAACACTTGCAAATCAGACATCGCGCCGAGAAGTAGTTCGTTTTCGTTATAGTTATCGTGCGACATTGTTTCTCGGGTGTTGCGAACAATATAAGTGGAGCCAAGCAGTGCACCTGATGATCATCACCTAGGTAAGACCTCATGTGCACGAATTGTGGAAGCCCCCCTTATTGTCGATTTGTTAAGTCACGTCCTTCCAAGAGTTAATCCTTTTGATTAATTCAGATGGACACAGGTACTCTCGTGTGCCGAAAACACTGAATGTTCACCAAATTTAGAACGCTCAAGTTACGCCTCCGTGCTGTACATAATAAATATTCGCGCTATCCATTTATATTTAGTGTTTCTTAAAAAACTATTTGTGCGTCAAATAATTATTCTATTACTCCAAAAATGAAATATGCTCGCGCATCTCTCCTTGCCGCTTGCACTTCCAGACAAGAGGCACGCGAAAAATGTTTTGTACAGATCAGTTCAGGGCCCTGTATTTTTTTTTTAAATGCACGATTAGAAATTACCACTAAAAGAAATTTTACGTTTTACATAATGCAAGCCAATTACAGCAAAGCATTTATATATTACGGAAATCAATATTTTTTTTTGTGCAAACCACTTCTATTTTTACTCTTATTTTCCTTGCCCTAGCACATCTACATCTATAATTTTGCATAAAATTATTTACCATTTGCACAACATTTAATTGCTTGTGTATTTTTGATCAACAAATGGTATTTTTTACTGTTAAATAATATAAGACACTGTCGAAAATTAAATATCTGGGTATTATATTAGAATTAAGAGCGAAATAAAATTTGGTGAACATTTAGTGTTTATGGTCAAGAAAAGTTATTTTGGCGAACAAAATATATGAGGCCAGCATTATGTCAATATTTAGTGGTCGCTTTAAGATTATGTATTTTCTTAATTTTGGTGAGCATTTAGTATTTTTGGAAATTAAAATTATTTTTTTGTATAAAAATATTTGGTAAAGTTGGTAGACTGTTAAATACGACCCATATAATAATAATAACTGAAAATTTAGAAAAATAAATATTATTATTGTTAACACGCTATATAAAAGCAAAACGTGAGGTCGGGCTAAAAATGTACAAAACTAAATTAATTTGAGACTACCTGATTCGTTATCGGATCTGGGGGTGAGTGCAGGTGGTTCTTCGGGTAAGTGGTTAACATCACCATATTTTTGAATAACTCAGGAGCGAGGACGGCTATTTACGGAATCTCCTCGAACTTGGCTGAAACGTTTGTGAAGGCGACACCGTAGACGCTTCTTTACAGGATAGTTAGCCTAAAAACACTTCAAAGGGGTATCTAGTTCGGCGCTTAACGTCCTCCTCAAATTAAACATTCACGGGCCACGCAAAAGAGAGTTAATAAATAACAACTACGGGGCAAAATGACGCGCAATTCGGCGACGCGAGCAAATAAATTGCCATTAGTTCCAGAGCAAAGTTTCGTCCTGGCACACAAAAGTTAAAGATTCGTAATGAAGTTAGAAACAGTGACGTGGAACGTGTCCATAAAAAAGACGTGCTCAAACTTCGATATTCGATTGGAATTCGTCCTTCCACTTTTACATAAACTAACCTAATTTGAAGGGTGTTAGAGCAAGATGCTTTGCTTTCGAGTAACTGTGTTTAAGAGGGAAGAGTGCCTAAAAAATCACTCTACAACCAGACGTCATTATGCTGTGCTCCCGAGATGGCAGTGGCGGTTTTACTACCACTCTATATATAACTTTACAACATCCCTAAAAAGAATATAAAATGAGGTCTCTGACTAAAATACCTTGTTCAGGACTGAGGTTAGTCAACATCACTGTTTTGGGCGACGATGAATTTCGATAATAACAAGAAATTACGTTTTAGTCCTGGCCTAATGGATCGCCGTTCGGTGGAGGTGTAATTAATTATTCAGACGGGGCAACATCTAATTTTAGCACCAGCCCCTTCACGGGTTATTACCCGTCGTAACATTAAAGAAACTGTTTTAGTTTAGCATCGAACAAATTACTGATTAATTTATTGTCGATTAAACCGGTATTGGATCAATACCACCCCAGCTATGACACCAAGCTTATTGCTTCGACTAGACTTTTAATAATGCGTCGATAATCTCAGCGGAAGTGCAACCTCAGGGAAGGGTGAGGTCGCCGGTATCACCTGACCCTAGACCTAACGTTTGCTTGATGCCCGGCCGGGATGAAAATGCCTGATCTAATTGAAAACGGATCCCGCCAGCCTTCATCCCTTAAACACGTTGCTACACAGTCAGTTTAATAGCTTTTGCAGTGTAGGCCGCAATAAGAGCAGGCCGTTGTTTTGTTGCTCGTAAGTAAACACCAGTAAGTAACTCAACCATACGGAGAATCTGCATGAAAGCTCCGGGGAAATTGAAATGGCAGTACGAAATTCATAAGAAATACATAAAGCACCAGGCAGCATTGGAGTAAAATGCAATACTCTATTCTATAGGGTCGACTTTCAATTTTCATTTTACAATTGCTACGTAACATGAACACTACTTGTGGGAATTCGAGGGCTACATGGATAATGCGTATTTTTTCCAATGAAGCATTTGTCATTCTATTGTAAAGCAGAAATCGCTTGGTGCAGGCACGCTTGCGAGCAATAAATCGCCAGGAAAAAGTTCGTGAACGATATATCGACAACGAATAATTTTAAACATGTAGCACATTAAAGTGTCTGTGATGATTAAGCTGCGGTACTTGAAGAAGCAATTCCATATAGGTGGTATTTAGACAGCATGTATCATACGGTAATATTACATGCTATCCGATGCACCATAAAGCACGCCTCACGTCTTTTAAATGGGGCTGCATCTTTTGAGACTAGTCGCGTCATTTTCAATGAGATTTCTCGTCGATTCTTTACGACTTTGCAGTAAAAAGTTAGATAGCTTTATATAGAACCACCAAAGAATTTCTTTTCAAGAACTTTTGGTGGTCTACAGTTAAAAGTTATGACAAAGTTATACAGCTGGTAAAACTTGTCATACTTATTTTTCAAAATATTTATAGGCCCTACACCAAATTATTCTTCATGAAAGTAGTTATTGCGACATTATTTTCCCACAATTTTATTTAAATTTTATATTATTTATTTAATTAATTGTAAAAAAGCAATTAAATTACAATTAGGTTGAATTGTATAATTTTAACTACAGTATAGTAATAAATAATACAAATGGTAAACATAAATTTCTAAATTTTCGAAGCGTAGACAACGTGTTAAAATTCAATAATGAAGGGTCACTGAAAACACTCAGTATTAATAAACAAATTTTTTTAAAGTTTCGCTTTTATTTTACAAAGATTTGAAATGTTGACTACATCTGAAAACAAAGAAACTAAAAATGTTAATAAGACACACACATATGATGAACCGAAACTTGAATCCCCAGTGGCTAGTTGAATAGTAAAAAGTATTTTTGGTCTTGGTCGCAATTTTTTGAAAACTTACCTGCTAACTATACGTGACACAGATAAATGAAATTATATTGTTAAGAATGCAAAAGGTATACCCAAAGTTTTTAAGTTTCGGGAAAATAAAAACAGCTCAAACGCTGAATAAAAAAAAACTTCTGGGTCTTACTAATAATTTTCTTTAAGTTTGGAATACTCTTTTTACCTGAAACTAAGAATTTAAAAATAGTACTGCAAAATAAAAATGATAGAGCCAAAGACGTAAACCTCGACAATGCAAAATTGGTGGATGCGCCGGGTGAATAATATTTATTAAATTTACAGTTGCTATTTAACTAAGAACAAGTCGTAATTTTTTTAGAGATACAATGGGCCCACTTGTATGCCTAAGTGCCGGTGGGGCCTTTTGGACCCCACACCCTTAACCAATAATTCAGAAGCAGTAATTTTTGATTCATGTCACGATTATGATGACTGCAAGTAGAAAAAACTAAATCTTACTCCCGGATTCACATTTTAATTAATTTACATGAGTCTAATTTGATTATATTTTCTATCATAAATATTTATTACTTTTTGGAAAAAATTAAACTACAAATATATACTTCAACAGAAAAATTTTCAACTATCTTTGCACAAAATTATTATTCGCAATATAGAGTTATTACAAATTTTTTCAACCATAAGATATCAGTCATATAAATACTGATCTTTTGGTAACTCTATTCATCAGAGATTCCGACCCCTATCGTCTTGTAATAAATCTTAAAAAGCTATTTCCCAGCAATATATGTATATTCCCTTTTCAAATTATGAGCAAATAAATGCAACCTGCCAGGAATCGCCTTGTTGAATGTGATATTTCTCAATCAAACTTTATTTGCTTGCAAATAAATTCCCTAGTAAATCTAATTTTTTTCCTGTAATTTTAAATTACATTTCCCATCAGCTGAAACTCGCTGAAAAGGTGTTTGACCTTTTCAATATTTTTCTCACCTTTGAGCAGAATTTTCTAAGTACCTTTCAACGTAAATGAGGAAAATAACTTTATAATTTTACGGCCGATTCACTCACTTTCAAGTTTAATTACTCAGAAGATAATCCGCCAGGAAATAATGGCATCCAGAGAGATTAATTTTCCTTGGCGACGAATAACAAGTTCGCGACGGACACAAAGGTACCTAGCAGTTTTTCTTCGGAGGTGTAAAGACGACGTTATTTGACGACACCTACCAAAATCAGTCATTAATAATTTTGTCAATAATTACGCAAATCAATTAATTCAAATCAACTAAATTCAATTACATGTTCACTAAATACGTTTTATTTTGAGGTAAATCATCAAAAATTCTCTCTACTGATCAAAAAAAAATAAGTTTTAGATCGTAAAAAAATATTTGTTCAAACTCTTATTTCTCATTCGTTTATTTATTCTCAGACCCTGCTGTAAGCAAACAAACACTAGTGGATTCAAGTGAAGCATGAATAATGTATCGTACTGGTAATACAAACGATTTCCTCCAACCCCCATAAAATGTTATAGGTGCTTTTCACAGAAAGTTTAGTTAATCCACCTTGCACTTAACAGTCGTCGCAATTTAGCGTCAAACAAATACACACTAAAAAACCGTGGATTACCGCCATCACGTTACTGATGACAAAACTGCTGTTTAATTCCCTGGAATTTATATTGTTTACGTATAATTGAAAGAGGTCAGTACCCAATATATTATTTTTAGAATCAGACGTGTAATGTCGCAGTTTTGCGCTACGTACAACTTTAATCAACTACTTGTGATGTTTAGTCTTGATAGAAATTTCCGAGGAGTTTAAATGGTGGTGTTTGCAGTTTGTTAATAAGAGGCGGCGCAAACAAAACAAATTTGCAGAAGCAGGCATCTATGGTAAATACAATTAATCCTCCAGCCAGGGGCGGTTCGGAATAAATTTACCGCCAACAGTGGTTTATTGTCGTGTCTGTGGTTAAATATAACTAGCGTCATCTGCAACGACTTTTGAAGCGCTACCACTATTTATTAGTAACTAAAGAGGCGGAAGAATGTCGAAAATATAAAATGATTAATGTCAAAAGTATTCATTGCGTTAAATGTTAGGTGTGATGACGTTGACGTTCAATAATATGCTGTACAAACTTTGTTGAGGCCGGTTTTAACACCACACCAGCTAAACGCTCATTAAAGTAATATTCTTTTGATTAAACATTTAATTAATTAATTGAAAACTGAAAATTAATTAAAACCAAACAAATTTATTTGCTATGCCGGCGCAACATAATATTGTCCAGATTGGAGAATTTCAAAAAACAATTCAATTCTGTGTTGAGCGATTCTTGCTAAAACTTGGAAAAATCCAATTCTAGCTTAATTTTCCGATACTTTTGATACTGTTTCTAGTAACTGGGATGATCAACCCGACTTTTCGGTCCAAATTCAAGTTTATTCTATTTGGTGACTGTAGGACGAGGACATGATTACAGCGTCGGAGTCCTGCAGTGCCGAGATTTATTCGCATTTTCCCGTCAAATTGTTGGCGTAGCGAGTTTCCGATAATGTAACAAGGGCTTTTATGTAGATATTTACCAGGCGTCTCCATTTGAGAGCGGTGGTGCTATTCCAGCGGCATCCCCGGGCGTTCCTATGAATTAGACATGAGACCTCCACCGACACAGTCGGAATGCTAAGGGCTGGAAGACTGCGGAGAGTCCTGCCATCGCCCTGTGACGTCATTCATTCCGCTACGTGATGTCACCCGTTGTGAAATCCAAATCCATGAACGGCGCGTCGCTCAACCGAAAGGGCGACAGCGGCGCTATTGAAAGCGGAGCGTCGAAAAATAAATTTCTAATAACAAATTTGTTTGATGCATCACAATGGATGTCCTGAAGTGCGGATTTGAGAAATATTATTTCAGTTGGTTGTTGCATTGGGTAGTTTGTCCTGTCGTCTCGATATACACCGAGCTCTTGTGAGTTTTATCAACCCACTGGAGCCGCTGAACAGCTGAATCCCACGTTACCACGTGGAGCTTTTTCACAAGTCCAAGTTTTCTTGTTAATTTTTTTAAACTTCTCATGGCTTGCAGCTATTTCAATCTGTTTTAATAATTTAACGTTTCTATACTGATTTTTTTGGCCGCCTCTGTGGAAGCTTCAGGGAGCGAATTTTCTTGGTAAAGCATTTTTATCGCTTAACAACCAACTAAATTTCCTTTATAAATTATATCACATTAGGTTTAAATTTCCCTTTTTACTAGAGTAAAATGAACGGAGTTTTTCAAGTTATCTCAACATATTGTTCTAAAGCTCTCTAACATATCCAAAATCAGACTTTCCGAGTACAATAACGGAAAAATGCATTTTAATCCTATTTACAATTGGGAACAAATACAATGTACACCAAATTAAACTATACATCTCTTGCACTGTCCACCAGAAAATTTAATGAGCATCAAAAAATCTAAATAAAACCCAAATTATTATACATCAGAAAATGAGAACATCACCACTAAAATAACTATGCTGCGTATTGTTTTACCATTGCTTACATTTTAAATTCTATATGTCTATCAATTTTACTAAATGTTCACCAAATTTAGAACGCTCAAGTTACGCGTCCGTGCTGTACATAATAAATATTCGCGCTATCTATTTATATTTAGTGTTTCTCAAAAAAACTATTTGTGCGTCAAATAATTATTCTATTACTCTAAAAATGAAATATGCTCGCGCATCTCTCCTTGCCGCTTCCGCTTCCAGACAAGAGGCACGCAAAAAAAGTTTTGTACAAGGTCAGTTTAGGGCCCTGTAATTTTTTTTTAAATGCACAATTAGAAATTACCACTAAAAGAAGTTTTACGTTTTACATAATGCAAGCCAATTACAGCAAAGCATTTATATATTACGGAAATAAATATCTTTTTTTGTGCAAACCACTTCTATTTTTACTCTTATTTTCCTTGCCCTAGCGCATCTACATCTATAATTTTGGATAAAATTATTTACCATTTGCACAACATTTGATTGCTTGTGTATTTTTGATCAACAAATAGTATTTTTAACTGCTAAATAATATAAGACACTGTCGAAAATTAAATATCTGGGTATTATGTTAGAATTAAATGCGGAATAAAATTTGGTGAACATTTAGTATTTATGGTCAACAAAAGTTATTTTGGCGAACAAAATATATAAGAGGCCAGCATTATGTCAATATTTGGTTGTCGTTTTAAGATTACGTATTTTCTTAATTTTGGTGAGCATTTAGTATTTTTGGGAAATGAAAGTATTTTTTTGTATGAAAATATTGAATAAATTTGGTAGAGTGTTAAATACGACCCTTTACAATTCACACTAATACAATCTCTAGCAGCCCTTAACTTTTAGTTTAGTTTACTTTTAATAATATTTACAATCGTTTTGTCATAAAGATTTTTTATATTTTTTTTAGCTGCCAATACCTTTGTTGCCCTGTAATAGAGCCACCTATTTGATCTGAATTTTGCTACGTAAAAGTGTTTGTTGCTAAATTGTGGCTGGGCCCAAGCGCCCAAAACTGTGGCGGTTTCTTTTAATAACCGGGTGATGACGTAAGTTTAGGCAGGCAACTTCCTGATGGGGACAATGAGGAAAATTTGAATATTTCCGAAGGGTTGAGTTCATTGTCGTTGGAGCCAAAGAGTGCGGAATGAGCTCCGTTGAGTTTCAGCAGGATCCACACGCACCTGCGGACGTCGTGGTTCCATTAGAGATCGCGTCGCGACGTTAAGCCCGCCATGCTTGATTGTCGTTGATAATGTGATAACATAAGTATAAATCCAATCACTCAAAGTGCAAACAAAACAAGCTTTTAGTCCTGCCCTATCTCGCGTTCCGTGTAAACCTAATGAAGATAATTTATCATTAACGCGATGGCTGTCTTTGTCGGGTATTGTTACGGCAGGATGCTGTTGAATAATTAATGTCATAAGAAGCGTGTAAAGACAAACTAAGACATTAAATATTCATGAATGAGAACTACGGTTAATTATCGCCCTTGCGGGGCTTCTATTAATTTCCACGATGCGGACGACCAGTGATCCCGACCCTTTCTAAACGGTGATTGCAAGAAACTTTTCCGGGTAATTAAATTTTCAGGGCGCCTTTGCAATACTTCCGCGTACCTCCGAAGGCATTGTTTTTCGGTTTCCTGTCGGAGGCCCAAAATTTCGGAGGAACTGATGACGTTAATTCGATTTCCAGCCCACCCACATGCAGCCACAACAAATTCGATTAGCCGCAAATAACAGTCGCTGCCAAATTAATTCAACCTCCAACCAAAGTGTGATTATTGCAAAAATAGATTTAATAACAACCGCAATAGCGCCCCGACGTTGACAAATTATTTGGTGTTTCCTCTTCTTTTGCGTCCGTTCGAACTATAATGAAAATGTTTCCGCAGTTGGAACGTTATTATCCAAGAAATTGCTTGCCGAGTCTCTTGAGCTTAACCGGAGTATTCCTTTTCACCAAACGATTAACTTAATATCCAGACTTGCAGCTGGAGTGGGTACAACTGTCTGAATGGATGCTCAAATTTGCGACCGTGGTCATGGTCTTGTCACGATGATGATTCGGAACGGACGGGGGCGGCACTAGTGGCGGGGCTCTCGGGGCCGGTGTGTCTCCTGTCTGTGTCGCCAGTCGGACCAGATTTCCTCTCCCCGCCGTATTGATCCGCGACCACCTCCGGGCCAACCGATGCACCTGCACTATTTACCATACCGCAACGGGCTCCGGCATCCCCTAAAAATCACCGGAGTTGCCCCTAAAATGATATGAAACTCAACTTGGAACCTGGCAAGGCTGACTAGCTGTCGAGTGTCTTAGATCTTCCCATTTCGAAAAAATAAGTATTTTTTTTACTTCTTGGTGGGGCAGATCTAGCAACTTGAAGCAACCTCACCAGGAGGAAAAATATTATTTTCTCATCTGCTGTCGGGATAGAATATTGTCTTTGCTAAAACTATTATTTTGTTAATAATTGACGTAAGATACCCTGCCCCATTATTAATTTTTTTATTAATTCATTCATTCATTCATTTAGGATCTGGGATTCACAATTTTTTTTTGTGCAATATGATGATGGTGGAGACGTGGCGGTCGGAGCCACCCTCTTTTCCCTAAAATGACCTTATGCGTATACTTTTAGACCAAGTGCTCTATGATTCTGAATTTGTGACCGTTTCGAAGGCTTCGCTGAGGGATTTTCGGTGTAGTGGGTGGCCGTAGCAGGAGTGGTTCGCGGGGTGGCGGCTCTGTGCCCCGGTGTTTTTGTCGGAAAGGGGTGGCAGGGCGCCGCTGGTCGTGTTCGCGGTTCACACTTGTGAATGGAATGTAAACGTTCGAAGTGTGGCCGTTGTAAGATGCGCATTGATGATGTAGTATTGATCGAGCGTGGGCGCCAGCGGCCCAAAAGCTGAGCGCTCACCTCGCGGGCGCCTCTGACGTAACAGCAGTCCTTCAGCGTGTGCGACCGAACATCCACAACCCCCATATCCTGTCGGGTGCTCATGCCGACACAACCATATCGCATGACAACAATCGCATTTCCACCATATTACATCGATAATTAATTATATTAAGTCGGCCGTTTGCACTGGCCGCCCTCAAAGCGGCTGCTAATAACAATTACCGTCGAAACACAGCGGAAACGGGGAAGGACTCTTCTCGGAAGGGGGTTTTGTGCTAGATGACACGTCAGTCAAACAACTAAGCGAGCCCATTTCGAGCCGGTTCGAAAGGCAAGCCGCTACTCGCATCCACAATTATTGCCAGCATTTTGCGATCCATCAATTTATAACTCAATTATGTTTGTAGCTTTCTAATTTTTGGTTAAACCAGGACCACGTTCAATATTATGACAGTAATTTATTTCTCTACTTGAACCCAATCAGACTTTTAGCGTTATTTATTGTCTGTCTTGTCTCAAACATCTCCAAAAGATTCCCATCATTAAATTCTGTATCAGGTGATTTGTCTCGTGATTTCTTGTTGAAACTTGCCTAATCAATATCCCTAGACAATTCCTTGCTACACACAAAACTTGGCTACCTTGTCTACAAAGTTTGTTTATTCCAGGCAGACCTATACACATAATGAAAATTCTGGAATAATCTCTTCTTCTATTGCTCGTATTTATTAAGTAATTTTAATGTTTCGTATCACTCAGTTAGTTTTATTTTTGAATTTAAATATGGGAACAAATATAATGTACACCGAATTAAACCATACATCCCTTGCACTGTCCACCAGAAAATTTAATGAGTATCAAAAATTCTAAATAAAACCCAAATTATTATACATCAGAAAATGAGAACATCACCACTAAAATAACTATGCTTCGTATTGTTTTACATTTTAAATTCTATATGTCTATCAATTTTACTAAATGTTTACCAAATTTAGAAAGCTCAAGTTACGCGTCCGTGCTGTACATAATAAATATTCGCGCTATCCATTTATATTTAGTGTTTCTCAAAAAAACTATTTGTGCGTCAAATAATTATTCTATTACTCCAAAAATGAAATATGCTCGCGCATCTCTCCTTGCCGCTTGCGCTTCCAGACAAGAGGCACGCGGAAAAAGTTTTGTACAAGGTTAGTTCAGGCCACTGTAATTTTTTTTTGAAAGCACCATTAAAAATTACCACTAAAAGAAGTTTTACGTTTTACATAATGCAAGCCAATTACAGCAAAGCATTTATATATTACAGAAATCAATATATTTTTTTGTGAAAACCACTTCTATTTTTACTCTTATTTTCCTTGCCTTAACACATCTACATCTGTAATTTTGCATAAAATTATTTACCATTTGCATAAAATTTTATTGCTTGTGTATTTTTGATCAACAAATAGTATTTTTAACTGCGAAATAATATAAGATTGTCGAATATTAAATATCTGGGTATTATGTTAGAATTAAATGCGGAATAAAATTTGGTGAATATTTAGTATTTATGGTCAACAAAAGTTATTTTGGCGAACAAAATATATAAGAGGCCAGCATTATGTCAATATTTAGTTCTCGCTTTAAGATTATGTATTTTCTTGATTTTGGTGAGCATTTAGTATTTTTGGGTAATGAAAGTATTTTTTTGTATGAAAATATTGGCTAAATTTGGTAGACGGTTAAATACGACCCATTAAATATTAGCCTCATCCGGCAATACCTGCAGGTCTATTTACATGAATAAAGTTTCAAAATCTTTAAAAAATTATGACGTTTCTTGTTACGACCTTCCTTATAAAATAAGTTTCACTTTTGGATTTTAAAGTGCTTTACTATCACGTTGTTTCCTCAGTTTCTTCGTTAATGTTAAGGTTGTAAAATATTAACTAAATCTATATTAATATAGCCTACAAAATATTTATACTCCCTCAGCAATTAATGTTCATAGCTACAGAGTTTTATCCTTTATAAGTGTGAACCAAAAATCTAGAAAAACCTCAAATTATCAAACTGTCCAATCGCTCTAATCAGGCATTTATAGACTTTCTTGGGACAGTTCGCTTAATTGTGGCCGGAAAATGTTTAAGAGCCCTCGGTTTTTCCTTAGAGCTCTTTTCCCTTGACACCCGTGTTACGCATGAAAAAGTTGAACGTCCTTTTATCACAACTCCTGCGTGCTACCTAAACTTAGCCTACACTTTGATGGTTAATTGTTCCATGAAGGACATTATCCCTTTAATTGGTAGGTTGTGCGTTGGTCGCTTTCTAAAAACCCCACGGTTTTTCCTTTATGCAAAACTTCTAGGTTGCCACTTTAATCCGAAATCGCATCTAAAGGTGATTGAATTGTCGACGAAGCTGCTTATGATCTATGCCATTCTATAGAGGGAATAGAGGCACTCAAGGATACGAAGGTATAACTCAGTTTCCGCAATGTTGCCGATTGATCGACTGTCGATAGTATTTTTATGCGTCTAAAAAATCCGTTCATGTAAATTCGATGGGGACAACTTAATTTCGGAGAGTCGCCTGTGCGAGGGGTTTTAGGCGCGTTAGGCACCAATGCGTGACTTACATCCAGTTTCGAACATCCTGATTTCCCCCGAGCATCAACTACCTAAACACGACATTGCCTTCAATTCGTGTTTAATTAAAGTCAGAATTAATGTCGGCATTTTAACAAAAATTTTGTCGCAAAAATTGAATAGCTAAGTGCCTCGCTAAGACGGTATCGGGTTTTCAGGGACAAGCCCTCAGGATTGCGCTGGAATTCCGGTCGGGCGGCTATTTATAAATTCAAATGCCGTGAGCAGAAGTGGAATATTCTAAAATTAAATTATTAATCTGATTATCGGGGACGATTACGGTTAAACACAAACACATCGCAAATTTTTGGTTGCGTGACTACTTTCTTAATTGAGATAAAGAAGTAAACATCTAAAAATACATTTTTATGATATTTGGTGAAAGTAGTTAACATCTTTATTTAGCAATAAACTATTTGTTGTACTATTTTATGGGTTGCTAAAAATATCAGGAACATCGATTACCCGATAGACAACATCTAACTGTCCGTCAATCAACACCCTCCAAATTTTCGGCGTTTTTGAGGGCACCGGGCGCCTCCACTCGTTTCGTTAACATTGATTAATAACGATTCATAAAATCAGCCAGACATGGCCGACAGCCCTCATTATAGCCACTCTTTTAACTGGGGAATACTGCTTTAAAGCCACCTTCAGTCGCCAACAAGCTTTCGCACTTTAAATAATCCACTAATACTAAGTCATGTTTGAAATGTTACAAATTTAATTTTGTGTGAAATTACCTATTTTTACCATAAATAACCCGAATGCAAATTAAATATTTTCAACATGCGCGATTGGAAAAGTAGCCAGTTCCAATAACCATCTAGTTTAAGTCATTTTGGTTTCAACAAAAAACGGTAAATTTAGTGTTTAAAAAAGAGTTGAATCTTTAAATTTTAGGTGTAAATATTTAAAGTTTTAAATAATGCCCCCTATTTCGATTTTTTCACGTAAATAAATTTCTTTAGTAAATCTATTTATCAAAGATAAATTGTAAGATTAGACCACAAACAATTTTAGTTATTATATTTAATTTATTTCAGTAATTTTAAGTTTTGAAAAATTTATCACATTAATTAATTATTATTAATTATTAATTAAATTGACGTTATTTGTTACGCTATAGTGTGCAGGTTATTTTGGACTCCCTCACAGACTTTCTGAAATGTTTTTGGCTAATCCGCCTGCGTTCTAGGATCTGACTGTTATGAACTTCTTTAATATTTCCTAACAAAGTTCTTGTACAGTCTTTACAGTCTTACCACATTGTTTTCAAATAACCCAAAAATAGAAAATCAAGCGGAGTCATATTTGAAGATCTTGCCAATCATTCACCTCGTCCTTTACTCATAATTTATTTGCCGGAGAATCTTTAAAAAAAAAATACAAAATCAAGCGGAATCAGATCTGAAAATTTTAACAATCATTCACCTCATTCTTTACTCTTAAACCAGAGAATCTCTAGTCTACTATTCTTCTACAGCTAATGCATAACGTAGAGTGGCTCCATTTTACCATTTTCTAGGAGATGTAACAGTAATGAAACAGTAACCAGCTCTCAGAGACTTTTTTTGAAAGGACCACCTAAGTACTATGTTTACTGGATAACACTGCAAAATTTATAAAATGCAAAAATTAATCATAATTTTCATTCAAGAAGTGTAAAGCGCACCAGAGTTTACAAAACTTATACATATGCAACTTTACAACAAGTGTGTAGAAAAGTTGCAAGTATTTAATTATAGTAGAAACATGTAACAGACAAAAGTTTATTGTTCAATAAGCAAAGTAGATCTTAATGGGGTAATATAAGTTTTCACCGCTTCTCTGAGAGTGACAAATCTCATCTCAGCGTGACGATATTACAAACTGAAGAGCACGAAGTGGCAATACCCATAGGATAGAATGCTTGACGAGGTGGCGTTCTAATACAGAGCTTAACAGAACACGACACCTCTGAAATGCTATAAACTGCCGGGGATTGTAGCAATAAAGTACAAATTCAAAATAACTGATAGTAGAAATCTATCCACTTAATCCTTGCGTAATCTGGTGATTGTCTCCAATACTTTTAATTGGGTCAATAACTTTGTCTACTGTGGCAATTATTTGGTTTTTAGTAAAGTTTTCTTAGTAGGAAAATATACTTTCGGTTCCCGGAAGAAGACTGCTCAAGTTCCTTGCTTAACATCAAAACAAAGTAAGTCACGGTTCTGGGGCAAAATCGGTGTTTCTATAAAAATTGCAGGCTCTTCCACCCGGCAGCGATCCATCAGCCTCAGTAACCGGATTAAGCCCAATGCGTCACCGCCGCCCTACACCATCGCAATAAATTCAAATTCCAAACAATATCATTAACCGTGCTTTTTCTGTTTAAAGCCAACTCTTCTGCCATTTTTTCCATCAATCTTCGACATCCGTAACGAAGAGCGACGCCTTTCATTCGCGAAACTTTCCCCTCTCAAAGTCCCGTCCCTTTAAGCACTTCCATATCAATCTAGATCAGCCGCGAGATATCGACATCGACTTGGAAACATGTCAGTGTCACTCCTGCAATCCCAGTAGGGCTTATTTGCATTGTTTTTCAACGAGCCATCGACGTGTCCTAAACAATTCCACTTCTAATCAAACGTAATTGGAGGGGAAAATTATTAAACTTGCTGATGGTATGGATAACAAATGTCGGTGTGGTGTATCCGGCATAATTCTAGTTGCGTAATTAACTCAACGGCATTAATAGCAAAACATTTGCATAAAGGGATCCGGCAAATTTGCACAGCATCACGAGAACCGATGCGGCGCTATTTTCAGAATTATTGCCAAATTTTAGTTGGACTTGATTCCGGTTTATGGATTTAATTTAGGACAAGCGTTTGGATGAATTAATTTATATTGCTTTGAGCTTGTTATTAACTGTAAATGAAGCTGACGATTAAGCGTAATGGTCGCGATATAAATAAAATAAATCGTAATTGCTATTTGTGTTCCATTCGGTTTTTCGGTGCGAAACGCTTCGTTAATTGCGCTTCTTGTTTGCGTCATAATTGGAAAATTTCGTTTGCACGTCACAAAAAGTTTCCAGGCCCGTCATCACCCAGGTTTGAGTCCGTCTAATTATCCCCAAGGTCCGAATCAAAGATTTCGAATCTAACTTTGCAGCTTTTAATCGCCTCCGAGGTCCAAAAATAATTTCGCAAGTATCAATCGCGATTCTCCAACTTTTTTTGTTTTCGTCAGAATGAAACGTTTTAAACTGTTGTAGTTAGTTGTAGCAACAACAGGTTGGCGACCACTCGGTGTTTCAACCAATTATTGATGACGTAACACAGAGAAGATTCTTCAGCAGTTGCCAAGTAACGCCGGAAACGTGAAACTAATCACGAGACCAACAGATTTAATAAACTACCAAAGCAGAGAAAATTTTTCCCGTGGCCGCACTCTCTAAATATGTCGCGCGCTGAAGGAATTTTTTCCTAGTTTGCTAGGCGCGATTCGCCCGGCGCATCCGCCATTTGTCGTCGTATTTGCTTCAGTCATGATTTTTTCATTCTACCGCTGTTACTATTGTTTACTTTCTTAATGGCAGAATCAATAGCTCGAAATGCTTCTGACGTTTACCCCATCGTTTATTTTTACTTATCTGCTCGTGGTAAGTGCGCAATATGGTAACATTGAACCACCACGCACTCTCTCCTTGTTGGCCGCAATTGTGTTAATGATTGATGACCGCTTTGTACACATGTACAAGTGGTATTTATACTTTTGAAAACGACAATACCGTCTCCTAATTGTTACAAATTTCTTGTGCCAGTATTTACTCGATTTTCTCAACGAGGAAAATGACGAGGAATTAAATCTAATAACGTCGCATTCGCTACTATTTAAAAAGTAATTCAGCACGCTGAAGTCGCCACAGGTCGATGGCCCTTCATTTCTTGCCTTCAGAGAAACTTGATGAATTCTAAATGGCCGAGAGTTGTGGCTGTTCAAACCGTAATCAACTGTTTTAATGCGTTGCTGAGCAAAGACGCAGTAACAATTACGCGATTTAAGAGGATGAATCTCCATGGACCTGTCAAACCTTTGCAGGAAAAATTTCGAAAATATGAGTTTATGGTAGATTAAAATATTGATAGTAAAGCTGGGAGGTTCTGAATTTGGAAAAAGCTCTTTTGACATTTTTTTATTGTTTATAAGACGTAAGCACCTCCAAGTTAAGTCTCCTTATACTAGTTGGAAAAATTCAAAATTTAGCATTTTCAACAAAAAAATTACATTAAATATACTTTTTGTTTTTTAGAAAATTCCTTCCAAGCTCTTTTGAAAAAAAATTCTTGTTGGTCACTGATCATCTAAAAAATGGCAGGAATCAGCTTCTCCTAACTCTCATTACCAGCACAACTTTGTTGAGACGACGAGATTCGGAAGCTGTTGTTGAGCAACACTCTGTAAATTTTTTTAGAGAAATGACCATGGCAAGTTGCTTAAAAAATAAAAGTTTCATGGTCTTGTAGCAGACCATCAAGATCGTAAATAAACTATTCGAGGGCTCTGGCGTCAGCAGCAAAAGGCAAGGAAACATAGAATGTTTTAGTTAAAGCGTGCGAGCTGAGTATTTTAGGTACTTTACCCCTTTTCCGCCCACGAGTCGCTCTCAGGACTCGAAAGCTTCATTGAATAGCCGAACTACGAACAATGTAGTTAAATTGCGCTTAAATTCGGGTAGTTTCCAGTTGCCACTTGCGTAACGCTCCCAACATCGCCGATTGGCTGGGTACTTACCTCTGGAGTTTTGTGCTTTAGTCGAAAGGAAACCGATTAAAAATCGAGTACCCGCCCACATGAAATGGGGTTCTGTCATCAACTTGTTGAATGGCCCAATAAAATTCGCAAAAGTGTGCATTCTCACATAGTAATGAACGCGCGCCTTTTCCATGAATGGGTTCGGCTCAAGGTTGCTCGCTACCCCTCATAAATCACGACCTAATATTTGACCAATGTCGAGCCGGATGACAGTCGCTTTAGCGGGTTAATCGGACGCCTTGTTATGGTAATTTCGTCATAAATTGATCGCTGGAATGGGCCAAGAATTTCAAGGGGATGTTGCGCAATTCAGGCTCTTTCGGGGTTAATGGTGTCGTAACACTTCGACTTTTTATAAATACACCACCGGAATAAATCAAAGGCAAGCCTGTTGTGCCAGATTATATAAATAACTCGTCGATTAAGCCCCAATTAGGACAGGTCGTATTTTAAGAAGTGGAGGCTATTTGAAGACCTTTTATTGATTAGGGGCGGTTTCGTGCATGCAATTGTGCTCCTTCCATTTTTATTATTAAACAGTATTGATGGGGCATTTGAAACGCTATCAGGCCCTTCATAATTTACTGCCGATGGGTTCCTGTCAGACCGTTAACGAAGGAAAAAAGCTCCATTGGGGCACATACGCTTCTGAAATTTGCCAAAAACAATGGCCCACGTCCCCATCACCAGCAATAAGCATCAACTGTAGAACACCAAATAGACTCCATATTGATCTTCCCTTTAGCTGTCACTAGCCAGAATCGCGATGGCAGAATTTCTGCCCCTTCATCATTTCGGTCATCACTGACCTATTCAAAATATTTAAAGTGTCAATCAGGCGGCCAAATCAAGTTGCTTCATTTAACCCAGAATTGAGGTTCAGAGATTCAAAGTTTCTTATGTTTAAAAAATTAAGAGGCTCAAGGTATAAATTTAATTTGAACTGTATTTTGAAATATATAGATTATTATTTTTTTAGACATTGTGCTGATAATATTTTATCGTATTTTATACAGAAGTTCAGGTTTAACAAATTAATCTTAAAACATAATTTTTATGTCACTTCTTAAGAATCCCAAAGTTTCTACTTGTATTAAGAAAAGGAGAGATTTTATTTCTTCAAGTGAATAATTATTGATCAGAATCTTTCCGAAAAAGCTTTAAAAAGCTCCAATCGGGTGTTTGATTGAATTTAAAGATATAATGTTAAATTTTTACTTTATTCAGGGCGATTCTGTTGTCAGCTCAACGGAAGCATAGTGCGAAATCACTTTACTTAACATCAGTTACTTTCATGTCCAAAGATGTTATGATTTGCAAGCAGCGCAATTCTCGTAGCTCGCATCACGTGCCTGTACCCATTTTCAATGCCAGAGTACTTTACATGCAGTTACACTCGATATCGGCTTGTGATTACCAACAACTCCATCGCCCCGAGCTCAAAGCACTTCATTTCTATCTCTGCACTTTGTTCTGAGAAAGACCTTGACGCTTACATTTTCACTTTACTCACTTTTCTCCATTTCGCAAATTAACTTTTGTTAGGGCTTTATTCAATTTCTTTCATACATTGTTTTTAAGGCTTCTCACTCCTCTAACTAATATTAAAAAAAAATTACCTGCATTATTAATTTTCCCAAATCATGATACCCTAAACTTATTTACTCTTTGTTAAGTATTATATTTCCTGCCATGTAGAGAAACTTTTATTTGAAATCAAAGGTTGTGCTTCATTAAAGAACTAAACAATTTTAAAATTTCAAAGCAATTACTTTTATGACATTGTATTGTTGATTATATTTTTTTATGTTTAAATTGCACTATAATTATTTTATTTATAAAAATAAATATTTTGTCTATATGAGGACGATAGTAGACAAGATAACTTAACAGCTTCAGGGCTAGAGAAAAGAGAGAAATAAATTCACGTTCTCTTTTTTTAAATTTACAAAAATAGCTGTTAAAAACACTTCTTCTGCATCACCACCAATAAACAATAATTGAGAGATTAGATGTTGCTTCTCCGGAAAAAATTGCTACTAAATTAAATTAAAATTAGATTAAGTAATGGAGCTTTAGTGCGTGTTCTCAAAATAGATGGCGCTTTTGTTGAACTGGCCCAACGTTGACCCATCCCTTTCTTGGCAAAAATTGGCGGCCGTTGACTGCGGGGGCGAGTCGCCATCATGGCTCCAAATTAAATCAGCGTTCCAGGACCCATAAATTCCAATAATCCTCCTCTGGCATTACAAGGTTTGCGTACGATTACGGATATGTGGATAACCTGTAGCAACAGTGCTTCGTGCTTCGCTATTTATAGAGACGCGTACGCCAGTTTCGTTGGCATTCATTTAATTTCTTCAGGGCCCCAATTACCGTTATAAGCTTCGTGCCTAATTGGATTGGCTCAGAACCACGACCGTTCCGCAAAGAAAGCGCACGAGTCGAAGTTCGTCGGTATCGCCGAAGATTTTAATTATAAATTCACCGAAACGTGATACTCACCTGGCCGGAATCCAATTAACACAACAATGTTGCCACAATTGCCGGGAACATGACGACTTGGGTAAGTTTTAATTGAAACACACCCTTCCAGGTCTTAAGCTCAATTAATAACCAAGAACCTAATCGTCGATCTGGGAAAGACTACAAGACGTTACTGAGTGGGTCGAAGACACTTTGAGAGGCACTACGCGCTAATGTGAGAATTTTGTGCGACGGCCGATAATATTTTTCGCTCTTCGAATATTATTTGTTTGTGAAACGTAATTTCTTTTATGTTCCTTTCGAATCCCGATAAATTTGTGAAATTTTATGGCGGCTGGGGGCGAGAAAACGATAGGTTTTTCCATAAACGAAGTTATAAAAGGGGACGTTAAAAATTAGCGGGAGGTTCCGTCAATACCGTCTACTAGCTGCCGAGAACTAGGGGAGTTTTTGTCATTCCTGCTAAATTTAGTTCGGTAACTGGGGCCAGGAAAACGCTGTTGATTAAGGCGTTAAAGGAAGATGTTCTAACTAGATAGTCGCCGTTTATATCTTCTTCCCACGCACTTCTGGTTCCTTCCGAATTTAAATTACATGCCCCAGAGAACAGTCCTTCGTAGTTAAGATCATTCTTTTATTTCCCTCCTTTCATCCCGGACCGTTTTGCACTTTACGGCCGCCACCTAAGGCACGAATGCGGAAGTTATGACAGCGCCCACGTGAAATTATCAAAACCTTTCGTGTCGGCCGAAATTGACGCGCCGGCCGTAGGGCTGATTTAGGATCGAAAAGTGACGGTGGTGCATCCGCCCTTGGTTGGGCTCGTCCCGGTCCGCCAGTTATTTTCGCTGGAAAAGTAGTTTTTCACAGTCGATGGCGAGAAAGTTCGATCTTTGACACGTCGGGCCGTGTAATGTTTTTCTTTCGTCGCCTCGGGCTATTATTATCCTTCTTCGTTGTTGCCTCTATCATACGACCCCCCATCAAACGCTGTGAGTTTGGGGAGACGAGCGTGGTTGATGCGTGGACGCGGACTGATATTTATACGACACATTTCACAGACAAATACGATGGAAATATTAACAGTTATAACGTTTACGTGCGATTTTTCACAAGTTGTCAACTGAACTTGTTTACGACGGTATTTATTCAACATAAAAGTTTATCGCCCCGATTGTAAATAAATTCAACGATTTATTCCGGTTTATTTCATTCTTACACGTGAAATCGCATTTTTTGCGTGTTTTGTCACTGCAATTCCCGTCGGAAATTCCGATACGAATCGCGGTAATTAATTTTTCTTTGCTTTCTCGTAAATTCCTGGCGGCGAGATAAGCGTCGGTCTTAATGGTTTAAGGAGCTTGAAACTGAGAAGTATCATCAGGGAGGGTGGAACGGGTCCGAGTCTTCTCTTTCGGCAGTTAATGACGCTCCTGGTTATCAATGTCAGAGGGGTACGCCGCAGGGCTATTTTCGTCCTGCAGCGAGGATTCAACAGGCTGCTCGCCTTACACGCCTGCGACGACCCCGGTGGCGCATAACTCAGCGGAAACAGAAAAATTAATTGGAATTGAACCAGATTCCGGGAATTTAACAATGAAATTCGGCCGTAAACGTAAATAATATTTTTATTAGAATTTCGATGCAGCAAACTGATAATAAAAGGCTGAAAGATTTAAACGGCGTTCGAACGATAAAATTTTCTTGGCTTTTCGCATTTATTAAATCCAACATGAAATCTCGGCGAATAATTTTGAGAAAATGTCCCTATCTAGAAATATTAATGACACATTTTATATTCGACAATTTTTCAGCGTCGCAACACGGTGACTGAATTGTAGGACGCCGTTTAATACCGAACTGAGCCTGAACGAGCAACGAAATATGAAACAGTCACGAAGTTTTGACGTCAGAGGCTGGCTCTTCTGTGTGCTTACATTAATTGGTCATTGTTAGGAAAATTGTGCTTTATTTTCCACTCTATTTCTTAATGTACACGAACCGCGTACCAAGAACTGCGCGTTCCAAGTCTAATTTTAAAACCAACGTCAACACCAACTCTCCCGCCACTCAGCAAATTGTCAAACAACGGACACCCTATACCGATAGTCCCGCGGGCACAATTAAATTTATAAACAAAAGCCCCACCCTCGCCAAATTTCATTAACTAAAACCTGGCCTATTCGCCGAAAACGAAACCCACAGGACCGACTTGGAACTTGGAACTATTAATACTGCGCACGTCAATGCTTCCATCACAACTCGAGAAAAATCGCTTTTTCATTCAGTCCTTATTTATATCCACCGCCTATTACAAGTCGATTTGCCTCGCTATTATTACCGTAATTCTAGCCATACGAGAGCCGACTCTTCCAATTGATTTATTCATTATTAGCTCTCCACTGCAATGACCTTTCCAGACTTGGAAGGTCCAAACCTATATTTGGCAACGTTGCCTCCAATTTCAAGAAAGTCCTTTTACATCGCGAATTTGCTCGAGGATCTTCTCGAACTTATAACTGTCGACCGATTTGTGAACGTAAAAATTTGTTTTTAAGGACTTTTATTCAGATCGTTAAGCAATTTTAACGATCTAATTAGATCGAACTGAGGGTGAAATCCATCTGCATTTGGAACTCGTTAAAAACCGCTCGGAAACTGTATCGAAAAAAAAATTTCCCTTCATAATTATTATCAAGGCTTCATCAAGCTTTCATAAACTTCGAAGAAAGTCCAAAGTAGGAAAGGTGACGCCCTCAATCCAACTCTTTAACGAGTCAGTATCGGTTAGCACTTTCTTTTAGATGCTCCCACAGCATTTAATGTGAGGAAACGATTCTTTTATTTCTATTGAGGCTAATCTATTCTGCCTTAAGCACTTCTAAAAAGACATGCGTAAAAGAAAAGAAAAAAAATTATTTTAACCAATCTTTTAACGTAAACCGAATTTAGTTGGTAGAGTTTAATGAAGCTTTATGCAAATAATTACTTGCCATGCTAACAACTATCTCATGTTATTATTTTAAAATAAAGTAATGCGCTGTCACAAACAAATTTCATGCATATAAATTGAAAATTACATAGTTTCATTCATATTAAATAGTTTTGTTAGGCATATGAATTATTTTCAACAAAATTAGCAAATACGTAAGATTGCGTTATTTTAAAGCAAGAACAGTCGCTCAATTTTGCCCAAAACAATAAATCTGCGTTTAACTGGTTAAATATACCATCTGATCAAGTTAAATAAACCAGGGGAATATAGCAATCTTTTCGGCCTCTATGAGTGGTGATCTCTGCCCGTTCTACGTTGTATATTAACAAAATTGCAGTACGCGTAGGCGGGGAATTTATTTAACGCCCATCTCTCGATGGTCGATCGCCTCTAAGAAATATGTCGATGTGGTCGTAAACAAAAATTGTTTGTTGTTGGTTTCTGCGGTGAGTTATGCTTTTATTGGTGGATACGCGTATCGGTATTGCTTGCCTAGCGACACCGACGTTGTGGCAGTCGGCGAATTGCACCAATAAAGGATTCTGGAATGCGTCGTAATAAAGAGATAAATTTATTTGTTGCAGAATGTCCCCCCGCACCCGACGGCATGGAGCGGTTTGCCTGTCCAACCCCCGACAGGCAGGGCCGCTACTACTGCATAGACGACCACGTCCTTTGCGACGGCTTTATAGACTGTCCCTCCGGGGAAGACGAAGACCGGCAGGCCTGTATGTTTTATAAAACGGTAAGTTTCATATCGGCATCAAAGCAACCCTTTCCAATTGTATCACCGGCCCTAGTCGACGAAACACAATACAGCATAAGCAACGAATTCACCCGGCGCCTCCGCCAATTCGACGTCTCGCTTTAGACTTTGCGTCTCTCCTCGGCGCTTTAAGCGCCCAGAATTAACCTCGCCACAGTAACAACAAATTATTCGGCAATACTTTAGTAATCTATTGAGAGCATTATAACAAAATAGGCAAAATAGGCAAACTTTCAGCTTTAGTCTTAAAAACTATCAAGTATGTTTTAATCTTCTTATGGCAATTTTTTTACTAAAAAAAGGGAATAAATTTTTCTAATTTTTTTTTTGCACCCTACCACACATTTATAGCAACAGATGGAAAAGAAAGGCTTTATCAAACGGCACTATGTCAAAATATGCCTCGTGAAATGTTTTTTGAGAAAGGTCTCAATTTATTTGTTTTATCAAGAACGGGTCTCACTTTTTACTGCCGATAGCTAAACTGAATCGAGTGAAGCTAATATATTATATGATGCGATTTCATTTGTAAATAGGAAACAGACCCCATTCGCTGAAAAATGCCGTTCTTGCGCCCATAAACCAAATCTGGTCGATATGGTTTATGGTATTGTAGGAGATTGAATCTCCCTTTTTACAACGTCGGCAATATGCCCTACAAAAACGGAATTATTGAGAGAATGCGGAGTTAACGGCCAGAGAAACACCCGCAACTCCACTAAACCACCCCATATTAATTCGGTTTAAAGTGGTCGTATGGCTCCGGAATTAATTAATACTTGCTGGTTGTCCGCCGACCCGCCCGACTTAGTTAACCGCCAAACGCTGAAATTTTAGTTAAAGCCGTTAATTGAGACAATTGAGCGCCAATCGTCATAGTGGTGCTTGTAGAGTCCACATTTGGCGATAAGTTTATTATCAATGGTAAAAGAACTACAGTGACAGCTAAATCTATTTATACCATCGCGTAGTAAACACAAGAATAGCCGGTTACGGCCCAATAAAAGTAGACATAAAATGATCGGCGAATTGGCGGAACAAGAGATGACGAAGACGCAGTGGCACTCCTGCAGGCAAATTCGAGTTTGTGTAAGGATGAGTAATGGAGGCAAAGGATGCAGGAAAGAACAGTGAGGAGATTCGCGGTAATGAATGGGGGCACCCACGTCTTAGACAGAGCGTCGCCGAGACGCCGACGTCAGGGCCAATGTTGGAGGCGACGTGGGCGATAGATTGTCCCTCTGACTACTGCTGGAACCATGTCAACAGCCATAACGGCTTCCAGCTCGTATTTTCAACACCCCCAGTTTCCATCGCCAATTTTAAGTAAATTGCGCAACTGATCGACTGGTCCGTTTCGATAAAAATTACCCCAAAGTTAAACTGTTGGTAAATAGAAGTCGGCAGTTGTCCCCTAGAGAAAGACGGCGCCTCTCTGCCAACCCGATGCGGCATAAATCACCAGTCCTGTTGCGTTCACGAGAAAGCTTTCTGCGAAAGGCCGTCTTAAACTTAATTTGCTGGTGTGTACAAATTTCTTTGGCAAATAACTTCGGAATTGCAACTTTACATATAAGACACGAGCGGGAACGGCGCTATGAATAAATAAGTCCCACCGGAGTGAAGTACTTAAGAGTCGAGTCGAAAAGCAGCCGCACTTATTCTATTATTCCTACGTTGCAAGCCATTACTTTCGAAAGCTTCTGCATTGTTGCTAACATGGCAGAAAATAAAACGATGCGAACATCCACAACTGTTTTTTATTGAACCTGAAGACGTGAAAGTGCCGGTAAATAATCCGCTAAATTTCCTACCGTATTGCCCTCGCAGCAAAATTGATGCCCTAATCCACCGCAATATTTCTTTTCTCCGCGACAGTCCCTTTGATTCGTTAATGTTTAATTCTCCAGCTACTCTCTCCGTTTCGAAACGTCCTACTGGAAGAGGCCTTCAATATCTGAATTTACTTCCAACCCTGGACTAGCATTATTTCGCATTAGCAACAACCCCTTCCATTAGCGTAAAAGGAATGTAATTTAGATGTCGCGGCATTTTGCTACCAAATTTTTATATAAACAAAAACAAGGACGGGACGTGCTTTGCTGATAAATGCGATGGAAATATGGCAAGAGAGCGGCGGTATGAAGTCAGGTAACCTGCGGTGCTTTTTGTTTCAAATGTTTGAAAAAACAACAAAACACAAAGAAAACCTTGTATCCGAAATACTAATGACGGCGTATAATATAAGAACAATAAAGTGGGCGATCCCTACCTGCAAATTTTCCGTGCGTCTAAAATTGGACTACGCTTCGGGGTACAATACTGTGGATGCATTCACTTTTCTGGATACAGCAATCAAACATTGTTTTTATTCAATTTTCACGACATTGTAGAGTCATATTGAGGAAGAAAAAATTTGTTATGCCAAAACTTATTTCTTTAATCATTAATTAATTTGGTACGAGAAATATCTATTTAAGCTTAATAGCAATTAATATTATATTTATTGCCCAAATGTATCCACATTTAGAATAAATTAAAAACAAAGATAAGTGTAATGAAAAGTTAGGTAAAACTCATCCACTCCCAACAGAACATTTTATCTGCAGACGACGCAGGACAAGTCATAGAACTCGTAACTTTCTGAGGAACAATTAAATTTCTGCTGGTAAATTAAGGAAAATATTAGTTCTTGCAAGTGCATAATGAAAGGAGTCTGTCTCGAGCGATATAATAAGCGCCAGCAACAGTTGTACGACTATCAAGTGAAATCATCCCGGCAAGCTGATCCAGGGAAAGTTTCTGAAAATATCCTCTAGGTAAAGAAGTTTAAGAAACTCGACTGCATCTTTCACAAAATGAAAGCAGTATGTTTTAACAGTCAACAGTGGACGCGCAATAGAGTTGAACAGTGCCTCAAAAGCAGATGGTAAATTGTTTTGCCCTAGACTTGAAGATAAATCTGCATTTTGTTTATTTTACATTATTCATATAACACCACTCTGCAAGTAAATAATTTAAAGCACTCTGAAGCTCGCCACAGTTAACCCCAATGATCAGCTTTTTTAAAGTTACAGGTTATCAAATAATAAAAAAAAACAACCACGTTGTTAACATCAAACAGAGGAACTGATCCGTATTAGAGCTCTGAGCGACACTTGCCTATACGTGTCTATGTCGAGAACATCCACCTGTAATGATACAGCAACTAATTAATGGTACGCAACCAGAATAGTGCCTGAGAAGTGTACAGATGGAAGGCTATGCTGAACATCAAAAATTAAATCAAAAATCAAAAGAATTAGTTCAAGAATCAGAAAAGATGTTTAAGAGAACAAATATAATGTACACCAAATTAAACTGTCCACCAGAAAATTTAATGAGCATCAAAAAATCTAAATGAAACCCAAATTATTATACATCAGAAAATGAGAACATCACCACTAAAATAACTATGCTGCGTATTGTTTTACCATTGCTTACATTTTAAATTCTATGTCTATCAATTTTACTAAATGTTCACCAAATTTAGAACGCTCAAGTTACGCGTCCGTGCTGTACATAATAAATATTTGCGCTATCCATTTATATTTAGTGTTTCTCAAAAAAACTATTTGTGTGTCAAATAATTATTCTATTACTCCAAAAATAAAATATGCTTCCGCATCTCTCCTTGCCGCTTGCGCTTCCAGACAAGAGGCACGCGAAAAAAGTTTTGCACAAGGTCAGTTCAGGGCTCTGTAATATTTTTTTTAAAGCACGATTATAAATTACCACTAAAAAAAAGTTTTACGTTTTACATAATGCAAGCCAATTACATCAAAGCCTTTATATATTACGGAAATCAATATCTTTTTTTGTGCAAACCACTTCTATTTTTACTCTTAGTTTCCTTGTCTTAGCACATCTACATCTATAATTTTGCATAAAATTATTTACAATTTGCACAACATTCTATTGCTTGTCTATTTTTGATCGACAAATTGTATTTTTAACTGCTAAATAATATAAGACACTGTCAAAAATTAAATATCTGGGTATTATGTTAGAATTAAATGCGGAATAAAATTTGGTGAACATTTAGTATTTATGATCAACAAAAGTTATTTTGGCGAACAAAAGATATAAGAGGCCAGCATTATGTCAATATTTGGTTGTCGCTTTAAGATTATGTATTTTCTTAATTTTGGTTAGCATTTAGTATTTTTGGGAAATGAAAGTATTTTTTTGTATAAAAATGTTTGGTAAATTTGGTAGACTGTTAAATACGAGCCAATGTTTAATCTGCTCAGTATCAGCAAAATTTCTTTAGTTATGCTTATATCTTTCAATCATCACTATGAAAGTTTAATTTTTTGACAATTGTTGAAATCTAGTTATCAAGAATTTTGTGAAAAATTACTATTCTACACCAGTTTTTGTATTGTTTATAATACTGAACACAAATGTGAGAGCTGCTATTTTGTAGAATTTTTAATAACTAAGTAAATATATCGCGTCTCTGACAACTGATTTGCAATTAAGACTTCTGCCTTTTCAAATAAAATTATTTCGACGCAAACAAGATAAATTTTTATCTTTTTTTGCAATACTTTTCTTTTTCTAGAAAGTAGAATAAATTGAAAAATCTGAACAGTGAGGCGGCAAGCACTAAAATATTAAGCGTGAAACTCCATAAACCGAATTGGCCAACACGCTACGGATGGCGGATGCGCCGGGTGAATCTCGTACCACAGACAGCAAAAGTCGTGACGGTCTCGGCTTTCCCCTGAACGTATTAAGCTCAAAATTTGCGTCTATTGAAGCTTTTATCTGTTGATTTTTTACAACCGGTTTTTTACACTTGGGGTTGGACAGAAAAATGGGATAATTTCTCGCGAGAAGCTCGTCGAAACAAGTAAATTAACAAATTTCGTCAAAATAAAGATCCGAACGCCAGGGGATAAAATGAACCAACAACCTTGCTTCGGGAATAAATTTTGTCTACGTCTACAGCTAGAAATTTACAACTGTCTGTGAATGGTGCTCCCTTTCTTATTAAGTAATTAAAATCGCTATTGAACGCCGACATAATCCTTTTTATTGTCGTCGGAAATCGCTAACTAGAAAGCGCCTATGCGCGCTATCGCAATGGCGCCAATTTCCCGCTGAAACGGCCCCAAGATAAAAGTAATAGGTGATATTGCAATTTGTCGGTTACCTCTACGAAAAGAAACGCCGTCATTTCGGGATGAAACGGTGCAATAAAAAAAAATATCTTTTTCCGTCTGTTTACCGAAGAAAGCCGGCGACCGTAATTATTTTCATTCTGGGGCCGTATCCGTTATCGTGCAAGGGTGGGATTGAGGGTGTTGGCTTCTACTAAACGTCCGCTTTTTGTTTCAGACAAAGGCGCACCTGGACGTATTAGCCGACGCGCTGCTTCGGTGGGCGCGCGGACGTTAACCCCCCATGCCTCCGGGCGATGGGGGGGACGCCCGATAGTCAGGTCCGCGCGTCCCTCAGATCGCCCCACCTCCGCCCACCGACTAGCGTATACTTCAGAGAGTAATAAGACTTCGCCAGCGGCAGCAGAGGACTGCACACCAGCCGGAGTATCAGGGATGCCGCTCACTAAACGGTTTCAGTTCAGTTCCAAGAGTTACTGTTTGCATTAAGAGAATAATCGAGGTCCGTTGTCTGTGTGTGCTGGTCCCGTCACGCTGCAGCTCGCTGTGTTAGTAATCATTCCCAAATAGTGCATTCCACTAGAGCGACAGGAGCCTCTCCAACTGAAAAAGAATCCCCATCGTCTGAAGAAGGCCTTAGCTACTTTTATTCCATCTATAAATTTATTACGTTTCTTGCAGAATCAGACTAGTAGTTGGTGCTCTGTAGCGTTGGTTCTTTTCTATAACAACAACCACGTCGAGGGTTGGTGGGGCGACGGCTCTCGAGACGACCTACCACCACCCTCGGACGTCCACAAGTCAATCAAATTGTTTAGAATAAATGAATACGTTAAAGCCTGTTTGTTACAAATTTATCACTGTTAATATTGTTAATATTCTAAAATATGGAAGAGACTTAGATTTTAATCAGTCTCGACTCGTTAAATTGTTTGGAAGGAGTTCTGAAAGCACTTAGGGCACCCCTAAAACACTCAACGCCAGCCACGATGCACTTATAAATCATAGAAAATCGTAAAAAAAGTCCTAGATGTAGCATATTACTAAGTGTGGCATTGTACGAGTATTTATTAAAAATCATGCTTTCGGTGTAAAATGTATGATTATGCACTTAATAGATTTGGCTGATGTTCAGTTGTTTGGTCAAGGGGTAATGTGAGCATTTTGTACCAAAGACAAGGAGGCTGGGCCGTTGTTTGGAAAGAATCGCTACTAAAGACTGAAGTTGTGGTGAGAGAGGTCGAACGGAGAATCCAATATGTCAGTTAATGGTATCGGGCGATGATTCTCGCATCATCCTGAGCCACCGAAATCCATCAATTGACATTATATAATGTTGTGTAGTAGTTGACCAATTTCGAACAACGGTTTTAACGTTTTTCGTACAGAATGCAAAGGCTGTGTAAGAATAACGGCTACAAGAGGGATGTTTTTCTTCTGAGAGCGTCGCATTTGCGTAAACTCCGTAAAGTACTGTCATACTTAACTAATTGAAACTTAATTGGTGGAGCACCTTACCACTTGTATAAGAGCAATTAAAGTGAAAACGCGTCTAGCTTATGAAGTACAACACATGATGATAAAAATCGTAATTTATTTTTATACTTATTGCTGTGGTCTAAGCAAGGTTTCATGAATCAATTGATAGGTCTGAAAAATATCCTTCTTACGTGTGCACACGAGTCGAGACAATAGAGTCGGCTAAAAAGTCTGTTTTGTTTTAATTGTTTGAACTCGATCCGGAATACTACCAAGTCTGACTGTTTACGTTCCAACCAATTAATTAGTACTGAAAGAAAATCCAAATTAAGACTCGATATGAACGAAGCATCGGCCTACGAACATAGCAAGTAGCTACACGTAGACTTTGCAGCTGCAAGTGTTTACAGTCTTCCTATCCGGTGTAGAAATCGATTCTGGAACTCAAAACAACTGGATACGGTTCATGAGTCAATAACCTCAAATTCGGATTCGCATTAATCATCTGGAAAAGTAGCAAAAATATGAGTTATTCCTATTGTTCGCTGCAATTGCGCGACTGACACAGTCCAAAACTTGCAATCATTACTATCCAGGACTTCGCATAAGTCAGCACGCCGATGGTAAACAACTTTATTATTAACAGTAGGAGAGACGTAACGGCACTTGCAGCGGCACGATCCTCTCAACTTGTAAACAGGGGTAAAATCAGACCCTCAAATGAGAATAATTATTTTTTCATTGAACGAAATGAAAAACAAAATAACATAGGTTTTAGTTCTTCTCAGGGTCAAAAGGCATGATGTTCCGCATTCCTCACCCGAATCCTTCCTAACTCGACCTTCCGAAGCTAATCCGGGACATCTGCCGTCCGTAAGTGTGTGCCCGGATGCGGGAGTCCCGGACGATTTCCGGGAAGTCATCGATGATCGTTCCTGACGTAGGATTTAAGAACTGCACTGCTGCACAAGAGCACTAATGCACCAATTTTCCTTAAATACTTATCTGTTAATTTTCATTCCTTTAAGTACACAATTACAGCGCTGAAGTGATGTGAAGAACGGCAAAGCCGAGTTTTTTAATGTGATATATTCCTGCCACTGGAACTTGACAGTGTTTTCCCCCTCATGTTTAATGTGTGTCCTTTTATCATGTATCTACATCGGCAGACTCCTTAAATCCAAACTAAATGCACACACGGTTTGTAATGTAGATACTGATCCTTCACAGATAAAGCGTTATTTTTCTACAATTCCGTAGCCTAGGTTCCACGCTCCTGTTTCCAAAATCAGTAGTTGTTCATTCTATTGTATTCTAGTCAATTTCTAGTCTATACCTAAATGATAACCAAAGTAATAAGAATGAATATCAAATGAAACTTGCAATAATATTTTGTATAAATATAAGATTTGAAAGTTACTTTTTGAAATCTATTATCGAAAGAGACACAATCACTTACACAAGAAAATTGACAAAAAGTGATTTAAAACGTAATTTTTGAATGTTATCGAGGTTCGCTACTTTGAGTTGTCTCAAATTTCCATTGCAGTTCCTTGCGCTTTGCCATCACCGATCACTTGTCCTTAATTTAAGTATTGTTAGGGCGTAATGATATTTATTTTTGTACAGATATCGAGAGGTTGTACAATTTAGTAATTTAGTGTCTAATTTAGCAAAACCTCATAATTTGGACTTACTCTTAGTAACATTTAAGGAGTCCCGACACGGCACCTGCACATAAATTATATAAAAGTAATAAAATATATTCTATAAATATGAAGATATTTATTTTTTATGTGTTTAGTTTTGAAATAAAGTAGTAACTGTTCATATGAATGTTTATATAACAAGAAACTGCACTGATCTCTAAATTTTGGTACATGTGTTCTATTATAGATGTCACCATGCACTAACGCACAAAGTCGGCGGGGGAATCCCGCAGAACTCTCCGGTGGCAATTTCCCGGCGTTTTGCGGGCTTTCCCCGCCCACCCCGCACCTAGACTAGCAATTGTCGCAACCATCTCTCCCGATCCTTATCCTTCGTCCTATCACCGTTGACCCATGGAAATCAGCGGGTCCTCGGAAGTGTCCGCCTCTGGTGCCATAAAGAATATAATAGTAAATCTGACGGCCTAAATATTTTTATAAATAGATTTGTTGACTGATCATTCTCGCGCTTGTTATAGTTTTCCCGAAGACGCCGGGTCGTCTCCATAGACGCGCCAGGGACGGACTGGTCGCGGACCCTCAGACCCGCTACCTATATGTAAATGAGTATATTTTACTATTAGCCTATTTAAAGACAGTATGATGTACAATATATACGATACGATGTACTATACTAGATATCGGAGGTGCGCATAAAAAGTTAAGAGTGTCCACGCGACATCTCTAAGAGTATGGGGTAACTAATATCTATCCTGATACCTATATTATTATAACAGTAAATAATTATAAATGTACAATAAATGCCTCAGCCAATAAAATGGTCTTAAAATTGTCTTCCTCGTGTCTATTTTCACCCCCTTACCGAGTTACTATCAAAAATCATCCTCAATATCACAGATTTGTTACTCTCAGTAAGAGCTCAATCAATTAGGTTTCTGGAACAGTAAATTTTGTGATGCACCCTCTGTTTATTTTGCCGGCACCAAAATAATTCAAAGCGAATTTATAGTTAAAGTTTAAGAAGCATATAAACTTTTAAATCTGCATTGCACTAAAGCGCAAAGTTTTAAAACGACGCTTTAGTGCTCTACCTTAACTTATGCATTACTTTCGGTATTCCGGAGGGATGGACGTTATTCCGAGAATTACTTTCAAGAAAACTAATAAGTGGGTATAGTTTTTTTATTGTTATGTTGCAATAACAAAAGAAGGCGCTTTTAAATTTCACGATGGTTTATATGATGGCATAAAAACACAATATCTTTTAGAACGTAGATGCATATTAATAAGCTATTACGGCGGCTCTTTCTCCCTCCTTCTTTCCCTGGATTTAGAAAGACTTATATTCTCGATAGTTTTGTTGTTTATAACCTGATCGAAAATATCTCAGAATAACAAGTAGTAAGGTGAAACTTAAATTTAACTAGAACTTGTATTGTTGGTTGCAGACATTACTTAGATAATAATAATTGAAAAATTTACAATTTAGTCTTAAAGGCTTAAATCGATGAGAGACGTAAAAGCATAACTATTTTTTTTGTTGCGAAAAATTAATTAATTGCATTAATGGAGCAATTGGTAAAACTGTAGTTCTGATTTTGTCCGTTATAAAAGTAACGTTGCGTTTTAATAGTCTGAATCTCTTCAAAAATTCTTCACCGCTTTACATTTTAAATTGCAAAACACATTCATAAGAATGCTCGTTCGTAAATAACGTTTTGAGCCACAAGTAGAAAGTACTCATCATCCGTGAGGTCTTCTAGGTCCAATTAAATCATTTGAAAGTTTTTAAAGTGCTTGAAAGTCACGAACTGACACTAACGCTGGACGTTAAACGACCGCCTTAGGGCGTTTACTTTTCAATGCTGTTAAACTGGAGTTTAGAGTTTACCTACAAAAGGATCTTTTTTAAAGCGTCAGTTTAGCATTAACTAATTTTTAAACTTACTTTATGCAAATGGTCTTAAGTGTGAATAACCTTTACACTATCCACATCTCTAAATTAGGTCACTCATCAAATAATTGGTTATATTTTCATTCTCTCGTTTCTTGTTGTGGAAGACTTTAAACCATCCCTTGAACGCACAGATATTAGAAATGTCACTTTTACATCTGAAAATCGTTAGCAAATTATGTACAAATTGTCTTTTATTATAAATGTAATGAATAAAATTAATGTAGAGTCTTGAGCTTTAAAATTTATATTTAGCTTAATGTGAAGTAGTTCAATGACAAGTTAAATAAGGGTTGACATCGTTTCAAGATGCCCTAAGATAAAATAGTTTGTGAAAGTGATAGGTGACTCATTATTTGGCCCAAAGATTCACCACTACAGTTTAAGTTATGATTTATGAGCGTTAGTTATGGCGATAACTAGTTAGACGTCAGCCATACATTCTTATTTTTCTTATTTATTTATTTCTAACTTTTATCATTAAGTTTATAGCGCAATTTAATCAGTGTTGCACATCAAATTACCTGTACAATACATGATAGTAGGTAATACCTAGTGACTAGTTTTAACACAGTTTTTCTATATATCAGATAATGAAAAAACTGATTTTTCACAGCATACCAATATATTGACCAAATTAACAATGGCTTAGCTTGAACTTAATTTATTGTGGAATAAAGTCTTTATAAGAAATGGTACATTTTCAACTAGTTACTTATAATAAATCGTTGATAGTTACTTGATATACACAAAAATGTATTCTGATATGAACCCGACGAAAGCATTACAACCTTAAATTTTAATTATTAATTTTAATAATTGTTAAAAGTAATATTGCTTTCAATTAGGCAAGACCAGCTCATCAACAATAATTGTCAATGTAGCCAATGTCCCTACAAGTTTAAACATAGATATTATTATTATAGCACATAATTTGTTTTTAATGTTGTACCTCTGAATGTTATAATCAGAAAAGTGCGAAATTTTCTTCAAACTTCTTATGTCTTGTGTTATCTAAGTGACAATCTGCTTATAGTATAATATTAGCATACTGCATACTGTGAGACGTAACTAACGCCAATTTAACTATAAATTTGTAACTTTATAAAGCTTTTAAAATTTTAATTGTAATAAAGATGTGCATTACAGAGACGGCCAATTTCTAAAATATATGTACAGTAAACAATATGGTTTTTACAAAATAAATTGAAAAAATAACAAAATATGACTCTAAATCCACTATTAACAATTGAACAAACTAGATGTCTTGATGTGACTTCAAGCCGACAATGCCTTTTTGTTTTTAACAACGACTTTGGTTTTCTTATCAGCTAATCTTTTCCTTTTCCTTAACGGTCTGACACTGTTTTTCACAGTGGTCTCTTCTACACATTCTTCTGTCTTATCGTCATAACTTTGTTTGTTACTAGCATCATCAGTTTGACTAGTTGCATCAATCATTGTGACATCGTTTATACCTTTGATCAAATTGCTTGGAATTGGTAGCGGAATTGGTATGGGAATGGGTACCGGAAGCGGTAAAATTATAGGATAGGGCACCAAAACCGTCGGGGGCGGCATCAAACTATCTAGCAGTTTTCGATGCGGCGGCATTTCTGCGTTATTATTGAAATACTGAGGCAAAAATCTCGGATTTGGAGGAAGAAAATTTGGAGTGGGTAGCTTAACTGAAGTTAGTTTGGAAGGATCTTCTAATCGAGAATTGGGAAAATCTACAGGTGTATGTCTAATTCGTAGATCTTGCGGCATTTCCGGAACCAACGCTTTGGGATTCGTGCAGGTGGATATCGGGATACATTTCTTTTTATTTTTCTTTTGCACTTTATTTCTTTGTCTTTTGCTTTCTGGGATTTCTAGCGGAACCGACATTAATTTTGAAGGATGTGCCACTGTTATTAGCGGTAACGGTGAAGATTGGTGATCGGGTTTCGGTGAAACAGATGGTGACGGCGTCTGAGTTTCTGGTGATTTGCACTTGGACATCCACAAATCTGGTGTTATCAACGTTCCGCTTGAGGACTCTTCTCCGTGGATATGGGGATGAATCTCCAGGTGAGCACGAGTTTCCCGCCAAAAGATGTGCATCTTGTATTGATTCAGGCATTTGTCAGAACAAAACTGTAGCTGAGAAGCACCATCCTAAAAATGGAAAGATTAGTTTTTGACGGGGTATTTTGGTGGAACCACCTGAGAGTCAACATAGGATACGGTATGTCTGACGTGTCGGCACCAGTCGCACGTTTTATTCTTCTTAAAATTGGCCCTTCGCGACTGAGAAAAGCACAGTTCGGAACAGAAGGTGGCAGCAGCTGATGATAGACCGGTGTTTTCGTCGACAGGTTTACCACACCAACCACAACCCTCTAAAACAAGAAGAAGTTTAGAAAACCGAAACCTAGACAGTTTGATATGGTGGAAGTAATCACAACCAAGCTATCGGCAAATTAACCAACAGATAAAACTGCATTGAATCAAGTTACTTGGAAGACAGAAATCTGGAGGTATATACTTTGTAATGTTATTCTCCCGTATTGCTAAGAGTAATTTCGATAATAGAAATTACCAACTAGATTAAAAAGCTATCTATGTTTAATCTAGTAATGCGTCTAAAATTCCAATTTTTGCAAATAGAAGACTAATATATTAATTTCAATGCCACTATTGTCAGATTTCCAACAGAAAAATAGTAGGTCTAATGTTGGCAACGTTCCAGGCCGTTCCACGGGAAAAATATTAATACTCAATTGGATAGTAAGAAAGACCTTGATGAATGCATCACAATAGCACAGCGAAGATAGACAAACAAAAGATATCTATAAATACATTTTAATTTACGATTCTCGAGGTGTATAAGAATCCAAACACAAAATTAAGTGTGTTAATATGAAACCAAAAGAAATAAATATAAGCAACCATCTAAAATATGCTTTTAGCAGAAAAAACAAAAGGTAATATTTTTAGAAACGGGAAAGTAAATAGATACGACGTTATGCAGAAGTAAAATATCATCTATCTGTGAGAATGATATCATATTTTAAACTGACCATTCAGATAAATATAAGTATATTAACGAAAATCATTTCATGCAAGAAATCTTATTGAAACACCGAATAATTTAAATAATAATTAATTAAACTATAATATTTACTTTTTAAATATGATTTTGTTTTCCCTTTTTTCTCATTGTTGTATTTATGTTGGTAATTTGCATAATCAATGTGTCTCTAATCTTTACCATTATAATCTTAGTCTTTATATATATTTTCCCCAATTTGTGTCTTTCTCCCAATTTTTATCTTTTTTCTCTTCCCCACTGTCCATCTTTCTTTTATCAGTCTTGTCTATTTCTTAGTTTTTTTGTTTTTTTTCCAGTTTTTATGACTTATTTTTCTTGAACACATTCCCGGTCTAAAAGTCTTTTTTGGTCTTTATAGCTCATCCCTAGTCTTGAACTCATTTTTAATCTCCACAACTCAATTTCAGTCTGGAAGTCATTCTCACCCTCTACAACTCATTATCGATCCTTGTAACTCGTTTCCAGTCTCAAAAAATATTTTTCTAGTATTAATTCCCAGTTCCAAATTTATTTCTAGGCTTTAAAACACCGAGTACTTTGAGTAACTATAAAAGTCTATTTACTGAGATTAATTTTATAATGAGAACACAGACGAGTGACAGAATATTAGAAAGATGTAAAGAAACAAAATGCAGCAACATAAGAAGATTATTATATAAGGACAGGATTTGTACAATATATTAAAAGTTACTGAGAATATGTGGGTAATGGTTTTTAGAGAATTGCTAAGAAGATGTAAGCGTACAAAAAAAAAAAAATACTTAGTAAAAACGGTACTAGATATTTATAGTAATAAAAATGGAAAAGTATCTTGTACTGTGCTAAATATGATGAAAAAGATGATAAAAGAGAAAGAACGTATTCTGAAAGAAAGAGCAAACATATTTTTCACTTTCTTATCATCTTGGTGTCCTTTCCTGATTCTGTTGAATAAACAATCATAAGGATTCATATTGTTGATAAGATACCTATTAAGAATAACCTTCTAAAATATACAAAAAAATATAGATGACTTTATTTTCTGAACAAGTTCAGAGTAAAGTTACATCAAAACAATTAATAATCATTCTTTCATGTCAAAAGCAATATACCTAAATAAATATTGAAACAACTTGTGCAATTTCTTTATTTTACCATCATCTGCATTTAAATAATATTATATCTAATTCTAATAAGTATAGTGATTATAAAACTTTTGATTAAAGAAAAGAAGAAGAAGAAGAAACGTTTCACCTTTTGATAATTATAATGCTTATCACCAATATACAGAGTGCTTCATTAATAATTGCACATACGGTAACTGGAGAATTCTTGGTACAAGATATAGTTTTAACCTAAAATCGCTAAATAAAATGTACCTTCTTACTAATATACAGGGTGTTTTATTTTTTATTTTTATCTATTATTTTGATACTATTCAATATTTTTTTATATCATATTCGGCAGAACTGTAGAACCTATTTTACGCAACTAACGCAATTTTATAAGTACAGATTTCGAAATGATTAATACGAATATGAGCAATAAATTAAACAATTAATGTGCGGCTCTATCTTTAACTTTAATTATCTCGAAAAATAATCACTTTAACGTTGTGAAGTAAAAGTACATTATTTCTGTAAAAAATGTCTGAAAATTGAATAATCATGGTAAAAAAGCCACCAGTGGCGTACAATTTTGACACGGGGAACTACTCCTACGCCCCTGCTGTATGTCTCTGGTAATACCGTAGATTTAAGGTGTTCCGCAAGACTCAAATTTTTTTGCCGAATATAATAAAAAAATATTGAACAGTATTATAATAACGGGCAAAAATAATTTTATAATCAATTAATTTTATACCATCCAGCAGTTTTCGGTTAAATATTCATAAAAAATTGGTCCCGGGATTCTCCAGTTACCGTATATAATATACAATTATTAATGAAGCACCCTGTATGTATTTCAGAATCAAGATTACTTTTTGACTTTTGTTTAAAAAAAATTGTTGATCTATCGTTAACTTTTCCTACAGCTATCGATAGTCTACAAATTCTCCACTAGAGGCGTTGCCTTGAAAATAATAAATATACCCATCCGTTTTAATTAATAGTCTATCTAAACATTGCCAAAGCTTGCAGAAAATCAATGAAATTAAAGGCTTCAAGTTCGACTGTGTAATGAGGAACTATTGTCCGTTTCGTAATTTTTGTGTTACGCATTTACAAGTACTCATTTCGGCGTTTTAGTTTTAGACACTTTTTACACGTGGCAAAAGATCAAATAAAGGATTCTCATGCTTCAAACTGCGACTGGCGTAAAACGGCGCGGGGTAAAGGCATCGGACACGCGCGGGCTAATATTACACCGTCGACGTCTAGAAATAACCGCTCGGATTATCTTACAGATTCGCCTAAAACCCCGGCCCTGTCCCCATGGCCCACCAACCTCTTCCAGTCTTCACCGATTCCCGTAAAACGCCACAATTACCTCCCATCCCCATTCTTCACCCTTGGGCCGTAATGCCTGTTTTTCAGCTACAAGATCAATTTTGGGTCAACACGCAGTTTGATGATTTGCTGAAAATTTCTTCGCTGCCAGCTGCAGTAAACGCGAGTCACTAATTGCTTCCAATACAAATATTTTGATTAATTGCTTTCACCTTGTGCAAGTCGGAGGGCCGTTCGTTGCCGCCGAATTTCGAAAGGAACAAAAACTTTTTCGGCGATGGTACAATGAAATAGGGGAGTTCTAATATTTCCGAGAACTCCACCCCTATCACGAATCGAGTCCAATGGAAAGTTGTCATCAATCAGGTATTAATTGCGTGTTGAAGCGTGAAGAAGGCACCGAAATATTTTGATTGGCACCAAAATTCCACGAATAGAACCTGATAAAATAGTTTCCCGGAAAATATTGATAAAACAAATGCGTAGGTAGGGGAAATTCGTAATGTTTTTTGAAAGCTCGAAAATAACCGAAATAATTATGTTGCGCTGTATTAGTAGGTAGGTGCATACCAACTGTGTGCCGAGTAACTTAAATACATTTTTAATAATTTCAGCGAGAAATTCGAACCGGATTAATAGCCGCCGGTAATTACGAGCGTTTATTAAATTGTAATGAGGTCTGCAACAATGGGTAGCAATGAAAATATAATATCATCGCATTTTAGTTGTTAAACGATGTTACAGGAATTAATTGCGGACGAGAGTCGCGTTTCGTTGCAGTAATATTAAAGTTGCCGCATAAATCGGATAAATATCAATCAACAATTTGCAATAGTTATCACATTTCAAAGGTAGAGGCTACATTTTGCCATAAATTATCTGAATCCAATAACAACCAATCGGTTGCTCGCTAAGTATACCTACAACTAATTCTCAGCCATACATTTCATTTCCAATATTGTTCAATGATTTAACAACATTTTAAAGGTAGCTAAACAACGAGTCACTATAAACGATAACGGTATCCTGAGTCAAGAAAAAATTTAAAACCGTAAAGTAAGGTGATAAGATATCCAAAACCAAATGAAAGCAACGAATCCACAGCAAAACATCAAATAGGTTCAGAACATTATGTACTTTAATGTTTAGAAATAATTATAACTAAAGAAACTGCTAAAACTATATTTGAACTTTCTAAGATAAAAGATAAAGATAAAAATCTTCAGCCGGGCTAGCACAAAATCGCTTTACTATCTAAAAACATGCGTAACGAACAGTGAAACACTTCTCACTCTTTAGAGCACTAACCTAGAGATTGAGTACAACTACTAGCTTACTATACTAAATAGAGTGCATGGGGAGGAAGAGTTCCTCTTCCCATGAGTATATAGAAAACATAAGAAGAGTGTACGCATTTGCTTCATGAAGACACTTGAAGAATGAAACTTAAATACCGTTCATCAAAGTACATTACCCGATTCAACTCAAGAATTAAAAATAAAAAATTGAGTGTAAATAGTTGTATAGAGCCCCCGTAAAAAATATACCGGGTGTTTCAACGAGAACTGCCGGTGCCAAATTTATTTCCAATGGACTTAAAAATTTTAAATGTGGCAGAAATAAACTTTAATTAATGCGCTACAATGTAGCGTAATTGTTTGGTTCATAATTAATTCTATGTGCCGTCGGGACGTCATACAGTGCTTTTTCAGAGATTTTCAATATATTTTTTTTATTATTATTATGTTCGTAATACCGCCAGGTATAGGTTCCTGTTGTTAAAAATTTGAAGTTTGTAGTTGAAGTATCGCTAAATCGCTAATTGTGTTTATAAGAAGTTCACGTGATTTTGACGAATTTATGACACGACTGCTTTATTGAAGCAGTCAAATTTGGTGACAAAGACCGCCTAAACGGCTCGGTTATTTATGACTTAAAAGCGGCACCTACTCAAAGATCTTTGCAGTAAGAGACCGTCATAAAATCTAATGTGGTTACCCGCTAGGTAAAGGGCCACAAAGCTGTCATGCTGTCAATCAAAAATCCCGTCAGCACTAAAATTTAAAAATCCATGTACTTCAATAACGGTTTGATATAAAAATATTTCAATTACTCGTTATCAATCTTGGAGGTCGTGATCATGAGCTTGAAGAAAATCAAAGAGATTGAGTAAATATTTCGATATAAAATCGCGGATCAAAAGTGAAAACTTACACCGTTTAAAAAAAATTGATAATGTCATCTTGTAGTGCATTAATTATAGTTTATTTCTGCCAAATTTCAAATTTTTAACTGCATTGGAAATACATAATTTGACACCGGCGGTTCTCGTTAAAACACCTCGTATATACATATACAGTAGATAACATACATAGTTCTAATATTTTGTTATAGTATTAAGAATTGTTATGTTTTACTTGGAAGATTATCAATAAAATATTTTTATCTATGTGTGCGTGAAAGTTAACAACAAAAAAAGTCAAATCCACAGTAACTCACTGATTTGTTAATTATTCTGTGGATTTTGTGATTTTCCTCGGTAACTTTTGAATAACTTGGTCTTCAGGTGGTTATTTTATCTTTATCATTATTTATTATTTGCTATAATTTACCGTTAAATTTAGGTGACTCCGGCCCGGAGCTGTTGCTCCCGGAATGCGATCTGCAAGGTCGCGAACTCCGTTCCTCCCTGTGATTTCCGTAGCCATACCAGCCCAAAAGCTCGTTCATGGCCGTTTCAGCAAAATCCTGCAACAAACACTCTTCAGTTCTTTGCGTGACCAACAAACCAAGTTTTGCTTTCGCTCCGCAATACCTTTAACCCACACGGCAATTATTGGTGAATTTCAACAAACAACCGAGACTTAAGAGGCCGCTTCTCAGGAAGTGACTAATGGTCGATTCGCACAATAAGCAATGAAATTTTATCGAAAGCAACAATAGTAAGTAACTCAGCTTGACAGCAATGCAACGACGTTAATAATTGCGCTTATCGCAGATTTTTAACGGGAAATTGATGCGTGTTGATTATTCTTTTCCGTGTTAAATTGGCGTTTTGTGTTTAATTAAGTCCGGTTATTAATAGTCATAGTTAAGTCACCCGATGCCTGTAAAAGAAGGCGAAAATGGATACGCCGGCTCCATGCCTGCAGATCAAGTTTACCTATCCCGCTGCAGTTTTAATACGAGAGGTTGTTGCAGTTTGCGAAACTGATAGCTGCTCTAAAATATAGACACCTCTCCGATTCGTATCAACTCCACCAGGTGTGTTACTTAGAAGCTTTACGTATTAGCAAGCTGAGGCAAGTTCGAGGAACGACCCCAAAATTTGCTGTTTGCTTGAAATAAAACGCTCTTTCACACCATCCTCACGGAATTGTCCAAAAAATCAGCCATTAAACTCAAAAATTTTGGCCTTTTTCCTAAGTTTATAATGGTAGATAACGTAGTACCTATACCTACTTATTATATCTACATTATGTAATTAAACATAAAACTAACTTGTTTTTTTTAACAATTATTTATTATTAGACCTTATTGTTTATCTTAATTAAACATTTGTAGAATTAAAAGTTTTGAAGTGTGTTTTTTGTTATAGCTTAGATGTTTTGTTTATTGGACAAGAATCAATGAAAACAGACCTCACAAATTAACTACAAATGGCACGTAATCGGTGTTTTTTTATTCGGGAGTGGCATCTTAAATTTATTTCACTCATAAAAAGAAGAAACATTCACATTTTTGCTCTCTTAGCATTGGTATGTTTTAGGTTGCCTCGACATTATTTCTGGTGTAAATAATATAAATTACTTACGAACAGTAAAATGGAGTATTTGTTAAATTTATGACGTAATCGTCTAGAAAACAGCTTCTTCAATAATATTGCAACAAAACTTCCAGCAGCAGTTTAGAGCAAATTTTCCTGCGGATGAGTTCTTGTTGCACGCTGCACAGTTATTTCTTGTTGCCAAAATGCATTTCTATTCGTATTCAAATTATCTGCATGTAAATGATCATGATGTAACTCGAATCTGAAATTAAAACGGGAAACACTGTAACTTCACGAGCAAGAGCGAATACATATAAAACGCATAATTACAAATGAATAAACTTAGAACTAACAAGTCACAGAACTCGGGTAATTTAATACGATTCAACAAGGCGTCTTTGTCATTCAGTCTCGTCATATATCTATCTAGTTCTGAATTCAAACTCGAAGAATGTGGACCATAAAAGCGGAATCTCGTTTCTAGCAAGATCGTCGTCCGTCGTTTTTAATAAAGGGTCACGGCGACCGAACACTGCATCTTGAATCTTATCAATTCGATGACCAAAACACCCAAAGGATGAAGAAGTTACTTTTAATCCAACAACAAATATTTCAAACAAAAATTTCAATTTACCTCTTTATAAGAAGCGTATCAGGTGTTAAACAAGGGAGGACGAGTTTTTAGAGAACTAAATATCTGCATGGCTTTAGCTTAACAAAAATGTTCAAATCGTTTTAGATTGACTGACTGATCTATAAACGTAACAAAATAGAATAGAAATAATGTTTACACTTTTCAGGAAAACCCAGAACTCTCATGATTGATTCAGTAAAATGAAAAAAAAACTTTTGAGAATAAAATTCAGGAGTTTCTTAGGCTACTGAGATTAGCATTTAGTCGAGAAGGTCGACTTACGATAATCGACACAGCATAATATCAATATTTATCCCAATATTAGTAACGTCAATGTTAATATTAATTTGATCAGTACAGTTTTTAGACTGTAGACTGTACCGTATGGATAATTGTGGATGTGATGATGATCCCAAGCCAAATAAAACATGGAATGATCATATATATAAATAATGCTGAAAGCTGAATTCACATGCCAATTTTCCTATTAATATTAATCAAAAGCCTTTGAAAAGCAGTAGCTAAACAAACTCAAACTAATTATAGAGCAAAGGAACTGAAATTTCAAAATAAAGATTCCACAAAAGATCAAGTCCATGAGATTCTAGATCTAATACTTGTATGAAAGATTAAGTATGATCCTGCAATGTCCGCAAAGTATGACGTGTAAAACTAGGAAAAAAAATTCTTTTGCTGACTACTAGCAATATTACTAAATGTAGAAGAAGTTACTCAATATTTAAAAGTTACAACGTTTCACTAAAGAAGTTGTCAAATAATGACCCAAACGGCGAAGAATAAAAATCCAACTTTTAGAACCTACTTCAAAAACGAAATTTATATAGATAAATATCTATATGAAAATGCAGGTAAATATCTACGAAAATCTGCGAACCTGAGGTGGAAAAAGCATATTAAGAACAAACAAAAATATAAGAAAGCATATTAGTTAATTGACAGTAAATCATTATCAGTGTCAATGCATAACAAATTGCTCATCTACAAACAAGCCTTAATGCAGCACTAAATTTAGAACATTGTCCAAACTAATCCATAATATGGTTAATAGATAATGATATGGTAGGAATGCTGACTTGCAAAGGAATTTGATTTAAAACTCACGACTCTCGAAGAAAAATTTAAAGATTCCCCTAAAAGTACAAAAATGATTTCTTAACCATGTGAACATAGAGAAACTATCGCTCCTTGACCAACACTTTGCCAAAAGACAACTAAAGATAACAAAAACTTTGCAGCTAATGTAACAGTGACTACAGAAAATTTTTAATAACAGAGCACAGTGTAACGTGTAAGTTAACGCAAAGAAAGAGAAAGTGACAAGAATATGATTAGATCCTGAGACGCACCAATGAGTGTAATGTTGGTTTTAACCATCCGCCAAAGCATTTAATCTTGAGAAGACCTCTGTTTAAAAAAGTCTTAACTATTTCACATTTTTGGTTTCAGAACCTCGAGTAACTTTCTCCCCAAGTTTTGACACGAGTCCCGAATTATCTGTATTTATTGGAACGGAACAGTATGAGTTACAAGAAGCAAGTTGGAAAGCGATACCCTAATCGGGTAGCTATTCTCCGGTTCACTCTACGAGGAAGTAGATACAAAATGTTTTAATTAATTTAATGATGCAGAACGAAACCTATCGACCATATTATGTAACACATCAGAGAGTAGAGATTTACATGCCTATTTAAGAAGATGAGACCAACCACAAGTATTTAGAATATCCGGACACCAGTGGAACTCGAGCAGCACCCAACCATGTTATGCATCTTTAAATAAAACACTTTAAAAAAATACGTATGAGAGTGTAGTAACGAACAAATTAACACAAATTTTTTGATTTGTTGATGTTTTTGGGTTTAGCAGAAATATTGAAACCGAGTAAATAATTACAAAAAGTATAGAGTTTCCTGTTTGAGGCCATTAATGCTCTGCTCTTTACGTGCACCCATATACGGTAACATGACTCCGATATTTATTGCAAATTACATCCAAATTTGTTGATACAACATTCGCATTTTGTAAATTAGTGTGTTGAAAATCAATCTGATCTTTCAATTATCCAAATTAAATATCAGGTTTCCGTTATCAACAAGGTCCGCGTTTCAACGTATAAATGTTGTAATATCGGTGTTCCGGAATATTCTTTGTAACGTTCATTGTTGCCCGGGAAAAAAAACCCACATTTTCAAAATAAAATTGTAATTGCAGGACCCTAAATGCAAATTTGGTGTGGCTGCCGTGATCTGAGACGGACGGCGCGATGCGCACTCAACAGACAACCCTTTGGCGGCAAAACTCTGTTCGTTGTATAATTAGAGACATTTTGAAAGTCGACACCGCGGTGTCTGTTTACTTCGCTAAACCAGCTACGCCCTCTTCGTCTCTTTAACTCCTCCGCATTGGTGTCTTATTACGGGACCCAACCTATATGTGCACATTAACTGCCTAGAATTTTTTTATTAAACAAATTACTGTCGCCAGCTTCCCACAAGAAAAGTATTCATTCAACCCCTAAAGACACGCCACCACCACGTATCCACGATACCCGCAATAATAAAGCATTTCTCACACTCACGACACTAATTTTTACTTGTTTCATGGTAATCCCAGTTTCTTTTTGGGGTGTTTTCCAGATTTACTATATCCTCAAAGTTACTACCTAAAGAAAAAATAATGTAATTTTACAACAGGATCAGCCTGTCAGCCTGTAGAAACTTCAAAACAAAAATCTGGAGAACGCTATATGGGGGTGCAAAGACTAGAAGCAGAAACTTATACAAAATACCTTTATGAGTATAACTTTAAAGGATGTTCTCTTAGGGATTCAGAGTTTATGTGATATGGGTCACAAAGTTATTTTGACCAATGTTATCAAAAACCAAGAAGACTCTAGAAGAGTTCAAACGATTGAGAATTAGCCTTCCACTTTTATGACAATTTGTTCAAGTCTGCAAGAAGAATAACATTTACACATTAGACATTTTAAAAATGTGTCAAATCACTCTCCTCGCTGAGACAGTACAAGAACTGGTACTGGAGAGACTCAGAAAAAAACCTTCTCTCAAAAATTTTACCCCGTTACATACAGCAATTGTATGAATAGACCTAGATGTAAGCAACAATTTTGCACTAACTCAGAACTAGACAATAATCTAGGACCCAGTTCATAATTGCCCAATGTAGTGAGTCCAAAAAAAGTTACCGGGAGAAGAAAAAAACAATATCGAGAGAGAAAAATTGATACAATCAGTTTGGTATCTGATTATGCAATTGGAAAGATTTTTATGACGCAAATGCTTGCACAACCTATAAATGCTGTGTCAATTTAGAAAACGAATAGCTATAAAGATGCTGAAATTTCGGATGCCCTATACTTTGTTCTAAGTGAATCGTTAAAGTATTTCTATTTGTTGTAATAAGTAGATACAGGAAATTAATTACTCGATAGTTAACAAGACCTACCACTTGCGGTCAAGAAATGGTCCAAATCTGCTTTGACATTGCCCCATTTTAGATCATTAAAACCACAAGGTGATAAAGCAAAGAAAATAAAACTGGTGATGACGTCACAATCTTTTTGGTTGGATCAAGGATGGTTAGATAAATTGTGTCATGCTCATGGTGTTGGTTCATTAAATACAGTATGGTTCATGTCAAATGACCATCGTCGCAAATCTTGCATTTCAATGTGTTGTATGTTAATGTCCTCAACAATGTCGATATCGATGTAAAATGTTCTTGACGTAGGTACCTAATTGACGCTACAAAATTATTAAAAAACTTTATGACTTCATCAGAAGATTTCAGTTCGTGGAAAAGAAATTTAATGTGTTTATGAGACCAATCCTTCATAAAGTTATTACCTTTGTAATAAATCGTGCAAAAACAAACACTGGCGTTTAGGCAAGCACCTCACTCGATAGGATCTCGGCAAGTATCCGTGGACACCTCCAGAGGTACGTATTGCGGATAATTTACCAATTAACTCGAATTCACCCACAGAAAGATCATCAATTCTACGAGCATTAGTATCATTTGACGTCAAAATGTTTTGTAGTTGTTTCGCATAATTTCTCCCTAAACAATTTTTAAAATATATGCATCAGTAGTTGATAGAATTAGTTCTTTCTCTGTAGTGTGCAGCTTTTTGCTACTTTGAGGACAACTGTACCTAAGGGATACCAGCATTGTTGTGATAAGTTAAAGGACATTCAGTGACAAATTTATCAAAAGTGGGATTTGAAATTTACAAACATGATGTGTGTATCCATAACAGCTCAAGTTAAGAGAAAAAAAAATGTAATGATAAAGATTTTAAAAAATATGTATATCCGGCCAATTAAGTAATGCACAGGGGGTGCACAAATAATTTACGTTTACCACATTATCAACCAGTATAACGTAGAAAAAGTTGACAATTTGTGATCCCCTGTGCTTTTCGAATGTCTCCTACAAGTTTTTCTGTTACAATTGATGATAACGTGAGAAGAGTAAATTATTTGCGCACCCCCTGTGCATTACTTAATTGGCCAGGTGCACCTACTTCTCTTCCTGGAAAAATCAAACAGGACATAACTTATCAATTAAAAGGTCATCTTGGCTGAAAAAAATTGTTATAAAAGTTACAAAGAAGTAAATAATTCTAAATTGACACTGAAATAACAGCAAAAAATTAAAAATAAACCTATAATGCTAGGAATCGCCGTATATACTGATCGTGGGATTACTTTCTTGTCCTTAGAAAAGTTGCACAACAATTCCAGACACATAACATAAGTAATTAATTTTTAGGCAACATTCTACATTAATGTAAAGAGAAATTATTTGTTGGCGTTTCCTTCCTCTGTACATTTACGATTTTTTATTGTCTTGGTTAGCTTTAGTTGAAGGTTTAGAAAAGCTTAAAAAAAGGCGATCTCCCAAAATGACATAATAAAGTCGGGCTTCCAAGGAGGTAAATAACTTACTGAAAGCGAACTTACTAAAAATATGGGTTTTTTCCTTAAATATAAGCAGTTTACAGTGTTCTGAGGTCTGAGAATAAAATTTGTATACAGTCTGTGTAAATACGAAATACCATGTGTTGACGGATATCTAGTTCGGAGCTTGTTTGGTATTTCCATCCAAACAAATTCAATACCGCATAATTACGATGTAATGAACATTTGGATGTACGATTTGTAATAACAGTCGCGGAATATCGAGATGCAAGGATATAAAATAACGTGTATTTACGATGTCTGGCTGATGGGTGGGTATCAGTTGCACGCCATCTGCCATCTGATACCCCATATCCAATAACGAGTTCATATTACACATCCATGTTAGGCCCGTGCTGAAGCTCATAATATAATGCATTTAAATTGTGCACGAACCAAACAAAAAGAAATTTACCTGTCGTAACACCATACATGGCCAACAATCAATACACAAGAAACTAAAACAAGAACAACAGTCACCAATCAATGACGAAATCTATTTAAATAGAACCAGGAACAATTTAAATAAAAATATAAAATTTTAACTCGACATTTTGATGATTGTTGATCCAAATTTTAGAAATATAAACCAAAACAACTCACTTTTATGTCATCGTTGAGAACTTCCTTCTTGATTGCTACCTTGGGGCCCTCTTCGGCGGCGTCACTTTTTTCCATCAAAACTCAAACACAACAAAGAAAACAGTAAACACAAGAGAATCTTTATAATTACCACCAACAACTACGCACAAATAACGACGAAAATTTCGGGCGCACTCCGAGAACTAGTAGGTGAGCTTTTCAACAATGTTGTGATTATTTTGGTACTCGCAGGGGGCATTCCCGCCACATATTCAAACGAAAAACGCGCAAGTCTAGATAGCGCGCATGCGCTGTTTGCTACATCGGGGTATTTTTGGAAATTAATTAATTTCGGAAATAACCGTTTACGTCCTTTTGCGGTTCCGCATTTTCCGGACTGGTAATGTCCGGCACTACGAAACCATTGCTGAGTCTAAAGCAGGTATTTGAGATTTTCGCTGCGAACCGGCCCTAACCTCACTTTTCAGTTTATGCTGAAGCAAGAAGTCAAGAATCTTTACAGGCGGATTTTTAGAGCCATCAAAGAAGTTGATGGTCAGGAACACCAAAGGGAGCTGCAGGAATGGGCCCGGCGAGATTTTAGAGGCAACGCCCACCATACCGACGAAATTACGATAAAAATGTATCTCAAGTATGGGGAAAGATGTTTGAAAGAACTGCAAAACAGTGTTCATTTAGCCAAATAACTGGTCTACTTTTAGTTGTACATGAGCATAAATTATAGTAGTTATCGGTAGCGGTTGTACGTAATTATTGGGCCACCAACTATGTCACCTGCAAGTTTTAGTCAACACTAAAGTTACTCATTTTACTGTAAGAATTATGAAATTTGCAAATTTTAGATCTTAAGAAACTGCTCCTGCAGCATCCAAAATACTGTTCAGAATTCAGGTTGAGAATTTTTTAAGAAAATTTCCATCATAGATAATATCTGTAAATTTATGGTGAAAATAGATACAACTATGAGTCAGCGTCAGCTTATGTAAAATGAGCTGCTCGAATACGCAGAAACCTTAAAATAGGGCAAATACGAACAATTACTTACATAATTTATTTATTAATTTGGTAACAATTGATTATTCTTGCAAATTTAAAACTTACATCAAGCAGCAAGAGTTAGTAGTCTCGATAAAATAAATGTGCATTTCTCTCATCTCACTAAACATTTTCAGGTCTTACCTACTATTTTTAGTCTCACACAAAATATTAACATTACTGGCATAAATTGTCCTATTTGCATAATTCCAGTAAATATAATTTTATTCTATGTACTTATCTAAACAACAATAATTTACAAGTTTTTTAAAAAAGACCTAACTATTATCACAAATTGAGCTTTTTCCCTATGGTAATTATGCAATGAACCGCCAATAGTAGCGTAAAACTTACGGTAACCACAGCAGACAGGACTTTAATTTGGGTCGTTCTTAGATGCTTCGAAAAAAACAAATGAAACAAAGCGGTAGTGATGTGCTGACCATCCATGAAAACGCATGGCAAGATGTTGACCACGGCTAATCCCAGCGAAAAAACCACGACATACCCCAAAAACTTTGTAATCACGTCGGGTATTTTCGAGGTCAGGAAGTCATATTTAGGGACATAAGAAGAGACAGTGATTGTTCTAGCCACGTCAGACGCTAAACCGGTATATATGACGTCCAAGTGTTTGAGCCTCTTGATCTTAAACAAACCGGTGCTGTTTGAGAGAACTGGCCTAAAACAGAAGGTGTCTTTGGGACAAGTGTGAGGGTGAAACATGCAATAATTTCTGGAAACCTCAATGACTGTTCTACCGGGCAAACAAACGTAAGGGGGAAATTCCAAGATGCCGTCCTCATTGTCCAAGTATTCAAAACACAATTTACCTTTGTTATCGACGTGACAACAACTTACAAGACCGTTATCCAAGTGTTTTAAGTGTACACTCTCGTCTAAATTGTGGACCAAATCAGCTTCAATACAGAAAGCTGGTTTGTTGTTCTGTAAGGCACGCAAACAGTTGTACCAAGAGTCCTCATCAGTTACAGTACAGTCATTTATGCTGATAATTGTGTCACCAATATTAAGTCCTCGAGAGCCGGATAAAGGGGATCGTTGGGTGATCTCAGAGACAACCACCCCCTTTCCAATAGTGAAAAAAGGCGAAAATGCGCCATGCAACGAGATATACAGCAAGTAAACCACCAGTGCTAAGACAAAATTATGCCAAACTCCTGCACATAAAATTTTCAACCTTTTCCAAGGAGTTAGTGAAAATAATTTATCAGAACTGATATTGACGAAGGCTACTGGTAGAATGAAAAGAACATTAGCGCCAACATTAATTAAAGTAACATCTTCCTGAACTGCCGCTAAAGCATGGCCTAGTTCATGTATGACGGACGCCACGAGCAATGTTAAACTATAATAGCCCATTTCAGAAGCGGGAAAGTTTATTCCCGGAACTGCTGGCTCTATGATGGGTTTGCTGTTTTTTGGCAAAACAAAATTTTGCACGAACGCCACGAACAACAAACATATCGCGATGGGAAACAGCACCAAACTAGTGCATAATCCAAAATTGAACCAGAGATTCAGCAATTTCGGCCGGATACTGCCCCATCTCACCAGCATTCGGTTGAATGCTGTTGTGGTCCATGTGAACTGCAGAATACTTATTTCTAAACCCGTTCCTTTGAGGAACTGGATGTACGCGTAGTGGGAGCACGACTGTAAATTGAAAACAAGTATTTTAAAAATTGAGTTACAAATAGTAACTACTACTTAATTCTGACTCAATTACAACAGCTTCTACCACTTTAGGTTTATTTAGGTACTTTATCGTAAAAGTGATTTAAAATGGGAAAAGCCGGCTTAAAATGGGAAGAATTAATATCATAATTCTTACTTTAAAGAATCTGTCCATAAATAAGACCCAAATATATGCTGTGGCTATTAACAGCATTCCTAAGACCAATTCCATTGTAGTAATTAGAGTTTCTGTGTGGATTTTACAAAAATTGCGTGGTTGTCGTTGAGTTTAGCATAATTATTGCACAACTTACGAAAATTACAAGATTGCAAGTAATAAGTTAGGTTAGGATTTTGAAAATGCCACTGATGATTGATGACAGCAATGACAGTCAGGTTATGTAAAATAGAAAGAACATCCCTAACGTTTCAACAAACCAACCACTTTTTTAGTTTTTCATTCTTTTAGGTTGGCATAATTGTGGTGTGGAAATTTGTTGATTGTAAGAAAAATATCATGGAAATAGCGGAAAATAACGCAGAATTGGGCGACAAGAAGTCCTACGCCGGCATACCAGAAGCCGAATTTGTGGTAATAACCCCCTTGCGGACCTGCCACCGGCAAAATTCACGTGTTTTCTAAAATTACTCCCGAACCTAACCTCAATCTTACCTTATGAGATTTGATTTTGCAGGAAGATGTGGACGCTTACATGGCCCGCACTGAAAACAACAAAAACGTCGACGAAGTTCTTAAAAAACTCGACGGTCAACACGCCAAATACAAGTTTATGGAATATAATTTGATGTCGAAGAAAAAGCGGTTGCAGAATCAAGTTCCAGAGCTAAAACGTTCTCTGACTATGATTGAGAAATTAGAGCAACAAAAAGAAGAGTTTGAAACGCAGTTCTTGCTCAGCGAACAAGTTTTTGCTAAAGCTAAGGTACCACCCACTGATAACGTGTGTCTTTGGTTAGGTGCTAATGTTATGTTAGAATATAGCCTTAAGGATGCTCAGGAATTATTAAAACAAAATATTGAAGCCGCGACCAGGAACTTAAATTATGTTGAACATGATTTGGACTTTTTGAGGTTTGTTCGGTTTGATTGTGGTTTGCAGGAATTATGCCGATTTTTGCAGGGATCAGTTCACAACAACAGAGGTCAACATGGCCCGGGTCTTCAATTGGGATGTTAAGAGACGTCAGGCGGCGAAGGCTGCGGCAAAATGAAAATACATATGTTGATCGCTTTAGTTTTCTACCATCACTCGAACACTTCACCCCATTAATTTAAAATTGCGTCTAGTTCAATTTAAAAAAATCGTCAAATTTGAAAAAAGAAACTGACACCTTCATTGCCTAAAAATGAATGTCTCGTTCAATCACTTCAAATTAATTAACATTATGTTGCAATTATTTTATCTAATATTTGTGCCGCTACTGCTTCACATTTCAGGAACTTTCTAACTTTGGAGATTTTATTTGTGGTAACTTCTTTAAATTACATAGTTGTAACAATAAAAACATTAACCAAAGTAATTTTTTCAAGTGGTGGAGTCGAGCAATTCTACTTCAAGGTGCCAAACTACGCAGATTGCAAAACATTTGTGTAGATTTGGACAGATGCCAACAATAAATGTACAGAAAAATAGGAACAGCATTTATTAGTTTCACATACTTAAGGCAGCAAGCACATAGCTTTTAAGTACAAACCTCACTATAAAAATAGTGCATGACTAGTAATTTGATAGAAAGTCTAATAAATGAAATATTGAATTTTAATTTAAACAAGTAACATAACTCTTACAAACTACAAATAATATGTGCATTACCATAAAAAAAAAACAAAGTCTTATAATGACATGTAACTCTTACAAACTACAAATAATATGGTGGATTACCACAAAACAAAAACAAAACTTTTATAATGAAAGAGGGCTATTATATTAAACAGGTAAAAAAAGAAAAACTGGAAATGGTGGAATGAGTAAGGACGCAACGGTTTTATTGGGTAGCTTGTTCTTCCACTTCAGCAGGCAAGGGCTCCTCAGGTGGAGGAACCGAATCTTCAGGCGCATCAAGCGCAGGAACAGGACCACTACCTATCGGATTATCTGGATTTTCTGACTCATCGCGATGTTCAGCCTCCACCTCAGACGGCTGTTCTGCAGGCATTTTCAGTTGGTTGATTTCCTCTTCCAACTCCTGAATTTTCTGCTCAAGCTCTTCTTGTTTGATCCTCATCTGAGTCGGGGTATCGACTCCAGCTTGCAACGCCAATTTGTCGCGTAAATATCTGTTTGGGGGCAACAAACAACCAAATTAGAAACAAAAAATATTGCATAAGTGAAACATACTCTAAGGCGTCTTGGGGTTTATCAACTTCTTCGTACAAACTGACGAGAACCTTCGTCAGGGCTTCCATAACACCATTTTTTTCTAAATATTTTCGGAACTCCTCCCGGTGTCCTTCGGACGGCTGCACAAGAGGTGAATAAGGTTAGGAAGCAGGGGAAAAAAAATTATCAGCTCTTACCTTAAATGTTGGATTGGACATGGTTCTGGCTCGTTAAGTTGCTGAACGGGAGCTTGCAATAACGGAAAGTTTACAAATTTGGGGAAAATTGCGGGGGTCGAGAGTGAAGCGGAATTTTATCAAAACGCGTGACAGGACAGGCCGTCTACTGACAAAAGATAACTTCTACGTATTGCAGCACCTACCGCTATCGCGTTAATTTTGGAAATATCAAAAATACTGCCGCTAAATACAGAAAATGCGATTTGAGAAAAATCGAATATTTTGACCAGCAGAAACACGCACCAAACGGTATTTTATTCACATCTGCAATGTTGGCAGCACTTTCAAATGTGGCACGCAAAAAGGCGGCAAACTTTCAAACTGGAAATAAAATCAAAACTTTTCAAAGCATTTTGTCCTTAAAATTCATACAAAACTCGATAACTATCAAATTTCAGTTAATTTCATCAACATTACAACAATTTAGTTCTTGCGAAGGACCTTTAGGCCTTAGTTCTTAGTTCCTCTATCTCAACTTTTACTTCTATGATCTCATCTCATCCAGTCAAGCAAGATATTTATCTTATCATAAAATGTTAGGTTAGGTTTTGCTATAAAGATTAATTATCAAATTTATGTAAAAAAATTGGTTGATGTTGCAAGGAGACAATTCGAACTGTGAGTTTGAGTGAGTTTTTTAAATTTACTACCATTCTAATTATTATAACCTTGAACTGGAAAACAAGCTGTTACCATATTTTTTATTTGCACCAAAACTGCTTGAGGTGTTAGCTTATTGCAGATAAATTAACACTGTAGCTTAGGGCATTATTCTACTGTGTATAGATAGATGCATAAGGAAGTTGTCCACTCCTAAGGGTCTTCAATTTCACAACACCCTTCCAATTATCTTCTCTGCTTTCTTATCTTCGCTGTTATTTACCTCATTATCAACTTCTGCGTTCTCCACAGTTCTATCACTGATCGCAGAATATCTAAGTATTCTTTGGTTGTATCGTATCCACCATCCACTAGTCTGTCCCTCTCTTTCCACAGACCGAAGTTGCTAGCTTTCCTTGCAGCTTGCAACATAATTAACATGTGAGTACGTCTTTTGTGCCCACCCCAGAATATTTCATTAAGAGACTTACAATTTTCCAGCCCCTAACGCACAATGACGAAAATATCGGATGTTACCCACAAAAGTCCCGATTCTTCCACTGAAGACAGTGAGGAGAAACGTTTAAAAAAATTCGCGCGTCACATGCTGAAAACTTCGATATTTCTGGGAACGTTCCACGAAAAGCGCTTCGTGGCCCCCCTAAACTCTTACCGAAACGTGATCAAAGTAGCTGACGATGAAATTGAAATCATTGAGAATCTCATAGCTGTGAAAAAGCGTTGCGACAATTTTTACCCGAGCCACACCTGGATCGGGATAACTGGGCCCACAACAATAGGAGCACCGGCCGGCTACAACGTGTGGGTAACACTCGATGAAGAAGTGTTTGGATCGTTTTTCTACAAAATTAAAAACGTCGAGTTTACCGACAAAGAAATACAGTTAAAGTTGGAGACGGTTAGGCCTGTTTCCGACGACCGAACTCCGAACCTTAGCGCGTCCTCTCGAGATGATTCTGCGACAGATTCGCAATTTTTATCAATCACCGGAAGTTACTGTAAAGATGCGTTAAGATCTTTTTTTACTCAAGTACTAACGTTTAATAACGTTAAAGAAGCTACGATATTCATTTGTTTGTTGCTCTCGACTGCTGTTACGTTTTTAGTGCACGCTGTTAAGTATTTGATGGAATTTGTGTTGAAATTTCTGAACGAGTTCTCTGGCATTATTAAGGTTTGTACGCCTACTGCAGTGGCGTTTATTAGATTTTGCTCGCAAACTGTTAGCGGTTTTTATATGTTAATTGCTGTTTTGTGGAGGGATCGGCATTCTCCACCACAACAAAATGTGTACATGTTGACTCCAGGAGTACAAAATTATCAGACAAGGGGGTTACCTGCACCGCTTGGACCATTTGGAGGAAACGATCCATATGCTTACCGAAGACCCGCGAGAATAACCCCTTTGAATTGATTACTAAATGGCTGTTTTGTAGTTTTATAACTTTCATATAAGAAAATATTTATTAAAAAACAAAAAAAATGGGCCTAAATATTTGGAATGTTTGCACTTAGTGTACTGTTTAGTTTTTATTTGCAGTAGAGTTCATCCAGCGAACGTTCAGCTTGTTGAGTTATCAAGAGATGCGTTTTGGGACCGCACCAGTGGCGTAGCTTCGAAAGCGAGCGGAGATTCGGTGGTGCGACAAAACGAACGATAAAAAATAAGCTAATGGCCATCTCTTTCTGGAGCGTTGGGCTCGTCCGAGATGACCGCGCAACTTTGTAGGTAGAGAAGAGATATGCTAAACATTTGCTGGATGGACTCTACCATTCTTTTAAAAATTTATGATAATTTTAGATAATTATCATTCATATCTGTTCACTAATTCAGCTGTTTCATGGGTTGTAAATCGATCAAAGTTGGTTGTGTTGGAGAATAGGGAGTGTATGGTTCTCAAGAAGCATATCCAACCAAACTTTATTATAAGGGTAGCTTACGTGAGGTCATTTTTTAGCTGTGAAGTACTTTATGGAGATTATGCTAGGTAGAGTATGCTTAGAAGTGATAATACATAATAGAAGTATTTTGTTAAAGGTGCTGTTAAACAGACCCAATGGTGCAATAAATTAACAGCAAATTGGTAAATGTTTTTTTATTCTCTTTGCAAAATGTTATGGTAGCAATAAGTAGAAGATGTTTACTGCGTAAAAATTTAGTTACAATATGGTTTAAATAAGTAAACTAAACGTTAATATGGCTTATCTTCACTCTTCCTGTTCAAAAATTTTGAAAGTATTCTGCAAACTGCATAGCTCTACAAATGGCGGAGGCGCCGGGTGAAACTCATTCGTAAATAAAATATCAAAAATTGTAATTTTGTTGTAATCAGATCAGCTCTGTTCAAGCAGCTAGACACTATTACAGGATGACATCTAATTGAAAGAACATAGCGTTTATTTCTGATAAGCTGAAACTTTTATGTGTCACAGGTATACAGGGTTAGTCAATGGGGTACTTGCCTCATGTTTGGGAAATATAATATTTAGAAAATGTAGGCGATTTCATTAGACCCCTATTTTTTCGTTTGGTTCTAGGGTCAATATTACGCCCAGAATTAATTTTTGGGGTGAAAAATTTGTGACGTAGCCGACCCCTGCACGGCGTAAAATCGTATGATGACGCTTTACTCAGATTGCTTGCGTTCTGTTTATAAATCGAATGCCAATCCGCTGTACAACACATGTCGCGCACTCTGGTAGCAGCGCAGCGTAGTAGCCAAAAACAAGAGTTCATTTAGGTATGAGTTTTTGATACGGGGGGCCAATGCGTCATCAAAAACAAAAATTGCAAATATTTACGAAAATATGAAATAAAAAAATGGGAAAAAAATATTTAAGCTTCTTTTAGCTATTTGCATGCATCTAGAGAATAAATAGTGCAATATTTTTTTAAGCAAGTACTCCATTGTGGAATCAAGCTTCTCCTGCCTGAATTATTAGACTTGGAGAATAAATGAAAACTGTGTGACAAATGACTAATTTCAAGGCATATTAAAGCATATTTTGTTAGTGGCGCCGACATTTTTACCTAGGGCGGCTTTTTTAAATGACAACATAATAATTCATATTTCGATTTACCACGACGTAGAAAATTATTCTCCACACAACAATGATTTTTTTTTTCACATCAAGCCGTTTATTTTTAAATAAATAAAAAAACGCATTATATAGGTAAGTAAACATGACATTTTGGCCCTTAGCTACACCCACCTCCCACGTTACCTGAAGCAGAGGGCTATTGAAATGTCCGGTAAGGTCTACATTTCAAGTGGTTTCAAGTAACTTGCGGGTGGGCGGAGCTTAGAACCAAGGTGTCCCATTTAAGAGCAACGTCTATGCTATCACATGCGTTTTTTTCTCACTGTATGCATTTTGACGTGCAGAGATTAGTTCTTTCTTTTTAGATCACTGCATAAAAGGAAATGGAATGAGTCAAGTGCAAGTAAATTATAACCCAGTTAATTGAATGGAACGACGCCGCGCGCATGCATTGAGTACGCAGCTGGTCCACAGTGGTACGCTCCACCTTAATTCAGTATCGTATTCAGCAGGGTACTGCTTCACACGTTGTTACTTTTTACTGAATAAAAAGTGTTAATACAGGCCTGGTTTTCGCGCGCCAATATGATAACTCAAGACAATATTCATAATGTTTGACGCGAGATCATTACTAGTATTCTGCAGAGTAATTGCACTACATCGTCTCGAGCAGTCGTAAAGTGAGTCAGATGGGTATAACTCATTTCATGACTGTTGAACAGAGAACAACAATAAGCACCAAATTCGTATTTTAACATTTTCAACAATTTTATTTCTTACTGTAACAGTTAATATCTACCCATTTACAATATATGTATATACATAAGTTTATTATATTCACAAAAATAAACAAAGCCCTTTCAGAATGGGCAAATATTAATTTTGCTGCAGCGGTCCAAAAGCGGCATACTCTACGCATCGCGAGGGGTCCGTCGGGTAATACTCCTGGCACTTGGTCATCAGTCGTTTTAGAGCCTGAATGTATTTTCGTTGCGTTTCGTCGTTCATCACGTGCGCAACATTTTTGGAAAAAATCTTCTCGCGTCCGGTACGTGCGTGAATACCCACCATAGTGACTCCAATAGGCCAAGGAGCATTACCTATGGCCATTTGCAAGTAAGCATCACTAGCTTTGAGATAGTTCCTGTTCAGGAGATGCACCACAATTTCCGTTAAACTATCGGAAATGTCTTCAGGGAGGGTGAAGGTTCGCAATTTTCGGAGAAGCGGCTTTAAGTATTCCTGAGTTTGAGTGTAAGTCGCCCCCGCCAATTTTCCTTTAGTTCCCCGCTTCTCGTTGGTAGGCCGGTTCTGCAGCTGATCATGCCATTGTTTTAGGATCAGCTGAAGACAAAAAAAAAAAAAAAAAACGTTACCACTTGCAATTTTGAAATTGTAACTGGACACCTTTCCTCAAATTTTGGCGCCCTTTTATTAATTAAACAATCATTCCCACCAACATAAAGACAAGCTCCAAATAAGTAATCGTGTCAGATTAGATAAGATAAACGCGGTATTTAATATTTTGATAGTATCAGTGGCTAATTTTCCTAAAGAAATGAACGACGAGGCACCTTTGTCCTTACTTCTACTAGTAATAGCCTTTTACGTTGTTGGCTTGTGTATCGTCCTCTACATCAGAATACGAAGGATATATTTAATAAGACAAATAAAAAAAACAGGTACGTAAGTTTTCTGGAGCTATAACCATCTATAGGCTTAAGTACCATAAAACAATCAATTAATCTCTTCTAGGACGCGTAATTTCTCTATCTTCGACGATAATTTCGCTTTTACTGCAACAACTGCAGAACCACCAGCAAGGACAACAATTATCCCCTATAACAGGTGATTTTAGCGAGTGCTCAAGTATTGTTGTGAAAGTTATAAATTTAAGGTCTGCCACCTCCGCCACCTTACACGATAGAAAATCCGGATAATAGTCCATTGACACATAGTGTGGGAATAAACGAGCCACCGCCCGCTTATGTTGAAATTGAATCAAATTTAAGGTCGGTTTCGCAGTTATAGAACGAATTACTGCAATGGGTTTATACAAAAAGAAAATTCCACCTTTTACCTGTATATGTAAATAAATTAAAATTAGTTATCAATAAATCAAAGCTTGTCTTACTAACCTGAATGAAATGGACAATGACAGTCATGTCGTGTTCTCGTTCGCCATGCCCCATAGTTTTGGCCATTTCCCTGATTTCCTCATAGGTAATTGGAACTGTTTCCTCTGTACTTGCCGGTTTGTTGGATTTGGCATCTGCCAAAGTCATTAGTTCCTCCAAATAGGCCGCATCTACTTGTTCCATAGCTTCTTGAAAATCATTTCGAAACCCCTAAAAATCACAAATCGGTTAACTCAATTTTCAACCCCTCAACCGTTTCTCCCACTTTATTAACTTCCGGTTCCAACAGTTCGCATTTTCGCAACCTCTTGGAGGCGTCAACTTCCGTTTCCCCGAACAAGAGAATCGGCTCGGAACGGTCTCGCAATCGCGAAATTACTTCGCTTCTTGGCAGGATGTTGTGGCCCTCTACTTCTGATTCAGAAGTGTCCCCAGCGGGAGCTTTAGTTGCGTTGGTCAGATCTTCGTTCTTGTTAGTGCCGTACTTTTGGTGGTATTCCTCCTCTTCTTTTGCAAGCAGGTCGCCTCTTCGAAAATATTTTTTTGCTGGACCCTGAGAAAAATGGTCCATGAGGATTGAATTGGTGGGATTTGGAGGTTAGGTCGAAAGTGAAGGTTTTTTGCTTACCAAAAGATTCTTTTCTTCGAGTAATTTACGCTTTCGGGCTATTTCTGCCTTCAACGCCTCCATTGCAGGTGAGTTTGTAATATTTTGTTTGATTATTTTTCAAACACTGAACTCAAAAATATCAACAAAGCTGGTAGTGTCAAACTGTCAACTGTCAGACTCTTACCCTTAACCTCATTTCATAACTGAACAGGCGCGTGCAGGAGTGCCAACTAAGAGTACTGAAACTGAAGTGAGTCAATTTAGTTGGCAGTTTTGCATGCATCTAACTGACTATAGAGTAGAAACCAGACAGAATTAGGGATTTTCTGTTCTCTCTTTATCATGTTGGTTACCTGTCGTTAACAATGTTTTGTTAAACTTTGTGGCATGTCATGTCATTGCTTTGTGGTTTGTGGTTATGTTATGATCAGAGTGAATTTGTTACGAAGTTGTTTGTTGTAATATTTGTTGTTGGAAGATGACACAAATATACAAAAACGCGCTATGATCGCCGATGCAATATTATCAAGATCAAACGAATCGACCCAAAAGACAGCGCGGTTTATAAAGGAAACAGTAATTAATTTGGATTAGGTACTCTAAAGTAACTTTCTTGTTTTGTATTTAGGATATATGCGAACAAAAGATGAACACCAGAGAATTAGCAAGGTAAAGTTGGTCATTTGCTATTAATGCCACATTTACGCTAGTTTCTGGGCCTGGCTAGTAAACAGGGCCGGATTCGGCCTGTTTGCTAACCCCCGCCGGCTAGTTTATATCTACACCCCATTAGTGAACCTTTAGCCATTTTGTATTACCTAATCCTGAAATGTTTATTACGAAGGCGCTAGAAGGCTATCGGTAAAACAAAACACGAAAATGCAGGTTACTAACTTGCAGTGCAAAGTGCAAATAACTCCTTTGCAATGCAGGTTACTATCTCATTGTATATAGGGTGTTTCATTAATAATTGTACATGCTAACTGTTCTTTACAATATGTAAGATGGCGGATTCAGTCAGCTCTTTTGCAGGCAATTGAATGCTGTTGAGGTAGTCTCTGTTGAGAGACTATTGGGTGAATCCACCACCACCACCAAACAAGTTTTTGACTATTTGCTAGTTTTGGACTTTGAGGCAACATGTTGGGATAGTCCTAAACCGCCGCCTTCAGAAATAATTGAATTTCCTGTTGTTCTGTTCGATGTGGAGAAAAACCAAATAGTTGAGGAGTTCCAACAATATGTTAAGCCAGTGGAACATCCAAAATTAAGTGACTTTTGTTCAAAATTAACTGGTATATACAACATACCATTACTCACAATCCTGAAATGTTACCACAGGTTTTATTAGGTATTCATCAATCCCAGGTGGATGAAGGTGTTCTATTACAAACTTGTTTGAATTTGTTCAGCAACTGGCTAGACCGAGTACTAAAAAAATACAACATGGAGTTCTATAAAGTAGAGGGAAGTCAAGGAAAAAAGAAGTGTATTTTCACTACTTGGTCAGACTGGGATTTAGGAACTTGTTTAAAGAAGGAATGGAGACGAAAAGGATTAGTGATAAAAAGTATTTATTCGGAAATTTTTCTCAAGTGGATAGATTTACGGGCCGTTTATAAAGTAATAAATTGAGATTTGATCAATAACCGCAAGAATTCTACTGTTAAAAATCGATTATTTCAGAAAAACTATCGCCGGCCTCTTAATGGACTACGCGGCGCCTTAGCAGAAGTGGGATTACAGTTTGAAGGCAATGAACATTGTGGATTACATGATGCTAGAAATACTGCTAAACTGGCCGGTAAAATGATTGCTGGTGGAATAATACTAGAATGTAGCAACTAATATTCACAAATATATTTACATTTTTACACATATTTACAATAATGTTGAAAATTACCATTAGATAAATTGACTCACTGGATCCTCATTTCTCTTCTTCTCCATCTTTGGGTCTTTTGAGTTTGAACATACTATTTCTGTATACAAACGTTTCTTTTCGTCTATAGGTTTAAAAAAAATAATGTTTATCAATTTTCAGCTAGTAAAAGATATTGACCAGTCATTAAGAGAACAAACGAAAGTTGTACAGTGGCCAGGTTTCTTAGGGGCGACTCTTCAAGCCAAAAATGAGAATTTTTGTGGATGTAAACGTACTTTTACAATGCATTAGTTAGCAAGGGGTAGACAATAAATCTTGTTATGAGCTCTGAGTCAGAGGCTTGAAGGGTGGATGGTTAGGGTTGAACGAGCCCTAATTGTTAAGAGACCTCACGTGCTGCCGTCTTATTAGGCACCATAAAAGCTCTATAGTCGAACTTCTACGGCAAGTTAGGTTCACATTGAGCAAAAATATCGTCCCTAAGAATTATCTGGCTACTGTACCAACTTTACTACAATGAAGAAGCAATTACAGCTAACTATGTAACCAACTAGTTGAACATTTGGAGGCCGTAAATGCTAGTAGCGTTAATCTTAAGTTCCGAAAATAATGTGTTATGGAGATAGGTAACCAAAAGAGTCGATAAAAGTAAAAAAATCTTGCATGGCTCCATGTGAACATTGAAACTTTTCTTTCAGGCACAGAATTAAGTTAATATTTTTTGGTGGCTGAATATGGCGGAGGAACTTCCATTGGGGCTTGCCAGCCTAAAACAAAAACAAACCATTTCTAAACTAAAAAAAATTGTTTTTTACGCAGCTGTGAGTACGTATTGTCGACCACAACAATAATATGTAAAAGTACAGTTGCGAGCAAAAAATTAGGCACGATTTGTGAATCGAGTTCCGCGATTTTGAAGTGGTGTAAAACGGGCTGTATTAGGAGTGATTGTGTCAGCGAGGCCTGCCAGTCTGCCGTATTGGACCCCAGCAAATTCTTATCGCCTAATAGTGCTACAGGTAATAAATATTTATTCCTTTTGGAGTTTATATCTACCCCAAAGGGTACTGTTACGATTGAATTTTGGGAAATGGCGAAAATTTTGGGACCACTGGCAGTTTTATTAGTACGTAACAGTACCCACCTCTCTCGCCCGGCAGCGAATCACCTGGAAATGGGTGCGTTGCAATGCCCTGTCCATCCTACCAAATAAAGTTGGTTTACACTGGGAAAAAACATTGTGCTTAATTTTTTGCTTGCCACTGTACTATTACTGTGTCTACTACATCTACAACTTTTTATTCCACTGGGATCTTTGAAGATGGTAATTATTTATTGAGTACAAGTACCTATTGGATGACCTGCTTGTGGTGGTGGCGGCACTAGCCCATATGACGGTGGTGTTTGACTGTAGGGCTGTTCTGGTACCTCCGCATACTCGTACTCTGGTACTGCTTGTCCATAGGGTTGTGGCGGTGGTTGACCATACGGCTGTGGCGCTGATGGTTGGCCGTACGGCTGTGGCGCTGGTTGGCCGTACGGTTGTGGTATTGGAACATTTTGATATTGTGGTTGTACCCCTGGTCGTGTCACCGTTGCCGCATTTACAACTACGACTTGAACAGCCGGGATCAGTCGCCCTTAAAATTAAAATTTTTATGAAATTTATTCATTTTTACTTTTGAAACACTTACCCATTTTGATAATTTTGTTGCGTAGTTTGTTACTGGCGAACACAGCATAACCGATAAGCATTATGAATTCGATAAAAACACAAATTCCCGCAACCGCAGGGCCCTCCATTGCTAGCTCTTTAAAGCATATAATGCTTTGTATGTGGCGTCAATATTTTTTAACTAAAATATAGCCGAGTGCCTATCAGTTTATCTATTGATCTAACAATTTCCAGTTATCTGCTATGTCGTCCAATGTGAATCATAATAACATCACGCATTACCTTAGAATTTGGGAAGTATCTCTTATCTCAAACCAACCTCAAAGCGAATGATCATTATAGCTACAAAAGTTTTTTTATTGCGTAAAAGTGTGAACTGCCAAAATTTGCCTCACCCCTAATCGGATGGAAGAATAGACAAGACAAGGTCACAAGTGCTAATCCTCTTTGAGGGTTGTATGGTCGGTGCCGGCCAACTAAACAGTGGAGACGGGTCGGGTTCTTAAAGTTTTTAATTAAGGGGGCGCCAGGTATCTTTCACCTACCTGTAACCACACGGTAACACTGTAACAAGAGCGTAACTAGACTATTGTATAAGAGTCTGCAAACCAAAAATTTCTTTTTTATTGTTTGCCAGGTTATCAGATTTGAGCCTTAACGACTTTATTAAGTATACATGTTTATTAATTAATTTCAATTACAATAACGTTCCTTTATTAAAAGTGTGAATTTTCCGAAAAGTAGGTACTCCAGTTGGTCCAGTTTTTGTACTAGTAGTATCTTGCAAATGCTTTGTTTTCTCAAATTGCGGAAGGAAGATCAAATCCGACAGATATTCATTTGGTACAACTTTTTAATGGTGGTAGATTAGGCCCAGGTTAATTATCCTTGGATTTAAAGGGTCACCTGCAAAATCACTTTTGTTATTCACCATTTTGTAAAATACCTTCTAATACTGACTTGTGTCGACGTTCTCAGGAGGGATTGGCAAAAGCCGTTGTCTCCTCCTTCTGGTATTTGTTTCCAGAAAATAATATCCTGTAGAGAGTTACATTGTTATTTTTTCAATAAAATTTAAACCACACACCTTTTTCTAGTTGGCCATTAATTTTTCGCCTATACACTTCAAACACGACCAAAAATAACAATATTACCGCGTTAAAAGAAAGTATAATAGCAACAGTTGTGCCAGTATGTCCCATTGTTGCTGTTAGAATTCACAAATAACTACATACTGAATGACTGTTGTTATCTAAAATGCGATAACATTATTATCGTTATTATTTTATCTCTTCAGGTGAGATCCGCCAGCGTGAACAATAAAATTATATCGGTGTATTATAGACCCTCTAAGCATAAGTGTAACTTAAGTTCGAAAATAGTTGGGAAATAAATAATATAAAAATACATGTTGGACTATTATTTTTAATTTAAAGAGATCAATATAAGTACCTACCAATGAATACTTATTACTAGTTTATTAAATAGTTTTGACTAGAACCTCATTTAAATTACTAATTTACATAAGTAAATTAAATTATTAGATACTTTGATGTTTTTCACTTCAAACATGATTTGCTCTTCCAAGGTGTCTGACAACATTTACAAGACCACCTGCAACTTATCAAGTGTTATCAATTTTTTTCCTTTTACGACATTTCTTACCATTGTCAACATATTCTGGTGGAATGCCAATATAGGTGTCATTTTTTTGAAAAAAGTAGTATCCTAAAAACAAACAAGATAATTATTATATGAGAAATGTTACGTACAACTAGATAAAAATTGTTTATTTAAACCAGTCCCGTAAAAGTCGCGAACCTATCGTCTACTTTACAGCCGCGGGGCCGTAAAGTAGACCTTGAAAATAAATATTTACATGGTAACCAACGCTTGATTTCTGCTACCACCCCTAATTTTAGCATATTACTATTAAATTATCAATTTATTTTGGAACATACCACGCATTTTCATCAGATAACGTATTTTGGGGTCAAAGAAAACTACCCCTTTGAGACTACGCACTGGGCCTTAAACTTTATCCGCGGGCGTAATTTTTACTTTCGGCCCTCGATACGTAAATAAGTATAGGTATTTAAGAAGTGACGTCAATCATAAATTGGGTAACTAAAATAGTTCGTTCTTATAAATTTGATTTTGATTGGGAGTCAATATTCAACAACAATAAACATTATGAACAAAATAACCGTCTGAATTAGATAAAATGACGCAAGAATGTTGTTATTTATTATCTGCAACTTGGAAGAAGGCTAGAGATAGAAAGTTAATTGTGCGGAAAATTAATCTTTACATTATAATAAAAGTTAAAGTAATAATTTATATTAATTATTTACGTATCTATGTTTGCGAACTGACTCAATTCACTTTTTAATACGTTTCTGTTCTGAACTTACCGTCGTTAATCATTTCCAGTGTTTGGTTCTTGGCTTTTTCGAAAACAATTAGAAATATGAACATGCATAGCAAAAATACCGAAGAAATGGGTAACAGCACCATTAAGTACACCTCCATTTTTTTAACAATAAAACAAAAGCTATTTCAAATAAACAATCGTCACCTTGTACGCATTTTGCTGCTCAAAGACAAACATGAAATTAATGAAACTGCCAACTATTATCTCTTATCTAAGATAAGAGAATTATTGTTGAGTCAGCAGGACCACAGGGATATTTCAGGATTATCCTGATAGTCGCCACGAATTAATCGTTATTAAACTAAAGTTTTTTAATTGTTTCTAAAAAGAAAATCTCTAATTTACAGTTTTATTGTTAGAAAGTCTGTTCCAATCCCGGATGTTCACAGAATTCCTCTTGCACTCAGGCCAAGAATACCGACTAAAAATGCAATAATTAATAGTTCCAGTCGTATTTCAGTAGGTTATCTAAAAACTTTTACCTCTTTCGGCTACTCCAGGAGGAATTCCTAGGAACCGGTGCTGATTCCAAACGAAATAATATCCTGTAAATTTTTTAATTTAGGCGCGAGTAAGTCACTTATCAAATCCTGTTCCTGTAGTAATAATGTTTCAATTGTTCCTACCTTGATCAATCATTCTCAAGTATTGTCGTTTACCATCCTCAAAAGTGTATAACATAATGAGCATGGCTAAGAAGTATATGCCCGAGAATGGTAATAAAACTAGTAAATAAGTTTCCATGATCGAAACTATTTACGGTTACATCTCACACATGCTTAGGTATGTATTTACGCATAGATAGCAAAGCATCAAAATGTTCCATGACTTCTCGATCACTATCGTTTGATTCATATTATCGACGTATTTTTGTAGATAAAGAGTTATTTCAGATTGCGTTACAACTGATAAAAGTATTGACAAAACAAAAGATTTTAGAACTGAAGAAACTTAAACATGAAAAAAATAAGTGAGGAGTAGTAGGTAGTTAAGTTATTGAACTTTATTTATACCACAGAATACAATTAATGATATCATAGTAAGAATCCCTACTTTCCCAGCTCGCCAGCACGTTTGGCTGCTGCTTCAACTGCATTCATGACAGCTCCCCTAAAAAATAAAAATTATAGCGTTATTTTTGTATATAAAGGGTGTAACCGAAATAAGTACATTAATTTTAACTGGTAATAGAACTCTTCAAGACGAAAAACTTTTCTTAATAAATTTTTTTAAAAAACGTTTTAGTTTTTGTGTTAAAATTATTTTAAAATCTTACACAATTTTCTTACACGCCACTGGACGCAACGTTACCTAGTCAACAAGATTACCTTATGAATTAATTGTATTATTATTGTTCTTTGTTGAAGCATTTCATAAGAGGCTCGTCAATTTGTAGGGGGAAAAAATGATTTAAAAAAATTTGATTTCGAAAAAATGGTACATAGAAAAAAAAATTGTTTTAATGACTTCTACCACTGGTTAAAATTAATGTTCTTATTTCGGTTACACCCTGTATAATGGCCTTCATTTCTGCAAATTCTTTTTGCATTATTGAGATTTTTCTGTATCACTGATGAGTGGAAAGGGGGCTACAGCGACAATAAGCAAGGAAGTAAAAAATGTTGACAATCATTCTTTTCTTCTTCTTCTTTCTTTCAAATAAAACGGTAAAAATTTTCTTAAAAGCTTTGATCACGAAGCTTTTCTGGATAACACTAACATTGAATATAAATAATTTCTCTTGGTGCTTTCTCGCGTGACCCAAATTGAATTATATTCTGTTAGCGGACGTGACCTGACCTGACTGCTCCGTTTTCCAAGGCATGAAGGCCAGCAATGGTGGTTCCCCCGGCCGAACACACTTCATCCTTCAAAGTCCCCATATGTTTGTGGGTTTCTAGCACCATCTTGGCGGCTCCCATTACCGTTTGAGCAGCAATTTTGGTAGCCATATCTCTGTGAAGTCCCATGCGTACCCCTCCGTCAGACAAAGCCTCAATAAACAAGTACACCTGCAATTACTAAAGTTATAGCGGAACTCGCTTTTAGGAAGGCTCTGTACAAAAGCTGGACCACTACCCGATACAGCTCCAATAGCATTGATCATGTGCTCAGACACCATTTGGCAAACTCCAGTAACTTCGAGGATGGAATTGATAACGTCGAGATCTTCGGGAGTTACGTTTCGACCTGGACAATACACGGTGCAACCTTCACCAACAAGCATTGGGGTGTTGGGCATCACCCTTATTACTCTGGATCCCTTAAAACTGCTGATTTTCTAAAAATATTTTTATAGCGGTAGAACAGTTGGGGATTATAACTACCTCCTCTAGTTGTTTTATGGTGAAACCTGCTAAAATCGAAACGAAGAGCTTGTCTGTTATGGTGGTAGTTTTCGAAGCATCTATTAGACCATCAAGAACGTCGTTCAAAATGTGAGGTTTGACTGCTAGGAAAACTATATCTGAGTGTTTTACAGCCTCGCTGTTATCAGTGGTAATATTGGCGCCTAGTTCCTTCCATGAGTTTAGGGTCTTCATATAAGGACTTGCCACGTAGATCTGCGAGTAGTTTATTAGGCCTAAAATTTCAAACCATGTATTTTGAAGTTTGTTCCACGCCTTTAGTTATCAAGGGAAGCCAGTGCCCTCATGCATCGCCTCATAATGTAGTTCTAGGGGAAGGTACTTATTATTATTTGACTTTTCTCTGGAAAGAACGGATTCTGCCCTATTGAAGATCTTGAGCATAACAACGGTTTTGATTTAGAAGGGCCTGTGCTCATATTATCAGAAAACGTGGAGAATAAAATTAAATCATAACCTTTCGATTGGATGCTCTTGCAAATCGCTTTTGCCATATTTCCATCCCCAATAAATCCTATCGTCTGTTTTATTTTGTCTGGTAAAGTTCCCAAGAAATGTCTTCGAAGCTTGATAACGTCGCTAAAAAGTATATTATTGAAGTAGGTCAGGTATTTTATCAGTTCACTTACTGAATAATGCAGATCTTCATTGTATCCATCAGACATGTTCTAGATAGTCTTTGTAAAGTCATTTTGGGTATCAATTCGTAGTTATGCTATTAGGAATGCCGGCATTAAATTGCCTGGATATACTTAGAACTTGTTGTCTGCAACAGCTGGCATCGCGGCGCCGACGCTCACTAGGTTGCACCAGTGGCGCGCGGCGACCCGCAAAAATTTTCAAACATTGCAAGAGGAACTATTTGCTTCTAGAAATAGACAATTATTCTCTCCGCAAATCAATCTGTCTATTTCGATCCTAATGGAGTTATTCGCGTCGTGTTACATGAGTCGTCCCAGGGTATCTACCATTTGGTCGCCGCTCTCTGGTCATTCTTTGGCCGCTACTACTTTTCGACTAACTCGATATTATAAGTTGCAAGTAATTGATAGTTTAAGTTTACCTATTAGGCAAAAACCGTTATTCCATCATCCTCTTATTTTGGTGGGCGAAATGTTTGATATTTTTATTACACACCCATTTTTTTTCTTTTTAGAAATTAAGATTGGATAGGTACAGCACCACCAATATAAGTCATTTCAGTGATTTATAAGAAACAAAGCTTTATTGAACATTCTAAATAAAAATCAGTTTTTTTGATCATTAAAAATATCATTCTTGTAAGTGTGCATGTACAGATGCAACTAAATAGAAAAAAGAACTAAACCGCAATTAAAAAATTATAAAAATAAACAATATATACAAAGTATGTTACAGTACAGTACACTACTTCTAGCCTATGAGAGCATTTAAAGTTAATTTCGTTTGTCATGCTTCTTTTGTCCTAGTTCCTGCGACTTTTTAGCCGCAGCTTCTACAGCATCCATAATAGCCCCCCTGCAAATAAAATCGTTAAATTTTATTTTATCGCAAAATTTGCAAATTACCTCACGCCCCCCTTCTCCAAAGCGTGTACTCCCGCTATAGTGGTGCCTCCCGGTGAACAAACTTCGTCCTTTAACGTTCCCGTGTGTTTTCCGGATTCCAGAACCATTTTGGCAGCGCCCAGCACGGTTTGCGCCGCAAAATGAGTAGCCATGGCTCGGGGAATACCCATTTTAACTCCGCCATCCGATAATGCTTCGATTACTAAGTAAACCTGCTCAAAATGTTTTTAATTGTCCAGAAAATTAATTTTACCACTTACGTAAGCTGGGCCACTGCCAGCTAGAGCTCCTACGCCGTTGATTAGAGATTCTGGAACTTGTCTGCAGACACCCGAAGCCTCCAGTAATGTTTTTACAAGAGCGATATCGGCATCGCTAGCTCTTTGGCCTGGACAGAAAACGGTGCAACCTTCTCCGACCATCATGGGAGTGTTTGGCATCACGCGGATCACTCTACAACCTTCCAAACCCACCAGACACTGAAAACTTTGTTATAAAAGCAATTTTTGCGGTGACGCTCCACGTTTCTTACATTTTCGAGCGCCTCTAGGGTAACTCCAGCTAGAATCGAAACAAATAATTTGTCTTTTACGGGAGTTTGCAAAGTATCGTAGATATTTGCTATGGCAGTAGGAAGAATGTGCGGTTTTACTGCTAGAAAAATGACGTCGGTTTCTTCGACAACGGACCCGTTCTGCGTTGTTACATTCGCTCCTAATTCACGCCAACATTGCAAGTGTTCTATGTGAGGGCCAGACACGTACAATTGCTGGTAATCCACTAGACCTGAAAGACACGCTCCATTAGCTTCAAGTGGTTTTAGGTGATTAATTACCCTTTCTGACAATTCCTTCGCATATTGCTTTGGCCATGTTGCCTCCGCCAATAAAGCCGATTTTTTCTGTAATTTTCTGGGGGCGATTTGGGTGCATTTTAGAGGACAAATGGTGTAAGTGTAGATAAAGTTTTACGCAAGCGATGAGGTCACACTTTTATCTGGATTTTAGTTACTGCTGCAAGTTCCGTTCGGTAATTTACACCTCTAATAACCCGTTTAATTGAAATGTGGGAAAAAATGAAATAAATAATGATGGTCAACAATGTTAGGTTAGGTTAAACGTCAATAATACAAGGTGCGTTCAAAAATGTAGAGGTGAATAATTATATATTTGAACAAATAAGGCAACTTGACCTTTATGCTTCGTACTTAAGCTTATTTTCCTTCAGTAAACTTTTACTTATTTATTTAATTTTTTTGGGTATTATTTTATCAAGTACTAATACTCCAATGACCCTTGTATAAAAGTCACTCAGTCTGCTCAGCCAAAATTCTAGGGTATTTCTGGCCGCCACTGCGCAGGTTGGTTGCACTGAACTGAAAGTCAAATGTCACTTTTGGCATTTTAGGTTAAACATTCCGAAAAGTGCATTTTATTTAATTTGATTTTTGCTTTACCATCAAAATGGAAACAATTCTGGAGCAGCAGCGTCGATACCATGAAGAAAAGGAGCGTTTGATTGATGCAATGGTCAAAGAAATGCTGCATAAAAAGGCTACGGTAAGTGCTTCGACAGCACAGGTGTCTTTAAACTTGCCTTTACTTTCAGTATCGAGAGGCTATCAACTCGGATCATCGCCTCAAGTATTTGCTAGATCGATACATGACGAGCACTGATCGTCTAATTGAACTATACGAGGATAAAGATGGACAGAGAAAAGCTGAAGTTGCTGCGCTCACTGGCCCTAATGAGTTTCAAGAGTTTTACAACCGGTTGAAGCAAATCAAAGATTTTTACAGGAAACACCCGAACGAGGTAAATAGTCATAATTGTTAAAGAAATTTTGACCACTTTGTTTAAATTGGTGTTGTAGATAAGTGTGCCAATGTCCGTTGAATTTGATGAGCTAGGCAAAGCCAGAGAGAATCCCACTGAAGAAATGTCTAGTACGTAATCACTTGCAAGTTTCAATTTATTCAAAATAATTTATTCCAGATTTGGTAGAATTTACTGATGAAGAAGGTTATGGCAAATATCTCGATTTGCACGAATGTTACGAAAAATATATCAATTTGAAAGGAATTGAGGTAAAATTATGATTATGACTTGATCTTGTTCTTTAAAAAAATATTTCATCTCATTGTAGAAAGTTGATTACATTACTTATTTGGGGATGTTTGACCAAGTGTACGACATACCAAAGGAGAGGAAAACCGGAGAATATCGCAAATATTTGGTGACGTTGATCGAATATTTGTGTTGGTTCGTGCAAAGAATTAAGCCATTGATGGACTTGGACAGTGATTTACAAAATGAAGTAGATGCTGTTTTGGTGCAATGGGATTCAGGAACGATTCCTGGCTGGCCAGTAATTATCTCTATGCAACCCATTATTATTATTATTTAACGTTTTTTCCTTATAGAAAGAAACCGGTTCAGCTCTAACAAATGTGGGAGCTCATTTGGACTTGTCTGCATTTTCCAGCTGGGAAGAACTGGCTTCATTGGGGTTGGATCGTTTGAAGTCGGCTTTAATGGCTCTAGGCCTCAAATGCGGCGGGTATTGATGTAACAAAAATAATGGCGTCAAACTAAAAAATTGTTTTCAGAACGCTGGAAGAACGGGCACAGCGGCTATTTTCAACTAAAGGCAAGGGCTCACTTGATCCGGCATTGATGACGAAAAATAAATCTGGCAAAGCTAGCAAAGAGAAGGAGCTACTTAGACAGAGGGACTTGGCGTGCCTTGAAGCCCAAATCTACAGGTGAATAAAAATTAATTGACAAGATAAAGTTCTAATAATTATTAGTAGGTTTTGTAAGCTTCTGTTATTTTTTTTTTAAATTCACTCGATATTTACGTATTTTGCTCGGTTTTCTTGACGTTTCCGTCATAAAGTCGCGACCTTCTTCAAAAGTCTTCAGGGGAACGATTTGTTGAAGGCGGCGATGTGACGAGCGAAACGTCAAGTGTGCGAAACTGCGGTTCCAACTCTCAATAAACTTGCGGTTTTTCTGTAGGTTGGCAGATTTGGTAACTTTGCAACGCGGAGCCACCAAGGAAAACGTCCAAAGGAAACAGGCACGAACGGATGGCGAGAGGGACGATAGCGAAAATGAGGAAAGTGAGGAAGAAAGTCCTGATGAAGGCGACGACGATGTACCGTACAACCCAAAAAATCTACCTCTAGGCTGGGATGGCAAGGTTCGCATTATCGTTTCTCGAAAGAAAAATTGTAACAATAATTATTTTTCAGCCTATTCCCTACTGGTTGTATAAACTTCACGGTCTAAATATCAGCTACAACTGTGAAATTTGCGGCAATTACGTGTATAAAGGTCCAAAGGCTTTCCAACGTCACTTTGCCGAGTGGCGACATGCTCACGGCATGAGGTGTTTGGGAATCCCCAACACTGCCCATTTTGCTAATGTCACCCAAATTGAAGACGCATTAGCCCGTAAGTTGTGTCCCTGAGCCTTAGAGATTTTTCTAACTGCAATTTTTTCTAGTATGGGAAAAGTTAAAAGTTCAAAAACAAGCGGAGCGCTGGCAACCTGAAACTGAAGAGGAGTACGAAGATTCTCAAGGTAACGTGGTCAACCGGAAAACGTACGAGGATCTTAAGCGACAAGGACTTCTATAAGGCGTTTTTGGGTTAAGCAAACAATACCATTATTGAACATATAATCGTGTAGCCCAAGTTTCATGTGTATTTTCGCATAATAAATGTTTCAGACGTAATTCGTTTAAGGGGTCAATTTCAAATATGGAAGTTGCGATCCTGCGGCAAATCCGTTGTCACGCTATTTTCCCTATCTCAGTGCCGCAAAGTTGCTAGCGAAACTGTCACTTTGCGATCAGACCTGTCATTTTCTCAGGAGAAAATTCGATATATGGGTAATATCAAGATTTATGACTCGCGTAACATTAATTAAGCCAAAATAGATCACTTTCAATCGAATTTCGAAGTAAATAGCCACAAATGACCAAAGGTTGAAATAGCTATTTATATAGTAAGTTGCAAAATGAAAGTGTTTTTCGCACCAAGACGTGAATATAACACGTATTGTGCGAAAAATGGAAAAATGAGTCACTTTTGGTACTTAAAGAAATATATAAAAAAAAGTGGCTCTTTAGGGTGTTATATTATACCAACTACCATTTACATGCTAATTCCCAGAAATCATCTTTTTTTTTGAAAAAATATTAGTTTCGATATTCATAGCACAAACTGCGTGAGGTAGCAAAATTGAAACCATTGTTTATAATTAAATATACGAACTCTATATATTTTCAAGAATCAAAACGATACAAATTCACGCAGCATATGCAGTAAAGTAATAGTACCTTACCACATACTTGTACAAAAAATAACAAATCACTTAGGCCCTCAATGAAACGAATTGCTGAAATACTTCAAGAATATGCGGGTCCAAGTCTTGGGTGAACAACAGAGTTTCTAAAGTAGAGCTGTACTTCTGGACTTGTTCATGATGCTGAAATCGAGTGACTGTAACAATCATTGTACTGGCATTAGCCAAACTAAACTTACCGCTAGAAAAACTTGTTGAAGCCTGCCAATGGTCCATTTATACCAATGAGTGTTGTAGTCTCTACCGTCAGTATCGCATCTGACCAAATGCTCAGAAAGAATCATGATAAATCTTTGGAAAATAATCAGAAACAGATTTTTCTGATCAGCCTGGGCAGCCTCCAATTTCTCTTCCATCCTCTCAACGTACTCTTCAGTAGGTTTCTCGACATCAGCTTGCTTCTTTTTGCCTTCCTCATCTTCGGATTCACTTTCGCTACTTTCCGCCCGCGCCAACTTTTCTCTGGCTTCAGTCAGTTCGCCTCCTAACTTAATGACGTGCCTGTTCATTTTCTTGATAGTCAAATGTAAAATTTCCCATAAATACATCTTGGTGAATTCCGCCACCATTTCTTTGGAGAAAATCCAATTCGCTACAGCTGAACACTCGACTATTTGAATCTTCAACATCTTATCTACTAAAACTACCATCATTTGTTGGTGATTGTGCCATAATTCGAACATGTTTCGCAGCACGCAAATTTGTGCCTCTTCGGATTCCGCCAAAATCTGCAAATATCATCGGTTAATGCGCATAATTCCCACGTACGCTGGCAGTTAATTACCTTAAAGACATAAAGAAACTTGGAAATGGCCGCAAAACTGTGCGAGAAGCTCTTGGAACCCAAATTGAGAAGAGTTTGGACGAAAACGTCAATTTTCAACGGATTGAAGCGACCGTCTGTCTCTTCCTCAGATCGGGGGTTGGGGAGATCCTTTAACACAGCCAGCGCCTCCTCTGGTGTGCACTTCTGTCTTATAGAAACCACCAGCTGATGAGCGGCTGCAGTGCCGGGTAAAGACGCTTAAAAACCAAACAATTTTTTTATTCCAAAGAGTTATAAATATAGTTTAGAAGTTTCCAAAGAAATACTATTAACTAAGGATCAGTTTCTTATCGAGACTGACAAAGATGTGGCTTTTTACATCCCAAATCCCCAATAAATTTAAGGATAGGGCATAAGGTCAATCAATATTTGTATTAAAGCGTTATATGATATCGACTGCTTTCTGACATCAGCAGTTTACATCTCTTAGTTCCAATTTGTTATGCATGGAAGAGAATTTCGTAATCTTCCTCAAGAAGTTTCACCATCACAGGAAGCTTTCAACTGTTGCTCAGCTTTTCACAATTCCCGTGATTTTATTAATGCAGAGTACCATTAAATGCAGGCAATTCACCATTTCGATCCAGACAGTTCAATGCCACTATCTTAGTTGATTGGGAAACAAGAAGAATTAGTATAGTAGTATAGAAATATTATGTTAACAAATTGTTGGACTTTGAAAAAATCGAAATCAAAGAAAAAGTACTTTCCCACTGTGGATAATTATAAACATTCTGTTTTGGCTTTCTTTATTAGCAAATTCGGCCAAGTTTCATAACAAGAAAGCGACCGAAAAACATAATAATCTCTTATAAATCAAGTCATTCAAAAAAATCACTGATATGTCTCAGTTTCGTCTTTAATTGCACGATACACGCACGCATAGGAAAACTTGCCATCATCAAGTGAAACGTCCGAATTCGTCGCATTTCTGCATTACGACTCCGTGACGGGTTTGTCAAACCCGACTATTGTTCGAATTGTGAACGTTACGATTACTTCGTGTTGTTTTCATCGTCCTAACACGGCTTTGTTCTTGTAAATGCACTTTCATTTGTTTTGCTTTCGAAATTTGCAGGCGTAAAGATGAACCGATGGCGATAAGAGGCACGAGACTGATTTAGGATGGGATTTTGCATAATGATTAAGTTCAAGGTGAGGGATGTCGGTCTCGCAAGCGACCATTTGCGTAATTTGTCCTCAAGAAGTTCACAAACTGGCGTGTGGAGTTCCTACCACCGAAGAGCCAACAGCTTTCGAAATGCGAAAATTGAGATAACATCGAAGGCAAGTGCTTTGTGTAATAGTGGGAAAAAATTGCCTATAAGATGCTTTGGGCGAATTAATTGGCAACTTGAGCAACGTAATCACGAACAGGAGCCGACAGCGGAGTTAGATATTTAAATTGTGGACAATTTATTGACAGTAAAATTTCAGAATTCAATATAGTAACTTCAAGTGTGGGCAGAATGGACCTGAAACATTATAAACCGTTTCATCAATATAGAGCGTTTAGGATAAGAATGTTAAGCATGGGAATTTTACTTATTTGAAGAGTCAAATAACAAAAAAGAATTGCCATAAAAGTTGCACGTTATTAGAACTTTTTCCAGGACAACTTAAGACCATATTAATCTTACAAAATTTAACAATCAGTTTGCCAGCAAACGTGAGGTAGGGTTAGATAAAACTACCCACCAAAACTAATTTATGCTCAATTACTTAATGACAAAAGCATTATCAAGATATTGTGTAAATAGACATGGTCCTTACATGATAAATAAAACAAATTTTTCATTACTATTGTCCACTCATAATTAAGCCGCAATTCTCATCGTCGTAAAATCAAAGATGTCAACAATAGCTTTTTGAAAAATTATCAAAACACGAATGATAACCTTGTTCTTCTTCCAGTGTGCATGTCTTAATTATTTTTAATTTGCTTTTTACTTCTTAACAAGAGTCATTGTAAAGACATTCACGATCAGTACTAGAATATTCGTGAGAAACCATTAAATTATTGTCATTCACATAGGTATTTCTAATCGGTTTTGGACACGTTCAAGTAATATACGAAGATTACACGGTATTGAACACCCAAACTATTATTGCCTATTAAATGTATAGTATTTAACTCATGTTGACACTTTAACTGCTGCAAAGCCGGATCATCTTACAAATTACACATTAAGATAAAAAATCGGAAATTACAGTAATTTTACGTGCACCTACTGGAACTACGACATATAGCCGTGCGGCGCTTGTTTTTTGTTACAAGTTAAAGGGAAAAGTCACGATTGTAATCGCAGAGTGTCAATGCGTGCTTGTGAAATAACACCATGTTGCGCATAAGTACATAATAATTGTTCGTCGTCGAAGACAATTGTGCGCTGGTCTAACAATCATGTCGAAAGTCTTTATTTCGGTGGGGTGCCATCGGAGAGGTCTTCTGGCCAAGACGATATCGAACAGAGAACTAGAAGCATCACGAGTGACATGTGCTGTGCTCTATCCTGGACCAGACACGGCCAAGCATGGGATGCTTTAGGATAATTTATATAATTTTGGTAAGTTTCAGTAACAAACATTTTTAGTTATTAATTAGTTACAAATTAAACAAACCGTGCTACACTATACCTAATATATCAATAATTATATAAAACTGTTCTATACCCCTTTCTAGCAAAAAAATTAAATTTTTATATATCAATGACAGCATACTTATAGCTACCCTGAATAGAGGTAATTTCAACACTGTGGAATACTTTAAAAATCACCTTCGTTTTTTTTTTTAAATTATACGAGGTTGATTAAAAAATTCCGTAATCTTGTAGAAAATTTAACTTTCCTCTAAAGTTATTATTGTAGATGCCTAAGATGTCTAACTTCTTAAATCTGGATTGATAAATTTGAGTAGCTGATTGAGGTTCTCCACTGCGAAGGTCATCCTCAATGCTATCTCTCGCATGTTTACATTCAAAAGCCCATCGTGTACAAAGCGCAAAATGTTTCCAAAGAGTTTTCCACCTCTTCATGAATTTGATTCGATATCATAATAGATATTTAATTATTGGACCATGTTCTATTTCTTTCAACTTTTCAAAAAGTTAGTGTACCCTTTGCTTGAAAAGACATTTACTAGTTGAAATAACAAGCTAAAATTTTGACTTTAAACGACAAGAAGACTACAAGATAATTCTGCATCAAGGGTTTCTTTTCTACATTAGGTCAAAAAGTGTTCATCTACCCCCGTGTTCTTTTTCTGTTGATCTTTTGACACTCTCATTCAACCCATATTCTCACCAATGAGGGACAGCTTAACAGATGAAGAGGTTGAAATTTTTCTTTTACACAATTTTCTACTCGCAGATAGGTTTTCTCTCAATTTCGTTCAAACTAGTAAACTCAGTGAAGACTCTTTATTGTTTGCGCATTGCACAAAATAAGAGAACAATACCAATTTCGTTACATAAAAGTTCCAGGTTTAATAATTATGATTGTTCTTGCTTCCGTTTCGATAACTTTCCGTCTATTTTTCAAAAGCAATTATACGCCAATGCCTCCTATAAACGTTCAAACTGACGTAATAAGTAATCAAAAATTAAAAAAAAAAATAGAAACGGCCACTTTAATACTTTTACAATTCTTTGCCAAATTCTCCAAACTATCGTTAATTGCTTCACGATAAAAAATAATGAAGCCTCACAATCAACCATTAAAAGGTCAATTAACACTTCAATTTCACTTTCAGGTAATTAAATCTTGGGAAGTGTGCTCCATCACCACAAGAACAGAACAAAGGTTGCCCGTGCGAAACTTTCGACGGCACACCGGTCCTACTCCCCCGGCAGATTGGGAATTGGGGTTGCGCGAGGCCGTTCATCAGGCTTTTTTACGGGAACGCCACACCGACCCCAACCTAAGATCCCATCTCCTGGAAGCCCCAATCGTCGGCAGACAAGACACGGCGACCCCTTTCGGCGACATCGCCGTCCTGGCGAGAGGTCAAATCTACGCCACTCCAGAGGGTTACCAATTCGTCCAGGACCCCTACCGAAACGATTGCGATGACTGTCACAACCCTAGCATCTGTACGACGCCCCCTTGCCACCCCTGGAAATCACCTTCGAATAATCGACTGTTAGCGCTGTGGACCGTAAAGAGGATCAGGCATCGAGACTCGCACTACGGTCACGTGTTCGAGTTGGAGTACACGATTTCGCCTGTAACCGCGGCTCTTCACGAAGGGTTACTCACCCATAATGGACATTTTAATTACGCTGTTCCGGGCCATGTTTTCGTTATACGGAGTGATCCGCAGTTAAATTCGGCGTATTACATGAACAATAATGCCGAAAAACATCAGCAAATTACAAATAAGTGGTATGGAAAGCAAGGAAGTGCGCAATTTCCCGGCGTGCACCGCGCGACTTCCGGCCATCAAAATCAAGATCAGTACAAAGGAAGTGGTCACTTCAAGCCCGGAATCCTGATCGGTGTCAGTCCCGACGGCTACAAGCACGTATTGCACAGCTTTCCCGGATTCTTCTCCTCTTACCAGCCGCAGATTTTCAACGACCAAACCACGATCGACCCGAAGGAGTACGAACTGTACAAGAAGTTGATAGAGTCGCTAGCCTCGAAAACGACACCGCAAAACGGGTACTCGCGGCCTCCCCACCGGTTCGGTCCCACCCCCAGCACGTCCGAGAAGGCACCACCGGCCACCATACCTACCTATCAGCAAGTACCGGCGTTTGTTCCGATTCCTCAAACAACCCTAGGTCAAATTCCAAGCGAATTGTTTCCTTCTCTCACGTCAACCACCATCGATTATCAAAATTTAAACTTTCCTGTGCGGCTGCCCACCAGTCAGCAGGAGGCAACCTATGTTTTTAGCCCCACTACTACCACTGGCAAGCAAACTCTACCCACAGTTTCAACCACAAAGGCCTCGGAACGTCCGTTTTATCGCGAAGAGAAGGTGACAACTCGTCCCAAACCAATGACAGGGCCGATTACCACCATTCACTATTATAGTCCTGTGGAAGAGGCATCTTCTAGTTTGCAGGAAACGGTCGGAACAGCTTCTACAATTTCTAGCAAGAGACCGGAAATGCAAATAATTTCTACTGGCAAAATGAAAAGTACTACAACTTTTGCTAGTACGTCGAAAAGACCGGAAGTGACTTCTGGATTTACGAAACCTACAACTACAGAAAGAGACGACAGCTTTGAGCTTTTCTCCGACACTGAGTTCATACCAATGGTGTCCAAAACCACGAAAAAAGGGATGATGAAACAAACAACTAGTCGTCCCTTGTCTACTTCATCGGAAGATGATGGTTTAGATTTGTTCCCCAATGAACCAACTGAACCTATGACGTTAGCGACGCAAGCGCCTACCAAGGTACATTCTGATTCGATCAATGAGCAACTACCAACTCCTGAGAAAAATTCCGATACTACTACACCTTACATGACTAGTCCCACTGAACCATCTGTAATCAAAACAACTGAAATTAATAAGGTTTCCTCGACTAGTCTAGCAGAATCTACCAAAACTCCGGAACGGGATTTAGGACTAACAACTCAGTACCACAGTGAAACGCCTGCAAGTAGTTTAGGAGTGGATCCAAGAACTGAGCCATTATCAACTGTTAAAGATTATACGACAAGTCAATTACCCACAACGGAAGAATTGAGGGTTGTAACTACGAAAGTACCCACAACAATCGTTACTTCTCACGAAAGCAATGGTGATGATTACAAGATTTCTACTACTCAGCATGTAAGTACTGCGACGTTTCCAATTTCGACAATAACTGATGAACCAACCACATTGAAGGGAAGTCCATTCAGTACTGTTGAAACTATCAACACTAATAATGGGTTTACCAATAAATTTCCGGAAGTTACAAAGATGATTGATACAACTTCGGAATGGACCAAATTAACTACTGATGGATTCACAAATTCTTTAGCTCAAGATTCGTCGAAAACGACTACCGAAATGTTGAGTACCAATAAGTTAACCACAAGTACTTCACCGGAATCAACAAAGTTAACCACCAACGCTGTAAGTACGATATTAGCATCCACTATAACGACCATGGACCGGTTGCCAACTACCTTGGTGGAATCGACTAAACTGACAACGGGTGAGGTTCTGAATACAACACCGGAATCCACCAAAACCACAAAAATTGTCACAACCCCACTTGAAACCACAATTTTGACACAAACTACCCCAATGCGAACAACAACAAAATATCCAACTACCGCAACTGTCACAAAGAAGCGCGGAACTAAACCGCAAGTTACGCAATCAGACGATTTCCTGGCCGATTCCGGCAATCAAAAGGTGGATGCAACCAGCAAAAAAGACGTGAGCGACGACGATATTTTCGGTGAAAAACCTCCAGAACTGGTACGAAAACCGACTAAGCTCCCCGTTAAAAAAGTGCCGCAAAACGATTTGGAACAAGCGCTGTTTGGGGGCAGAAGAGCGAAACAAATCAAGTTATTTTCAAAATTAGAAGCGACTAAAGCCGGCACTAACCCACCTAGAGTGATTTATTCCAATTTCTACGCGCCTTCCACGGAACTGCCGACTAGTCATTTCGCCGATTTGGAAAATAATGCCGATACTACTCGTGCATTTTACGAAACCACAACTAACCTCAACAGTGCTACTGAATTTCGGCCGGTAACTGATCAGAGTTACGCCACTTCGATTAGTTTCGAGGTAAATAGAAGGAATCAAACGAGTCCGCCGCCGTTGCACTTGACTAGTATAAAAGCAAAACTTAGCGAGGTTGTCAATAGCAAAGGAGATTACAAGATTTTTAAAGCCGAACTGCCCGCTGGTGAGAGAGAATTGAGCAATAGCACGGAGAAAGTGGAAACTAAAAAAGTGTTTGACGATTTGGCTTTGCAATTGGTTAACCACGCTAGAACCATCGATTATCTTAACAGGAAGCCCTCGAAGCGGCCGAAATATAGAAAACGAAACTACGTACCGAAGACGAGGCGAAACCAAAGAAAGTTGTAGATATTTCAATAGTCAGGAAAAGTTGATATCCTAAAATTAACGAAACAATAATTATTAAGTATTAGGTTCTTTATAGTTAACGAAACGTGATTGTAGTTGTAGCGTCTTTATTTATTATTCGAACTAAATTATGCAAGATGTTTGAAAATTTTAGCTTGTTAATTGAAAATCTTCAGAAGGGAAGACAAAATTTGAAGGGAATCGGCTAGAAATTTAAAACGTTTATGTTGTATAACTTCTGGAATTATTTAGTACACCAACACTTCAAGCAGTAGTAAGTTTTTTAAAATTCTATTTTTGTAAATTCGACGACAGAAATGTCACATTTGAACCATAGCTTATGTTGACCTCTAGTTGCGGTAGTTATAACAACTACTATTGTAACTATCTTCGGCAATACACCAATTTTATCGAGATCTTCTCCGCATGCGCAAACTCCGCCCACTCAAACCCGTGAAACTCAAATATATGAACAAAGTAGTATAATTTCACTGTTAGGTTGGTAGCGTTAGCTACTTTGTAACAAAAGTAGACAGAGCAAACTTTCCGTTGCGCATGCAGGAAGCAATTTGTGTCTCGATGAAATTGATGTATTATGTATAGAATCCGTGATATATGTAATTCATTAATACTTAATTCGTTTAAATAGCTAAACCAATATTATGGCTATTGTTAAATAATACAGAGTGTTTCCTAAAAAACGCCTCAAGCCGTAACTTTTATTCATGATCCAATTTAAATATACAAAAAACTTTAGCCTTTAAACACTTGAAAATTTTACAAGCCCAATTTAATCTCGACAGTCATTTAATTATTTTTTCCTGAATGAATATACCAAAGCCAAGTTGTTAAATATTATCGCATTCAGAAAGCAACAGTAATATTAAATATTTCTATATAAAAAATAAATACCGTTTAATATTAAAGCTAAAACTTAAATAAATTAGTTTGTTAAATTATTTGCTTACTCCAACCGGATAATAAATAACGGAGTTATGGATGGCTTGAGACGTTTTTAAGGAAACATACTGTATATGATGTAGTATGACTGATCACTGATAGTTGTAATGTAAGTTTGTAAGAAATAAATCAATTATATTTTTGTTAAATGTGTGCAATGATAAATGATTAACATTTAAAATACTTGTCATTACTTAACTCCTAATTTTGTATAAAAGAAATACCCAATCCTGAGAAAACTTACCAGCCCCTTCCTTCGCGTACTTGTAGTCAGGTTCTGCTTTGGCTGGGATGAAACAACTGAACGAATCAGGCAGAATTTCCCTAATACGTTGATGGTAGGAAAGCCTATAAATAAACAAAAAATTGCATATTAGTCTAAGCAATTTTAATTTTCTAAATTTTAAATGAACTATTACAGGAGTCGCCACAGCGTTCCCGTATGTTAGGCACGCAAGCATAGCTTGTATAACGTTCCCTACTCATGCGAAGAAGAGTTCAAGTGTACTTCCATATAAGACATTCTGCGACTTGTTGGATTCCAGTGTAAACAAATTGTAAAAAGTTGAACTTATCGTTGTGTGGTTCTACACTGAAAAATTTGGATTGCGTTATCGCGGCTAAAGAAGTTTCTAGAAAGATAATTATTTAAATTTCAGATAATTTTCTAACATTTTCTCAAACATAACAAGCTCTACTTAACAAGACTTTCATCTACATTAGCGCCATCTACAATTATTGCAGAAAACTTTCTCTTGCAGTAAGGCTTCAATTTTTTAAATAATTATTATGTGACTATCAGTGATGGAGTTCGATTACCTCATGCTCTTCAACATGGCTTCTCTGATGAATTTCGGTTTCGGATGTTCTGGATCAAGCGCCAAACACGAGTCCCACTCTTCCCATGACCACCTAAATTGGAAGTTACTCAAATGATAAGAAAACCACGTGACGAATCGATCAAAACAAGACACGTTCATAGAATCGATCCTCACGAACAAAATTTCGGTGGCTTGAGCCAAAACTTGAGGCATTGTGGATGGCTGTAATTTGCACAACTCAATCAAAATAGCTCCATAAGCGATATCCAGGTATCGCGGAGTTGGCATGTGAAACAACTCGGCGAATATGCATTCAACTATGCAATACTCGAGAGGAATTTTTAGTTTGTACGGAAAATTGAGAAGATGCGCAGCGCAATCTTTCCTCTCTAAATGATACACTTCGATAATTGAATGCAAGTGTTCCTCAATTAAGAAGCGTTCGATTGAATGAGCTCCCGGAAGTATTGGCCCTTCAGGACAGTCAGTGTAATCAAATAGGCGAAAAACAACCCACGGCATTGGGTACTGATAAGAATCGTGATGGGGTGGGGGCAATATTGAGGGCAAACTGTGTTGGAGAGCCTCGCATAAAATCGAATCGAATGCCAGATAAGGTCGAGGGATATGTTTTTCGGCCCAATTGTCCTGTCGGAGTTTGCGAATTTGCGACCACAAACAATCCAAGTATTCTTCTTGCGGATGAGGAGTGTCCACTGCCCAAACTCTCAAGGCGTTGTGGTGCTTTTTGGTGCGTTTATTCAGGAAAACTTCAATCTGAACCAGGAGGTGCTCCAAAGCTTGCTCCTTTTTTTCGTAAAGTTCCCGGCCAACCCACGGCAGGGTGCTCAAAATTGCGAAAACGTACCAGTCGCGGCGAACCTGCAACCATCGGATAAAAACAACCCCCAAATCGCGCCGGCTATTACTTGAGGCACGTTATCTTCATTAGCCGAATCGATCATGTTGTCCAGCAGTTGGAGGAGCGACGAGGCGGAAATTACGTGACAATTCACCAAATCCGCCAGAAACCTCAAGGCGTACCTGGCGGGGTCCCACTTGCAGTTCTTTAAGGACTCCTTGAAATTCTTCACCATGTATTCAACGAAATCGCCTCCAAAGTTGTAGTTTTTCGCGTTCAACAAACCGACTAGAGTAGTGTAGATAGTGCATTTCTCCGGCATCTTGATGGCGCAGTCAGTGAGGATTCTTAATATTTTAATGCGAAACGTGGACAAATCCGCCTCCAGAACACTAGCTAGACCTTCTAAATTAGACTCGAGAGATGAAGTGCTTTTTTCTCCGACCCGTAATATTAGACTCTCTAGCCGGTCTTCAATTTCCTGATTTTCGGATACTCGGCGGCGTTTGCGGTACGCGCGATCTGGAATTGGGGCACACATTTAGCAAAGTAAAAAATTTGAAAAACAGTTTGGCAGCGCGATATTCACCGTAACCATCCTCCTCTTCGTGCGGTCTTCGCCGGCTCATCTTAGATAGTTTCAAATTCTCCTTTTCACCAAACAATTAAAATTAAACCATTCACAACTTTGCGGCCGCTGGCAAACAACTATCTGTCAAACGCTAGTGTTGCCAATAGTCTAAATAGAAAGTTACTAACAAGACAATTTAGCACAGCTAGAGAGAAAAAAGGAAAGATATCCACTGAAAATAAGAAAGAGAAAGATGGAAAATGGGAGCGATGGTGTTTTGTTTGTGGTCTAGAAGGAGCAACCCTTAAACTAGGGAGGGTTAAAGGGAGAGGGGGGCGCGGTCACCCGTCCGGTCAATTAAAAAAGGTAAAAAAGTAATGCTTCAAGTTATCCAGCATCCAGCGTCATGTCTTGTAACTATGCCGAGGGGTTGTCACCGTACGAACACAAAGGCGTATTGGGAGCTTCAGAAGTAATTACAGCCCTGTGAAGAAATTTTTTTGAATTATAATCCTCAACTTTCCCCATTTTAGCGCTTTGATGATGCAGAAGATGTAGATGCCAAATGTGAGAAATTAGCGGACTTGATTTTAAGCTCGAGGCACGTAGTTCTTCACACTGGGGCTGGCATAAGTACATCAGCCGGAATTCCAGATTTCAGGTAAACTGCGAGGTATTTCGCGATATTTTTAATGCTAAAAATTAATTACAGAGGCCCCAATGGTGTTTGGACATTGGAGAAGCAAGGAAAGAAGCCCAACGTCGATATTTCGTTTGGGGACGCGATTCCCACCAAAACTCATATGGCGATAAAGAAACTGCTGGACGTGAATTATGTGCATTATGTGATTAGTCAAAATATTGATGGATTACACATGAGAACTGGGATACCTAGGAAACAAATTGCAGAACTACATGGCAACATGTTCATTGAGCAATGCAGTTTTTGCGACAGGTGCTCTTTATTATTGCTACAAATTAAACAACTACTTTCATTAACTTTCTGTAGCCAATTCGTGAGATCTGAGCCCACCACGACTGTTGGAAAAAAATCTCTGGAAACCAGTTGTCGGAGATTCATCAGAGGCAGACCCTGTCGTGGAAAACTATACGACACTATTCTAGATTGGGAACACAGTCTTCCAGATAAAGACCTCGAAATGTCCGACTATCACGCGAGGTAGCTGCCAAATTGACGCTACTTCAATAAACACTTCTTTTGTAGTCTTGCCGACTTGAGTATTTGTTTGGGGACCACACTGCAAATTGTTCCTAGCGGCAATTTGCCCATTCGCTGCAAAAAGTACGGAGGCAAAGTTGTTATAATCAACTTGCAACCGACAAAACACGTAAAGTTACAACGAAAAATATTGACGTCAACGCGCAATAATTTTTTTCCAGGACAAAAAGGCTGATCTTATTATAAATGCGTATGTCGATGACGTGCTTGTGAAAGTCATGAAGCGTTTAGGGCTCGAAATTCCAGACTACGCCCAAGAGACTGACCCGACCAAAAATTCAGCTGACGTGGTGGGAAAGGAGTGGAATATTGGTAAAAGTGACGTGAAAGAAGCGAAGACGATGTACGATTTTCATTGCAAGAGCTTTAAGAAGAGAAAGTCGGATTTTCAAACGAAATTTAAACCCAAAGCCGCGAAAAAGGAAGAAAATGAGGAAGACAAGAAACTTGTGAAGAAAGAAAGTAATAATGTTATTAATCTAATTGACAGTGACGAGAATGAAGAACTTGTAAATAGAAGCAGTGAAGTGGGACAAAAGTGTTCCATAGAAGGAACAATGGATGTGATTGATCTGACTCTATAAAGTTTTTGAGATTAGTTTTTTTCAATATAAGATTTACGTACTTTTTTATTTAAAAGTTTTAAATTTAATTTATTAGATCGTGCCTCATCGCGATTTCATATCAAAATATCCATTTCATCTCTTTGATTTTTTTAAAGCTTATGCTCACGACCTTCAAGATTGATAACGAGTAATTGAAATATTTTTATATCAAACCGTTATTGAATTACATGGATTTTTAAATTTCAGCGCTGAAGGGATTTTTGATTGACAGCTTTGTGGCCGTTTACCTAGTCCGTTTGCGGTTAACCACATTAGATGATGGTTCCTTGCCTTGAGTAGGTGCCAAATTTCAAATTTCTAACTCTATTGGAACGCGCAATTTGGCACCGGCGGTTCTTGTTGAAACACCCTGTATAATAAATTTATAACTTTTACTAATTTAATAGGAAGGGTGGTTAAAACTCCCTGACTTGAAGAAATCCTTTGCTATAATTATAGACAGCTGTCAACATTTACAGGAGTTCTCTTACATTCTCAGAGACAATACAATATAAAACCTCAAAACTTACAACTAGCTTAAATAGCAATCACAATTAGTTATATCATTTGTTCAGACCGCGTGGAGTTGTTATAGGCGACCCCTATTCCATAACACCATTGAAAACGAGCTCTATGGCAGCGCCCACGTCCCCGGCCGTAGCTTGCAACGCCCTTATATTCACCGAATCGTTTTGCAATCCAATTTCATGCATTTGCTGCAACTGCGGCTGTAGTCTCCGCGTGAGCGTTTCAATTTCAGGCTCGTCCCATTCCGAGACAGCCCTCGTACTTTCAGTTGACGACGAGTTGCCTCCAGCAAACGGTGATGACGCAAAAGCTTGTTGTATTGCATTGCTAAACATTTCATTTGTAATAACGTTCCCGGAGGATGTGGGGGTTGCCGGCATTCCAGCGCTGTTGGTGTTAAAGGTCGTATTAGTGGCGTTTGCTATAGCGGCAGCCAATTGAGCGGCGGTGATTGCGTTGTACGAAGTATTGCGAGTGAGGGGATGAGGTTCCCTATTGGTATCCATATCTTCATCGTCCGAAAGGGCTTCGAGGGAGTAGGAATATCCGGTGCTTGTACTGGCTTGACTGGAAGTGGAGTTGGCTTGTTCTTCGCGGATGTGCGCCACTATGTAGTTGGCTGCCTCGATCAGGGAAGGGTGTTTCTCGGCGACGCGACGTACAGAGTCAGGATCTGACATGTGAACGATCAGTTCGGGGTCTTGGATTATGGCTATGGCGGCGGGATCTTCGGCTAATCCAGGAGTGGCCGCGATGATAGTTTCCAACACTTCAGGACGTGCCAATCGCTTTAATTGATCAAATTTTAAGTACAAATAAGTTTCAATGGTCGCTCATTTACCTGGAGAGCAGCTCGGTATCCAGAGGATGCTGTAAAGGCTCTGAATGCAACCACGAGTTGTTGGACTTCAGCTTCAGAAAGAGATCGAGCTCGAGGACTAACAGGGGGTTCTGGTTTCTTAACTACGTGAATGGTTACCCCTGATGTTACTCCATAAGAAGATAAGAGCTGGTCGTCTTCCAAAACGAGGCCACAATAAACTAAATCTGAAAAATTCGTGACAATACATAATCTGCACTTCTTGCACGAATAAATATCTTACCGATGTTCAACTTTTGACTTTTTATATGTTTTGTGGCTTCGCCCTTTAAAACTTCCACCTTATTATCAAAGTCAACATTATTAATTTTAACGGTTTGATATTGGTTAGAATCCCAAATACTGAGCACAACACTTGCTGCAGCCATGGCGAAGGGTGAAAACGAATAATCACAAATCAGAAAATTAGCAAAACAGCAAATCACCAACCAAAAAATGTCAGATGTCAGAACCGGAACAGCTGTTTACACAGCGTTGCCATGGTTTAGTGGGTAATTGAAGGTTTCCCCTAAATTCCCTAAACTTTCCTAGACCTCTCCCGCCAAATTTAAATTAATATAATATACAAAAACAATACAAAAAACAAAATAATATGCAAAATATTATAAACAAAAAGACGACGGGAGGCATAATGGAAAAAAAAACAAAAAAAAAAAAAATTGTACATAAACTAGCAAATTTAGTAAAGTGTCTTTTTCTTTTGTCTGTTAAATTTGAAAAGTATTTAAAAAATGTCTAAATTTCAATAGATTAAAAAAAATTACTTTTAATAAATCCAAACTCTGCACTTTACTGAAAAAAATAAAATAAAAAAACATCATATACCGGGTGGACCATTACTTGTGGTCGAATTTTTCCCGCCCAAACGATAAATGATTTGAATTTGAGCTTACGAAGATATGATCAAACCATTAAGACCTACTTTTTAAAAATTTTTGAAGTTTTTTGGCCCACCCCGTGCTCGTCTACACGGTGATTCATTCAAAATTGTAAAAAAATTGACAATAAAGCTGTAACTTTTTTTATACCGTTGTACGCAGAAAAATTTTCAAATTACAGCGGTCTCTTCAGAATTTCGAAATTTTGATTTTTGGGGCCGTAGTATTTTGTTGAAAATTATCTGAGGCAAGGAAGGTATTCCATGAATCAACTTGGCTGTTGCATTTTTACGAAATACTACGGCCCCAGAAATCAAAATTTCGAAATTCTGAAGAGACCGCCGTAATCTGAAAAATTTTCTGCGTACAACGGTATAAAAAAAGTTGCAACTTTATTGTCAACTTTTTTACAATTTTGAATGAATCACTGTGTAGACGCGTACGGGGTGGGCCAAAAAAATTCAAATTTTTTTGAAAAGTAGGTCTTAATGATTCGATCATATTCTCGGAAGCTCAAATTTAAATCTTTTATCGTTTGGATGGGAAAAATTCGACCATAAGTAATGGTTCACCCGGTATATGATACAAAAGTTATCAGCTTAAAACATCAAATTATCAGTCAGAGCACTGACTACCTGCAGGAAAATAAAGCTAAATAACAAAACGCTAGGTACAGTCAGTTTCAAAAGTAATGTCCATCTCACACTTTTAAAATTTAAATTTTTTCTACAGAGCTAAAGGAAAGCCAATGCATCTGTTCCATTATTTCATATGTTTAGCATAAATATAAATTTTAATGTCTGTGTTGGTTTTATGTGAATAATAAAAGAGTTCAAATTTTAACAGGTAGACATTACTTTTGAAAGTGACTGTACATAGTTTTTGTTTAAAAACATAAGCATATGGTTAAGTATTATTTATAAAAAAGTAAGCTAAAAATTAATTATTAATTACTTACAATTATTATAGTAAATTTATTTCAAGTAAGAGCTATACTCTGGTCGCCCAACAGATGAAGTAATAAAATAATCAAATTTGATATAAATTTCAAAATATTCGGACTTTAATGGGGTACTTGCCTAAAAAAATATTGCACTTTTTATTATCTAGATGCATGCAAATAACTATTCCAATTTTTTTATTTCATATTTTTGTAAATATTTGCAATTTTTGTTTTTGATGACGCATTAGACCCCCGTATCCTAGACTCACACATATATTGAATCTACTCTTGTTTTTGGTTACTATGCAACGCTGCTAACAGAGTGCGCCACATGTGTACAGCGGATGAGCATTTGATTTATGAATAGAATGCAAACAATCTGAGTAAAGCGCCATCATACGATTTCTTTTAGAACTACGTCGTGCAGAGGCCGGCTACGTCACAAATCTCCCATTCCAAAAATTAAAAAAATAATTCTGGCCGTAATATTGACCATAAAACAAATAAAAAAAATACGGGTCTAATGAAATCGCCTACATTTTCTAAATATTATATTTCCCAAACAGCAGGTAAGTACCCCATTGTAAAAAATTACTAGAATTGTCTAGTTTTTAGTTATTTTTCTCAATGAAAGTGCAAATATTTTGGAACTTGAATGTATTTTTACGAATTTAATTTTTTTAATAGTAGCGTTGCTTACAAAGCAAGCGCCTGCGTTATTTTAATTTCTTTGATAATACCAACGCATTTAATTCAATATGTAGTTAATATTGCGGCAGGTTCAGCATTCGATATTAAATTATGAAATTATTATGGTCTCTAAACTGTTTTTTCCTACCTAAGAAATTATATTAATTTCACAAAAATGTTTTTACCAAAAGTAAAATTTAATTTCCGACTTCTCCGAGTCACTTGAATTTTTTAATCTCTTTCTGATTTCTCCTGACAATTTTTTTTTGTTACCAAGCTTACATTAATCAAATATCTGAATTAAAATTGATATTTATATTAACTATTCCCAAAGCCTTCCTAAGAGTGTTTGGTTCTGAAGCAAACCAGAAAAACATATTGATTGAAATGTCTTGCTATTATTTAATCTTATTCTAGAAGTACTTACACAAATAGCTGAAACCTTGAATTATCATCCAATATAGGCAGTGGATTGATTATTCAATGACCGAAACTGAAGGTATCCGGGCATCATACAACGCCAGCACCGGAGGCTGAGCTGCTGGAGCAATAAACCCATTAAGCAGGTCCCAAATGGCCGAAAATAATAATTCCAGCTTTATCAATGCATCAGAATGAACAGTAATTTGCGGCTCGTGAATCGGTAAGCAGTAATCGAAGCTGAAGTGCTGCATAATAGCAATAGCAACGAAGCTAATGACGTCATACCTCACTCACGCACCACACCCGGAGCGAATCCGGGGTCGCAATTCCGGTCAGCTCCGGAAATGCGATGTCGAGATGACCTGAGGCACGTGATCACCTAACTTGAAAATATAAGTAAAGGAACGACCTGAATATTAAATCCGTCTCTAGTTTTTATAACATCCCTTAACATTTGTATTATCGATACGGACCCCGTATTACTCACAGAAAACTGTCATTTGAAAGTATAAGAGAAATTTCGGAACGTTTTGTGGACAATTTTTCTCCACGAAATACAGGAACGTATTATTATTGCATTTATACATTCTGAACATCCTTACCCTTATTTATGGGGGTGGCGGTGTGGTTTATTGGGCTCTTTCTTTTCCCTTTATTTCACCAAGAACTCGACGAGAATTGGAAAGTTCAATAGTAGGATGTCAAATGTTACTTCTGGACCAGGACATTTGGCGTCTTAAAAAACAAGACAGAACCCTAAAAATTTATCAGTTCTCCCAAAAAACCTTTGAAAATCACCCAAAATAATGCAAAATTACCTCAAGAACGCCCTAAAAAACTAACAAAATACCTTGTTTTCTTTGACCAGACCAATTGGTTAAAGGGTTTTAGGCCTTTTTTAGTTGTCTACTTTTGGGAAAACAGCTAAATTTGTAGGATTTTGCCTTGTTTTTTAAGACGCCAAATGTCCTGTTCTAGAAGTAACATTTTACATCCTACTTATAATAGTTTTGGCGGGGCAGGAATACTCGAAAATAAATAAAATCGCTGCTGCGCTCGGTCGAAAGTTAAGGGTGATTAGCAGTCAGTTCAAACTAGGAGTTGTAACCCGAAAAAAATTGGTTTTGCCTAGGAATTGGCAACCCTCTTTATAATGCAAATCTGAAAACGGTCGCCGCACCCCGAGTTTTCCACGTCCTTGTTAAACTTTACACACTACGTGTGAGTGCACCAAACATGAATATTCAAACGTGTTCTCCAAACATATGCATGCATCCGTATAGGAAATATTATGGGATGAATAACTAACTTCATAAGACCTCTTGCTGCCTTATCAAGACAAAACTAGATTCTATACATGCGTAGGAGTAGAAGATAACGACTTTGTTTGCCATTTGGTTTAATGCTCGCGTGATAGTAAAGACCCACAACAATAATGGCATTATTAACGGTTAAGGTACCTATGATGAGCAACATACCCTTATTTATCACCCCTTATTTGCTCATACAAACCCCAGTAAAATTTTCAAATTCTACTGATTTTGACTACTTCTGGGTCAAATGGTCTAAGGTCTTCTTTATGCTCTTCTTTCATGGTCTTCACTTGAATCTAATCTTGGTGATATACGTGACAGCCAACGTGTTAAGCAAGCTACAGTTGCTACTGTCGTTTGGATGTTATTCGGTTTATCTCACGTTTCCATTAAATAGCTGTTTTTAACGGGCAGATGTTTGAAGCTTTATTGATGGAGCTCGGAAAGTTCTGTAGATTAGGCGCGATCTAAAAAACAAGGGATAGTGCAAACTGATATTTTGTTAAGCACCCCGAATGACGGATCGCATCTAGGACAGACTCGGAAAGTTTAATAGATAAGTGGAGTGCCAATTTGAGAATCCTTTCACGATCCAAAAAGTAGCTCTAGTTTCAGCAAGATACCGAACGATAACTTCTTTATTTACATAACAGCATTCTATTAAAAGTTATAATGTGTTAAAAGACAGGAAATTATTAGACACTTTTTCAGGAAACTACGACCCGTTAGAAGTTTAAAGGGCTTTTTAGACTTCATGAAAGTTCCTCATATATAGCGAGTTGCGGACAAACTTTCAAACTTCGCTCCGACATGCACTGTATCATTTATATTTTATACTCCGATTCATTTTTCCTTGTGCTTAAATAAATCGCTTTACTTTGACGTATACAACTTTCCAATCTTAAGTTATTACTGCCGGCGTTCTGAATGTGGACTTAATGTATGAAATTGTCGTTGACGTGCAGGTATGAAAGGCGAGGTACTCGATGCATCAATTTAATAATACCCTCAATCAAATCAAATTTCTTTTCGATGAGAAATGTTGTTGAATTAAAGTTTAAAGTATCGATAAATAAAAGCCGGCGATCTGCAGCAATCTGCTGATTTTATTACATCTCTGATGTTTTGAGCGATGAAATGGTTTCTTACAAATGAAAAATCCACAAACACATAAATAAGTGCGAAAAGAAAAACAAACTGCTGTCATAGGGAAAGGTGACCTAAGGATATGTTTTTGATCGCGGTTTAGTAAATTTTTCTGTTTTAATGACCAGAAATGGTCAGAAAAGAACTAAAATTTAATGTTTTACTGTTAGTGGTGATCATCTTTTTATGGGGTGCGTTTCATCCACTGACTGATTTTTGCAGCATCTGTTACGATCCCGATGAAACTATAAACTATTTCATTTATTTTTCAAAAACGAGATGTTTTTTTCTAGGTTTTTGCAGAAGTTTATCAACTGCAAACTAGAATTCCGATTCTATGGAATAATTACCGTTGTCATATAGGTAGTTATAAGTCTTTCTCACACTATATTGAACGCTGTTGAGGCTTCACATAGAGAAATTTCAGGTTAGAAATAATATTAGTTTATTAGTTATTAGTTAGTTTATTAGTTATATTGTTATTAGTATTAGTTTCATGTCCTGTATTTAATTCTATGAGTTTGTTACTGTCGAGAATTTATCAAAAATATTTTCCTTTTTTCTGTATATTTTGAGTAGATTTCCAGAATACATTATGAGCAATAATGCTTCACTAATATGGCTGTGCAGGAAAAGTTTCAGATGATAGGAAATAAAAACAACAATTATCAGAATTTAGATAAAAAAAGGTATTTTGGATTAGAAGACTGTCAACGGTATAACAAATGAATAAGGGAGGGTTAGGAATATCTTCACGTCATTACGTCGGGTACTCTCAGGTAGATTTTAGCTTAAAGTTTACAGTTTTTTCCTCATGATAATTCGCAAGGAGTTCGGTAAAAAATAATCCGTTGGTATAAGTATTTTTGAACTTCATTCATTCTGCACAATAATTAATTAATTAAACAACCACCAAACCATAATGGAGAGGTTTGTAACGCTTCCTGCAGTTTAACATGTTTACAAAATTTAACCTATCGGGAATATTTATAAGAAAATAACAGAATATCGTTATATAGCCATAGTTTTTCAATTGTGCCGAAAACATTCTAAAAAGTACACGTTCTTGACGTAAAACATAAATACACATCAACCAACAAGAGTACAAGATAATCAAAAGTTAATCACTTTTTCTTTCTTAATAAGACTACATTTTAGAAATTTCCGCCGGTACGATGACAGGCCAAGGATAAATGAATTAAGTTGGAGCAAAGTTATGCGAATATGGTAGAAGGTACGCTCTCCCTTGAATAACTAGATTATCTTTATGTTGTAAATCAAAATAATGGGGACAAAGAATTTGTATGCATCGGAGGATAAGGATAATGTTTATAAGTTCTGTATATGTAGGCATACCTATAATTCAAAATATGAAAAAAGAATCTCATTATTCATTTTTCAGTATAATTATTATATTCTCCAAAGTCAAAGCGCAAAGCTGTTCACGTTCTAGTTTGAAACTAGTTTTAACATAAATACTGGAATAGGATTTCCCGGCTTTATTATGTGCAACTTAGCTGTCATAATAGAATTACTCAAAAAATTTGTCACACGAAAATATTGGTTTGCATTTAAGTAGTGACACTCTCACCCTTTCTCTTGTGTAGTTGTGCTTTATTTTGAGCTAACAGTTATACATTTGGAAAATGTGTAATCCATTTATGATGATGGTTTAAATACTGCCCCGTGTTGGGGGGTTAAACCAAGTCTTTATTTAATGTTTCAAATTTATCTGTTTCAGTTCATATGTCGCATCGAATTTCTCCAGGGTTGAGAATGCGGAAGGGCAGTTGTCGGCCCCCGAGTGCGGAGTTGGGGCGGCTTTTAATAGCTCCAAAGTGTAACGGCGCACCACACACGCGCTTTGGTGTAGTAAATCCAATAAAAAGTCACCGAAACTTGCGACTGTATCCCTCCGTTTCAGGAAACTTGCGTGCAGTTCGTTTCACTTATAATAAAAAGTTTTCAGCGGAAGCGTCGCCGTCTTACTGTGGGCAAAGGCGTAGTGAGGAAATGACAAAGTGTCCTTATTCCTGGCGACATTATCAGGCCCGACTTGGTCGTAAAAATGACCTGGCGCCCCTAAACGTCGCGTGTAACGTCCATATTCATATGTCACACCCTCGACGGTTTCCCGTGCGCTAAAGAGTTGATGACATATTGTAGAACATCAAACTTACGCTGTGACTTTCATATTTCAAATTAAGTGAACGTTTTATTAGACTTTCGGGTTGAGTGGTTTTTGGCTATTCATTTTCTTCGTTGTGAATGACTTGGTCGATGAGTTGACGGCGGCCTAAGCAAATTCGCTGCCAATATTGCTAATCCGATTATTCTTGCGCACCCGCCTGTACTCCATATTATAAATATGATGGAGTCGCGCGAGCTTTCGAGAAAATCTCGGCAAAGGAGACTCAAGAAGGTGAGTGCATTTTCTACAAGAGAATTTTTATTTAGCCAATGCAGTAGGTACCGACGCATCCAACTATATTTTCAATCTTTAGTCCATTTCTTAATACTTATGGTAAATGGGTGTCTCATCCCACAGCTATTAAGTGAAAAATTGTCTTGAAACTCTTACATAATTTTTTTAATAGACAACTAATTATAATTAAGATACAAATTTTTTCCTTTCAACACCATGAAGGTTGTGTGATAAATTTGAAAAAACAATTTCATGAACACAACAAGATTAATAAAATATACGTGGTGTCCCTCTCCTTGTCACAGTTGGAGTTGATTTCTTTGTCGCCTGAGCTGACCATACCATAAATTAATCAAGAAAAATGTTAGAACGTGGATCTTCAAATAACAATATTTTTAAGGAAATGCTAACTTCCGTCGGCAGAATTCAGCTGCTTGCCTGCAACGCGGGGTAAATTATGGGAAGTTGAGCGTTGAAATAGAAGCAGAAGTCGTTCATTGGAACAAAAACAACGAGCACCACAGTGGAGTTGCAGCTATTATAATAGTATAAGGGACGTTTACAGAATTCAGCGAGGATGTGTGCAGTTCGTAAAGTTGACCTAGCTTTAAGCCCGGAACTTATATGGAATAAGCATAAAAGCGGTATAGTACGAGCGATACACGCAGAAGGCGGACCGAAATCGTTCTGCGATAATCCCTCTGTTAGCGAATTTTCAAAGAGAAGCTTCACCGAATAACACGAGCTTGAGCATTGACTTGAAAAGTATACTATTGTGTAAGTACTGCAGGTTCGCGGATAATGCGATATTTACGCTGTGTGGGGGGCGGATTTGCTCAAACTTCCTTCACCCATGTAGCATGGGAGTAGTTTAAATCATGCGAGTTAAGGAAAAGTTTCCAACGAGTTTCCTGCATTTATATGAAAACGCATAGAACATAAACATAACGTATGTTCGTTGAAAGCAAGGTCTGGCGCTGAGAACAAAATAATATAAAATTATGGATTCTAAAACAGAGAAATCAGCTCAAGTATGATGTTCTGCACTTCTGAATTTTCAATTTCCCCAGAATTTATTGGATACAATTTTATTTTTACGGCTTTTGCAGTAAAATGAACCGCTGTCGTTGACGATTGAAATAAAAGCTCCAAATGCTGGGATGTGTATCGAAATCTATGACATCCGGTGTTTGCCTGTGTGTTCGGTGCATGCGAGAGCCGCAAATATTTGATTAAACATCACTGGAGGCCTAAACACATGCCCCGTCACGTAACGACTTGCCGCGGATTTCGAATGCGGAAAAGGATGCGTTAAAATAATCGTGCAAACATTTGACAAGGTTTCGATGGATTTGCTTGCTTCTGTTGAATTGCAAACACGAATCACTTTCCGACATTCCGATTCCACTTGTTACTTTAAAATGCCTCTCAATATTTTCCACTTCGGATTAAGCCATCACCATCTAGAGATTCACTTGTTCTCAGAATCTTCTCGTACACAGATGGATCAAAAGGCGATCAGGGAACAGGTACAAAAATAGGTGGGCTTGATAGGTATAAAGAAATTATAGTCTCAGGCAATGTCCTGCAGTCATGTAAGCTGAAATGCTTGCCATAAATTTCTGTGCCAGCAAAGAAATTTTAAAAGAGCGGATATCTACAGATAACTAAGCAGCAAATCTAAGCAGCATCTAAAAGTCTACAGCTTTGAGTGTAAAATTGCCTAAGAATGCAAGCAATTTTTTAATCAACTGACGAGAGGCAACAGATTCTCATGTGCGTGCCAGGGCATTGAAAAAAGAATGAACAGCCGACAAACTAGCCAAACGAGCCACGGAGGCCCCATTTATAGAACCAGAGCTGTTCTGTGGGCTGAGCAAAAGCCACAGAAGGGCCGAAATCCATAAGTGGGAAAGAAATGCTAAAATACTATACTGGACACAAATTCTAAGACAAAAACAGGCAAAGATGTTCATAGACTACTCGCCAAAGCACGCCACAAAGGTTCTTGATCTGACAAAGAACAAGATGAGACTCATTAGCGGTCTCCTCACTGAACACTGCTCTCTGAGGTACCGCCTCAGGAAACTGGCAAAGACGGACAGTGAGATATTATGCAGATTACGTGTATTGGAAGAAGATATCTCAGAACACATACGTCACTGTAACACTCTAGCAAACCGTAGACTAACTCACTTTGGCAGTTTGAGTTTATTACCTAACGAAGTGAAGAAAAGGTCTCCCAAGGTCATAGTAAACTTTCCAAAAAGTTTATGTCTTTGGAACTATAATTAGAGGCAGGGTTTAAACAAAAGATCTTATTGATTGCAGTTCGGAAAAGCTAGAAAGACAAACGACCCCTTGGAAATTTACAATCCACAATTTATAATGGGAACAAATATAATGTAGGTACACCAAATTAAACCATACATCCCTTGCACTGTCCACCAGAAAATTTAATAAGCATCAAAAAATCTAAATGAAACCCAAATTATTGTATATCAGAAAATGAAAACATTACTACTAAAATAACTATGCTGCGTATTGTTTTACCATGCTTACATTTTAAATTCTATATGTCTATCAATTTTACTAAATGTTCACTAAATTTAGAACGCTCAAATTACGCGTCCGTGCTGTACATAATAAATATTTGCGCTATCCATTTATATTTAGTGTTTCTCAAAAAAACTATTTGTGCGTCAAATAATTATTCTATTACTCCAAAAATGAAATATGCTTGCGCATCTCTCCTTGCCGCTTGCGCTTCCAGACAAGAAGCACGCAAAAAAAGTTTTGTACAAGATCAGTTCAGGGCCCTGTGATTTTTTTTAAAAGCACGATTAGAAATTACCACTAAAAGAAGTTATACGTTTTACATAATGCAAGCCAATTACAGCAAAGCATTTATATATTACGGAAATCAATACCTTTTTTTGTGCAAACTACTTGAATTTTTACTCTTATTTTCCTTGCCCCAGCACATCTACTTCTATAATTTTGCATAAAATTATTTACCATTTGCACAACATTTTATTGCTTGTGTATTTTTGATCAACAAATAGTATTTTTAACTGCTAAATAATATAAGACACTGTCAAAAATTAAATATCTGGGTATTATGTTAGAATTAAATGCGGAATAAAATTTGGTGAACATTTAGTATTTATGGTCAACAAAAATTATTTTTGGCTAACAAAATATATAAGAGACCAGCATTATGTAAATATTTGGTGGTCTCTTTAAGATTATGTATTTTCTTAATTTTGGTGAACATTTAGTATTTTTGGGAAATAAAAGTATTTTTTTGTATGAAAATATATGGTAAATTTAGTAGACTGTTAAATGCGACCCATTTATAATATGTATTTCAAACAATGTAGGTACATAAATAAATAAAATTAGATACTTATTTAAACATTACACATTATTACATTATTTTCTATTTAAAGAGGACAGGACTAAGATTAGACAATCTAACGTAGGTGTTACCAGACAGCCAATACGCCATTTTTAATTCGATGAATTATTAATTTTAACGGTGATAGCAAACTTTTATAATAAATATGAGAAATGGGTATAGCATTTCGGCTTATCTTAATGGAGCCTCCAAACTATTCATCTCGAAATATACAGTGGCTTGATTAAAAAGTTTTTCCAAACAAAGTTAACAAAGGCCGAGCAGACAAGAGCAACAGTGAAAAATTGCCCAACAAAATAAATTCAGAAAATAATTATGTAAATGATTCTAACTTTTACGCGCTGGAAGAGCGCTTGAGTGGGAATTACAAAAAATAAGATTTTTAACAAAACTCATAAAAATGTCGTTAACCCGAACACTCGCATTATTAAGGAAGTTGTAGGCCTCGTATGGACCGAGTTTTATAACAGTACATTTTAACGAAATGGCGGTCCATTCTAAATCACAGGCTATCCCGTCGTGATGGTGCAATATGAGCCACACTTTAAATATTACAGCCCGTATTACTGTCAAATTCCCATATAGATGAAAGGAATAACTACGGCTCTTTTTACGAATAAAGTCAAATAGACTATGAAACATGTGAAGAGCGCTTTTTGCAAGCGCTTCCATAAAAGCGGGATTAGGCAGTTCCCATATTTTTGTCAAGAGGGGCAGGCCAGGAGGAACCTGAACCTACATGGCCATAACTTTGAATAATTACCCAGCCAACTTGATTTAACTTTTGAGAAGAATAAACTAATTTTTTAAGAGTTCAAGAACTTTTTTTTTTTTACAAAAAAACAGTATTAGATAATGTTAAGTCCCCTAATGTAATTGTATATTTTTTTGTTGCACCAGTCACTAGTTTTGAGGAATTCGTCTAAACGCAAACTGAACAAAAATCGTTTTGCGGAATTAGTGAATTGTCGCAATTTACTATTTTTTAAGAAAAAATTAATTAGACTATTATTTCGAAATTGATTCAAAATTGATATTTTTCTAAAATGCTTTGTAATGCATAGTTGTATCCCTTGGCGTGGTTTTGAGGTGAAAGCAGACAGCAAGAATAATAAGAAGCAGCGCAGGCTTTGCTAAAATTTGTAAAAATTGACTGTGAGCTACAGTGATAGTAGTTTTAAAGTTACTTAGAGACTAGATGTGATTTTGCAGCCCAATGCTGGCCTCAGGGAAAGTTTTCACAATATTGACGCAAAGTAGCTGCGTTGGCCCCGGAGTCTGTATTGCCATTTTATAGGAAACAAACTTTTATTTATTGTTCAGGATGGTTGTATTGGAAATCGAACAATAACACCACTAATCAAGTGAAAATGGACAGTAAACAAAGAAATCGCCCACGTTTGTATAGAAGGCTTGAAGGCTGAGGGTACGCTTTTGGCCGGTATAGGGCAACGCAATGCTAAACGTTTTCCAAGATTTCTTTCACAATTTTATATTTAAAGCGGAGGTCGTTAGTGTCTTATCGAGCCATATCTGAATTTTCTTACAACACTACTAAGAGGGCCTTTTCAGAACAGTTTGTTTTTTTAAGACTTTTGCTCTGCAGTTTTGTTGGCAAGTAAAAATGTTGTGTATCATACAGCACTTTTTTCCTAAAATTATCAAATCTTTTTTATAATTACATGAAAGAAGTATGGCATACAAACGTTGTAAATGCTTATTATTTACGTGAAATTCATAAGTAGAGTACCATTGATTTTAATATTTATTCTTTTCATCAAAAATCATCATTGTCATGGTAAAATAATTGTTTCGTTCAGCTCTAGAAAAAACTATAAAAACTCTAGAAGAGTAGTAATGAAAGCATTAATTTAGTCGTTTTGCAACCCCCAATATCTGCAATTGAAATTGATATAGTCGTCCAAATTTAGCACAGGTTTGAACTGACGGTTCTCTAATTACTTGAAACTGTCGTGTTCCGCTGATAAAGGCGGAAATAAAAATCTGTTTAGGACCGAATCGGTCCATTTCTTATTTATCATATCTATCCACAGATCAAAGGGATGTGGTGGAGGTAAACGCTAACGCGATTGCTTTACATTCAATCGTGGAGATTGCTTTCTATTGGAATGTAAATAATTACATAATCTAAATCGGGCAAAGAGAGCGGTAAATCTTCGGTTCCGTGGGTGAAATGCGTACATCAGCCTCAACCTCACGAAACTCTGACAAAATTTAAGATTGACGTTTTGTTGACTTTTTCTGATCGATTTATCCCATCTCCACGAAACAAGTTTCATCTCAGGATGTTTTTCCGGCCTCTTATTTTCTCTTTACATAACTGAATAAAAATAAGCTTTACCCTAATTTGGCGATTACAATACATTCCTCGACGCTTGTACACCCTTAAGGTGACACCAGATCCGCAAATTTACATTTTACATTTACAGTTTACAAACCCATAATTCCATTGTTTATAACAGCATCATTAATAAATGAAAGAGAGCAGGCATTGACGAGATTTAGTGGGTCTCTTTAGGTCCTCTTTGTCAACTGATAAAACTTTTTTCCGGCTGTGGTTTGGTATATGCTATTTCGATTAATTTGGCTGGTAGTTTTTGCTATCTGAATAACGCTATTTTGTATTTTTAAACAATTTTTTTAAAAAAATTTAGAGCAATTTTCGCAAGTTGTAGAAAGTTGACAAATGGCGGAGGCGCCGGGTGAAAACCGTAATAATAAAATTTATAAATAATTAACAAATTAAATTACAATAATGGTAATTTTTTCTTAGAGAGAGTATAGTCCATTCTAGGCACTTTGGAACTATGTCAGTGCCCCACGTAGTTTAGGTTTTATCGTTTTTTTAAGTTCATCTCTATGCACGTATTCAAACATTTAGTTGACTAAATAAAAATCATAATATTACAATTTATCCAAAAATTAACAAATTAACTCCTTAAGAAGGGCCGGAAAGAATAAAGATAAGAAGATAATTTTTTCAGCTAATCTTTATTTTTTTTCTTATTTTGACGAAGTTCAAAACCTATCAAACACGTCAAGAACGTAGTTAATTAATAGTGTATAGGTTTTACTGCTTTAGCTTTAAAATTGATTGTTTGAAGAACCCCTTTATTTAAGAGATGTCAATACCACGTGATTAAAGTAGCTTAAACTTTAACCTTTAATGAGATGATATTGGTTCTAAACGCTCGCCTAGCGTATCTTTAGTAGTGGGGCTTATTGGAATCTGCAACTAGACACACGTTCAACGTATTTTACGATTTCCAGGAGGAAGTTGCCGCCCTGTACGAATTTAGTGCACTTAGTTGGGCTAGGCATCAGTGCAGTTTGTGCGAGCTTTATTAGGTACTTGTTAAAAATTTGAGGGATATTTTACTCGGAAAGTTGAAAATACATGGTAGTAAAATTAAATACTATATCATTCGTCGGTAACTTTATAATATATTGTAAAAGTGGCGAAATTTATGGAAAGAACTAAAGTTCAAATTCGAGCTCTCTCCCGCCTGATCCAGGCATAGAAGGTTGGCTCGCTTGTCTAAAAAGGAAAGGTAATCAGCGAAATGGCTTACTCCCTACATCCATCCCATTCCAACCCGGCCATTGCGCGGGTTATCTTTATCTATCTCACGGTAAATTGCCTGTCATCGTTCTAACATTGCAGAACACTTCATTTCTACGTCAAACTTTAGATTGAGCGACTCAAAAACTTTGTCTCTGAGCTTTTTCAACTCCAACATTTACCAACTTACTTTATCTCTTGAAACAATGATGTTCGCATTACCGAAACCGAGTTATAACTTTTAAACGGTATGCCTACGAAGAAAATATGATTAACCCTGGAAAGTTTCGGGAAAAGTCAGTTGTAAACAAAAAATCGGTGCATCCTCCGAAACGGCAGTTTGCCCCACTGAACTCTTTGAGACCGCCCTAATTCGTTCCGTCGAATTTCCTAATTGTTAATCACTGCCCGAATCTCCGCCACAAGGGGTAAAACAGCGCTTCCAAATACTTTCTAAGTTGCCGGAATAATGGAATGTCAATAGTCAAACAAAAAATGAAATAAACGACCTCTGAGACCGGCATTGGTATTCAATCCTAGCTCCTACACCACTACAGCCACCTCGGGGGAGAAACAACTTCGAAACAAGCCCACGTTTGACCCATGCATCCCTTATTTCAACACCCCATTGTTTTTCTTGTCGTCCTTCATTTGTTATATAAACACAGGAATCCGCAGAGCGAAAAATCAACTCCAAAAGACATTGTTATAAGAGGCCGGGCTGTCCATCGATTGTTTGTTCATTTTCGAATAACACCTTTTTAAACCTGAGGAGACCGGCTGCCGGCTAGGCTGCGTAATTGGGTTCTGCTGGGTCGTCTGTTAGTTCAACTTTGCTCCCTACAATTGGTTTGCGACTTTTTAAATTAAGCCGTTGTTTATCCAGGCTAGATCTCTGACGCCCAACCTGAACGCTCATTTCCCATTTCTGTGATTACTGCATGAATTAAACCGCCAAGTTGCCGGGAAGACCCGCCAAAATTCAACAATTTCCAGTAATTGTTCCCTTCTAACTTGTTTCGCGGGGTAGAAGACTGAAAATAAAGAAAAATCGACACAACAATAACTCAGTAAAGATTTTTTATTTTATTTAAAAAAATTAGTAAACTTTTACAGAAATAAAATTGATTCTTACTAGCTGACTTTTGCTTAAGGCAGAGTTTCATTTAAGTTGCAGCAGGAAAAAGTTTTTCTTTACCTTTGTCAACTTATAAACGGGAACAAATATAATGTAGGTACACTAAATTACATCCTAATACATCCTTTGCACTGTTCACCAGAAAATTTAATGAGCATCAAAAAATCTAAATAAAACCCAAATTATTATACATCAGAAAATGAGAACATCACTACTAAAATAACTATGCTGCGTATTTTTTTACCATTGCTTACACTTTAAATTCTATATGTCTATCAATTTTACTAAATGTTCACCAAATTTAAAACGCTCAAGTTACGCGTCCGTGCTGTACATAATAAATATTCGCGCTATCCATTTATATTTAGGGTTTCTCAAAAAAACTATTTGTGCGTCAAATAATTATTCTATTACTCCAAAAATTAAATATGCTTGCGCATCTCTCCTTGCCGCTTGCGCTTCCAGACAAGAGGCACGCAAAAAAAGTTTTGTACAAGGTCAGTTCTGGGCCCTGTAATTTTTTTTAAAAGCACGTTAAAAATTACCACTAAAAAAAGTTTTACGTTTTACATAATGCAAGTCAATTACAGCAATGCATTTATATATTACGGACATCAATATCTTTTTTTGTGCAAACTACTTCTATTTTTACTTTTATTTTCCTTGCTCTAGCACATCTACATCTGTAATTTTGCATAAAATTATTTATCATTTGCACAACATTTTATTGCTTGTGTATTTTTGATCAACAAATAGTATTTTTAACTGCTAAATAATATAAGACACTGTCAAAAATTGAATATCTGGGTATTTTGTTAGAATTAAATGCGAAATAAAATTTGGTGAACATTTAGTATTTATGGTCAACAAAAGTTATTTTGGCGAACAAAATATATAAAAGGCCAGCATTATGTCAATATTTGGTTGTGGCTTTAAGATTATGTATTTTCTTAATTTTGGTGAGCAATCAGTATTTTTGGAAAATGAAAGTATTTGTTTGTATGAAAATATTCGGTAAATTTGGTAGACTGTTAAATACGACCCCTTATAAACTAGCGATATAAAATTTTAAAACTTAAAAAGAATAAGGGAATAGCTTTACCCAAATCAGTCTCCCATTTTCTCAACTATAATGTTTCCCTTTATTTAAATAATAATATTAAATAATAATAAAAAATAATATTTAGAAGAAGGATTCAGTTAGATGCTATCTCATCTCTCCCACCCTAAACCGGCTTCACTGCTAGCCGTGATAGAGTAGGTTAACCAGTTACACTTACATGAACCTTATCGATCAAACATTTTATTCTTTATTAATCAGGATGTGTGTTCTAACAGAAGATGTTAATAAATATTTGATAAAAGCTGAAGTTGTATAATTGATTAAAATGTAAATAGCCCCCAAATTAGCCAGTACCTACTGGCGTCCGCAAATCTAAATTTAAGCGTCACTCACCTAAACCGTTTACAAGTTTTCATATCAAGTTTAACGACGAGGAGACTTGAGTTGACCATTAATGAACCTAACTTAATAATCGCGCAATCTTTGAGGGCTGGACGATGCTAATTAGGCACTTACTATAAGCAGAGTTAAAGCTTTTATTGCATCTTGGCCAGATGGGGCAATTTCCGACAAACCTCGTTTTCGAAATGTGCCAGTCTTAGAGTAAAATCTCAAAGACGTGAGACGCATCCTAAACGCGACCAACGTCGAACTAAAATCGGGCAAATTTAAAGCAACTCTTGCGTAATAATTAACTAAGGTCTCTTAACTTGTGCTGCTTCTCAATTATACTAAACAAAGTTTACGAGAATGCGCCACTAATTACGCGTAATTAGTCTTTTACCGAACCTGGAATAAACAAGCGAATTGAATCAAACAGAAGTAGCTTGATTTTGACAATTTTTTTTAACACTATATTGTTTGTGTTTGATGCATGGACAATGTAATTTTTTTTACGTAAAGCTCTTTGTTACGCCTAATTTGGCAGGACGTTACTAAAGAAAATCCACTCTACGTTCTTACCACCGTTAATAATTCTCAAGTTCTTAATTGGCTTCATAAAATTTGTTTCTTGGCAAAAGATGCTTGATTAGGTAGATGCTGGGCAACACAAGATTTTGCGTTGTTCATAATTAATAAAAGTTCTGATTCGGCAATGATATCGAAACATCTTCAACTAATTTGATTCAATATGCAAATGTTAGCACATCGTTCTTGAATAAATATAATGCAGGAGGCCAAAATGAGATTCTCGCTCACGCTCATGCTCATTTTCACTTCCATTAGTTCAATTTACTAGTGTCAAACTATCTCACATCTTCTCATATCTCACCTCGGCGTACCCACTCGAATATGCTATTATTATCTCTTCTTGAAAAGCAAGGGAGCGGCGATTTTATTTCCGGCAGCAGGATTCTTCCTTCTCTGAAAATCGGGTTACTACAATACAGTTCAGAAAAAGGCATCCACTGAAATTTAACAACGTTACATCCGGCTGGCCAATTACGTGATGGTTATGATAGCGTTATTTCGAGAGACCTTGCTCAGATCATTCAAATTTTCCGGCTTTGGGTAAACGCGTAATCTTAATATCGAAATTTCTTTATATGTAGCAATAAATATCTCACTTTGGTGCCATAAAACTTGACGACAATGGTTTGAGAGGGAATTTTATAAGACAGAAGTTTGGGGACTGGAAACAAAACGAGAAATGAAAGAGGATAAGAAGCAGAACACGAGGTCGAACTGTAAATTCGAGGCGGGAAAGAAATTTTATTGGGGTTGGTAGCGATCACCGCTCCTGAAGTTTGTTTTTCAAGTCCAGTTATATTTTTTATGAAACATTCATCCTCGGAAGTGTTTTACGTGACGGAGCGTCTGAATTATAAACGCGCTACATTCTTAATATTGACGGATTATTCGCAAAGCGGAATGTGTTCGTGCAGGACTAATTTTTCATTGTTACATTGTTACATTGAAAGTTACATCCTTGCTATCGTTAGGTATATTTATTTTCATACAAGCAAAAATTTTGTAACAAGATCTAAAGGCACCACTTTAGTAGTCATGTAACTTCCTCAGTGGGTTTGAGAGTCCATCAAAAATTCAAAAATGCTGCTAGATATTGTTATTTTGTCTTTACAAGTAGTTTTTCTAAGAAATCAAAAACAATCTTCAAAAATTGTAGAAAGACGACAAATGGTGGAGGAGTCAGGGAAAGGTAATAATATAAAAGTTGGTAAAAAATAACAAACAAATAAAACAATTAGGTACTGTAAAAATTGTTTCTCAAATATGATTAGTACTTTCCAGAGAACTAAAAAATATTTTAGTACACTTAGTTCAGAAGAGGTTCAGAAGTTCAGAAGTATATTCACAATAGTTTTGAGACAGTTACTAAAAAGATAAAAATTGTTTACCTCATATTATCTAGATAAACTTATTATGTACTTATTAACAAAAGGGAACAAATATAATGCACACCAAATTAAACCATACATCCCTTGCACTGTCCACCAGAAAATTAAATGAGCATCAAAAAATCCAAATAAAACCCAAATTATTATAAATCAGAAAATGAGAACATCGCCACTAAAATAACTATGCTGCGTATTGTTTTACCATTGCTCACATTTTAAATTCTATATGTCCATCAATTTTACTAAATGTTTACCAAATTTAGAACGCTTAAGTTACGCGTCCGTGCTGTACATAATAAATATTGGCGCTATCCATTTATATTTAGTGTTTCTCAAAAAAACTATTTGTGAATCAAATAATTATTCTATTACTCCAAAAATGAAATATGCTCGCGCATCTCTCCTTGTCGCTTGCGCTTCCAGACAAGAGGTACGCGGAAAAAGTTTTGTACAAGGTCAGTTCAAGTCCCTGTACTTTTTTTTAAAAGCACGATTAGAAATTACCACTAAAGAAAGTTTTACGTTATACATAATGCAAGCCAATTACAGCAAAGCATTTACATATTACGGAAATCAATATCTTTTTTTTGTGCAAACCACTTCTATTTTTACTCTTATTTTCCTTGACCTAGCACATCTACATCTATAATTTTGCATAAAATTATTTACCATTTGCACAACATTTTATTGCTTGTGTATTTTTGATCAACAAATAGTATTTTTAACTGCTAAATAATATAAGACACTGTCGAAAATTAAATATCTGGGTATTATGTTAGAATTAAATTCGGAATAAAATTTGGTGAACATTTAGTATTTATGGTCAACAAAAGTTATTTTGGCGAACAAAATATATAAGAGGCCAGCATTATGTCAATATTTGGTTGTCGCTTTAAGATTATGTATTTTCTTAATTTTGGTGAGCATTTAGTATTTTTAGGAATTGAAAATAGTTTTTTGTATGAAAATATTGGGTAAATGTGGTAGACTGTTAAATACGACCCTTAACAAAAATACAAAAATTACTTATTTTCTAAGCGTTATTTTGAAATATTCTGCAAAAACTTTAAATATTTTAAATATTTTAGAAATAAAACTGACAGATAGATAATAGAAGAACAAGATGAAAATTATAATATAGATACACAGGCAATAAAAAAATTATAAAAATATTCTTTTATCAAAAATTTTATTGTCTCGAGTTGCACAATCAAGAGCCAAACTTTGAAAGAATTGATTCCTTAGAAATTTTTTATTTTTGAGGCATCTTTGACGCGCTAGATACTATAATTAAGGATCCAAAACTGCATTAATTTGTGACTTAAAGTTTGAAGTACTGGGGGATGGTGAATTTGTGCTGCAGATTCTGCAAACGTCTTGTTATGAGCGACTTGGGCAATGCTTTCAGTGGAATTGTTGTTCTTCTCTAGTGTCGTACATCTGGTTTTCCAATGACCTCAGCGAGGCAGGCGATCCTCTCCTGCATCGGTTATTGAAAATTGTGGAATTTAATCGGGGATCTGGCGGCGCCGTGTGTTGTAAAGTATTGTTGTCATGGAGTACATTTTAAATTAAAAGTGGTGGTGGTTTAGTGGTCGGCGGAATGGCACAGATCGAATCATTGGAAATTCAAAGAACGTATCAGACGGCACGGTCGCCGAACGAAAAAGAAAATCACAACAAGCCTTCTTCGAAGGAGAAATTGTGTATTGTTGTCTGCGACCTGAATCTCTTTGAGGAGTAACCTGCCTCCTCTGTGAACTGATGTCTTTGGCTCCAAACTCTTGAGTTGGAATTTATGTTGCAATATACATAACTTGTATTTACTTGAATCGTATCGCGGCTAGGATCACGTTTTCGAATGGAACTAATGTTATCTGGTGTGGGACAATAAGTTCACCTCAGGAAATACACCGGCCATTTACATAAACGCCCCCATATCCTTTCGGTCGCCTCCAGAATTGCCCGCATAAGCCGCATAAGATCAACATCGGACGTCACATCGTAACTTCAGCGTATAGGGGAGCACGAAAAGATTCGTGGCCCATTCACCCTTTCTACAGGAGTTTTCACCAATTTACTGGTACATCATAGAAAGTACTTTTCTTCTAAAGCAATGACAACGTTTTTTCTTAATTTCTTAAGGAATCCGAAACATAGAAAATTTATTTATGTAACACGTTTTAGTATTACACGTAGACCCTGAAATGACCATTTTTAAATTCTGTTGAATCTTCGAGAGCGTAGCACATAAAGCAACGAAATTCACTTGAATTAAGTTTATGTTTCGTTAGATGAGGTTTCCAAATTTTGATTCATTGATAAGTTGGTTGCCATAACGGGCACGTAGATGACAATACTTTAAGAAGTTTAACAGTTTACCCTGGAACCTACATGAGTATAATAATTAGTCCTGCTGACGTACGAGAGTTACTCGCAGTTTCTAAGTGGATCCGCTTGGCACGTTCACAAAGTTTAGATATACATACGTGCACCTAAGATTGTTCGTACGAGTGTTATGAAAACCTTTTTGTTTACGCTTCTTATCTACAATCAGTTTAATAGGCGCATCTCCTTGTTAGAATGTGGGGCTGTGACTGTTGGTTTAAATTTGAGCCTCACGAAAGAGTAATAATAATAATCGTTAGCTACCTAACTTCTCCAGACTCCATGCAGTTACAAACTCCTACACATTGCTCACACCTGTTCTCACCGAGGAATCGATCTATTGCCTCCCTTCGAGTCATCTAAAGTTTCGCTTTATCCAATAATAATTTCGACGAGGCCATGGAGTCTATGTCACGTCGGCTTAAGCTAAACAATAACGGAAATCGCTGTGAAATATAGCGTTTTATTGATGCTGCGGCCCTTCATGGCATAAATATTGGGGGACAAGGTATTAGGAGCTTAATCGATGGTAATAATTCTGGAAATAACTTTTTAAAACTTTTTTAATCGTTCGATGATGTCGTTATGGTCCAAATTAATTATCTGGGGCCGAAATTTATTATTTGAAGCAGTTTGAAAGAGGGCAATTTAATTACTAAAGTTTTTTCCGGTCACTGGTTTCCTTTAGACTCGAAATCTTGGGTCGTTAGTTAGCCGACTAACTTTAAATATAACTAATTAGCTTTGTAATACGTAAACTAACAGTAATCTGTTTGAATTGCTAATTTATTCTTATCAAAGACCCGAAAGAAACTAAATAAGAACTTTCAAAGCCACGCCACTACTATTTTATTAGTTTTAGGAAGGATTTTAGGGAGATTTGTCTAGCGGCTTTCAAGACAGAACTTCAAGTTACGTAAATGGAATAACGTAATTGTGCTAAAAATATTTAAAAATAAAATATAAAGTTAAATTAAATTAAAATTTAAATATAAAATGCCATTTTCAATTAGTGATAAAAGAGGCAAAAAACAATTTTTGCTCAGGTGATAGGAGGTAATAATTTATTAGTGACGCAATTGTTCTTTGAATATGCAAATTTGGTCCTGCGCAATTACGAAAAGATCTACTTTTTCAAGCTGGGCTTTATCGTTGCTCATTACTTGGGAATGATGGCAATTTAAAGTAGATAAAAGTATTATTAATTCATGAAGCTAAAACTGACGATGCTCCGAATGAATCTTCCATGATGTAATGAAGGAAATAGCCAAATCAAGCACCAGCTGAATCCAAAGTAATTAGATGCGCAAGAATTAATGAATCAAAAGAAGTTCCTCCTAAACTTGGCTGAGTTCGCGGCTGATATTACCCACTTATATGTGGAACGAAAGATATTATTTATAGCGTCAATTTGAGGCACTTATCCTTCTTAAAAATTACAACCGGAAATCTTCCGGCTCGCTCCTCCTTGAGACTATCAAATCCGGCCACCATGATAAATTTCAAACTCGTTCGAGAAACCAGCAATCCAAGATGAGCCTTATTTTCGCTTTTGCTCAAGTATCTAATAAGTTAGAATAAGTTGGAATAAAAAAGGGGTAAATGCTCATCTCACCTGCGTCTATCTAACAAAATATGTAATAGAATTAATTGAACAACTTATACATTAAGGAACTACAAAGGAAAAGAATTGTTTATTAATGTGTAAAGTGGCGATGCTATTTCTAGATAAACAAATAATATTGTCAGCGTAATTTTAATCATAAAATTTAACAAGAATTTATTTTAAGTAAATAAATTCTTTAGTTATAATTATTATTTTCTAAAAAGAACTTAAATTTTAAATAAAATTTCTTATACCTACTGTTAGTTTAAAAGTTAATTGATGCACTTTTTATTAGTTGTAATTTTTAATAAATCTAGTCATTAAATTCAGAGAATAAATATTTTGATGTTTATAAAAAGAAACATAAACTTCTGTTTATGTTTCTTTTTGGTTTGAGGCTCTTAGAAACACGGATACTACATTAACCTTGTTATCAACATTCTCTTAGGTCTTACCGCAGAGCAATAGAAATTGGTCTAAACTTGGTCTCTGCTTGAAGCTATAATGAGTACACGACAGATGAGTACCAGTTATTGACAAAGGCCTTTTAAAATATAAATATCAGGAAGTCTTGACCATAGATGATAGAATGTTGTATAAAGTTTAGACCAATATATTTTGTCACATTAGTAGTAAAAGTCTTGTGCACTATTTTATAAAATTGGGGCTACCTGTGTCTATTGCGATTCAATAAAATTGACTTTGTGCCAATTTCTGAATGCACGGTCAATTAATTCAAAACAATTATATGACAACGATCATAATTACAGAGGAGACACTAACGATGAGAAAATATTAGATAACAAGAGATCGTTTATATTTCCGACTATCGCTAATCCGTGTTCTTCCGCCCAACTTCCATCAAATTTTATTAAGGAGGAATAGTTTCTTGATTGAAATTCCTGTCGATAAATGTCATAGTTGTGGCCCTGACAAGAATTTGGGTATTGCCCGTTTCTCAATTATCGGACGGTCCGACATACAACGCATATTTCCATACTCCGGGGCCGTTACCTAAACGACAAACAAGGTCTTGATCCTTTATTTGTCTCAATTGTTAGATCAGAAAACACGCGAGAAAATTTCTACATCGCAATAATGCTACGAACCAATAACACGATTTTCAATAACTAAGGCGGTCAACAATGAAACCGTGTTATTGATCATTGCATCATCTGAGCGAATGTGACATGGCGTGTTCACATTTTGATGCACTATATTATGATAAAGCAGCATCCAGGAAATTGAAAACAACATATTGAAAATTAATTAAAATCATGTTGTGGTTAGTTTATGCACAGGAATTTTCAGTAAATATAATTAGAAAATAAAACGCGACTGACAGCAATAACTATGATCAAAATTGTATGCGTACGATTTGGCCTATTAGTGTATTAGGCAGTGCAGTTTTGCCATTAATCTAAAATTAATTTGACAAAATAAAAATCACAAATAATATGTTTGTAAAATCCAGAACACAGGTGCAAGAAATGCTCCCTCTATCGTTACAAGAGCCGTGAACTGGAGTCTAAACATAAAAGTAATGACGGTGTATATGGCAATGTCTGCAGTAACAAGCTTCCACTATCTCACATTGATGTGGAGACATTGACTTTAATTTGTCTATTTCTTTTTTCATAATGGATTAAATTGAATCTCTAAGTTTCGTAATTACACGCTTTTTGTAGTTAACGAGTAAAGTATGTAAGATTTAAAAATTAAATGAAACTTGGAAATATCGGTGATTTGCATTTAAGAAAACGTTTAAGAATTGTGTCAACTCAGGCAACGCAATTTCTTGGTTGGAACTATTCGTGATCAACTGGGGGTTGAGGTTAGCAGCATAACCACAAAGCCTGTGTAAGAGCCGAAACGATATTACGCCCCTCCAACTATCCTAAATTGCCAATAACAGCCGCCGTCTTACCTTTTTAACCCGGCCATATCTGCTGCCACTTAGCCTCAGTCGTAACATTAACTGAACCTTTCGCCTTTTTGACCTGTACCGCTAGATTAGCAAAATATTTAAAACTCGACTCACACTTTAATGAGCATTTATCCCCGCTATCTTCGAATGAAATCTCATTAAGGAAAAAAGGGTTGCCTGTTCGGATCGATTTGTTGATTTTCTCGTCGTATTCGGGCGGATGTTGACTTTGAATTAATTTCGAAGGGCCCATGCTGAATTTAGAAGAGACGGCGGAGCAAAATAAACACGATGAGCCACAAAACATTATCCTTGAACAAGCCTCCTAATAACTCTATACGTGTTATAGCTATAAATCTTGTTCGATCACAGTGCTGGCAAAGATTTTTTATTGACCCAAAACGATGTAGGTATTAATAAAATTTTTGGTTATACCTATGTTATTTTAAATAAATGCATATGCCTGATTAGGGTGAAAAGAACCTATAGCTGTAATTGCAGAAAAAGAAGTTAATGAAATCTATAATATAACAAAATGGACTAAAGTAGTCTTGGATTACCTATTTAAAATTGGGTCGTATTTAACAGTCTACCAAATTTACTCAATATTTTCATACAAAAAAATACTTTCATTTCCCAAAAATACTAAATGCTCACCAAAATTAAGAAAATACATAATGTTAAAGCGACAACAAAATATTGACATAATGCTGGCCTCTTACATATTTTATTCGCCAAAAATAACTTTTGTTGACCATAAATACTAAATGTTCACCAAATTTTATTTAGCATTTAATTCTAACATAATACCTAGATATTTAATTTTTGACAGTGGTCTTATATTATTTAGCAGTTAAATACTATTTGTTGATCAAAAATACACAAGCAATAAAATGTTGTGCAAATGGTAAATAATTTTATGCAAAATTATAGATGTAGCTAGAGCAAGGAAAATAAGAGTAAAAATAGAAGTGATTTGCACAAAAAAAATATTGATTTTCGTAATATATAAATGCTTTGCTGTAATTGGCTTGCATTATGTAAAACGTAAAACTTCTTTTAGTGGTAATTTCTAATCGTGCTTTTAAAAAAAAATTACAGGGCTCTGAACTGACCTTGTACAAAACTGTTTTCGCGTGCCTCTTGTCTGGAAGCGCAAGCGGCAAGGAGAGATGCGCAAGCATATTTCATTTTTGGAGTAATAAAATGAGTATTTGACGCACAAATAGTTTTTTTGAGAAACACTAAATATAAATGGACAGCGCGAATATTTATTATGTACAGCGCGGATGCGTAACTTGAGCGTTCTAAATTTGGTAAACACTTAGTAAAATTGATAGACATATAGAATTTAAAATGTAAGCAATGGTAAAACAATACGCACCATAGTTATTTTAGTGGTGATGTTCTCATTATATTTGTTTCCTTTAAAATTTAAGATAAGTTCTTCATATAATGTACAAATCCTGATATTGACGTAGATTTTTATTTATGATATAAGTTAGTATTATTCATCATAAATGTAATGTGTGCAACAAGGTATGTTAGAAAACTATAGTGTCTTGGAATTTTTTTAAAACCACCCTGTTGATGCAAGTGGTTTTCTTCTCTAGTAAAGTGGTTCCAGTTTTTTGTTTACAACATATTTTTCAGTCTTACCTCGTCATCTTCTACTAAACATAATAAGAGTATCATCTGAGTAATGGTATTCAGTACTCAGTATTTTGGTTCTTTAGACGCTAACGTCTTCTCGCTGTCTTAGAATCGCCGGTCATTGATGCAAAAGTGTTTTGTTCTATTTTTATTCCCTTCTTCCAATTTTCGTTCTCATTTTATTATTTTCCTTGTTCCAGTTTTCCGAAAGTTATTTTTCCATTTTGTGCAAAATAATCTGTTGATTTAAATTTTGATCGCCGCTAACGAAACTGTTGCAGGAATATGCATTTGATGGAGTCGCGGCGGTTCCAGGAGTGCCAATTAACGAGTCCGAGCAGAAATCTAATAACACCGAATCGGATTCAGTTTGAGTTTCATCAAATCAAATAATGGTCATAAATGTGAAACATGAGCAATTTGTCGGCGGAATCAATATGTCCAGCAAAAGGACCGCAATCTGCGTCCCGGTTCGTGCCTGCGTCCACAACCCAATCATTCTGAGAACACGTCACTTCCCTAACTCATAAAACAATAGTGTCGATCCGGGCACGTCCGCGTACGGATCTGGACTAGTCGGGAGTCTGGGCGGTCCAGGAGTGGCGGTGCGGGAAACATCCAACCATCAGCGAGCTTCATTGGGCTTAATGGTCTATCGCATGGCCATCGCAAACTCAAGTTAAGAGGTCGTAGCGAGCCTATGAGGAACTATTACAGCCCTGCCAGCCTGCCTTGATCCGATCTCGTCGGCTCAATGTTCACCGGGACCGGGATTCGGGCGACGGAAAAGACCCGGACGAGACGAGCTGCCCACTGGAACCTTTTTGAACAGCCATTATTATTTACTAGAGGCCCTCAAAACGGTTTTATTTTATTAGAGCGGAACCAGGAGGCCAAGAGGACAACGCAGAAAACGTAAATAAGCTCCCAATGCCGAGGAAAGAAATAATTACAAGTGGTTGATTCTTCCAATCAAAAGTTCAGAATTGAAGTAATTCAGTTCTGCAGCTTCAGGGTCTTCAGTAATAAACCCAACCTCTATTCAACTACCCCATCAGATAATATGTAAATGCAATAAAGAATGTTGCAAAGTTCATTACATTGCATGTTATTAAAGCCGCGCAAACCGCCAGATATTACGAAAATAAAGTTTACTTCTCTTCTGCGGATAGTAGCAACGTAATTGTGAGCCCTTAAAGGTCACAGTCCTTGAACAAAAGTTTATATAGATAATGTATGATTTTCTTACCAGGGACTTCTCGTAATTTCTTCATTCTTCTCGTTAGAGCTTTATTTTGGTATAAATCACGATTTTCAATGCTCGCCAAAATTGACTGAGAAGATTATAAAAAATATCGAGATTTCACAGTAAAACGTGAATTCTTTGGCGAGGTTGAGAATTGTATTTGCTGCAATAAAATTTTGCAGACGTGATTAATGTTTTCCTGAGCGAGTTGACACCGACGTAGGTATAAACCTCTTGCTGCGGTAATTAATTTTGAGATTGGCAGTGCCATGCAGCACTTAATAAAGATACGAGAGAGATGGAAATATAAACTTGATTAATGCCTGTAGCGTGGAGTAATGGACAATTCAGCTGAGAACTTCTGCGCGTAAGAGGCTTTCAACTATCCAAAAATACGGCAGCAATGAATATTTTACAGCAAGCACTTAATTTTATTTCCCAAAACTTGTAGAGTCATCCTAGTTATGTAATAAAAATATAATTGACAATTGATCTTTTATGGTAAGTATAATTAAGTAAGTAGTTGATTGAAAATAGTATAAATATTTAAATACGAGCAATATAATAATTAAGAACGAAAATAGCACATTAAATTATTTTAGCTTATTTCTATATTTATGTTCAAAATTTCCAAATCAAGAGTTGCACAAGGTTTCAGGTCCTTTGAGACACAACAATTATTTGTTGACGAACTTGGAAATTACTTGCCTTTACTTCGTGGTATTTTCAATTAATTCAGAGAACAATCTGCATGAATGCTACAAAGAGAACGCATCTCTTTGACGCATTAACACAAAGCGTAGGTGTACGTGGAACATGCTCATAATGAAAGAAGAACGCCGTTGGTGGCGTTAGCAATTTCAAAAGATGTCAGCAAAAGATTTTGGAACCTGAATTGTTGTTAATAAATAAAAAGTACCGTCAAGTCATCGTCATTAACAGAGAAGATCTATCCAATAATGTGGTTTAATTTTGTGATCAGCAGTAGCATTTTTATTTTTTAAACGGCTACTACATGTTTTTTGCATAAATATACTACGGATTTTTAATGGTTCAAAGGTTTAGCGTATTTTTTTAGCGCATTGGCTGAGTAATAAAGGCAACTAAATTTATGTTACCAAAATCTGAATTGTAACGCCAAAGAGCTAAAGAAAATTTTTCACTAAGGTTATAAACTATTCCAGAATAGAAATCATTTCGTTTTCCTCTTTCTGGTTTAACTCAAAATGACAGCTTTAATAAATTAATGAAATGGATCGAATCAATCAATCAACGACAGTTAAAGTTAGGACACACATGATACACTTGAGTATTTTTGAATTGCGTATGCCAGTTGAACGTTTCAAAATTATTAATAATTGCATAAAAAGATAAAATATGCTGCCCCTGCTACTGACTCATTTTATTTAAGAATAGTTATATTGTATAACTCACACTGCTGATGATAATAAATGTTAATAACTAAAAGTAAAATTAGCAAGTAAGAAAAATATTTAAGAAGATTATATAACTAAAACTGAACTTTAAGTGCTATCGCTAGAATACCCAGTCTAAGAATCTAAAATGTATTTTAGCTCAAGCATTGATTTTCTTCAAGTTTGTAGTTACTTATTGACGTTAAAACTGGTTATGATTATGCTTATAAGAAGCGTACTGCCGTAATTGCTTGTCATTATTCTGGAAAAATCTTTTCTGAATTGAAAATCCCATTTTATTTTTTAAACATGCATAAAACTCTCTCTAATGGCCGACTACATCTTTTTGTTCAAGTAATTGGATATACATGTAGTCCTCGTACTTACGACATGTTTGGTTCCTGAAGTTTTATTAAATAATTATACTTTATTAATAACGGATAAATACTTATTGTAGGTATTTATTGCACAGCTGAAAAAAATGCAAGAAACATAATAAAAACTAAACTTTCACGGGTTGAAAACCGCATCAATTTGAGTTTATTTTGATTATTTTTTTTGGGCCTTTACGGGGTAATCCATTTTGACTGTCCATTAGTAGAAGTATCTCCAGAAAGAAAACAACTACTGACCTAAAAATTTAGCGATAGTCTTAGCAAAATAGAATCTAATTAGTGAAAACATTTTCTTAATGGTGGCACTTTTGCATAATATACTTATCAAAAGTAGACATTGTTATTTTAAATAAAATAACATAATTTTTAATTTTTTTGGGGTGCTCTGAATAATTCAAAAACTATTTTGTTAAAAAATCCCTATATTTAAAATTGAAATCAGTGTTTTTCAAGATAGGTGTGGAGACCGGCCCTGGCACCCGGGACGGACATCACTCGATAGTGTTGTTACGTATTAGTTTCGTAAAAAAATATAAACACTTTTTGTATTTTAGCGATAAGGATTTATTTTTTATGATAAAATCTATTAGTTCGATCGTGGCGGTAGGACAACACATACAAATAACGGATTATTATTACGTACTTGTACATCTTTATTAACTCAGGGTACCTATTACAAAAAATATTCAAATATTTCTGAAAATTGTGAGAATAAAGTGAAGTGATGGTGCAAAAAATTAAGATCACAGCAACAGTTGATGACAACCCGTTAAATTTTTTATGCATGTAAGTCATAACTCAAAAACTTCATTAATGAATATGTTATTGTAAACTTCCCTCACATTCCACGTGGAATTATTCTATGCGGAATTTGTTACATGAGCTTCGGTTGGTGCAGTTCATATCGCAAATGCGTTCTCACTCAAATAATTTTGTGGCAGGTAGAAAATTTTAACTTTATAACTCACAAATTGCTTTCCGCAGATAACCAAAACAGAGCATTAAATCATGCGGTAGTTGAGGAACACCACGAGTTTCAACTCAAATTCAAAAAGTCAAGCAATAAAACATCAAGTTGGCGTATAAACATCAAACGCGCCTTCGATGTATAATCGGATTTGTTTCAGCGAATAATTTAGTGGCGAGAACGTGGTGGAATTTATTTTCATATTACATATTTACTGCCGATGGGTGGCGGTGTCTGGGGATGCTCTCGTAAAATTTTATACAGTTTCTAATTTAATTCCGTATCGTAATATCCTACTCGAGCCGTAGTAGCGCCAGAATACGGCTTTCATTAAATTGCTTTATTGTTATTAGATTTTAAAATACTTTAGGACATTTATGACGCTATCATGTACGGAAAATCGCCATTAACCACACTTAATCCGACTATGGGATTTATACAGGATATGCAAACAAGCAGCATTTGCCGGCGAGCCCACCCTTGCAACTATTGCATTAATCATCCAAATTTAGATAAACAGAGTTTTAATTACATGGTGCAACACGAGATGTATAATCTCCATTAAACACTAACTGTTAACAGTAAACTTTCTTAACGTTTTGCTCGTCTTGTCGCAACCTTCACTGTCTGAGAAATGTAGCAACAAGACTGGCGCTTTTGCTTCATAGTGCAAAGGTGGCCTCAAAGTATTTTAGTTTAAGAGCCTAATTTTGTCTACCACCTGTAACAACTAAAGTTTATGTAGAATAGGAATTGTGCTAAGATAACGTAACCCTTCGGAACTAAGTAGTCTAGAGATAAATTAACAGTAAACGACTTCATCATTCAGTGTCTGAGGAATGGTTAAGCAGGTAACTGTTATTTTTTGCCGCGCCCTTAATGCCTGAGGCAGCTGCTTAAAAAAGATGATATTCAAACATGGCTAACTTGCGTAAGCAATCTATAATCGAATAAGCTTCTAAATTTCCTGTCAGACACCATCCCTTGTATTATGTTTATAAAGTACTTTTAACAGCCCTAGATCCTATAGTGATTGCCCAAACAATTTTTCTCATTTATGCTGCTAATGGGTTCGAAAGTAACAATTGTGGAGCAACTTTGCAGATAGCTCAAATTCCGCGTTTAAATGCGAACTCTCCTCGGTATCCGAAACATTTCCCGTGGGCCCCCGAACCGTCTCAAATAAATAAAGTGTTTGCCGAAGTTATTGAGTAAATGATGGAGATATAACATAACACTTGATGTGATTGAATAGCATTTCGGGTGGAGCAATAAGCAATGTATAGTTGAGTAAATAGTTCTATGTCATTTCCGCAGAAAGTATATCATCTTGGTTCCGTCGAGATATCGGGGGACAGTTGGGAACTCGATAAGACTTTATGGAACAACTTTACTTTCATAAAGAGCTTTTCGGATTTCATTATCATTCCGAACAAGTTAACATAATTTATTGCCGTTGAATCGCATGCTGCGGATTTGCGGCATTATCAAACAGGAGTACAAATTAAATATCATTTATATCGGTAGGGGTGGTTCGGATTGTTCGAGTGATCCTAACTGTGTTTACCCAATTGCCGAATTCAGGGGAGTTATTTAACTTTTTCGCCGTCGCCGTAGTTGTGATACATTTTTTACGGACGATAAAATTTACGACTCGGCGCAATTCTGCATTAAACGTGACGTCACGGAAGGATATGGGCGGCGAAATTCGCCGCGCTATGATGAAATTGTGCATAAAGTACATGCCATCAACATAGATCAGGCCGCAAAACTTGATAGGGTGGTAAGCCAATTATGATGGCGTAAAATAAAATTGGCCAGCCGGTGCTAAAGTCGTAATTCGCGGCTTTCGAGAGGCATCGACCCCCGTCCGCCGACCAACACCAAAGTTATTAATTATTGCGGCCTTTCTTTTACATATCGCCGCCGGCATCCGGATAATTCTCCACGTTGATCCCGGATTCTTATGGCGTTCCTTATCCACCACTTGTACCTATCGATTTTCCTGTTTACCAAAGCAGGAGCTTATGCCGCTCTTGTGGGGCGAAATGAGAGCCTTCAGACTTTGTTGGCATAGCTTATCGGTAAAAGCGGATTCGATAATCATCTCTCATTTCAATAATTTTATCGACATTCGCATATTTTCGACCCCATTAAAAATCACTTCATCTCGGGCTGCCCGTGCATAAATTTTACTGCAGCCTCAGAAAGACGTTATATACTCTTTCGCTTTGACTTAATACCACTATTATAAAATATTGTTGAAGAATAGTCTTTTCCACCAACGAACAGTACAGGTATTACATAAGGGTGGTATTTAACAGCCTATCAAATTTACCCAATATTTACATACAAAAAAATACATTCATTTCCCAAAAATACTAAATGCTCAGCAAAATTAAGAAAATACATAATGTTAAAGCGACAACCAAATATTGACATAATGCTGGTCTCTTATACATTTTGTTTGCCAAAATAACTTTTGTTGACCATAAATACTAAATATTCACCAAATTTTATTCCGCATTTAATTTTAACATAAAACCCAGATATTTAATTTTCGACAGTGTCTTATATTATTTAGCAGTTAAAACCCCTATTTGTTGTTCAAAAATACACAAGCAATAAAATGTTCTGCAAATGGTAAATAATTTTATGCAAAATTATAGATGTAGATGTACTAGGGCAAAGAAAATAAGAGTAAAAATAGAAGTGGTTCGCACAAAAAAAGATATTGATTTCCTTAATATATAAATGCCTTGCTGTAATTTGGCTTTTTGAAAATTCAGAAGTCGGTAAAGTAAACAATGACCGCATTATGTAAAACGTAAAACTTTTTTTAGTCGTAATTTCTAATCGTGCTTTAAAAAAAAAATTACAGGGCCCTGAACTGACCTTGTACAAAACTTTTTTCGCGTGCTTTTTGTCTGGAAGTGCAAGCGGCAAGGAGAGATGCGCGAGCATATTTCATTTTTGGAGTACCTAATAGAATAATTATTTGACGCACAAGTAGTTTTTTTGAGAAACACTAAATATAAATGGACCACGCGAATATTTATTATGTACAGCACTAACCCGTAACTTGAGCGTTCTAAATTTGGTGAACATTTAGTAAAATTGATGGACAAATAGAATTTAAAATGTAAGCAATGGTAAAATAATACGCAGCATAGTTATTTTAGTGGTGCTGTTCTCATTTTCTGAAGTATAATAATTTGGATTTTATTTAGATTTTTTGATGCTTATTAAATTTTCTGGTGGACAGTGCCAGGGATGTATGGTTTAATTTGGTGTACATTATATTTGTTTCTATTACATAATAAGAATCGCAAACCTAAATTTAAAGTTTTAATAACAACAATAATCATAAACTCCCTTTTCTTATTTTTGGAAAACATCATTAGATAAGCGGAAATTGCGTTGGAAATGGCGTGCTAGTTGAGATCACGTTTCCATGACTGGCTTCAAGATCTGTAACGAACCGTAGATGTCGGATAATCCATAAACGACCATCAAAGATCGAGGATGTTGACCTGAGGGTTGACGGTGCTTCAGATCTAAACCATTCACACTACATGTTCACCTGTCTGGAAAATACGTGCCAATGTACCGATTTTAGACACTCACTATTCCAATATCTACAATGTCAGACTCTACGCATTTGAGTGAAATAATTTAGGCAAAGCAGTAGAGGGAGGGAGAATATTTTTATATTTTTGCGCAATAAAATTGTATTTTGTAAGTCAGGATACAGCTTTGCTCCTATTGACACTGCATAGCTACTTCTGACATTTCCCCATGGAGTTTGTTCTTTGCGCCCCTTCTGCGGGCAAAAGCGCATAGAACAAGAATTTATATTACTTCAACTTGGGTCAGCCTGCCTGCCTCTACCTATTATTACATTGTTGGCTGGGGCACGTGGCCGGAAAAGTTTATTATTAATTAGTCCATCTGCGAACGTAGAACAAAAACAGTTGCGAGAGGTCAAAGCTGTTGTTTTGTTTTGATCCAAACTGACGTGGAGTTAATTAAAACGATAAAATTTGCTGCATAGTTCCGTTTAGATTAATTTGGAATAAAAGAACTGGCAAGTCGCTTCTGTATTTCAATCCCTGTCTCAGTGATAATGGCGGCAATGGGCGGACGGAAAACAAATCGCTTTTTACGCTTTCAACTAATATGATCATAAATTCGGGCCTGAATAATGGCAGTCATCTTAAGCCTTACTACACTATGCTTAAACAAACGACACCCCATTCGGAGCAATTCGTTAATCCCCATTCAACTTATTTGTCTTGGATTCTGTATGTTCGGATTCTCTCGTCCTCCCTCAAGTCGACCTACTGCCTTTCTCATAACGCATTTTGCAAGACGGTGCACACGTCCAAAGAATTTATCGTGATGGTGTTAGCGTCAGGAATCGCGCACGAAAACTCTGGACTGACGAGGTGAGACCCTGGGGGATATTTTTATTGCATTTATGATATTTTATATTATACGTCTGGTTTATTTTCAAGCCTTATGGGTAATGCTGTGATTGGCCGTACTTAACTGTAGCTGTATTGGTGACTTTATTGAAACAATATAGCAGCGTAAAACATATAAGTTAGTTTCGATTGTTTTATGGCAACGTGGGCGTGAGAATCACGTTTATATATGTTTTTATGGACCTGCCTTCATTCCGTCTACTAGCTTCTTTGGCGATTATTGTTTCTCTTTCGCTACTACGCTGTAAAACTCTATTCCCTCTTAATTGTTACAGGGGAGGGTTTTGAGGAGTGGTGGCGCAATAGTGGATGTGGTAATCTTTCATTTTTTCTACGTCCCAGTCGTATTTATTATAGGTTATGGAGGGGACGTTCGAAACAGATGATGCAGCCATACATTCAGTTACAGGTTGCCGTAAAAGCGGCTGGATAAGCTTTCGCTTATCTCGGTGCAACCGGAAAGATTCAGTAAATTTCTCAATTCTAATCGTTAATTGGAATTTAGCGGCTGGCACGGGAAAGGAGATTGGTGTGAGCGGCAACGTTAAGGGACATCACAAATATAACCCGTTTATAAGGATGAAAGCTCGGGACCGGAAGGATTAATCATTGCCTTGAGGATTTACTGGTTCCCCATTCTGATCCAGATGCATGCCAACAAGGGATAATGCAGGAGCACTTTGGGCGAATAAGGAATTGATTAATTAATTATACCAGAAGGCAATACTCATGCCGTGCACGTCTGGTCACTCTGCAATCCATTCACCCGACCTTCCTAACTCACGGACCAAATTCACTTTCGAACTTTCTCTGGAATTTTAATTAGGGTAATGGGCAAGTTCCCTAAAAAATAAATACACCGATGCACGCCCGGTCGCATACTTTTCACGAAGTTTTTTCGATTAATCGTTGCTCCGAACCACCCCCGATCATCGGCCGCCGCTGGCTGCTATTATCAAAATTATTGCAGCCGCTTCCAAGCAGCTCTTACGCAAGGCTAAAATAGAACAATTTATAAGGACATTAAATAAGAAAACTAAACATTTGCTAGCTAATAGTCGTTGAATTTAATTATAAGGGAAATAAAAGACATTTTTAAACAAGAAGAAGCGGCCATAGAAACAAGACCCAAAACCTTCCAGTTATTATTAGAAGCAACTAATTAATATAGTAGAGTCTACTATAGTCTACTAAGTAGACCATTATCTAGGAACTATCCATAGACTATTGTAGATGAACACGAATATTAAAAGATTTTTAAACCAATGATCCGTTGATTGTAAAAATTGTAAAAATCAGAAAAATCTATCTTTTTGAAAAATTATCTGGTGACCTCTGCCAATTATCGCATTATGTTAAAAATAGGTGAATAATACCTGATAGTTGTTTACAACTCCGGACCAACCTCCGGGAAATGTTTCAGGAAACGACTCTGGGTGACGACTCTGGGTTACCACAACTTTGGGGAGCAAATTCGGGAGATAACATTTTACATATAAACTAATGCTATGTTGGAACCGTTTGGGATTTTAGTCAGTTCCTTAAACTTTTTCAGTATCATCCCCAAACATGATGTGAGCGCTAGATAGCCAAAGAATGTATTTACAATATTCGTTGTTACTGTTGCTCTTTATTAACCTTTTCAGATAATTAAACTTCCTTTGTAGTTATCTCGGAAAACTCTCCATTATTAATTTGCCAAAGGCGAGCAACTAATATCTTCTTTGTTATTGAAGTTTAAAACTGTGAAAAACATTAACATCAAAGCAACTGTAAATCTATTGTAATACATTTTTATTGCTAATTACTTTAAATCAACTGCCTGAGAGCTTACTTAATATTTGTGAAACTTTAAAACAGACTTAACAATTCCCACGATCTTCGACATAAACTTTTATCCTAATTTTACGGTGTCACTTGTAGGTCAGCGTGGGGTTTTCCAATTGGTTTCAAATAAAATTCTGGAATCGAGCTGATTTGCAACAAATTTAGAGAAGATACATGAATGGAATGAAATTACACCGATTTATCGCTTCGGCAGTGATTACATTCCTCTCTATCAGCATTGCCGGATCGTTCAATTTTAATTGTCGATTTTACTCGGTTCTTTTCTTATTTATGTAGGTCATTGAAGTAATCTTAAGCAATCCTTAATCAAATTAGCCTAAACATTGTTCTTTCAATTATGCACTTTTCAACTGTTCAATCTCGAACGCTTGAGGGAGTTTAATAGTAAACTGTCATTGGTCCTTGTCGTAATTTCACCCGTAAAGCCTTGACTTTTAATGAGTGGCTCACTTATTTAGAGCGGACGTTAAAGGCGCTTTGGTTGTATTTCAGAGTCAAGACGTGCAATGCTGACACGCGTTGTGTTGTCAAAGGTGTCTCTCCTTTCTGAGCGACAAATAAATAATTAGCTTTGTTAATTATCCCTACTGCAGTGGCGGTTTGTATGTAAGAGCTGCGGAGCTGCAGAACACATACCGAAATGATCAAAAAAATAAAAATTGATATTTGAACCATAAAAGGTTTAGCATCTTTGTGCATAATTAGAACGGCAGAGGAGAACGGACTTGTAAATTAATATACTGCAACTTATATTGGCCCCGTTACTATAATACTACCATCAATAGCTCTCGATTACTGCAAACTTTAGTTGCCTCGAATGTGTTCACAGCGAGCAATTTCGGCTAAGAAGTGATTTCATTGGTTGGCCGCTCACGTGGTGCTTATGGCACTATAACACAAATTTGTGGCTGCAACAGAAGCAGCGCAATCATTACAAAGCTTGGGTACTTTATTACCAAAACAAATCGAACCTAAACAACCATGACTCTTGAAGAACTAATGCGTTCCATCCAACTTCTAATTTCATCTCACGTGTCGTGTGGCTATAACAATATATAGTTTTTGCTAGAAAATAAATTTTCGCGTTTGTACGCGAAAGACAAAATAAATGTTAAAGCATTTGGAAAACCCACTCCTGATTTACAAATAAAAGTGGCAGCTTCTAGTCGACGGAAGGGTTATAATCGACAATTTAATAACTTCCACCGTGAGTCAAATTATACCAGAAATATATAGTAAGTTTTAATTATAAATTCTCAAGTCTTTCCATAAACTACCATGCAGAACACACTAAACTGCAGCTTACGCGCCGCCACTGCCCTACTGGCAGTAATTTAACAAATGAGGTTAAAGGTAGGAGGTTGACTTCAAGGCAGGAGTTTAAGTTAAAACAGAGAAAAGTTCTCGAACTGAAAAAAGTTACTTCTTGAACCAGCCAACTGGATCTAATGGGTATATGAAGGCAGTGAATAACGTCTTTCGTTGTTGCCATTAGTTGCCAAGCAGTTGAAGCTGTAGTGAAATATGCAAATAAATTAGTGGAAATGATAAATTAACAAATTATTAATATTGCAAACATTTTCCAACAATCTAGTTTTCTGGGGAGGTCAATAAATTAAAAGTATATATAATATGAGTCGTAGATTTAACAAACTTTAATGTCACTATCATTTATTTACACAAGTAGATAATGCTTAACAAGGAAGATTAAGTAACCAACAATACATTGATTATGAAAAGTGAAGACGCTGAATTTATAAACCAAGAGTCGGTCTAATTAACGTGCATGGGGGTGACAATAAAGTAATTACTTATTACCGCTGACCAAATTTGCCAAGGATCGTTTTTCTAACCACCTTAACTGAAGCCTCAATTTAGGTCTAAATATACAGTTTATGGAAATATTACCATTATGGCATATTCTCTTTTTAATCAGATGATATGCGTTCTGGGCATCTCTCGAGCGCTTCGTTGTGGTGACGTGTTAAATGTTTGTTATAAATGTATCACTATTGTCTAGATGGAAAAAATGATGGCGTTTTGCGGGAGATAAGTTTAATAAATTCGCCCAATTTAGGAATGAATACGTAGCTGTGAAAATATTTTCTCGTCGGTAGTAAATCTCGGGGGTGCATGCATACGGGTAGACGACGACTTGTCGGTGGCGGCGGGCGTCAAATGGACTTGATAAAAGTCAGTTGTCACTTGGTGGCGGTGATTTTCTGCGCTTCACTACACACACATTCGCCGTCAATTTTATGCTAAAACGTCTCTCTACTATGTTCATTTAAATCCCGTCCGAGGGCGGCTCGCCTTCCAGCTATACTGCACCCGTTCATGCGTAACTTTCGTCCTCCCCAATACACAATAATCCCCTGCGGTTTTGTGAGTTGTGTTTTCTGATTCTTTCTTTATGCTATTACGTTCCCCGACACTTTAAAAAATTTTGCCGTTATTTATTTTCTCCACAATAGGCGTTTTCCACGAGATCAGACCGGAATATCTAAAAAACAAATGTTTCGGACTCTTAGCGGTTCCACATTAACTTATTGTAGCACCCGAAAATACATTGTTCGGTAACCCCCAAATTTCTTACACTTGACTTCCGTTGACCAGAAGACGAGGAAACTTCTAGGACCCTTTTTGATTGTTGCAAGCTGTGCCAAAAAAGCTACACCAGTAGAAAAAAAAGGTTAAGTACTTGGGGTGCCGCCCACTTGCAGCAAAGACGGTTTAGGTTTTGCAAGTGGTAGTTAAATGGGTGTCCTTATTTCGGTTTTATTTACCTTATGAAGGGAAATATTGGCAGGATCTTAGACAAGCCGATGTCGTATTTTGATTTTGATTTACTCATGTTTATTATTTATTATAATTATTATTTACTTAATACTATTTTGTTCTGATTATCTGCAGGCGATTGCTAGTCTGTGCTTGCGTAATTTAAAATGAATCGTATTTAACAGTATACCAAATTTACCCAATATTTTCATACAAATAAATATTTTCATTTCCCAAAAATATTAAATGCTCACCAAAATTAAGAAAATACATAATCTTAAAGCGACAACCAAAAAATATTGACATAATGCCGGTTTCTTATATATTTTGTTCGCTAAAATAACTTTTGTTGACCATAAATACTAAATGTTCACCAAATTTTATTCCGAATTTATATCTAACATAATACCCAGATATTTAATTTTCGACAGTGTCTTACATTATTTAGCAGTTAAAAATACTATTTGTTGATCACAAATACACAAGCAATAAAATGTTGTGCAAATGGTAAAGAATTTTATGCAAAATTATAGATGTAGATGTGCTAGGCCAAGGAAAATAAGAGTAAAAATAGAAGTGGTTTGCACAAAAAAAGATATTAATTTCCGTAATATATAAATGCTTTGCTGTAATTGGCTTGCATTATGTAAAACGTAAAACTTCTTTTAGTGGTAATTTCTAATCGTGCTTAAAAAAAAAATTACAGGGCCCTGAACTGACCTTGTACAAAACTTTTTTCGCGTGCCTCTTGTCTGGAAGCGCAAGCGGCAAGGAGAGATGCGCAAGCATATTTCATTTTTGGAGTAATAGAATATATATTTGACGCAAAAATACTTTTTTTGAGAAACATTAAATATAAATGGATAGCGCAAATATTTATTATGTACAGCACGGACGCGTAACTTGAGCGTTCTAAATTTGGTGAACATTTAGTAAAATTGATGGACATCTAGAATTTAAAATTTAAGCAATGGTAAAACAATACGCAGCATAGTTATTTTAGTGGTGATGTTCTCATTTTCTGATGTATAATAATTTGGGTTTTATTTATATTTTTTGATGCTCATTAAATTTTCTGGTGGACAGTGCAAAGGATGTATGGTTTAATTTGGTGTACATTATATTTGTTCCCATTTAAAGTGATATTTGCAACCATATCTTTACTTTGACAGAATAATTAAAGGTTGTACTTTTGGAGCAAAATTACCTCCCTTGAGATAATAAAATAATGTTGAACGCTTAGAAAACTGGATTAGGTAAAAGATCCACGTAATAATTTTGACGTATGCATAAGAGGCACGAAGGCCCAAAATTGCTGCGAATATTTGTTCATAACACGAGACGTAACAATAAAATCCACGCGCAAAATCCGAAATACGCTGAATTATTAAATCGTGCTTTGCTGCGAACGAAACCTGCAGCTTTGGACTTTTATTTGTTTTCGTCGTCGAATCCGGCGACTGCTAAAATTAATACTTTTTATTCGCAATTGCATTTTCAATTATCCATTGTCATTAAGCAGAATACCAATTTAACACTGGATGCAATCTATTATAACTAAACTGCCAATGAATGCGCTGCAAAATAAAAAGCCAATTCCACCGCGAATTACGTTCGGATTTCATTCAAGTGTAATTGTAGCAAAATCAAATATTGGCAGATTGAACGCTTCAGACAGTTATTTTTTATTATAATGGCAAAAAGCACTAAACGCACCGCGAATTGCGGGGTGATTGTGTTGACTTTTTGGTTCGTTTCGATAAGTTGAGCAATCGAAGCTGTTAGCAGATACATTGTTAAAAGCCGATACCGCCAAATCGTTTGCAGAAAGAATTGCTATCCAGAGCAATTTATTGCCCAATCTTGGTCACAGTGTAAAGTTTTTTTGGAGTGTACATTGAAAGTAAATACCCTGTTACTTATTACGTTACAGCAATGCATCCATAAACAATGCGCAAAATGAAACAAATGGGGTGTCTAAGCTGCCCAATTATCGTGATTTAAGGGCGGCGCCCTAACCGCATATAAAAATGCACCCTCTATCAATGTTGCGTCAGTGTTTTTCGATAATTTCTTGCAATTTTGAAGAGCGTATAAGCCGACAGCAGGCGAAGCGGCTGGAGTAAATAACATTGGAAGTCGCGCCCCTGCGGTTTAAGGGAGTTTTGGAAGATGATGTGGCAAAACTCAAGATATATTACCTATTTATTAAGATTACATAGGGGAGTGAACGCACAGTGTTTGACAGTGGGAGAGATTACATCTGATTCAAAAATATGGAGTCGCTGCCTATTTGGCAAGCCAATATTACAGTCAAACTTTGGATTAATTAAATAAACACCACAATAAAACAAAAAAGTTGTTAAGCGCTGTAAGTAACACAAGGGGCTTCGAGTTTACGATTACAACAATTTTCATGATTTTAAGGGTAGCAAAACTATTTTTGCAAAATAAATTATTTCCTTTACAACTCTTATCAAAAATCTTTTCTTATTGTTATAGATTCGTTCCTCGACTTTCTTTAAGGTACTCATTTTCCAGAATTATAAAACTTTTAAAGTTTTCACGAAAATTCTACGTCCTGATAAGTAAATTCCGTCAAACAAGCAGATAAAGTGGGCTGAGGGCGAACAGTACGACAAACGTTCGCTCTCCAATTATCCGTCCCACAAAAACTTCCACGTTGAATCGCTGCATAATTTTTATTGTTGCTTTTTGCCCAACAGAGAAACACATTATCTAGGAAATTACGATTCGGAAGTGAACCACAAACCCAAATGCAAATTGTTGCGGAACGTTGCTGTTTAACTGGCAAGGCAAAAACCGCGCTAAAGGAATTTTTTTATCCAAACTTTATGCACTGCTAGATGGGTTAATTCAACTCAACTATGTACTACCATTGTACTACTATTTAAGCGTTGATGGCTAAATTCGTGACATCACGCCTGAGCTATTTTTTTTTGCCTTATGTGGCTACGTATAAACAACATTCTTTACTTAGACGCCATGTGAAGATATGATATGAAGTATAGTCCTAGAGGGAAATATGGGGAATCGTAAAACTCGATGACATTATTAAATGTACGCTTGCAATTTCCCATGTTGCATTATTAAAAATATATTTACTTTGTATGTCTTTTTAGAGATTTTAATATTGCAGTTATGAACGGGACAAACGAAATTTTTGCTTTATTTACAGATGGCCTGGTATGAGCAATAGTTGCAATTTTATCGCGCTCATACACGAGCCTGGAGGAAGGGTAAAGAATTTTTCGAGGTTCTCCAAAGTTGAAAGGAATTCAGTCATTTGGAATAATTTCTATTAGGTTCGATTGGGAGAATTTCATGGCTGGAAATTCCTTGATTACCCAAAGGAGAGTTATGTGTCACCTAAATAGACGTTGCTAATAAATCGATTGATTAAAGTCGTCTTAATTATTAACTCAATTCCAAAGATTTAACATAAAAGGTAAAAAATTGGAAGAAAATATTGGCCGCGCATTTAAATCACAATTTATATGAATGTCGAGACTAAATTTCATTGACTTGATTAGATTTGTTTGGTTCTCGGCAGATGTCTCAGCAGGTGCTGCAAATATTGCTGCATAGCTGCAAAAGCACAAAAACTTGCGCCATCTAAATTTCAATAGAGGAAACTGCACCGGAGTTTTATAAATAATTTAAAGACGACCGATGTGTCTCGCTTTTATCTCTTGAAAGATAAATTGCAATACTAACAATAACTCATAACTGCATATCGTAATCATAACTTACAACAGACTGATAAAAATCTAATTGAAATAAGGTAACTACTTACAAAAATGTGATAGTTTCGCTATCTTTTTCTGCGACTCTTGTTTTCAGTTAGAGTAAGAGGATAATTGCGGAATTCTTTTGTTACATGGATTTAGATATCAGTTTCCAGAAGTCATATCGTTTTGCAATCTGCGTGTTCGTGACCGCGAAATAAGTGCGGATAAGAAAGAAACCGAATCTTATTTCGCCTGAAACAAAAGTAATAGGAAGCAACGGCCAGGACACCGAAAAATTGTCTGTGTCGTTATTTGTTTTCATCTAAAGTTTTTAATTATAAATTCATACTAAATTCATTCCCAGACGATGCAATTTATTCCTTTAATAAAATATTTTGTACAAAGCGGGTATGCTGTCGCAAAGCAAGTATCATTGTATAAAAGAGTAAGAATCTACATTCGATATGCTATTAGTGACGCTTAGGCATTCGTGGATTTTTATCGTATATTGCAAATTCAATTCAAATTTTTCTACAAGGTTTATGAAAGTACCAATGCATAGAAAATACTTAGTTCAAGACTGAATAATTAAATTTTAATTGACTCCTGCTCACTTGCCTGATGAATTTTAGTGGTAAAAGGTAGTGCTGAGAAAGGTTGTAATTTAATGCCACCTCCTTGCAATCCAATAGTATGTGTACCATAAAAAATATTAACTCATATTCAAAGCACAATTTAGAATCATTGAATATAAGTAGACTTTTAAATAAAACTCTCTTGGCCTTAATTTATTAGAAAGTCCATTGAAGGTAAAGTGTCCCCACTTGATGCCTTTCAAATTATATCAGAGATAGGGTTTGGGGAAACAGGGAGTCATTGTTGGATTGTACAAACGTTATGAACAGGAATCGTTCCGCCTGATGATGTTTTCATATTGATATTTACCATTGAGCGCATCAACAAATCGATTGTGATTCGGGGCAAACATTACTTCTATCTGTAATACGCACGACCCAAAATGCATCGATGGGGCGACAACCCCTCACCAACGTCGAGCCGGACCCACTTTAATTCCGCAACGTTTCAGTAAATGGATTGACTAAGACTCTCAAATCCCGGACCGAGAAAAGTGTAAAGACTTTTATACCTGTTTTATTCTTTTATGACAAATTCTCAGGAGCTGTGGAATCGATATTCAAAGTTCAACTTAGTTTAAGTCTTCAAGAAGCTCTTTTTACTCGTCAATGATCTCGCAGGAACATTGTGTGGAACGTTTGCAACTTTTAATTCACTGAAGTTGTCTTCGTATGCAATTGAAGTGCCGCACAGTGCCATTCATCGTTAGACTAAGAAATTAAAAAGTGTAATTTTGTAGGATATTTCGCAAAATCGAGCTACAGAATTTTAATCTCGAGCTAAAACCACTTTTACTTCTTTCTACCTATTGTGGTAATGTGTAGGTGTACTTGGGTTAAGAAACCAATAATAAAACGGTAATTAGCCGTTTTTAATGCAATAATTTTTGCGTTTGTAATGCTTTAATTATATTATTAGCGATTAAGCCAGACTTGTAATAAATTTAAAGTTTCAACTATTATAATTAATAAATGGCTCAACATTTTTTACTATGCAAACACCCTTGTAGAATGTTTATATTATTAATAAAAATAGTTTGATGTTACTTTATAAAATTATTTTTATTTTTTTTTTAAAGCCTTTTCTTCAATTTTTTGCCAGCTTAATATTTGACAAATGGTGGATGCGCCGGGTGAAAATCATGACATAATAATTCATAAAAACTTAGTAGTATCATTAAAAAAACGGTAATTTTTCTTAAAGAGGCACTAATTTGTGGTTTTTGGGTGGATAGAAAAAATATTCTTTTAATGTAAAATTTAGGTTAGATATTAGATATGATCCTTGTAGGTCTATATCCCTAAACACTGGTAGAATAAATTAAAATGTATTTTTTTAATACTGTAATTTTTGACTAAACAATTGTTTAAACTATTAATTAAGGTGAAGGGGTCAAATAATAAATTTTTACCACCTACCTCATTTGAGCTCACTCTTATTCATTAGTTACTGAGAAATATGATAAAGTAAAGCTAAGAAACTTTTAATTTAAAAAGAATTATTTTCTTATATGTTAGAACAAACTGGCTTGTACTGAAAGCACGTCAGAAATTGCAAGCAGCTCAACAAAAGCTTTGGCATGATGGACACAGCAAATAGAAAATGGAGCAAACTTGTTGGGATTTTAAAATAATAGTCATCGGAGATTTACAATTTTACAATAGAGCTTGAACAGTTCAACATCCTAATCTTTTAGGGACGCTTGAAGAGAGCGTAGAGAGATTTTATATTCGCTGCTGAGGTTTTGAAAAAATAATCTTATACGATTCAAATCATGACGTAGAAATTTACCCACTGAATACAAGAATAAGAAGCAAAATCCGTCAATGGGATTTCCCGCGCTAAATTTACGAAGCCCCCGGAAAATTATTGAAGCAGAACAAATATGCGTGGCAGGACATAAAAATATTATCCCACCAAAAATTTTGTTAAAATAAGTAATTTATCGAAACTATTAGTTTAAAAAAAAAAATAGAATTGATCTTTCTTCCAAAAAGTTTTAGGTCTCAAAGCCATCCTGTAAAATAATGAGCCTTGTAGAAGTCTTATAGTATTGATTTTCTATTTGTTTCTCACCAAAACTTTTAGATATATGAACCATAGAGATGAGCTTTTAGTTAAAACTATTTAATTTATAATAACCCGCTTCCTATATACGGACTTCTCTTAAAAAAATTTGTCCTACTAACACAGTGAATAAAAATTTTTAGTGACGTATTCACGAGAGCAGAGATACAGTAAGCTCTACTCTTGTCAAACACAATTTTCTCGGAAAAAAGTAAAAAACACTGCAAAGCTTTCTACATGTAAGTAGAGTGTTCATTTTTTGGAGGATAGTTTAAACCAAAATTAACTTTTTGGGGGCCAATAAAAATATATTTTTTTAATTTTGAAGTATGTGCTTTATTGTTCTAATGATGTAAGTATATGTATGTTGGCTTAACTGAGTGACTTTGCTAGATAAAATTTTTGATAATGATGGTTGATCAAAACTTACTTTCACTGTTGAAAGTTTTGACTGGAGAATTGGAGTAAACTTAACTCTGATTAAATATTTGTGTAATTATGTATATTTATTTTATGTGTTAATTGTTATAATGAGTTTTACATAATTGCACAATGCACATAGCATGTAGATATATTTCTTCTGAATGGAGTGTGTAAACTGCAATAATAAAATTGGCCCAGCGATTGGAGAACTTCGTTATAATCAGCAAAACTCGGGAGTAGGATCTAGCACGGAAAAATTGTAAAAAATAAGAACCCGCTAGGGTCATAAATAAACAGTGAAAAAGGCAACAATAAACAAGGCACGAAAACAAAGCAGTTACGCCTTCATATCCCGTATCTGTTCGGGCGCAAATTTTATTTCAAAACACGTTTCTCAGGACGCGCATTTGACTGGGTCGGGGTTTTCTTGCAGGAACGCCATTAGCGTGCAGGCTTGGCGAGATCTAAGGATAAGGGATCTCATTGCACGTCTCGGGGATTTCTATTTTGTTGCCGTTTGTCTTCAAGAACAAAACACGCAACTTGTCGTTTTCCACTTTTGGTCTTTTAACTCTTAAAACTCGACTCTCGCCCGGTTTCCGGCAAACCCCGGCAAACATGTTTATACAATGCAATTAAATTAACAGGGTGGTACCGCAGTGCTTGTTGTAGAGTCGTTACTTTTAATTGTTGCGTTTCTGCCTCAGTCATCGCTTTTTTATTATCCTTGTTCGTAGTTGCGTATAGCTGTCACGTAGAGGCTTCCATTAGCGTAAAATGCAGCAGGCTAATTTAACGCATTTCATGACCACGTATGTTGCGGTAGAATCTTTAATGTTGGGCTGGATAAATTCTTATCGTGAAAGCTCCTGGCGTGGAGCAATGCAGTTTACGCCCGGAAGTAGGATTTAGAGGCAATTAGTGTTAAATAAAGTAATTTCTATGCTATCACTTGCAATAAGGGTTGGGCGTGAGGTAGATTTCATGAGAAGGAGAGCAAACATAAGAAAACAAGTTTTAAATTATTTACCTCGCCAGTTAACGGGCAAGATCCGAAGTAAATGGCGTTTAAAGAAACGGCCAGCGAACAAAGAAAGCAATGCGTATTGTTTTCTGACGTGACAAGCCAATTAATCACTTAGTTTTTCAGGCATCTCCTGAAAAGCTCCCCGAGATTTTCATATTGAAACTGACAATTCCAGTTGGTTGTATCCCACAGGATGCCGAGATATATCTGTATATTTCTCAGATCAGGAGGGACCTTAATGCAATTATCTTTTAATATGATTTACCCGTTTCCACTCTTAAGCCGCCCGCCTCCCTTCCCAACTGCCGGTGGAAATGAGAAAATTGACATGAACGGGAAAACTGCGGAGATGAGAAAACGATAGCTGAAAAATTGCGACTTGAAACATAAACGCTTTAAGAAGCCTGTTTAATAGACTTACAATTTCGACTTTATTGATATTGGAGACGGAAGGTATTTCTTTTTACAGTTTCTCTTCTGCGAATGGCTTCATTCGTTTGGGGAGGTTATTAAAAACAAAGATCGATTGATACCGAAGTTTTATCAATTTTTTTTCTAAATGTAAGTTCAGAGACTGATACAAGGATAAACTGGAGCGCCATCAATATAAAACTTGGCCTCCAAGTTCGTTATTATTATTTTGCCTTACACATTCAAAATTCATTTCTAGCGCGGGTCGCTGACCTCCCCCAACACCAATTCGTCATGTTCCGCCCCAGTGAAAAAAACGACACACTTGAAATAGTCCGCAACGTAATAACGAGAATTTTCGATTTCAAGCAAAAATTCGTTATAGGTCAATAATGATAGATTTTTAGCTACGTCACAATCTACTGCAGTAATTGCATTGGGAACTCGGCGAGCAGTAATTTGAAAAAAACATGTCAGTCCAATTTATGTTTGCAATGTGATATCGCTGCCTAGAATCGCTCATTTATCATGTTTTACTGCACACAAGTTTTATGGAATTTTCACGGCATTTCCAGATTCTCACATGTTGTGGGTTACTGCACAGGACTGTGCACTCTCCTGGCGATCGTAAACTTTCGTAAAGGAACATGAAAGTGATCTATAAATTGTTGCAGATACTTTAGGGTATTTTCGCGAGCCAAGGTCTTTCATTTGGCGCATTTGAGATTTTCTAGCAGGATTTTCGTACCCTTCTGTCTTGTCATAGAGCGGGTGTAATTGCATCTTTACGCCAAATGATGCAGTTACATGTCTCGTATTACTTTATCGATTGGTATTGCAAAAATAACAACAACGGAAAGAGAATAAGTTGCCTTAGAAACAAAAAACTAGGACAACAAAGTCTGCAATATTCTTAATATGTTTGAAGGCACTTAAGGCACTCAAGTATAATTAGTCAATTTTTCCAGTAATAAGCAATAAAATGAAATTTGTATAATGATTAAATAGAGCGTTACCTCAATTTAGAAGCAACGCGTAGCTACTTCAGCTAATAGCTTTACGATTGCATATTACGCCCTGTATTATTAGTTGCCTATTTGACAGGGGTAGACGTGATAAGATAATCATTATTTATCTAATTTTAGAAAAAACTAAATTACTGTAATAGCCTACATTCAGCAATTATTTTCCTTCTTATTATTGATTTTGTATTATTTTTTTTAGGGCAGTTTTATTAGCCTAAAAAACTAGCAAACTGCCGTGCAGGTTGTTTACGGTTTTGGGGAGGTTATTAGAAAACGTCGGGTATTGATTGATCAGCCTCCACATGAAGTTCCTCCCCGTCCAGTTTGATGACTTCGTTTTATCGACGTTATAAATCTAATCGAAGAGGGTTATAACATCAATTTATCGAATTACCACCTGAAATTTAGAATACCCTCATGCATAAAACTCGGAGATTGGATCCGGTGACATTATCACATCAACAAGATTGTACGAATCTCATCGTCAAATTTTCATGCTACATCCCACTCTGCCTATTTGAGGAACAACATTTTCGCTTCTAATTTCGAATAAATATTACGTCTCTATATAAAAACTCATTAGGATTCATAAAAATAAACAAATTGATTGTCAAATTATTGCGGTCCAAACTCTGATAGAGTTTGTTTTGAGGCATTACCGTGTCAAGTTTCCGAATTGCCATTACGACGATAACAACCTCCGCAAAAGCTTCTTCTCCAGCTTTCCACAATGTTATGAAATTAAAAAATACAGCTAGTAATGACTGACCAAATTGTTGTTGAATCACTTAGTTAATACAACGTAGAGCCGAAATCAAGTTCCGGGGGTGACCGTGGGGTTGGAGAACTGGGTGCTTTCGCGGTTCATTTGTCATTTCACTTCACGGCCAATCTTATCTCCAAGCCGTGCGTCTGAAGAACATTGATGAACAGTGATGCGTTTGGTAACAAATTAAGATTTTGCTGTGCTAGTTCGATCGCACTAATTTTATATCAAAGCTCAATGCATTTAATTAAGGTAATTTAGCCCAAACTTTTTATTACAAGCTAACACGGTGGATATTGCCGTTATTAATAACAAGTGTTCAGATAAAACATATACCTTTGTATTACAGGCAATTTTAGAAAATTATTACTAGCCGTAACTTTTAATGGGCTTTATTATGGCCAGCAGCACTCTCGAGTTTCGGAACGTTTTTATCAGAAAAATGTTAATGTCGTTTTAGAATTAATTAACCTGCAGCATACTGAATGAACTTAACAAAAAACCCAACTGCCACTCCACTTAGGAGAAATGTAGAGTAGATAATGCATGGGCAATTTTAGTTGAAGACTTCTAGGGTCACTGGTTCGTCGGCTTAAATTTCACAAATTCGCTAAGATTAAATTTACTAAGTCCTCGGAGCCAAAACAAAGTTTATAATTTGATTTGACAGTATTCTTTCTTAAGCAACTGGCCCGTTAGTAATTGACCGCATTTGAAATTGTAATATCTGTAGGTGGTGGAGCTATAAGGCTTCAGAAAAAAGTTTCGAAATTATATGGTAATAAAATATGACGGATCCAAGGGTGGATATAAGACGCATCAAATATGCTAAATCCTGCAGGTGCAGGAATATTTTTCCCCGCGGTTTGGCTTATATGTAATGAAGTCGGCGCCCCGACTGTGGCATTCGACATCACCGACGGCGACGGCGGCACTTTGTGCACCGCAACCCGAGGCGCTGGCGGTGTCTCAGTAGATGCCGCCGCCAGTTCGCCAGCTTTGTTTTACATAAAGATCGGCCCTTTTTCGATGTTCCACTGCACTTTTACCGCTGCTCAACGGGGGACGCGTTCAGACACAATTTTGTTTCTTCGATTCCTTTCTTGCACAAAAGACTCTTTATATCACAATAAAGGATTTAATATTCAGCCGGGAAACGCCATCCCGGGACTTAAAGAGCAGTTCCAGCCGGGCACTAAACCACCAAAATTAATTCGGGGATTTGCTCATTTTGCCCCGCCAACTTTCGGGACTCAACCTCATAACTTCTGCCACAACTCCATTCACCTAAGTCATAAATAACAGATAAGACAACGCGGCCCTGCAATTGAACGACAACAGAAACAAGTAAACGCCCTCCCAGCCCCCATAAAATCGCAAACTGAGTGGAGATCGAGAACACGGGACGAATCGAAATTCAATCTAAAAAAGACAAAAAGCCGTTCTACTTCTTTTTTTAATACAAATTTGGTGTTAAATAAATTGAACCCTTTTGAAGTTTCTTTTTCTTTAAATTTCCCGCACACATAATATGTAAAATAAAATAGCTAGATTTTTCCCTTACTATTTGAGTTATATCCTCAGTTTTGAATTTTGACATACATTTTATTTTAAGCTTACTCACTCAAAAATAATTTTCTTACCTTACAAAACTACACAAAATGTTCCCATATAACTGTTTTTCCTTTATTTATCTACTATTATAGATGATAATAATTTCGATAAATCTAGCGGATAGATTTTTGATTATTGTAATTTAAAAAAAAATCTCGAGAATTTCCTATTACAATGGGATGTATGCCTAACCACTTTAAGTAACTAACAATTGTCAGTTCTAAGTACCACTGGTTCAGGCGCTTGTTAGTCATGTAATGGGCAACATTACATTTTTTAAAGAAAATTTATTAATAACTTGTGTAAAATTTGTAAAGCTTTTGTAGAAATATTTCTTGGCAAATAATATGTTTTTATTGCTCAAACTCATGACCAAGTAGTAACGACTATCAGGGAAGAATTAGGTTATAAAATAATATTTGATGGCGCTCGAATCCATCAATTTTTTGTGGGGATGTTAGCGAGAGGGCAACGAATTGGGGATAAATAAAATTGCAGGACACTGTGGCTGTAGCGGTAGAAGCACGATTATGGGCTGTAACTTAGGAAATCCTGGCCCGTGCTGGTCCAATATTAAGATTGGTATCGTGCTCCTGTATAATTCAGTAGAAATAGGCGGTATATTTTTTGTGTAAAATACTTTTGAGGATTCCCCGGGACAAGCCGTATCGAAAGTTATGAATGCATTAGAGCCTTGGGGACGTGCTCGACTTTATCCTATTTCGAGCCAATGGGGTGCAACCTTCCGATCACCCGGCTATACATTACATGCGCTTTACAAATTGTGTGTAGATGTTTGGCCTTCAACTTCACTAAATAAAATACTTACATCGCGGAATAAGCTGTATGCATGTAAAACCTACGTGACTTATAAATATATAAAAAGTGATTTACACATGTTCCGGACACTTTGTTCCGGGCGCTTCTCTAAAAGAATTATGACCTACTTTGATAAAAGTGCATTTCCTCCAAAAGGTGTTAAAAGTTTTTCCTCTATATTCTGAAAATTGGTTGTTATGTAATATGAGCTCAAGCAATGTTTTCTTTTTGATTAATAACAAAATGTATTTGTTAAGAGCGTTATGCTACTATGAAACGGTAGTTTCAGGAGCGCTATTGCATCTGCGCTGCACCAATATATTCTTTCAACAAAACCAAAATAATGCGCACGGATGTCGATGTAATGAAATTGCATCCACCTAAGCTGCTTCAGTAACAATTTTGAACATTGTGTTCCGAGTCTGAAGCTATTTTTACAAACACGCTGTTGTTGATTTAATTTAATTTCTTGATCTTTCTCCACAATTTCTCCATATATTTTTACTTAGTATAATGATCCATTAACCACAGCCAAGAAATAGAAAACCAACTTTAGGTTTTATGGCTCAAGTTATTGTTAAGTAAAAAATTAAATATTTCAGCATTGAACTTTATTGGTACTGAAATTTGACAACAATTAGAAAATAACGAATATGTCTAAAGTGATGAGTTTAGTGATTGTGAATAATCTACCCTATTTGAAGTCAACACAAAATTGGAATGTTTGACCCAACCACCGTTGTGTGAGACACACGTAACTCTCTGTTTCAGATCCATCACTGCTGTCAAGGATAATATCCGCTTCCACGCCGGCTGAAATTTTACGGTATATCTGCAGATTACCCAAAGTCGTTACAGCTTACCACTGAATAAAGGTATAAAAAATTTAAACTGTACTTGGGATCCTTAGGTCGGCACCGCTTAACTACAATCAAGATTCTTCAATAATTAGAAGGTGTCAATCTAGAGCTACCTGACCACTATTGGTTATTTGAAATTATCGATAAAATTGTAGAAAAATAATTTTCAAAACAGGTACCTCCAACTATTTTTATTTTCGCTCAGAAGCTTATTGTGAGATTTTTTAGACTTGTAATGAATCCGGTCTACGTAAAATTATTAGAAGATTCGAATCACTCAAAATTAGAAATGTAGAAATTTGCAGCGCGCAAACATCAGCCAAAGATTTTTTTGGATTTATTTTTAATTTAGGAAATTTAGTTACTTGACAATACGTTGGAATACTTATCTCCATGTTTACAATAAAACAAAGCCGCTTTATTTCTCATAATTTGAAAAAATCCTAATTAAGGTCTAATTACGGGTTTTGATGTCGGACCATTTCCAATTAAAATAATGAATTTCGATGGCTTCGCGCCCGTTTCTAAAGTCTAATTCGGATTTTCATTGTTTTGAATCTCTATCTAGAAACAAAAAGTATTTTCGTACCTTTCTGGGAGCGTAACGGGTTGCAGCCCGTTTTGGGACTTCCGGGCCGGGAGTTAATCTAGCTATGGTCGCGCTTCTCCTCCGGTTTCGCTTCGCAAGATCGGCGACTCCCCAGAGATTTCAGTTCGACTTTCCGTAAAAACAAAAATCGGAGCTCGACTTTGACTGCGGCCGTTCCTCGACTTCCAGGTCGCTATTCCTGTTCACCTTTGATGCCGGCAGCGTTAAAAGAGCTGTCATTACAACGGGAAAACAGGAGCGCACGCCTCGTTTACCTTCACGTAACGGACACACGTAACCCAATAAGGCCGCGAGGATGACGAATGGCAAGATTACAGTCAGGAATCGGTATTAAAATGGGGAGCGCCGGATTCGATTTCGACAAAAAGCGAAACAAGAAGGCGAGAAAAGGGAAATTAAAGTGGAGGAGAGAAGACAAAATCCATCACAAAAAATTCTAATTTTGGAGTGAGTAATCCGAAAGATGACGAATGATGGATCCGAAGGCACGTTTTCGACCATTAGTGCATCTAGAATAATTAATTGTTGAAGGGGGTGCTTAAAAAACGCATAATCAAAATCAATTTTGCGCCACACCCCAAACTTCGCACCAAAGCACCCAGATTTGCTACAAGCTGCGCATGAAAATATACGATATTTATTGGGTCGTATTTAACATTCTACCAAATTTACCCAATATTTTTATACAAAAAAATACTTTTATTTCCCAAAAATACTAAATGATCACCAAAATTAAGAAAATACATAATCTTAAAGCGACAACCAAATATTGACATAATGCTGGCCTCTTATATATTTTGTTCGCCAAAATAACTTTTGTTGACCATAAATACTAAATGTTCACCAAATTTTATTCCGCATTTAATTCTAACATAATACCCAGATATTTAATTTTCGACAGTGTCTTATATTATTTAGCAGTTAAAATATACTATTTGTTGATCAAAAATACACAAGCAATAAAATGTTGTGCAAATAGTAAATAATTTTATGCAAAATTATAGATGTAGATGTGCTAGGGCTAAGATAATAAGAGTAAAAATAGAAGTGGTTTGCACAAAAAAAGATATTGATTTCCGTAATATATAAATGCTTTGCTGTAATTGGCTTGCATTATGTAAAACGTAAAACTTTTTATAGTGGTAGTTTTTAATCGTGCTTTTAAAACAAATTACAGGGCCCTGAACTGACTTTGTACAAAACTTTTTTCGCGTGCCTCTTGTGTAGAAGCGCAAGCGGCAAGGAGAGATGCGCGAGCATATTTCATTTTTGGAGTAATAGAATAATTATTTGACGCACAAATAGTTTTTTTGGAAAAACACTAAATATAAATGGATAGCGCGAATATTTATTATGTACAGCACGGACGCGTAACTTGAGCGTTCTAAATTTGGTGAACATTTAGTAAAATTGATAGTCATATAGAATTTAAAATGTAAGCAATGGTAAAACAATAAGCACCATAGTTATTTTAGTGGTGATGTTCTCATTTTCTGATGTATAATTATTTGGGTTTCAATAAGTTTTTTTGATGTTCATTAAATTTTCTGGTGGACAGTGCAAGGGATGCATGGTTTAATTTGGTGTACATTATATTTGTTCTCATATTTATTTATGCCCGTACCGTTCACCTTATACTATTCAATTAACAATGCGTTATCGTCGTGTGTACCGAGTTGAACTAACTGAATGCCTCTATGAACAGAAATTTAGGGTTCTTTGGCCTTGATCGGACTCACTACAATTCTTTTGTCATTCGGGTCAAATTCCGCATTTTTGCAAGTGCAGCTTGCTGCCTTATATGACATCTATAGAGTACGAACATAACTTTTCAAGAGCTGTGTAAGAAAAGTGATTACATTGCTCCGAATATTTATGCTTCCTGTGTAAAGGAATGTCCTATGCGAGGAGTCGACGTCTGAGATAACTTATGACATCCAGAATCGTTCCTAAGACTGCGTCATGTTGTGGAAGTTTAGCTCGAGCCGGTCAGAAAACAAAAATATTTTTGCCCTTAAGCAGTAAACAACGTGTCAATATTAAATTAAGCGCTTTAGTTCTTCGCCTAGAGGTGTTTTAATAATTTCTTCAAGCCGGAAAGTGCGGCCCGTATTAGATAAAAAGCAATGTAGGCGTATTGATTGTAAAAAGTGGGTTTTCCCCGAATTCCTTAATAAATGATATAGGTCAGTTCCTGATTTTCGGGACGTTGGGTTGCCAGGCACGCTCGCAGGTGTTAACTGGCTCGTCATGTAACGGTGTGGCGGTCGACATTGGGAGGATATCGGAGCTAACAGTTGCCATGGTGACTCCGTCTCCTAATCAGCCCTGAGTACCTCCGGAGAAAAATGCCAGCAACTTCTTCAAAGTCGCTGGCACCGCAGCGAGAAAGACTTGCGCTTAATAATGCCACCCAACGGATTATGGAGCGTTCCGACGTTTTCCTCTCTGATTTGTCAATCATTAGCCGCAATAATCATCTTTGTATCGCAGAAGTTGCTGATGCTGTTTTTGTTAACTACCAGTTTCGAGGAGATTGCGCTGCAAGCCGATCGATTGATAGGATCATAATCAAAAACTGTAAAGACCCAATAGGCTTGAGGAAAAATTTCTGCTGCATTGACTTTTCGGTAAGTTGACAATGGAATAGCCGAAGGTATAAAACTAACTTCTTCCAACTCCCTTGTTGTTTGGTGAAATTGTAATCGAGGACTGCGTGTTTCGCTGTGACAGTTGTGACGAATTTGCCACAATATCCTCGATACAAAGCTGTAAAACAAAATCGATAAAAAGTAATTTATCATTTGAACGTAATAAAATACATGTTTGAGACCAAATCCAGATTTCGACGTCGTCTTCTAAAATAACTTTCAAACAATAGCTAGTCAAAGTTGCTGTAAGCTGTGGAATTTATTATTGCAACTACTGCTAGATCATCTAGTAGGTAAGGTACTAAAGAAAACATTGAAACAAATCCATTTCAATATTGTTTTTGGTCAGAAAAACGTTTTAAGTGGAGAGATATGGAGCTTCTTTTTTTATAGGTTCAGTTAGGCTGGCAGGTCGTTGTTTGACTATGTTGCAAAGAACACATTCGATAAACTTTAATCTCTATAGTGTTACGACAAGAATACAGATATCCATCGTAACTAAGTAGAGAAATTGATGACGAGAACGCTAAGATTCTTTGATGCAACTGCGTCTCAGTTTTGTTAAACACTTGTTGAGTAGACGCTAAGCATTGTCTCTACACACACTTAACGGAAGACCAGATAACCTGCAAACGGGCATTGTTTCTTACCTAGTGTCAAATGCGATTTCGCTTCCGTAACCGTTTACACGCCTGGTGCAAATACACTTAAACTAATAAGCCTCAGGTGCCGTGTATCCTAAAGGCGGATACTTGTGACAGTATCCGCTGGTGTTTAACCTAACGCAGGTGTATTCCAACTCTCTGACAGATAGTGGCGCATTAACATCGTCAACTAATTACGCCTTCTCTGATTTAATTACCCGCAATTATCCACAGCACACTAAGCGGGGGTGGGGTGCGTTACTTAGCAGAACGTCTGCCAGCGACAGGTTTCTTATCGGTCTCCAAGGAATGCCGTTATGACCTACTAACCCCCCGTTAATTGTAATTTTGCACTCGAGATAAACGTTGTCGAATGTTCCAGTTAGATTTCTTCTACACCAACCAGTTCACTGGCTTTGGACGTGTTTAGGTAATTATTAAAGCTGATGAAGTGGCACCGACGAGACCTGTAGATTTACTACCGCAATACGGACGAGTCGAATTGGCGGAGGCGCCGGGAGAATCGGCGAGATGCTGAATTCAGCCCGTTCTTTGTGTTCAGACGTAGCTACTAATTATTTTCTTAGCATAAAACTAATTATTTGCAGCTAACTAACTACACATTTATTTGCTTATAACTATTGTTACTTTTGAGAAGTCAGGGCACAGTTTGGATCAAAGCGTTATTTTTGTTAACTCGAGATCAAAGTGCTTCTTGGCTATTAGACCGGATCTGGATTAACCCAAGCCCTTAATGGCCGCATGCGGTTTTTGCTGTCGCTTTCCTTTCGATATAGTACATAATAATCTCTGGGCCTCGATAACAGCGGAATTATGTCAATGCTTCTGTCAGCTGTGACATTTCTTGCAGATACGTTCGTACTCGGGCAGAGAAGCATTTCGATAATAATCGTGTTATTATTCCCTGTCGGTCTTCAGAATTCAGAGCGTCGCTTAACTGCTTTGAGGTCGGTTAACGCTGCATAGCTGACGCTGCACGTAGCAGTATTTATCGTCGGCGGACTTCTGCAGGGATAATGATTCGCCCCAGGTATCTGTTCTAAACATTAATTACTTTAACAAATCTTATCTCCGAGGGGAACTGACGGTCCTCCGGCAAAAACTGGCTTCCGCCCTTTATCAGCACAAACAACTGCAACTACTTAAATTAAAACTTGCTCCGGCGAAGATAAAATAATTGTGCTTTCAATTTTCAGTAATTGGAACTTAAATCATATAACAGCCGTCGTAAATCCGGGCGGTAATCAAAAAATAAAACACTAAGTTTCAATTAGAAAACTACTTCTTGCTCTTGTCCAAGTTTCGTAATGTTTTGTGAATTGGCTTCTTCCTGGATATCGGCTTGAAATAAATTATATCACGAGTCGGGAGTAAATCACGCCTTTGCCCGAAAATAAATTTGGGGTTGTTTAATGTCAAACAATCGCAGTAGATTACGTGCATTATTTATGGCCAGGGCGAATGCAAAATTATAATTAAGTCCCATGGTGAAAATTACCTCGCGAAAATAAGAAAGTTGGAATTTATTAAAGGCAATCGCATTAGTTAGGGCGACCGACGTGCGAATTTAATTGTGTTTGACGAATGCGACTATAAATTGCTGCGAAACGAAATTTTATTAATAAAGTATTGGGTTCATAAATCCAAGCGGCTGTTATCGCAGAAGTTTTGTTGAATAGTGGGCCTCGCCCGGGGTTATTTATCGATATCGCGAAGACATGGCGCTAATAAATGTTAACTGGGTTAGTTTTTGCACTATTTTTCTCGAGTTTGAAATTTATTATGAATACCAAGCAGATGCCGGCCTACTCCGCAACGTTTTTTGAGGATAAAATTTTCATTAAGCGCTCCCCTACTAATGCTCCTCGTCTTGCCTCACAATATTTTTCATTAACGCAAAGTTCTAAATAATGCACATTTTTTTAGAAGGATAACTTGCTTTAAACAAAAGACACAACGTATTTTTTTAATCCAACAGGTAAAGCGATTTATTTGTGAAATTCTAGCTTGTTTCCATTGAAGTTGTCGCCTGCTCAAAAGAACAGAAAAAGTGCTTTTAGATTCTGGGCTAAGTAGCGCCATATTAATCTAAATAACCGTTTTATTCAAGCGAACGGCGTGTTTGCTTATGTTATTTACAATCTGCACTAAAACAGTCTTGATGCAATTTCCTATAAAGTGCCTCGGACGCGTTAGGTTTTCCTCCATTTCAGATTACAGCAGCAGCTAGGCTATTTAAGTTTCTGCTCTCTTAAACTGAACGAATTAAGCATGCATGGGATTAAAATCAAAATTTCAAACAAAATAATTGGCCCTTGTCAAATGGTTACTTTTGAAGTTTCATTTTCATTTTGGTAATATTTAATTTCGAATGTAATTGTTTTTATGTGTTAACAACATGGAAATTTCAATTGTTGAATTTGACGGGGCCAGACACGTTATTTATCTTTGAGGTTCATTGATGTGAAAATAATAGGTATGCTGCAAACATAAAATTGTAATAATTGCCCTGCCACATGAATACACAGTAGCATGAGCTTACAATTTCAGATGACAGCAAAATGGTGCTTTGAATTGCCATTAGAAGTACACATTTTTACATAAAATCCCAAGTAGCTTCTGACGATATATAAAAACATAAAATGACCCATAGTTGCCATTTGACACAAAAAATGAAACTTCTCAACTTGAAGACGGTTAGCGAAAAATTTAATAAAGGACATATAAAAATAATATAAAGTTAACCTTATTTTACGGTCATTTTTAAGGGTTGACAGACTTTTGAAGTTGTTGTTTAAAGTAATTAATTTATCTTGGCGTTAGAATATAATTTTCGAGTTGTATCCTTCTCTATTTTTGGTAGTTTTATCCATCAGTCATTCTCTAAGCCGTTTGAAAGCTTCAGAAAGCTTTTTTTAAGAATAATCAAAAATAAATAAAAGATATGAAACTATGATGTCTAAAATGTAAAAAGTTATGTTTTATTGCAAAAGTGAGGAATCTGAGATTAACAGCAATCAAAACAAGTCAATTGTCTTAAACTTTCTTGCATGTTTCTTTCATGTGTGAGAAAAGTTAAAAGTTGAAACAAAAATTCAGTTATAAAATTTTAGAATTTAAGATTTAAGTTTAAAAACAATTTTATTATAAATACATAGACAATAATTGAAATTTGAAAAAGGCAAATAAATTTGATTCTAATTTTTTGAAGGCCCTACAAGTATATCTAAAGGGAAACATAACATAATGTACTTCAAATTAAACCATATACATCCCTTGCACTGTCCACCAGAAAATTTAATAAGCATCAAAAAATCTAAATGAAGCCGAAATTATTATACATCAGAAAATGAGAACATCACCACTAAAATAACTATGATGCGTATTGTTTTACCATTGCTTACATTTTAAATTCTATATGTCTATCAATTTTATTAAATGTTCAATAAATTTAGAACGCTCAAGTTACGCATCCGTGCTGTACAGTAGAACTCCAATTATCCGAATCAATTGGGACCGGACCTTATTCGGATAACCAAAAATTCGGATAATTGGATTTTCTCTGGACCAAAGGGTGCATTTTAAAGAAAAACAGCTTATTTTCGGTACTGTATGCGTTTTAATTAATTAAATAAAACGGAAACAATTTTACATGTTATGTATTTTTACATATGTATTATGTACATATGTTTGAAGTTGTTTGTGATATATATTTTTTTGAAAGCGATACGGATAATCAGCGATTTGGATGATCGGAGTTCGGATAATTGGAGTTCTACTGTACATAATAAATATTCGCGCTATCCATTTATATTTAGTGTTTCTCAAAAAAAACTATTTGTGCGTCAAATAATTATTCTATTACTCCAAAAATGAAATATGCTCGCGCATCTTTCCTTGCCGCTTGCGCCTCCAGACAAGAGGCAGTCGAAAGAAGTTTTGTACAAGGTCAGTTCAGGGCCCTGTAGTTTTTTTTTAAAGCACGATTAGAAATTACCACTACAAGAAGTTTTACGTTTTACATAATGCAACCCAATTACAGCAAAGCATTTATATATTACGGAAATTAATATCTTTTTTTGTGCAAACCACTTCTATTTTTACTCTTATTTTCTTAGCCCTAGCACATCTACATCTATAATTTTGCATAAAGTTATTTACCATTTGCACAACATTTTATTGCTTGTGTATTTTTGATCAACAAATAGTATATTTTAACTGCTAAATAATATAAGACACTGTCGAAAATTAAATATCTGGGTATTATGTTAGAATTAAATGTGGAATAAAATTTGGTGAACATTTAGTATTCATGATCAAGTTATTTTAGCAAACAAAACATATAAGAGGCCAGCATCATGTCAATATTTGCTTGTCGCTTTAAGTTTATGTATTTTCTTAATTTTGGTGAGCATTTAGTATTTTTGGGAAATGAAAGTATTTTTTTGTATGAAAATATTGGGCAATTTTATGTCCAACTTTCCGCTAATTAGACAATAAATTGTGTGGGTTAAAAGATCGAGTTTAACCTCACGCAGGAGCTGTCTATGTACCTACTTTAGTTGTGCCAGTTGATTTGGTATTTGCAACTGCAATTCCGCCTAGACAATTGCAAAATTGTGCAGAAGTAATATCAGCAGCACGTCGAATCCTGACGTAAACTCGTCCCGACTTCACCGTCTCTTCGCCTCGATTTAGTTGAAACACATCCGCTCGAATTACGTGCCCACAAAGTTAAGAAACAATACAAGACGATAATGCGGCAACTTTCAACTAATACCCCTCGAAGTAAATCCATAAAGTTAGATAACATATTGGACCCCGCTAATGACTGCTCAGACTTTTATCGGGGTTTTTGTTCGCCGGTGAGCGAGAATCGGCCCGGGGGCAGCTTTCTCTTCCTATTCGGCGACGAACGAGAATAAAGATTAACTATCCGACAAAAGCCGTTGTCCCCACCGCAACTCAATCTCGGCCAGATAAAGTAAAAATATCAGGGGACAAAAAGCTCACGCTAACGCCGTGACGTTCACTACCGCCCTCTGTCACGGCGGCGGCGGCGGTGGCGGTGTGCAGGCCCCCGGCGTCGGACCGAAAAAGTTATGTTCCGACGACGGCCTACACGCCGAATCTGCATAGATGCGACGTGAATTCTAATCGTGCGGAAAAATTGTAGCCGGGGCAGAGGAGGCGCTAATTCGATCTAATGGCGACCGGGGAAGACAACAAAGCACCATTAGCAAATGACGCCATTAACGCACTTTCTTCGGCACATAACTGAGTTTCTTCACGACGTACTCTTCGATTACTGCAAATTTGAAACAGCAGCTCCAGATATTTTTCAAAATTTTGGAAATCACCAATATAAAATTGATATAATCCGGACGTCGACGCCTGAATGACGTGATAACTTTTTAAATAATATAATATTATATGTTATATTGAAATGCATTCCAAACTGATTTAGGCTTTATTTTGAATAAATGAACCAATGAATAAATGGCAAAAAAAGAATTTTTAAATTGGAAATAAAGGGGTGACAAACAATTTGTGTAATAACAAAATAATTTACGTGCAATTACAAGAGCGTGATAGCACGTTAAAAAAATTTTAGTGACGACGGACAAACGGAACTGATAGAATATGTAGCTAACAGCGTAATTTTGTTCAATTATCTAATTTTGCGTGTCATCCATGCGGTAAACAGCCACATTTGTCATATATCACCGAGTTGCTATCATACACAATTTAATTGCATACAAATTACAATTTAAACACCACTTCACTGTTCATATAACATTCATTGATTTATTGCAGGAACCCAACAGATAATTCAACACATGTAATACAACGGACATGTCGATGTTTCGTAAAGATGTGAATGGCTTGCACTAGCAGCGGAGTAAACTGCATTTAGGAGGAAGCGAAAATATGATGAAGCGAGATCGGATCGTAGGCAGGGGGTGGTGAGGTCGGTCATGCTCTTGGAATAGTAGATGGAGCCATTAGTGTTTCCATTTGATTGCGGTTGCTGCTTGAACGATGGGATCTGCCGATCATGTGACAGAGCTTCTCATAAATAGATTGCGCATCCGCTTATACATCCACTGAATCGATTCTTAGCAATTTCACGCCTTTTGGAGATGTAACATTTAGCAATGGCATGTTTCACTGCCTCGTTTATCTCCAGTTAGAGCCGCTCGCATTTTACCGGCTACATTTGTTATTACTTTCTCTGCAGGAATGCCACGCTAAACAGTCCATCCGTCTAGACTTGGAATTAGTTGCCCAAATAAGGCATTGCAGCAAAGCTTCGCCAAATAAAAAAAGGTATTAATTTAACTCCTAATATTATTGTTCTTAAAGGAAAAAAGTTGGAATTATACTTTTAAAAATACGGTACTTACTATTATAATTAAACTTCATCTTATCAATATGACTCCATAAATAAACTTCATCTTTGTTGAGTTGAGAAATTCAAAAAAGTAGATTTGCCTCAACATGCTCATAAATAGGACATGACTGCTCTTGCGGCAACAATGAGTTATTCAAATTGCTTTGAAGCATGTCGCTGCTTGGTGACTCTCAATGCAACTCAATCTTGGTCTCGGTGGCGCGTGGGGATGATGTCGTGGTGCAAAAAGCTCGGCCCTGCCATGCGGCTTGGCTTGTGTGACGGGGTGCGCGGTTTTTACCTCGGCAAAGATCCCGTTAAGTTTTTCCTCCAGCTGACAGTCGTGGATCGAGACTTCGCCTCAATTCGACATGTGTGTATTGTTTCAGTCAAGCGCAGTCTTGTTTTTGCCCTCGACAAAACTCTCACATGAAGACGTTTATTTCCAGTCCGAAATTGAATCTCTTCGACTGAAATTCCGCAAGAGAGAAACGGAGCTGATGTAGGGCTAGTTATCCGATTTCGTTCTTAAGGAGAGGTAGGTGCTCGGTGTCAACTTTGCCGGAAGATTATTTATGTGTGTAACCTGGCGACAAAGCAAAAATGTAAAAGAATCTGTTGGACGACATCCAAGCGAATGATGTTAATAAGATCTGCAGGTTTCTTCTTGTAACGCGATATTTTAAATTAATGTATTCGGTTTCTCCAGGAATTGACGATTCAAAATTAAAACGGAATTGCTGGAATCCTGAATTACATTTAAAAATTTAATTACCCGCCGTCGAAATTTTATGAATGTTCAAGTAGGCTCAGGCATTAAAATATCTCTGCGAAACAGGAAAGCTGATTGCGTGGTCGACAAGAAATTTATTTGGCCAGGCACATGCTTCATCGTCAATACGACAAATTTCGGATGTCTAGATTTAAAAGACAGATGTAGACAGTTATTTAATTAAAAACTTCCAGTACACCCATAAATCAGAAGGTATATCCGGTGCTTCTGACGAAGCAGTCAGACTTTAATCCCCAGCACTATGGTGTCATTAGCAATAATGTTGAACGAGCACATACAAAGTTAATTGGTTATATCAATCATTATTACAGATGTCGCTAAAACTGTTGCAATTGTGTTCGTAATTGAGACGTTAAAGCTCGAATTATAACCAAATTTACGGGAATACGATGCAAATTTTTCGCATCAAAACACCAATTATACCAGAGAAGCTTAAAATTCGTCTCGTAACTCAAAACTATTGGGCGACCGATTCTAGAACCAAGCAGACAAAAGCAATTCGCATTGTAAATAAAAAGATTGCTCTTTCTCAATTTAACTCAATTTAGATACAAGCAATTGGGGAAAAGCTATATTGATCCACAAATTTTGTTGCTCATTCGAGGACATTTTTTTGATCTCACGGTTTGTTATCAATTTTGACACATTGCCGAGACATCTTTTTTTTAATCCGTTACGTGTTTCGTAAATCAGTTTGTTAGTGGAAGCCCCATTCTTGCGTGGTAGCGTGTCATTACGAGTAGTAATATTTGAGTTGATTCAGACTTCCACGTATAAATTCGGCACAACATCTGGGAGCGGCGTTTTCAATCTGAATTTTGAAGTAGTGACACCAACAAAATCCAAACGTAGCTGCATTCAGTTATTAACTGTCGGTTATAGTCTGAAGCAACAACCTTTCTAACTATCTAGTTTATTACTTTTGTTTTAAAATCTGGAGAGTAGCAAATAATTGAACCGCAGTAGGAGACAGGTAATTATCTTTCAAAGTGAAACTGCAACGGAATGATTCAATTCCCCAGATTGGAAAAGAGCAAATTAACTTGTCAAGTGATATAGTAGAAAATAGATATTGTTAATTTTGTCCTGATATTGAACTAATAACCGCGATGGAGCAATTTTCTGGAAAATTAAAACCTTATCTCTTATAAATAAGGGTAGTAAAGGATTAATAGTTTTCTAGTTTCTTAATTAAAAATTTTATTTTTTACTACCCATATTCTCTTTTAAGATAAAATTAGAAGAAGAATATTAAAATGTCGGTAAAGTTGAGTCTTCTTGCGGAAAGTAATCACCATGCAGCAACAGAATTTTTGAAAATATTGTTAAATGTTGTCCAACATTTATGACTATCGTTATTTTCTTCTTTGCCAGCTTATTAATTTACGGTTTATATTTCTTGAGAAAGTGCTTAGAATTTGTTTTTTCGAGCATATTATGTTCAGTGCAAGATGACGGCCTCTACGAAGAGTAAAAATTTTTTGTTGCTAAAAATGAAAAACGAGAGGTGAACGCGGTATGAGACAAATTTCTTTAAATTAACATGTTAAAAAGAATTATTGAAGTCCTTAATCAAATTTCTATTAAAAAATATATCTAAATATACTGTTTCCACCTTTTTTCTTTCTATTTTTATTAACAGTAAAAATTTTACTTTCACGTAGCAACCGTTATCCTGTACCAATAATAAGCAGAAAATAGCACATGTTGTCTTATATAACGCGCAAGTTATAAACAATGTAACAAAGAGCGTTATTTAAATTGTTGCTGTACAGAAGTTGACAATTCCATGAATAATGCCATAAAATAACAGAAATGCAATGAACTTATTTTACATAATTTCTTCAGCACATAAACTTGTCTTGCAGGTCATTCGCATTCAACAATATAAAACACTTCTGATTTTGCAGTTCTTTGCATCGAGCTTACCAACAAGCAAACTTTAACATTTTGAGGGTATTGAGAGTATTTAATTTGAAATTGCCCACCGATTAGAAGAGTTAAAAAATATGCGTTTACTTGACACCGTGTTTTACACTCATGCGAAGAAGATTAGGGGTGCTTGATTAGAAGAGTTAAAAAAATGCGTTCACTTGACACCACGTTTTACACCCATGCGAAAAAGAGTAGGGGTGCTTTTCCATACCGCATCATGTAGTTGGTTAGACTTGTGCTTTCTTTACTTTTCGTTGCATATTTTTTTACATGAAACAAGAGTATGCTGCTGAGAATGAAGAAGTTTTGCTTGTATATGAGAATATTGTCGTACCAAATAACTGATAGATAAATAGTTTCTCTGGTATCTTATTCATAGTCTTTTTGCTATCTATTGTTTATACCTACACCTAAAGTTTCCTATATTATATTTCATTCAATAAATAAAAAACCTTTTTGTGTACGCTCATGGAGGGTAAAAGGTGTGTATTGATGAGGGTTTAAGAACTGTTTCTAACTTGTTGCGTGGCATCTTAATTACGGAAGTAGGTGGGACTTTTTGTTTGGATTGAAAATCGTTTAGACACGTCGACAGGCCAGCAACAATGGGCGTCTCTAGTCAAATAACTTATATCAACACGCTGGAGATGGGAAGCAAATGCTCAAGCACATAATGTCGACGTACTCCCAGCCCAAGCTGACACGCAGCATAGTGTGTTCAAGTGCAGCCAGCTTTTGTACCATGACAAAACACACAGCCATTACAACAATGCGTGTCACTCAGCTGCAGAAACACCCCTTCATTTTTCGCGCTGTTCCGCGATGAAAAGCGGAGAGCACGCGCCTCTTTCAATCACCAGAAAGACCTCTATTCGATTTTTACATTGTTTATAAACAGTGGCACATAAATGTTTCAATGGGGAGGAGGTGTTTTTGTCGGTGGCGCAGCCGCATTTTTCATCTTTTTATGACCGACTGCCGAACCAACAAAAAGTTGCTTACATTGAAACGGGGATTGAGCCATTGCTTAAAGAGTTGACGCGTAAAAAACCCCCATCACAACTTCCATTCCCTCTCCTATTGTTCTGTTATTTTCGTTTCGATAGTGTTGGCTGAATATCAAGCGCATGCATTGTTCCACTAGAAAACTGCAACATCCCAAGAAATCGGGGCGATTAATTTTTTGACATAACACATTCCGGAAACTGCGCCATTCCAGATAATAAACCTATAATCTGGTGACAAGGCGCTCGGAACAAACACTTATTGGAGCTTTTACTGGGAGCGAAACGGGCTAACGACGTTGCAGAGAGTTGGTTTCACATACAGCCACCTAAACAGCGACTAAACGTCTTAGATCGGATCCGGGCTAATCTGATGCCCCGAAATATGGCGAGGAAGCGCCTAGATAACGGAGCAATTAACGAAAAATTGAGCTTTCAGCAGGAATTGCTGAAACCTTTTGACTTTACCGCATAAATATAACTGCGGTTCGTATCATTTTTTCTCTACTGTTAACTAAGCAAAGAAATATATGAAATTGCCGAAAATTGAATCCTTACATTTTTTGGTTGGTTGGCAACGCGTGTTACGCTCCCAAACGCCATAGAGCTTCTTACTTAATAGGAAAGTCATGTCTTAAGGGTAAAATTAATAACTAATTAGCACCAAGAAAATCTTAAAATTAAATTTTATAATCAAGTGATGAAACTTGCTGCAGCTTACAAATTTAATTTTTTTTAGAAAAACTGCCTTGAAAGATAAAACAACCAAAAGTTTGTTTTTGATAATGACTCCAGCTATTTTTTATTTACATAGATATTTGTGTGGTAAATTTTGTTGATATTTTGATGATTTCTTTTATACTTTGTATGAATAAATAACTACTTAAAAAGTCATAAGTCTCTAACTAAATGTTTCAATTGGATAGTTTCAAGCTTCAAGAATGGCCTGTAGTACATAGTCTCTTTAAGAGACAAAGATTATTTCCTCAATTTTATTGATAAATTTTTTATAAATTTTTATATTATTATCTTCTCCCAGTTTCTCCATCGTTTGTCAACTTCTTGCAATATGTACTAAATAAAAAAAAAAACGTTTAGAAAAACAAAATAATGAGAAATCCGGGTATTTGTCTACTTAGATATTTATGTGTTGAATTAAATTGATAGACTATTTTAAAGATTATTTGGTTAACGAGCTACATAAAAGTTCATAAGTTTTAAACTCGGTGGTGCCTTGCAATAGTTTCTAAATAACTTTAAAGACCTGTTTATATTTTGTTTGAGAAATTTTTTTTTTTCCAATTTTATTTCTTATTTTTTTGTGAACTGTTATTATAATTCTTATCCGGCTTCTCCACCATTTGTTTACTTTATACAATTTACGCAAATAGTTCAAAACTTCTTGCAAAGGCAAAATAAGAGAAATTGACATGGGTACCTAACTTAACAATTGTAAACGTTTTTTAATGCAATAAATTTTTTTTTGACTTATTAATAGATTCTCCAAAGATAGTCATCTACGTAAAATCTATGGTAGAAGCAATATAAGAAAATAGACACCAATGGTAATTTTGTCTTTTGAAATAGACAGCCATTTGTCAAATTTGAGGCTCCTTCTTCATTCCGCTCAACTTCATTGACTAATTACAACTAAATTAAGTTTAAATCTGATAATTGCACTTAATTTGTTTCGGACTAATTCATCAAAGTGGGAGTTTGCAGTTCTTGCTGCGACTGAGATTGGGGTTAAACTCTAATGAGACACAGCAGGCGTTCTTTATTAAGACATCGCGGATAAGGTACAGATAAGTTATGCAATTACCAAACCCGGCACTTATATTCCGGATTCATGTTTGATCCCTCGGGGCATCGGAAGTCAAACGCGAACTCTTCCAAATTTTGCAGGGCGCCGTTCACGCGTAACTGTCCGGGACTCTGCTGATAATTAGCAATGTATCTCTGTAGAGTTTGAGCGGAGTACTTGGCGCAGTGATGAATAGCCGATGATATCCAGAACAATTGGTTGGGAGAGTAGTTTAATCCTGGAAGTCGGGGCTCAGCTTTGTTTTCTTGAACCCAATTGATGTAGGTGTCGTAAGAAACTTTCATTCCGGCCAAATCCGCCATGTCCTCGTCCCCAGAAACCGTGCCGTTCGGCTGTGAATAAATTTAAGTGCTTATAGAAAAAAAGGGGGATCCGTTTTTACGGCTTAATTGACGGATTGCTATTTTGGGAAATTGGACTGCTCACCGTCTCTGACTCGGAAGCGATCGCAATGCCGTAACGCCGGGACAGACATTGCAGCTTCTCTTCATAATTAAGTAGACTGCGAGATGACCACCAACTCCTTAATCCCCCTTGTAAATCCCTATTTTCCGCCTGGATGATTATGTGATAAATTTCGTGAGCAATTATCGTGCCCAATGCGCCGTAGTTCATGTAGTCTGGGCGATCCTTCTGGTAAAACGTTCCTTGGAATATTCCCAGCGGCAACTCTAATCAAAAACAGAACCGAGTGACAAAAATTAAAATTTCGACCCACAATCGCCGATTTCGGGCTATTTTCTGCAAGTAACAAAATAAGCGATGTTAGCGCAGTGCAGGGTCAGCTGAACTCGTGAAATCAATATGTAAACGCGTTGAAAATGCAATTTAAAACGGAGCTGAGCGCAATAAGAGATACCAGCGGATATATTGGTCAAACCGGAAATTGTTTGCGATAAAAACTAAACTAAACTATAAAGTATTGCAAAGCAGAATCATTTTCTCGGCGAGAAATAAATTGAGAATTTAAATACACCTGTCGAGCAAGCGATGGTGCCATAATTTCTAAAAAGAAAAGTTTCTGCTTGTTTTGACAAAGGTGGAGGCGCTGTCAATACCGATATTTTTTGGTGCTGATAATAAATTTGGTTAAGATTGAAGCAAATAGAAAACAAACGGGCCAAATGAAAAATATGGTAGTAGGGTAAGATGGTGGGTTCTAGATCACTCCCCCTCCTCCTCTCACCACACGTTCTAAACATCTTCGTTCAAAGTTGTTTAGAAGTTGTTTAAAGTTGTTTAGAACATGAAAAATAGTAAGTTGAGCAAAACTGAATAGGTAAGCAACGCAATATAACAATAGTGGTGGAAGGAGGAGGGGGGAGTAATCTAGAACCTCCCATCTTACCCTAGTTATGGTTTATTAGAAAGACAAATTTAAAGCTGAAAATAATTTCACCGCAATATTCTTTCATTTTCGAATAATATTGTTGAGGTAACTACAATTACAATAAAATAAAAATAATTTTCAAAGAAATAATAATTAATGCCGAAGTTAAATTTTTTATTATTTTTTTAAAAATTATTTTTTTTTTACTTAAGCTCCGCTAAGTAAGAGAATAATTAATTATTTAAGCAATCAGTTTTGTTAAATTGCAGAATTTTAATTAGTCGATATATGCTATAGAATAAATAAAAAAGTGCTGTTGGAGTAGGACTTGTAATGCTACATTTACACAATATATTATACGTGCATCTTTTCGGCCACACTTATTCGTGTGATTCGGAGAGTGCGAGACTCTATGAAAATAATTTTCGCCCCCATATCGTTCTTCAAGTACTTACTTAAAGCGTTTTCTCTTGGTGAATACTCAATGTTTACTCCAGTGACAAATCCTGGTTTTTCTAAGAAACTCCTTTTAGCCGTTCCTTGTCGTAACCATTGGAACTGAATATTTGTGTTTACGTAGTCCAGATTCAATACAGCAGACAATAGGTTATCCTCACTTATTTGAACCTATAGAACGAAAGAAGTTTATACGTTTACTTTATAAAATTATTTTGTAGATATAGAAATTGTTTCCTTTTCAGCAAATCCTTTTCAATCGTAAAGTTTATTTTAGATCATTTCTGCAAGCAGCTAAAACACTTATTATTTTGTATTAACAAATAACTTATCATAAATGGAGCATAAAGAACATAAATAGAGATTGACCTTCTGATCCATCAGGTGTAGGAATTTGGTGCAAACACTGCATTTTCCAGTAATTTGCACAAACATATAAAACGGTTGCTAGAGGACTCTTATAAATAGGATACAAAAATTGTAAAACTGATCCTTCTCTTCCTTTTTGTTTTCTAGTTCGAATCCATCAACACGCGTACAAAGCCAATGAGTGCTGAATTGAAGAGAATTCATTCAACAAAATTACCTTCAACAAAATGTGGCAAGCCTTATATACCACCCTATTAAGCTGGATTTATGTATCCTACAGCTGATTTGCATAGTTCTGAACTTTTTTATAGTGTACCGCAAAGTTTATGCTACCTAATAATTTTTATGTGGGTAATTAGTTTCTAGTTAACGACCAGCAGATGGAGAATTATTATTGGCTGCCGAAATTACCTGGTTTTGCATATAACCACGTTGAAAATAAAGTAAGGTAGTTTCAGTCAAAAATTACTTTAAAGGAATAAATGTTTTAAGATAAAACCGCGCCCGCGACGAATCATAAAACATTTACTCCAACAGGCAGAGGAGAGAAAACTGCATTTGATCTACTGACGCACTTACATCTTCATAAAACCCATTCTCCTCGACCAGATTATCATAAGTTGGGATATCTTCAACGCTCGCAACGACTTTTCCGTGAGCCATGTCCTTGGTTTCTCTATCTAACCAATCTAGTTGGAGGAGATCCTCTGCAAAGCGGTACTTGATGTTGCGAACAATGTCCAGGACGTGGTGCCTCACGCTGTCGTCGAAATATCTTGCGAAATAACCAGCTGAAATCGCGCCGTTCAGCCTGAAAGATTCGCGCCTATTTAAAAAACCACCAAACCTCGCCAAATTTAAATCTACCGAGTTTGTGCTGAGTCCACGCACATGCTCCACCGGGGATGTTTGGTCGGATTTCCACCCACTTGCTTCAGATATCTGTAGGCTCTCTCCAATACTTTTTCGGGTAAATAATTAGTGAGATGCTGCAGCGTGTGCCAGGCCATGAAATTTGCGAGAACTCTGAAATAAGTTCGGGATAAATTACTGAAGCAAAAATCAAATTTTCTGAATTATGAGCGGATGAGAGGAGGCTGGTCGGGTACGTCATTTGGGACGGCGTTAAAGCCGCGTACATTATCCACAATTACCGTTTGCTCGTTGTCTGGAGAAGGCTCAGTAATTTCTTCAGATACAGAGGCTCGGAGACATATACTACGTCATCGTAAGTAATTTCGCTGGCGGGAGCCAGAATTTTGTTGATATATTCGTGCCACGGCACGCTGGGAAATTCATACTGCAGCTCTGACAAAGACCGAGGAGAGTTGTGTTGCCCGGTTTTATTAGCGGCTTTGGCTTCCTCTGATATCTGCGAAATATCAAAATGAAAGTTTGATCCTCCATCAGCGGTCATTGACGCGAAAAAAGATTGCACAATTAATTGGAATCACGAGCAATCAACCTACAGTTGAAAAGCGCTCATCCATATACGAATATTGAGTTACGAACCATGTAAAATGACATTTATTGACTTCAAAGAAAATCGAAATGCAAATGCTAAATTTTCAATTTATCGCGAGCATCTGAAGCATTTACGTCATAGTGTTTCGACGAAAGAAAAATTTATTCTATTTCATACTCCATAAAAAGTTGAGGGGGCGGACTAAAATACAAACGTCTGAAGGTAGGTATTGGGTTTATTTAGAACATATCTTTCTGCAATCCCTCTTTATTGCATCCTGTTAAGAATCTGCTTTGATCCGGAGCGTGGGGCAAGGTAAACAAATCGAATATGAAGAGACCAAGTTGAATTTCAGATTGAAGCCGGTGTTAAAATATTCCTGTGCCTAACCGGAGCCTGCTTTATTCAGATTTGCCTCGGCTTGTGTTCGATGGATGGTAAGTGCATGTATAACGAACGTGGTGGAGAGCTGTTTTGAATTTTTAGCAACTCACTCCTGAGGGGCTAAGGTACCTATGTATCTAAAGTTGTTAAAAAAACCTTTACCCAACCTGGGGTTTTTTAATCCTGCCCACATTAGCTTCTACATAATTGTTCTATTTGATCTCTAAACAAAACCAAGCTTTAGTTTTAGATGTTGGTTGCATTCAATCACTTCAGTTGCTACGTACCTTGCTGAGGATCCTATACTTTAGAAACTAACAGCATTCAAGCATTCTCTTCTATAACTTTTTTCCCAAATCACTAAATTGCTATAAACCGTTTGAAATTAATATCATTAATATACAGGGTGGGGCAACAGTGCGTCCGACTTTGATAGCTCGAGTTCTATGATAGGTAGAAATTTGATTTAAAAACACAAATAAACTAGAGAAAAAAGTCTATAACCGGAAATTATTTTTGAACATACTGAGCCAAGACAATTATACAGGGGCAAGTGAAATTTTTTTAAATAGAATGTAGTGTGTAAAAAAAGATTTTTTGGAGCCTTTCCCTAGACTCTTTTCACTCCAATATTATTACTGACTATTTTCAAACTACTTGGATGTAGCGATTTTTTTTGTTCAAATAATAGCATCTGCAGATGCATGCTAAAAAAATCGCTACAGTCACAATTATGAGTTCTAAGAAAAAATTATGTAAAGACTAGTTAGGAAACATCTGTCTTTAAATCGTTTAAGTTATAAAAAATTATACAGGGTGGCTAGATTTAATTCTTCAATTTAGAACTTTTTGAATTTAATTTTCTCCATTTCTTTAAATTGAACACCTGTATATTATTTAACGATATGATGCAGAAACTAAAAACGAACATTTTTTGTATGTACACCTCTATGGCTATTTGTAATCATTTTCGATTTATCGCCCAATAATTACAAAATTAATGAATAATCCTAAAAAATTAGATTGTTTTTTAAATTACTCGACAGATAAAATTGTAATAAGTGCTCCAAATGTTTTGTTTATAAAAACAGCTTAAGTTTTTTTAGTAAGTTCACTTTATTTTTGTATCTTGATAATTTTTTGCATTTTATATTATCCGACAAGAAATGCACATTTATCGCGGTTATCTGTCGTTAGTTGTCATTTTTGTGTCAATTTTGAAACATTTGAAGTTTTTTGTCGGGTTATTTGGAAAACGATCTAATTTTTTAGAATTATTCTTGAATTTTGTAATTATTTGGCAATATTTCGAAAATGGTTACAAATAGCCATAGGGGTGTGCATACAAAAAATGTTAGTTTTTAGTTTTTACATCATATCGTTAAAAAATATACAGAATGTTTCATTTAAAAAAATGGAGAGAATTAAATTCAAAAAGTTCTAAATTGAAAACTTAAATTTAGCCACCCTGTATAATTTTTCAAAAATTAAAATGGGTCAAAGACATTTCACAGATGTCTCATAACTAGTCTTTACATAATTTTTTTAGAACTCATAATTGTGACTGTAGTGATTTTTTTAACATGCATTTGCAAATGCCATTATTTGAACATAAAACATCGCTACATCCAAGTGGTTTGGAAATAGTCAGCAATAATATTGGATTGAAAAGAGACTAGAAAAAGGCTCTGAAAAATCTTCTTTTACACACTATATTCTATTAAAAAAAAGTCACTTGCTCCTGTATAATTGTCTTGGCTTACCCTGTATGTTCAAAAATAACTTCCGGTTATAGACTTATTTCGCTAGTTTATCTCTGTTTTTAAATCAAATTTCTACCCATCATAGAACTCGAGCTATCGAAGTCGGACGCACTATTGCCCCACCCTGTATATGTCTACACATTTACACATTATGTACCTACCTCCAAGGTGAATACAAGATATATCTGAAAATTGATTGTTTTTAGGGATTGTACGGAAAGCTTTAATTATGGTTTCTAAAATGAAAGAGCTCATTTCAAAAAGCAGTGTGTTTTATAAAAATTTAATTTGGCATTTATTTGCCCATATTTTAGGTAACTTGCATATTAGTTCTTTTACCAACTAAAAACTTCTTAATTCAGTTAGATGGTTTAACATTTGGATAACTTTTAAAAAAGGAATTTACTCGAAGAGGGGATTTTGGTCAAAGGCCCTTCTACCTGGCCTTCCACCTGGCAGCACATCACGTAACTCTATCTCTACCAGCCCTACAACACGATAGCTGTAAAATCTGAGAACAGTTATAACATGTTGCGAGAATGTGGGCCCTACACGTGTAGGTAACCTTTATATTTACAAATTCTAATAAAGCAAAGTCGGAGCTTTTTAATAAAGTAACAGCAGATAATGCAATTTTGAAAAACGTATTTTTGGCTTTTTTCTAAGACTTTGGTGGTAATTTTTATTTCTGCATTTTATCTTAAATATTGGATACATTCTAGTTCCACAATGGGTGCTTTTCAATCCTTGAATTATGTAGCATTGGCAAGTTTTTTAAACTTAAAATGGCCAGTCATGAATCTCGAACATAGAATTGGAAGTAAATCCTTATTTAATCAAATGTTTCTTGTCTGGAAGCATTATTGATAAACTGGTTTTCCGAAAGCGTTTTCAAACCGAATCTAAAGGTAAATTCAAGAGTAAATTATTCACGTTGCTCCGTACTGTACACCGTTTTATATTATACACTTATGGGAGTAACGAGGTGAAAACGTATCTAAATGGATCTTCCTCTTGAAAGTTGGCGGTACGAGTCAAGAGTCGTTGACTTACGAGTGTACGCTGCAATGATTTCGATCAATTGAATACCGAGCCCAGATGAGGTCCATCGACATTTCCACACCCCAGGATGTCGGTCAAATTATTGGCTGGCATCAAACTTCCTTTGCTTAAATTTTGTCAAATAACTCACCTTGGCGAGTTTCAAGAGAAGCTGCATAACTTCTTGCTGCTCTCGTCTAGCGCGTTCTTGATTAGCTCCAAACATCACGGCAACATCCACCATGTAGTCCAAGTACATTTCTTTTATGTTCCTGCTTATTACTGATGGGCTATACGACGGATCTTTCAACTGAAATGAAATAAAAATTCGAGATTCGTTTTTAATGAAACGGTGCCAGCGTAACGAGAGAAAATGTGAAATTTTAATTGAAACAGGCGGCAATTTCGCTTTAGATGTCGCTCAAGGAGCGCACAAGCACCCTGATAAATTATATGAAAAAGGTTGTTACTTACGTTCAAAATGTACCTCGTCGGGTCCCCTTTATCTCTTTGTGTCGAAAGAATTAGGAAGAATTCGAAATTAATTCCGATTTCCCTGAGTTTGTGTACAGCGTCCTTCCAATCGAATTGACTTTCACGCCAGTTGTGTCCGTTTACGGTCGGCCATCCGCCGATCTTTTCAAAAATTTGTTTCATCCCTTCTAATCCGCTTGCCTCGATTGCACTTTCGTTCATGCAAGCTCGATAAAATTTCTTCGCCAAATTGAACGCTACCGGATCTTGCGACTGTACGGGCTGCTCGAGCATATTTTTAATTTGGGATTGAATTTCGTCCGCCGTAATGCTCCTCAACGAACGTGAGCCGGTGCGATTATCTAAGTCGGTGTTTTGCAGGAATTTACCGCAGGCGAATCGATAAAAATCTTCGCAGGGATCCACCTTCTCGTCTATGAAGTTGAGAAGTTCCAAGGAAGTCCTCACGCACGCCGACGACTCGCACACCTTCGGCCCATCTGCCAACAAAAGGAATTCTCAAGGTCCAACATCCACCCTCAGCAATGTTTTAATTCCCCCGACGCGAATTTAGCACACACCCCCGAAATCGCCCGTTAATGCCGTTAAACGTGACACGAAACGCCGCAGGCGCTCTAAACGTCAATTTGGGTTTGGTCGACAATTTAAAACAATAAAACTCGCAGATTTCGACCAAAATTGATAACGTTGGTGCTCCGCTTTAACAACACAGTGCACTGGCAACGTTGAACTTATACTCACTTGAGATTATTAAATACACCAAAAGTATTAACAAAAGCAACATTGCGGAAATAGTTGTGGCAAATACGAGACGCTTTTCTGTTTTCGATCTTTTCGTCCACCACTTATTACAAGCGGGTTCTTTTCTACCTGGAACTTGGCTAAAATCCAAAAAAATTGAAACTTTTAATGGAAAAAATAAATAACTTACGTACCCATTTTTCATTTTTAGTTAATTTAAGCTAACGTGACCTTTTGACGCGGTTGCACGGACCTTTAATGCACTTCACAACCACTGTTGACTAGCATACTTGAAGTTTAATGAATGAGGTAATTCGAGTGTGACACGAGGCACCACGAAACGAGAGACCAGTAATTACATAAATAGCAGGAATACGGTCGGTTTTACTAGATGCTCGACCAAGTAGGTGGGCCGCACTGACCTTTCGGGCCAAGTCGGATTAATTGCCCCTCAATTAATTTATGTTCAAGTGTAACAACTGGTGAAGAACGTAAACCTCTTACGTAGGTATATGTATTTGTTTCAGAATTAACGTATTCATAATTTGTTATAAAATTTGCTATTTTATACTATTTTCAATAATATTCAGCATTATAAATGCTCGTCTCTTAGAAAAGTGATGTTAAAATTCAAAATAGAAAAGGTTTTAGATTTTAAAACCTTACAAGATTATAAAGACTAGCAAAGACTATAAAATTAAGCTCCGTTTAGTTTTAACTGTGTGTTAAATTAAATTATTATTGGTATCTTTTAGAATAAAATCAGTGTACTTTTCAAGTACACTTGTGTATTTAAGTTGACTCAGAAGCCTCACCTTCTTTAGCAAGTAACCCAATATTAATTTTGCCGAGTAGCGAAAATTGATGTTAATATTTAAATTGCGCTTTTCCTGTCGACAACACGTTTAGTCACCGTTTTGTGTATTTTCTCTATTAACTTTGCAGGACCCTTTGACTGCACATAAACAAAGCAATATATGCTTCAAAGCAACTCATTCATAAGAATATTGAGCATTAGGCAGGACGATGCTTGCTCCACAATATTGTATGTTGTCTACTAGTGCGGTAAAGTTAACAAATTGCTTTAAAAAATATTTTTTTATCTGATATTAAGTAGTTTAACAATTATTTGTTGCTATTACAATTTAAAAATTTCCCAAAAAAAGAACTCAGAAGCTGCAAGCCTCGAAACAATCTTGGGGTGCTTTCAAGCACTTAACGTGTCCAACGTTTTAGCAACGGATTTGCGGCAACGCTATTACAACAATTCAAATCAGGAGCTTTATGCAGTAATTTGAAGTAACTCCGAGAAGTTTCAGCACTGATTTCAACCTGCAGTAGCAATTATCTCGCATACGTGGTGGTGCGGAGGTTGCAAATAACTTCCGCCATCCAACGTTTTATTCGATGACGTTGGAATTGTTATTTTGTTATTTTTAGAATTTCGTTTTCCAATAACGCGACGATACTTCTAAAATATATGACGCTGATGGCGTTTTCCGCGACTGAAATCAGCATTCACACCCACATCCACGACAGTTGTAACTTTATTTCAGGATTCTTATTGGCGAAATATTTCGAGCGGATCATTGTGGCAAAGGCCGGGAGTAGGACGAGTCGAACTTTGCTAAATGCCACATCGAATAAAAAAACAACCTAACTCAATAAATCACGGCGCTTTTAACTTGGCAAGGACTTAAGTCGCGAAATGAACTTGAATGGCTCACACTCTTCGGGGGTTTAAAGTCTTAAAAATCAACAACGACTTGAATTCGTAAGTCGGCTGCATCTAGATAGCCCCTGGCAGATCAGAGAGTGAATCCTTCTACCCACGTCAGAAAATAGGCAAAATTGCCCAACAGCCGCAGTAGCACTGATACTATAGCAGTAAACATTTTCAACAATTTAGTAGAAGTTTTTTTGTCTCAGGTTTTAAGCTTTATTATTTTTCAGTACTAATGCAGCAACCTCCTTTCGTATCTCTAAAAGTTCTATCTAATCATAGTACACTTACAAAAAGCTTCACAAGAAAGTTACAATTTTTTTTTTTTTTATAAAAGTCTAAAAAAGATTCAGATTTTTCAGAGCTCCTAGAGACTAGATGTAATCTATTTTTGTTCTTGCACTTGCGCCGAAAGCTCAAATTTAGTATTCGTTTAGATTTAGACGTTGTTGAGCGTCCATCCATGAGGCGCGTTTGTAGTTATTGAACTTCAAGAGCGAGTTTGATTTGTTCTGTCGAGAATTGATGAAGCGCATACAAGCATGAAGCGCTATCCAGAACAAACGTCGACATTCGACCAGCAACCAGTCACGCAGATAAGGGTCAAGGTATCATGTAATAGATGTTGACCCGAACGTGGCAAAGATGTTATGCTTGGGATAAAGATGCTACACTACTCAGAGTGAATTTAAAACTACACAGCACAACTAGCAGTGAAGCCGGTGCGGCGCAAATAAGATAGATAACACTTAGGTGAACCCATCTCTGTAGTTTTTGCTAGTGCACACCTGGCCTTAGGCGGGCGTCCTTAGCCTGTGTAGCTATGTTAGTAAAATTTTATTAAAAATTGAATAACGTTACAACTCGAATTAAGGTGTTGTTGCCCTACACAACATCAAAGAATTTAGCTGAGTCAAATTTTCTCTTAACAATTCGTTAACACTAGTCTCGGAACGAACATAATTGGCTGACCCACTGCACGTTCCCAGTTTGTGTGTTTGCATGTTTGTGCCGTTCAAGTTCTAAGCGATGTTCGAAACTCAAGGGAGCCTTTATGGTGCAAATAAACTCGGAATTGTCTCAAGGCATCATGGCACATTTTTAATGGCAGTTATTTTTTCCTCGCTCCTATTTTCAGTTAGTATCTGATGAAAGAAGTTACTTCCATAATCGATGCAGTGTCATTATTTTAATTAACTAAATCTACGTATTTATAGAGCGCCAATTAGGAACTTGATGACCTACTGTGATAATGGAATTTTTGAGTGGTAAATATTGTATAATAGTTGCGTTGTCATCACAATGATGACATTAAGCCCTTCTGCCAAAGTCAAAGCTTTGACGAATCAACGTTGTGTAATGGAAATAGTGCAATATGTTGTGTGACTATTAGCTGTGTAAATAAAGCAGCAGTTAGTAACGGTAAATAATTTAATAAAATTTGGCGACGCACATTCGTGTAGTAATTTAACCCATGTTAACAGTACAAGGACGCGTTAATGGCCTTATAATTTTTTTCTGATGAATTTACTGGCCCTAATTTAATGGTAACTGCAATGTAATTGAACCCAGACTGAATGCAATTACAATAAAAGTGGCCATTCATTCGCAAAACTAGCTATAAATTTTCATTATTTACTACTTTTGATGCGTTACACGTGAACTATTCACTAAGCTCTCCAGCGGTTTTGTCGCCCCTAAAAATTTATGCCACCATGCTTGATTCATTTTTAATTATATTTCGATTAAGCTTCAAATGTTGCAAGGGGCGATTAAAAAATTTGCGTCCTCTTTACAAGGTGGCATTGTTTTGAGCGTGACCTATTTCCGTTGAGCTAATAAATAAAGTTTGTCCCCTAGCAGCCATTCATAAGAGACCGTTTCTTGGGGCTGCGACCCTCTTCATGTGAATAGAAAGAAAATACTTGAAAACTGTCGTTCAAATTCTTTTACACATAATCTAACTTAGAGATTTAATAAGAGACTCGAGACTCAGAGAAGCAAATATTATTTGGTAGCTCGCCGGCTGATAACTAACGATGTAAAAAGCTTGACTAGACGACGAAAGGAAGTAAAAAAAGAATAGAAAACGGAAATTGGCTGCTACGTGTATGGCCATCGTTCAGTGATACGACTCGGTGGACGTAACCCGCTATCTATCCAACATGCTCGGCTAAACTTTTTAGACAAGTAAGTGTATTCCATAAAACCTACTTATTTCGGTTTGCCCGCAATGCCTCGTTAAACATTAGCCCAAAAAGTTTTATACCCTTACCTAGTCCAAGGGTAGGAAATTGCAACTTAAGCACTCGTTGTTATTTTACCTGGATTTTGTTCAAAAACTAATGGAATAAAATGTCATAATTACTTATCAGTTCGATCAATTCGCATTCGAAAGGTTCTGAGTAGTAATGTCGAACAATCTGAATTGGGTGGGAACTTTCTGGAATTGTGCCGGGTTTCGCCATATTTCCATTAAATACTCTGTTATTGAATTTGGGAGAAGGATGAAATTTGCATGCGGATCGTTTAGACCGCAATTATCTCTTTCCCATCCAGACACCTACCCTATATTTCGTCACATTAGCTATTCATTTATTTATTGGTTTATTTATGAAACGAGAGGGTTGGATGAATTTCACATAAAGACTAAGTGTGTGGGTGAAGGTTTTAGAGCATTGTTTCCTCACATGCTGGCAGCAGCAGCTAGTGTGTTGTACGAGCACATAGTTGAGAAAAGATAAAATCCCGCTCACACGCGTACGTTCATTATGTATACTTTGACCGCAGATTTATACACTGTATAATGGTTTCGCCTCCTTGACATCGATTTTTCCTTTGAATTTGATGAATCGCCTTTTAATACTGAGCACATTACAGGCGGGTTATCGCTTAATTTAACAGAAGAGTAAGCAGCTACACCCCAAGCATGCCAAAATACTAATAATTCTATTCTTTAAAAAATTTTCCCACCAAATTAACTGAATTTGAGAATTGCTAAAATGTAATTATCAATCCAGGCATGTGGTCTTTTTTAAAAAAAGCTACTATAACATTTGCAAAATGTCTGATGTTTCGAACAAAATTTTGTTTTGAATTTTGGCAATTAGGTACATTTTTTGAATCTTAGATCAATATTCTACTTCTACCGGATATCAAGTTAAATTGAACGTTAGGTGCTCAGTGGATAGAGATTTAGATTTTCGGCGCTGTAGGTACCTGTGGCAGTAAGATTAAGTTTAGGGTTCTTATCTGAGGCAAGTCGCGGTAATACCACCGAAACGTAGAAATTAGAAAGAACTGCACGTACAAATGTTGGCAGTTTCTGAATCAAAATGACCTGACAAAATCAATTTCAGCTTGAGACCGCCTGAATTATTTGCGATGGTATTCGAAATGCAGAGTAGATCAACGATTCGAGGGTAAAACGGAGAGCTAAACCAAGTTGGGCGTGAACACGATTATAACCCTTAAGGAATTGCCAGGTTATTAACAAGGGTCTAAGCTCTGAACTAGCCAGGTGAGGGAGAGAAAATTATTTTTTGCCGGTACGCTCCACGCTTCGGTGTTGATCAAAGGTGTTAAGATGTTGGAAGATTAGAATATTTGAGGGTGCCAAGAGGCACTTTGTGCATGTGGTGGACCAATGAGATGAAACGCAGACGGATGCCTGGAGCAAGCTGATTTCAGGACCCCGTAAAGATGGCGAGGAAGCTACGGGGAGAACAACAATCGAAAATATAATTTGGCCCACTGGGAAATTGAAGGCACAGAGGTCAATGTAATAAAAAATTACATGTTGGTACTTAGTTAATATTTGGGATAATTTCGTCCTAAATTGCTTATGCGCATCAAAATAATAGTTGCAAATTGAGAACGTACATTGGTTGTAAAGCAATGTAAACCTAAAACAATGCGTTTTGTAATAGGAGTATCACTGTGGTGCCATAATGTTGCGACAATTATTATTAGTGCATCGAGAATATTGTAGGTCGGGTTACGTGTTTCGCAAAACTGTCGTTATGTTTGACCCCAAATGCAAATTGTCAATGTACCATTATTACGTCCCTAGACCGGCAATTTACATTGCCAGATAGTCTCGTGATATTGCTTATAACTCTCAAAGGCCGGAATGGGATGGAGAAATCCCACTGATTATTATAAATACAAAACAATTTAAGTGTCACGTATTGGTGCAAAATAATTTAGGGATGATACACGTAAACTAAGTTTTGATTATGCAGACAAATATTGCTGCAAATGAATAAGTACAACTGGCAGTGTTAATATTTTATTTAGTCTACGTATTTGAGACGCGGTTTGATTTCTGCAAGTGTCTGGCTTGCTCGGGGAATTTGCCTGAGAAAACCGTGGGGATTCCAATAAAATAAGTTCGCTGTATAACTGTTTAAATTTGAGTAAGAAGTTAGATAAGCAACGATCTGATAATTAACTCCACTGAAACCCCGAACTCCATTTAATTTGTTCTTCTCAAACATAGATCCCAACATGTATTTACCATTGTTCTAAATTTTACCCAAGAGAAATGAATAAGATAACACAAACAGATGCCATTAAATTGGCGGGGTTAATTAAATTTCACTTAATAAATTAAAATCATTATACATTTTCTAAGCACGCCGTCTTGCCAATGCAATAGCGCAGCTGGAAAATCAAGTAGAATGTTTAAATACTAAATTATGATACCGCGTTAGATAGGTGTAAAGAACCTAAATAATAATAAAGTTGTAGATATGTTTTGCACATATTTTATTTGTAAACAATAATTCATAAATATAGATGGCATAAAACAAATGGGTCGTATTTAACAGTCTACCAAATTTACTCAATAATACTTTCATTTCTCAAAAATACTAAATGCTCACCAAAATTAAGAAAATACATAATCTTAAAGCGACAACCAAATATTGACATAATGCTGTTCTCTTATATATTTTGTTCACCAAAATAACTTTTGTTGACCATAAATACTAAATGTTTACCAAATTTTATTCCGCATTTAATTCTAACATAATACCCAGATATTTAATTTTCGACAGTGTCTTATATTATTTAGCAGTTAAAAATACTATTTGTTGATCAAAAATACACAAGTCATAAAATGTTCTGCAAATGGTAAATAATTTTATGCAAAATTATAGATGTAGATGTGCTAGGGCAAGGAAAATAAGAGTAAAAATAGAAGTGTTTTGCACTAAAAAGGATACTGATTTCCGTAATATATAAATGCTTTGCTGTAATTGGCTTGCATTATGTAAAACGTAAAACTTGTTTTAGTGGTAATTTCAAATCGTGCTTTAAAAAAAAATTACAGGGCCCTGAACTGACCTTGTACAAAACTTTTTTCGCGTATCTCTTGTCTGGAGGCGCAAGCGGCAAGGAGAGATGCGGGAGCATATTTCATTTTTGGAGTAATAAAATAATTATTTGACGCACAAATAGTTTTTTTGAGAAACACTAAATATAATTGGATAGCGCGAATATTTATTATGTATAGCACGGACGCGTAACTTGAGCGTTCTAAATTTGGTGAACAGTTCGTAAAATTGATAGACATATAGAATTTAAAATGTAAGCAATGGTAAAACAATACGCAGCATAGTTATTTTAGTGGTGATGTTCTCATTTTCTGATGTATAATAATTTGGGTTTTATTTAGATTTTTTGATGCTGATTAAATTTTCTGGTGGACAGTGCAAGGGATGTATGGTTTAATTTGATGTACATTATATTTGTTCCCAAAATAAATTATAAAAATGAAATTTTGAGAAGAAGTTTTTAATCAAAACCTAAGTTTTCATTAATGTTGCAACACCCAGTGTCTCAAATTTAATTGCTAAAAAACAAGTTAAAAATGGTGGTTTTAAAATGGGATTGAATTCCAACAGTTTTCGAAATCAATATCTAATGTAATGTTGTTTGAAAACCAAGCTTTCGAGTAGTATATTTATTATGTACAGGAATGAATATTTCAGTCAGCTAAATGAAGCTTCAATCCTAAACTGAAATATATGGGACAGGTATAACCTGTGAATAAATCCCCATTATCTCCCCGAATTAAAAAAACATTTTTGGTCAAAAAATGGCCAATATCAGTCGGCCCCCAAATTCACGACTAATAAATGATTTGCCACCTGAAACTGACATTGTCTCTTGTTTATGGGGAAACTGAAAGGATTCGGTAATACTGACAAATCGAATGCGGCAATTAAATCCTTTTACTTAAACAGGAATTTTAATCATAAAACTATTTTGTTACGTATTTGCTTAAGCCGGAAGTTAATTTGACAATGCATTTGCGTTTGATAATTAAAAGGTTGAGTCTAATGACCCGTTACGAACCTAGTACACTTTTTGTCGAGCAAATGCGATTAGTGGTCGATACAGAGAGGAAAATTACTGAGATTACGAAGTCCGTTGTTCAAAGCAATCATTTGTTGGTTAGTCATTACAAGCGAACTAATGACTATGTAAACCGTGTTGCATTATTTTGTTTTTTTCAAGTTCCCAAGTCAATACTATTACTATTACGCATCTGACCTATTCTGCTACCATTTTAAGGGCATTTTAATTTTGCACAAAAATTATTAAGAGAGCGAGGTAAAATTTGATAATTTTAATTCAGTTCGGTTATACAATAATTAATAATTAGTTGTCGTTTGCTTTTATTATTTCTAACATTATTACTCCAGACAAACACCAGAAAGTAGAATACAACAATTCAGTCTGAAAGAAAATCTCCACATTAAGATGCAACAACCTTTCTTCACATAATAGATAATTTCGCAGGATCGATCGGTCGCTGTAACTGTAACAGTATATAAAATTAGACGTTAAGATTGGTAGATAGGTGCTGCATACCCTTGCAGAAATTGGTTGTTACTTCTGCGTTCTCAAATATTTGCTCGGTGACCAGAGAGGGGTCGAATTTAAATACCCGGCGGCGTTAAAAGGGGTTTGTTGTGCGCGTTTATTTTTATAGGTTATTTCATCGTTGCTCCAGTATGTGAAAATCGAGGATTGTATCGTTTACGTCCTTCCATTCGCTTTTACTATCGGTACTGGCGGTAATCTACCCCCGGCAAGCACATGGACGTTGGTTACGCTTTTTACTATATTGATTCATGTTCAATCATTTCGGTTGATTCGTCAGCGAGGCTCACCGAGCTTTAAGCGCGACCAGAAAGCAGCAAAGCTGCATTTAGCGAGGTGACAGAAAAGCGACCGAAGCGAGCCGTGAGCTGTAACATTGCATCATCACGATGGTCGAACCGGAGTTTCTGATTGCATCGTCTACGGGAAGTATTCCGGTGTCGTCCTTAGTCCTTCGTCCTGGCCCTGCGCTGCCGCAGGAGTGGGGGGGCTTGTCCCGGGCGCAGCCGTTTCTCCCACAGTCTGTGGCGCGCTCTCGCGGTTGTCACTTCTCTGCTCTTTTACGACGTTTCGGACACCTCGCGTACATCCTGAACCGTCGTGATTAATGACGACGTCTGGACATGTCCAGTGACGGCGCCGGCCTCCACGGCTTTCACTGACTACCCTATTATGTGAACAGGGGTTGTCGGACGCACAACTTTGGACTTACTTGACTTGTAGTCGACTTGGTGCTTGTGAGTGCTGATTACGACACTGTCAGTTCAAATATGTGTGGAGCATTTGCGGATATAGGATTCTTCAACACCCCCATTGACACTTCTTAAGGAGTTTCTGAATGTAATTGTCTTAGTTCGTGCATGCCATGTTTCATATTGGGATCGCTATGTGGGGTCGTTTGGGAAAAGCCGCCCACGCGTGGGTGCATTCATGAATTCAACGATATTATTTCCCCCAGTTGAAACGCTATTTTAACCAATGTGAACAGAAATAACAAGTGGGTAATTGCTACATCTTCAACTATACATAAAACTAAATTTGACACATTCATAATTAAGTAGAGGTTTTCTTATGCCCTCAACCCTAGTACGTAGAATTTTAAATAACTGCTTTCAGAAGAATCTAAAACTAGTAACATTTTTTTCAAAAAATATCTTCATATCAAATGTCAAAGTTTAAATAACAAGAAATCCTGATTCTTGTCAAAATAATGTCACATAAAAACTGCTATAATTTCACGAAATTTTTCAAAAATTATTGACATATTTGGGGATTGATCTTGTTGTGTATCAGAAGAAAAAAACGCAAATATATTTTACGATAACCTGCCAAATTCATGAATTTACATTTATGCCTCCCTGTATTGTGATAGAAAAAATCTTAAACAAATTTAATAAGGAATTAGCTGGAGCATTACTTTCCGGATTGCTGAGCCTAGCTTTTATGAAAGTTTAATGCTTTGCTTGTAATATTATGTATTGTTTTCTGCTTCGCATTTTGCAAGTATAAAATATAAATTTAAATATTGCAAACAAGAACTTTACATTATAATGATTCAACTTTATTTGTTTTTAAATAACAAGTCTTGGAGACTTTGTATAAAATTCTCGAGACAAAATAAGAGTTTTTAGAAATTTTCTAGTCTCTAGTCGGACGGACGGAAATACTGACGTCCTCTTTCCTGAAAGTTAAACATTGTAATTCTCTGGAATGCTAAACATTTTTATTGCATTTACTCAGCGCAAAAAAATATTGTTAAATTCAACACAAAGGCATGCAATGTATTATTAATGCTGCATAATTTACTACAGTTACCAAAAATTATGAAACTGACTTATTGCCGTATAATAGGAATAATAGCATTTTTTACCAATAAACCTTTCTCGTTTTAATATCTAGCAACAAAACGTTGATATTTACAAAATACGCTTATTTTGTTTGATCATTGGCGGTCTATTTTCACGTACAGTAGAAAAGCTATCATACATTTGAAGGGTAATACCGGCGCAAGCCGATTGAATTCGCCCGGCGCCTCCGCCATTTGCGCGGTGCATGCAATATTACCATCCTCGCAAAACTTGTCATTGGTGTCCGAGTTTACAAATTTGAAACGTTTTGATTATTACTCTTAGTTGTTCGTTTAGCTTTAGTTTTCGGTATTAAAATAGTTATTTTTAAGTTTTACACGAGAAATCTAAACGTTAACAAGCACTATACGGCTTAACACTAAATTTATGCTTTTGATTACGAGAACATAATTATTTTTTACATTACTACGTAAATTCTATATAAAAAGTACACTTCTGGAAAACCAACTTACTATCTATCGAAAAGACTAACAGATTATCTAAAAGAAAAAATTTTTCCTTAACACAGTCAATTTCTTGAATTATTTGACATAGAAATAACTCCTACTCTTGACCCAAACTATTTTTTTAATAAATATTGAACGCATGATTCACGACTCTTTACATTGATCACCTGACCTGACATTGACAATATAGTGGTGTTGCGTGTTGTAACAGATTTACCTTAATCCGCTGATGGCCGTTAATCGTGAAACGGTATTAAGCTACAACACTATCGCTTTCCCAAATATTTATAGCAACAGTACCTGCTAAACAGTAAATTTTTTTGGAGTCATTTTATGGCGTAAGTAATTTTCTATTTTTTTTATTTTTCTTTTTAATTACTTTTTTACGGAGACGCTTGTTCCATATTGTCGGGGAGAAACTTTTGTTCCACTTAGAATCCGCACCTTAGGGAAATACGGTAGAATACAATTTTGCTTTACTTAGTTCTGAAGGGTATCTGCACTGACCTACCGTAAATTATTTAGACCATTATCCTTTCAATTCTACAGCGAGAGAGGAGAAACTTAACCTGCGGTTGATCTTAGAACCCACTCTCTCAATGTGGCGTGATATAACTGGAAATTTGGGCCAAAATTACTGGTGTATAACAACTTGAGTAAGCGACGTTTTCATTAAAATATTCATGAACGGTTTGTAATTGACAAAAACATTGAATGCAAGGCTCAATAAATATTGAGAACCGGATTCTGATACTAAAATGCTTGGTTTGACATACAGTTAGGCTAAAATCTACACATAAAGTTTATCACTGCCAGTTGCTGGTCTAGTAACACTTACAATACGAATGAAAATCTACATAATGTGCATTTTAACATGGGTGTATGGGGTATCGTATCAATAATTAGAGTCAATTGTATAATGCAAAACAATGACGTGCGTTTTTTATTTCCCAGATGCTTTTATACTTTTAGTGAAACCAATTAGTTTTCTTTATTTTTATTAGTAGCTTGATTGTAAACCTTCTTTTAATTGATTGATTTGCTTTAATTGACTTGCTTTGTACCTAGTTCTTTAAAAAATGTCAAAGGTCTGTTTGAAATAAATAGTGTGGTTTATTTACTCGAACAATTATACTATGATCGTAACTTAAATCCAATTTTGAGTCATTGGTTATTTTTTCTACAAAATTTGGCAAATTGATATATTTGGAGTTAGACATATCAAAGAAAACATGCTTTATATTGCCCTAAAGCTGCTACGAAAGTGACTTACTTTAGTGATTAAGAAATTAAAAGATCAATACGTTTATTTTTATTGATTCTTAAAAAGAATAATTGTTAAATGTGTGGTAATGTCAAAACTTAAAAATCTTTTGAAATGACATCCAAGATATCTTTTAAATCATCCTCAGTAAGTTTAAACTATCTAAAATTATGTGCGATTATTTTAATTGTCCGCTTCAATTTTTATCTTTAAATATTCTTTTTACCGAATGGAATGTTGGATTGTGAGAAAATATTTGATTTTTCGTCATTCACTTTTTATTATCTCATAATTTCTTTGCTTAATATTTGTTGGGCAAAGTTAATTTGCAAGATGAAGTTGTCGTAAAGCTGACACGTAATTAACTACTTTGCTTTAATCAAAATGGAAGAAAATACAAATAATTTACATAACGTTTAATTATTACACTAAAATAAGGAATATGACAATTTCCTATTGCTACAATTTTCTTTATTGTCTGCATTTGTATAAAGACTCAACAATTCATGCAATTGTTACACATAAAAAACAATAACGTAAGAAATCTGCTTAAATTTCTAATAAATTTAATAATACTTGCTTCTACCAAAATTTGTGCTAAATTAATTCCGAATAATAATTATAAAATCTCTCTATTCTCATTTATTTGAAAAATTGAAAAAAGTCACGATTTAAGGCAGGGAATTAAAAATGTGTAATTGGATTCGCTGTTTAGTGCAATTACTAAAATTGCTAGCAGTACTTTTCAAACAATTGTATATTCCTTTTAACTACATGACTTTATTGAGAAATCTAAAATCTAGAACCATGAACCTTATTTTTGTAGTAAATGATGCATAATTAAACCCATTATCATCATGACACACATGTTTAAATTTTAATAACTCCGATTTTATGCTGTCTATATATTTATAGAATACAAATTTTACCCCGTAAAATATTTTTTGTTACTACCCTGCTGGCTTTGCTAATTGACGCTGGACTTGTATATTTGATGAAGTTTCCAAAACTATAACGGTTCTTGTTAGTAAACTAAATTTATGCAGGCTAATTGCACCATCCCATTAATTGTAACAACTTCAAGGTGAAAATAGTTTGTTAGTTTAAATATTTTTTAATATAACCGACTTATATAATAGTTATCTTAGAATGTCTCTAAGGTGCTAAAAAAATTTTTGTTCTCTAAAATAATAAGTATCTGGCATTTTTCAAATTTCTTTACATTTGAGCAAAAAATCAAATGAATCAGATCTCGTAAATAAGTAGTCACGTAATTTAAACTTTAGGCCACAAATTTAAATTTACTAAAATGTGCCATTATTGTGCAGGCACATTGTCGTGCAAAAATAATTAATCAATTAATTTGAGTTTTCGCATTTATTTCTTAAAGAGCTGTTATTACTGCTCATGAAGCATTTAGTTGAGCATTATTTATCTTTATCTAGAACAATCTTTTAATAATAATCGTAATACCAAAATTGAAACACAAACTGTATTAGCTGTTGATTGCAACATTGAAACGTTTTGGAGTCAAATTTGTAAAACTTCCAGTCATTCCACTTAGCCAAATCGACGATCTGAGATTACTATGTCTTAAACTGTGTTAATTCTGTTTTCGTTTTATTCAAAACCATAAATTTTCTAATTATAATATAACTTTTGTTAAATTAATAATTTGTTACTAATGTTAAATAAAAATGTTAGTATTTAACTTTGCAGACAATCAACTGATCATAGGTAGATGTAGAGTTTGGACTGATTGGCAGTTGAATACCTGCTCGGTGAAATGCCATTGTTAGCGAATTAGGGCGGTTCGTGTTACTTTACGTTAAAAATTCTTTACAAATTCCGGGATTCAGTCGTGTCAGTTAACAGCAGAAATTGTGCTTTCACACAATTAACCATACAGTTAAGTGGTCGTATCAGGTGATATATGGTGCATCATAGAGTAAAGGGTCAACGCTCGTATGTTAATCAGTTAACATTCAAGGGAATTACGGCCATTTGTGGATACATTCATTTATGAAATATGCTAACTAACCCTGCATCATTAAATTACGAAATTTTGCAATTAAACAAACAACAAAAACTCATACAACCCCAACGGTTTCAAATTGTATAAAGCGCAAATTCTTCTGATAATTATCGATAATTGGCTGTATGAAAATTTAATTTGCGAGCACGGTAGAGCGGATTGCGGTTATAAATCAGATTTTGACGAAGCTATTTGGCTTGGCAAGCGGGGAAAAATTAATTATTGATGCGTTTCGAATTGACATGCGGCAGTGTTTTGGGATTTATTTATTAAATCGTCAAAATCTTTTACTGATGAGGTGCAGCTTTATTCAATACAAAGAATCGCCACTAAGATATTGCTTTTAATAGAAACAGGAACAAAATTTATAGCAATCAAAATATGCAAAACTTTTGTTGGTGGTTTCTCAACTTTGAAGACCAGGTAGTTTAACGTAGCATTTTATTACTGGATTCGCTGCCTTTGTTTGACAAAATAGCGTAGTTCAATTGCGTAGTTCTTCTTTTTTTATGCCTTTGACAACGCACAGCTTTTACAAAATCTTCTAATAATCAGACGAAGGGGTGTTTAAAAAGAAGCAAATTTCAAGGGCTTGGGTGACCCTAACGTAAAAAAAAATCTTGTGACAAATGTGTCGAAGATAGGAAATGATTGCTCCAACTTTTTTCATTAAATGTTTTTTATTATGAAGATTAAATGCATTTAAATTATTAGTTGTACTAAGGGACAATTGTACGATCACGAGTTAACCCAGAGTCAGCTGATCCCGGTACAGTTGCTAAGGTACAGCCAATCAAATCGCTTATACTTTAGCAACTGACCCAGAGTCAGCTGACGCTGGGTTAACTGACCTTAAGTAAATAAATCGTACCAATCTGAAAAGAATACTATATACTGAAACTAACTAGCGCCAAATTAGCAATTACTGCATAATTTGTCTGGTGGAAGAAGAATTTTTATGTTAATTCATTTGTTTGTTAACTTGCATTAATTAGGCACAATGCTTATTGCTACTAACAACCAAAATGTAATTGGTGGATTTAGATTTTAGCAATGCTTTTCTTCGGGAATCCCTTTCCTAAAGTAACGGGTATACAAACTCCATTAAGTCGCAAATGCATATAAATCGATGTTTTGATTAACAAAAATTCCTATTTCCTCCCCTTTAATTGGGAATTTCCGCTGAGGGAGTTGAATGACTGAAGCAGCCTTTTCTTGTCGAACTGTGCTTTCAGGGCTTCAAATTGTACGACATGATATCAAAGAGGGCATGAATAATAAATAATAAAACACTTTGTCCAGTTTTAATTAAAACGACACGTTAGACTTGCCGCCGTAAGAAAACTCGTGGGGCTGGATCGTAATTGGATACTTTAATTAAAATATTGAACGAACAACTGTATCTTTAAATTCCACCACCAACTTTCCCAAAAACATTTTTTGTGGGCGCTTGTCGCTTATGGACATCAATATTTCAGGTTTTTGTTCCTGTTTTATGGTAATTTCTGTTTTAAGTTTTTAAATGGGGCTGCTTTGTATTTCTTCGAAATCCGCAAGGAATAGAACCGGTAACTTTTGTTTGATGTAAATCGATTTTGACAGTCATCGATTTTTATTGTTATTCGCAAAGTTTGCGTTGAATTTCAATGAGTCTGGAAAGCGACTGCTCCCGGAAACTTTTACTATTATATACTTCACGGGCTATTGCCCAATTAGATTCGGCAAAGCGAAGTATAAATAGTGCCACCTTAGTGAGAACATAAATAATAAGCGACATCGAGCAACTTTTAATGGTCTTTTGGTGCCCGGAGCTATTAAGAAATCCAACAGATTATGGAGTACACTAAATTGAATCGATCCTCTGCGGCAACTTCTGGAGTTGGAGCAAACTATTTTTCTCCAATTTTATTAGTTCGACAGCACCGGAGGGGCGAATTTAACAATGCCGCGGTACATTAAATATTGAACCAAGAACTGGTGGAATGTTTACATTATTCCATCCACACGTCTCGGGGCTTTGCAATTCTAATTAGAAAAATAGCTTCAGACCATTGCGCCTGGAGAGGTCAACCAACAAAGGGGTGACAGTTTCGCAAATTTCATTGGCTCACACATCTTGTGCACTGTAGAATCGATAACGACCCACTTCGACCTAAATCATAATTTAGCTGGTGTGAAGACGCGGTCTGCAATTTATTGTGATAAAATATCTGTCAACGTTGCAAAATGAAATGTGAACTGTTGCCATCTATTTTGATAATGTCCATAAGTAAGTGTAATGTACGAGATCCGCTTCTCGGGGTTTAAGATTGAAAAGTGGCTCCATCGTGAATCCTGCCGTACAGGGTTTTTATTTCGGGGATAAATTAGCACGCTTCTGAGCTTGCAATAAAGTTGACCATTTCTGTAAATACCCCGCGATTAGGTAATCCTTCAGGAGACCCATTTCATCCTTCGAGCGCAATTTTTCAATGCTCGTTTGTTTCGAAAGATCTTGGCCGATCTAAACGTTCTAATTTACGTACAGCAACAGAAATTAAATCAAAAGATATGTTTCAATAGCGTGCACGCTGGTCACGAGAATTGCGTTTGTTAAAATACTGAAAAAAATTATGGCACAATTTTTTGACACAATTGCTCAAACACAAAAGAAAAGGTGACAGGGTTAAAGGAAATTTATTTTAAACATGCGTGCGTGAGTGTGAGTGCTACTCTTATAGGGGCATAATACAATGCAAAATTTGATAGTAACTATGATGTAGTAATAATTTAATAATATACAGCATATGAGTAGTTAATATTTATTAAGAAATAAAATGTTTCAAAAATTTCCTAACCATTAACCTTGGTAAATTCATTTTTATTTACGAATTTCGGTTGATAATCTAAATATTTGTTATACCTAGAAGCCAATACAAATTTTAAACAATTTTTTAGATCTAAAATAATATAGACAGAGCATAGATCTTGGAGAATAAAAATTCCGTCGAGCTCTGGTGAAAATTTATTCCGCCATCGCCATCTCTGGTGCAATATCAACAACCGAAGACTAGTACTCAACTTGTGGTAAATTGACTTGCACCGAGAACATTTTTAAATTAACTCAGAACATGCACCGTTATTCTTGTTGTTCTTCGTATCTGTCTGCTACTTGCACAAGTGTATCTTAACGTTTCGTACGTTCTTCCCGTGTATTTATTATTTAAAAGCAGAGTTGCCGAGCTCAAAGAACCCCTGTTGTCTAAGTCAAGCCATCATTTTATAATGCATAAGAAGGCAATGAAATAATTCTACTTAATGAGAAATACCATACATTTTTAACGTATTCTTACGCGCGCAGCATTTCCCGTAATTGCTCTCGTATGAATTCAGCTTCACAAGTTTGTTGCTTGAAAGCTCAAAGAGCATTATTGCTCGTTAAAGGAGCCAGCGCCGTTTTCTTTAAATATTAAACTAACTTAATTTCCTCAATGCTTTTTTGATTTTGACGTTAGGTATCAAAACAAATGTTTCTCCCTTAATTAAGCTCACATTGAAACGTTTTATTATTGGCGAATTATTTTTGAGGCACCCAACTGAAAGGGTTCTGCATGAGCGGTGATCAAAGACAAAAGGTGAACTGCATCTTTTGTGGAGGAGGGTCCGTTGCCGCGAACTCGTTATCGCGAGTTATTAAATAACCAAATTCTGTAAGCTCGCCCAGGCACAAGCTTGCTACATAAATTGTATCGAGGATGCGATAAAACCAACAAAAACTCGATAAAACTGAGAAAATATCGAACACTTTATTTCGCATGCAGTAAACCAACGAAATAAAGTGCTAGCAATTCCGGCTTCCGGACTGCTGTATGCTGTACCGCCGGAAATACAAATGATCTGGAAATGGAAACTAATCATGAATTACTATCTTTATAAAAAAAATCGCGTTGCTTCGAACGTGGAAACAGAAATTGCTTCCTATTTTGTCAACAAATTTTGAGGTTTCGCCTATTCCACCCAATTAAAACACGATTTTTCATCAGTTCTATGACTACTACGAAAAATTGTCTCCATTTTAAATGGAAATTAATATCGCCCGATGTCACTGGAAATGCGACTCTGTAACTAGCAAAAAATTGGAGCTTTTGTTTGTTAATAGCAGCTTCTTAAATTTAAGTCATCAATCATGGGGAAATAAAGCAGCGAAAATGCATTTCAGCGCTAGTCGACAATTGCATTTCTGCCGTTGCATTAAGCTTTATAACGGGGGGTAACGAATTTTTTCGCATTTTTTGAGTCAAGTTTCTCCTTGCAATATTAAATTTTCATTCTCTCCGATCCGGATATAAAATCTGTACATACATTCCATGCATCTGCATAGATATAAAAGTGGCTACACAGTTTTACGACTTACCAAGATTCGGATAAAAAGGCTTCTTGTGCTCGGGTGGGATTAAGTGTTGCCGGTTTGCGCCTGGATCCTATTTATTGCTGCTCAATATTGAGGTCATGCGGTGAGGCGAATAATGAAAAATTCTTCAATGAGTCGAAAATTAATTTTGTTTTAAGTCCCGGAAATTGCAGGGGTTTTCAGTACAAGATGAATTAGGCCACGCTGATTTAACTAAATTTAACAGACACTACCTTGATTAAGTTTCTTATTTTGCGGCGGTAATTGGGTTTCTTTACTTACGGTTTGAAATGGGAATTGTTTGCTTGGTGTCGAAATTATGTTTTACTTCCCAAAGCCACAGGGTAAATGTAAGCATTTTGTCAAAGGGATGAAAGCTTGGAAAGGTTAGAATATCATTATTTACTCTTGAATAACGTTTTGCGAATGACCCATTAGCGCCTACCGCACCCCTGGGGCATGGAAGTTAAACATAATATTGTGACTTATTTAGAAATGAAGAGAACTGAAGATAAGAGATTAGCTTAAAGATATTTGGTATCTCTTGATTGCCGAAATAGAAACTTATAATTTAACAGTTGGAGTAAAATCCAAATACGTAGAACAGACTTTGATAATGAAAGCTTCTTCTTTGACGTAAATACCTAACGTGATAACAGATAAGTGTTTTTTCAGTTTATTTTACCTATATTTTATCTTTGTTATTTCACTCTAGATTTATTGTTGTTACAATGTTTGTTATATGGATCTCTTTAGTTTAAAAGTGTTTGATAAACTGTGTAAAGGTCGAAGGAAATCAGAATTTCAAATATGATGTTATTTGTGATAATATAAACGTTGAAATTGTTGGAATCATTGACTGGTAGACTGAGGATTGCGTTTAACAGCCGTAACCTGATACTTTCAAAGGGTAAATGACCCGGACCGTTGGTTCCAGCGAAATAAAATCAGTATATTTCATAGTTGGACCCAAAATGGAATTCAATCGTTTTGCCAATGGGCGCAGATAATAAAATATCCAAGAGTCCAATCCCTGACTTATTGCTCTTTCTGCACCTTATTCACAAGCCTCATCGATTGCCATTTGCTCGTTTTCAAACATATATTACTAGTGTAACGTTCATATCCTTGGTTATCTACACTGCAACCAAACCGTTATTGAATTTTTCAACTTGTTTGCCTTACACGTTGCTAGCGATGGAAAAATTATGCTTGTGGACCGCCCGCACGTAATATTTAAAAGTTGCTTCATCGATTATGGAACGAATTATTTAGTTGATTAATATATATTGAACTTTTTTGTTAATTGGAACTGCAACGCATTAATAAACTAATTTACTGCAAACACTAATGTAATAAATAATTAGGATTGAACCCGCGCTGTTATGTAAATTCGCTGGGAACGCAAACAAATCGTTAGCGTCAGTAAAAGTTTCAATTCACTCGTTTGCCGCTGCAAATTGAAGTACTTCAGAGCAACAAAAACAACTCATAGGTAGGGTCATTGATTCCCGAAACAAGATCACTCGATAATGAAAATAGAATTTAGCAATAATTTGCAAAATTGTCAACTCTCGGACAAATTATCATTTTCAATGACCCTATAACATAAAAAGGATAAGAGAGGTCGCGTTCTAATTTCGATCATTCGATGATCATTCTTTCGTTATCTCATTAACAAAATTGGTATAGAGGAAGTAAAAACTTTTAGTGTTGTTGTTGAGTAAGTGCTGTCGTCTTTACTTGGAATTATTTGCGTTTGGTAAGAAATATGGTAATTTAAAATAGCGAGGAAAAGAACGTAGAAGATTTTACTGCGCATTTTATGTAATGCTTGTTTTAAAATGAAATGTTGTGCTTTTTTTGCGCGTTTCAGTGACTTGCTGAGAACGCCAGACATGTTGCAGTGTGGAAGTCTGAACTTTCATAAAGAACATAAAAATGTCGAGCATTTGGCGAATGCTGACAGTTTTCTAACGATGTTATTCGAATATTTGTCATACCTTTAGGAATATTATCTTATTATTAACGCTAGACATTGTGTTACGTCGTCGTAGAAACTATAGGAACGTTGATTTAAATACAGAAAACTGTTTGCTGCTTTATTATGCATGCATACCTATTATAGTAATCTAGTTTCATCTTTTGCATGAAGTTGAAGTATATTTGATCGCATCACAAAATTATCCCTTTCTTCAGAGAAGTGCTTTTCATATGCTCAACTGATTTACTGAAGATATATTGACGTAAATCTACATGTCGCGCTTTATTTAAGATTCTGAATAATTTTTTAGTTGTAAACGTTTCTCAACTCTGTGGCAATTACCTACCTAAACAATTGCTAAGAAGATTGAATTTGCTGTAACAGAAGTTTTGAATATTATGTAACTTAGAATTACTTTTACCATTGCTTTCGTCTAGTCTACTTTATTTCTTTACTTCATGATAAAGGCTCAATATTTTAAGCTAAATGTCACCTATCTTTAGATGTTGATTTGTCTCGTTTATCACTTTTCTCAACAAAAACACGAAAATTGGACCTATGCCGGGAATCTGTTTCTCTTTGTATTCTGCAGTTCTAAAATTTTTACCGATTTGTCAACGTTTTCTAAACATTGAAAATAAAAGCTCGACAGTTTTACAAACTTTTAAATATTTAACGAGTTTTGCAAAATTAATATTATTGAGAACTATTACTAAGTACAAATCGATATTGCTAGTTTCATTAAAAGTTGATATTTTAAATTTTTTGAAAAGCTTTTCTGACGCATTCCATAATATTTATTTGACCTTATAGGTTCCACGAGGGATAAAGAATAGGTATATCTAAGAATTTTCAATTTAAGAGAGAGTTTACTTCAGTCATAAATATTTCACCTTCCAAACCAAGAAAAGAAAGATACACAAATGATCGACCAATCTTTACAGCGTTGAAATTAAAATTTAATTTTGTTTTCAATTGTGTACCTAGCTACATTAAAAAGTTATAACCATTTTAGCACTTCAATACACAATCAACAATCTGCCAAGCAAGTTTCTTCATTTATTGATAATGTTATGTTTTTATTTTTTTGTGGTGTTCTGAAATTGCCAAAAGATTAAACAAATTCGTAACTGTTAATTTGGGTGTACAACAGTATTGAATCTATAAATTTCACAAATGGCGGATGCGCCGGGCGAATCTCGCCAGTGGCGGTTATATTCTTAATAGTAAGTTAGAAAACCGACATTGTAAACATACTGAAGTAAATATTTATGCCGTTGTTAGTATAGTATTAAACCTGCTTTCTGCATTAAACACTGATGTTAATAAAAAATAGATAATAGTAGATTACACACCGAGGTGGAAAATGTTTTTTTTTTCTGTCGAGAGCTTATGCTCGAGACAGAAATAAATTTCCACCGAGGTTTGTATACTGTTTTATTCGTATTTTTTTTTTTGGTTAGGAATGGGCTCCTAACTTCGAAAAATAAAAGATTGCGAATAAAACAGTATACAAACATTGGTGGAAATTTCTTTCTGTCTCGAGCATTAGCTCTTGACAGACAAGAAACGTTTTCCACTTTGGTGTGTAATCTAAAATTTAAGTTTTTATCTTTATTTTCTTATTATTCATTCAATAACAGCCAAACACAATTTAAATTTTAAAAAGTGGGCAAGCTGCAGAAAAAACATTGAACATTTTTTGGTCCTATGATCTATTCTACAGTTAACGTAATCTTAACTATTATCTAACTAAGATGGTGTAGGTATATTTGCAAATAGTGGAGACGCCTAGTAAACAAACTTCAAAAATCTAGATAATACTACAAAAAAAAAATTAAGAGGAGTTTAGTTTTTATTGTTGTTTGGCATTGTTTATAAAGTTTTCAAAATTCTTAAAAGACCTGCAATTGCTACCTAGTTTTTGTAATCATTTTAGAGACAATTACCAAAATATTAGTAAGGGTTTAGAATAGATTTTGAAAAGTCTTTTCTTACCATCATTGCAGGCAAATATAAAAATTGAAATGAATAGAAATACCATTTAATCCGCTGTGGCTAAACAAACTATAATGATTCATTTTTTTAATAATTTTAATAATTGGTAAAAATTGCTATTATCATTCTTTAGAGGTACGCTCAATTGACTAGTTAATTGGCTACCTTGTGAGTGTGTTAATTTAAGAGAACGTCAGTCGTGGCTCACTATTACAAATGATCACACGTGAAGTGTTGATTACTTTACTAATCTGATTGATTAATTTATGCCAGACCCAGTTGCCGCAAGTTCAATATATCTAACCTAGTCTTCGCGACTTTTGATCCACTTGTAGCTACGGTTTCAATCAGGTTATTAATTGATGTGTTACGCGTCGGTAGCTTAATATTATAGTTAAATAGAAGTATTTACATGGATTTCTGCTGCAATTGCTAAATACTCATCAAGGAGCTAATCAAGTAATAATCCCTTTGTCGTTTTACGAAAATCAATGATGCTTTAGCAAGTGAAGGAACCGTTTCGTTTACGATGCACCAAATTACTCAAGAGTCATTTACTTCAATCTCCACGCCTTCAATTATTAATGACATTATTATTAAGATTTACCTGCAAAATTTTGTTTTATTAAGTAACAAAAATTATAAGTATTATTTTAAATTATCATAAGCAGCAGAAAGAGTATCTGAAGCATTGTTATCTATGGTCGCTACAACAAATAACTGTCCAGAATCTGTGTCAAACCTAACGCATATTGCTCTCTGCCATCCTTTTCGTAAAGAGAGATGTGCAGCAACTCAGTATGAATGCACAAACTCGTTTCCTTTCTGTCCGCAACCACATTACAAGCGGTTACATTTAATGACCAGCGTAATTGTGTACATTTGTATTCGCAAGGTGCGTCTACATGTGAATTTCATGTTATAATTGCCCGAATTAGCTATATGTGGCGCAAATACATCACTTTAATCTTGATCCTGAATTACTTTTGTCTGCCGTCATTTTCAACACATTTCAGGGAACTTTCTGATCATTTCAAGTGGTTAATTTTTTTTATCTCGCCAATCCAAAAAGTTAAAAAGACAACATTGCAGCAAGTATTGTTACTTTTTACTCTTTATTACGCAAAGAGAAAATAATTCCGCGTAATAAAAAATACACGATGAGGTGCCAGATTTGGCTTGTAGAGATTTATATCCAACTGTAAAAGCACTTATCCAAGAATGTATCTTAATGGTCGCTTTTATGCGTTTGTTTTTGTTTTGCAGCAAATATTCCACGTTACTGAGGAATCCTGCAACATGCCCGGCAGGAGTGGATCGTGGGAGGTGCCGCTGGTGCTCCTACTTTCCTGCTCCCTAAACATACAAGGTAAGACCGATCGGCAATAGACACCCGAAATTAATTAAACCTTGTTCCTACCGTCCTGCTGTAGGTTGTGCTCGCTAATTAAGTATTTGCACAGCAACAACCGGCAAACGAAACTAATGGAATATTTCTGCTATAAATGAAACGTTTATATCGCCATACAGTAACTCTGTTTATACTAAAAAGGCTAGCGGAACTTGGCCCAGGTAGCTAACAATATTTACAGATCGAGAGTGAGAGTTACGACTGCTAACAATTGAAAAACTAAGACTTTAAATAAAACTATGCTACGTTTGGGAATTTGTTGGGGTTTGCGTGAGTAATCAGCCCCATCAGCATATGGCGATTAAGCGGAGATGAATCTGTATCTTTTGGTGACCTTAAAATCTGTATGACGGGTGCCACATATTTATGAAATTATTTAAATCGTATTTGTTTATCGACCTGCCTCGTAATTGTTATTTTTAGCTAAGAGAATGATTTGTCCCATGCCTTTTGCAGCAGTTAAACTGCACCAAAGTTTTCATTCATGTTGAATATCTTGTAACGTCTTAAACCCGGTTAGTAACCCTTTGGCATTGACGAGAACATATAAATACTTGCAATTACATTTAAATCGATTCCAGTAACTTGTATAAAAACTTAATGTCTTTACAATTTATTTTTGTGTGTGATACGTACATTCGGTCTTTGTGAGACACTTTGCCCCCTTAAAGCTAACTTGTCTTGCACTATTGACGCTCCTGCATAATGAATAATTTAATTTCCTAAAAATTGCTTTTCTCCTTTAAAACTCCATTCTTCGGATTTCACAATGGTTCGTAACTAGAAAGTGAATTTAATTTAAATGGACCGTGATGTATTCTGGCTATGACAAAGTTGCGTCAAGTGACAGGTTGAAGCTAGCTCCTGCAGGAGATTAAATAATCATAAATTGATTTTATCGCGTTCCGAATAAGCAAAAGTGCGCAGGCAAGTTAATTTAAAATCAATTACTAATTTTACGGCAAACGTCTAGACAGAAATAAAGTAAATGTAATATTAATTAAATTTACCAACGATTGACACTCTTAAGTCTAATATGAAACCTCTATTGGGCATTTAAAATACAGCAGACATTGGACTTCTTCCAGTTCCTTGAATTTCGTTCTCAAAAAGCTACCACCAATGCTATTTGACAGCAACTTATTAAGTTTAGGAGTGAGTATTAAGACAGAGTTGGCTTTTCGAGTTGTCAAAGAAAATGTTTATTTAAACATAACTGTAGACTGGCCAGGTAAACTTTATAATTAATGAACTAGAACACCGGTAAAATTGAAGCTTCTGCATAATTCTCCCAGGAGCCGTTACAGCTTCATCGTTAAACTATATTTGAACAATCAAACATAGGTAGCTATGAAGTTCGACCGTTACTGCAAGAAGCACCTTGCTCTAAATTGATCACTTTACTTTAGTACCTACCGTCTACTTGACTACAACCGCATAAAATAAAATTTTGTACATTTCTGGTTTTAAAACTTGTCTACATTCCGACATCTGCTACTGACATCGTACGTTTGAGTGTTACAACCAGCGAGCTGACTAAAGAAATAACGTTTTTCTAATTTCTGGGTGGCGTCTTAAGATGAGAAAGACAAGAATTATTTCTCTTACAAATGTTAATATTATAAGGTGTTAACCAAGAATTAAATTTGATGCTAGTTTAATATTTTAACTTCAACCACTTTTCTATTTTTTATTCGAGAGAACGATTTGGTCAAAAAAATTTTTTTTGTTTACTCATAATGAAAACTTTGTCGACATAAGACGGGTTGTTCGAGGTGCCTATCGCGGATCAGTCGGTCTGTTGGGCAAATTTACATGGCTATCAAAGATCACATAAATATGCAGGCCCATTAGAGCTGCTAAATGCCGCTTCATGCAGATAAGGCCTTCGCATGATGTTGTTTACCTAACAGTTTTGAAGATTACAAGCCCAGTAGATAACCCGGCGTAGTCGCTTACAAATTTGATTTCCCCTTTGCATTCGCCCGTGACGCTCTCCTCCGCTGTCTATTCTACTGTTCTACCTCCATGACCGGGCTTTTGTTTCCTCCTCAGCATTTCCGTCTACACTCGAGAGTGGTGAAATATATTCTAAGCGTACTTTACAACATCCTGTTAATTGCGTTGTTGGTGCGGTCGACTTATATCAAGACCTGAACACAATGCATTTGGGGTTTTCTGTGCAAGAACTGTAACCAACGACTTACTCAGTTATTACATGTTAGATTGCTGTCTCAAAATTAACACAACTTAAATTGCTTCGGCCATGGCGAACGCTCGACGGAAACAAGGGGACAACTAACTCCATGACCGTAAATTAAGCGAATTTCACCACAAGCACGGCCCTGCACAAAATTTTAATTAGGCGGGAGTAAAAACGACACTGGAAACATGCCATTCTAAAATAAGAAGGGGCGATAAATTTTTTTCCGGATATTTCCGCCACCGAAAGGAGACAGTCTGAGGGAAATGCAGTTATTCTTGCCGGCATTCGCCGGAGCAGTAAAGTTTTTCCTATTCAATAAAAAACCGACATATTTAGCAGGCCGCGTTTTTCATTTCGTCCCGGAATTTAATGCCATAATGCCTCCACTTCGGGCCCATTCGCAGATGTGCTCAATTCCAAGAGGGACTGGCCAACGGCCGAAATATATTTTCTGGACCATCACAGACAACAATTAAGTTGGCCCATTTCCCCGATACAACTTTCCAGTTCTGCCACTGGATAACGCGGGCGCTTCCCCCCCAATCCCCCATTAACGTCGATTCACATTTTCATTTCACTCTAATTGAATCAGCAAAGATAGACAAAAGCAGAACTTCATTTCAAATGGCATAGATAATAGGGAGTCTTCGGAAAATAACCAAACTTGATAAGGACGATTCACATTTTTATTTCAATCTAATCGAATCAGCAAAGATAGACAAGATCAGAACTTTACTTTAAGTGGCATTGAATAGGCAATCTTCGTAGAACTTGATAAGGACCTGAATACATAAAGCAGCAGAAAGTTGATTTAAACTCCAGAATTTTCAGGACATCTGACGTTACTTTCATCACCGATCGAGATATTTGAGCAAAATTTTAACGCCCATGCCAAAATCAGGTAATATTTCCACGATATGTTGGATGGGGCGAAATTACAGTTTAAGCCTTGGAGTGAAATCATTTGAAAATTCCAGTTGTTGAGCAAATTAAAAATGTAATCTGCTCTGTCCAGAGAAGAATTGGCTCGCGAGTTATGCCGCACTCTTGCGGCGTTGCTAATTTCCATAAATTAGGTACAAACCGATTAATCAGGATTTTTATTCATAAAATTCGAAATGCAGAAAGGAAAAATGAGGAAAACGAAGCGATAAGAAGCAGGCGATAGCTTATATCGAGTTATGTGGCGGTGAATGGCTCCAAAATAATAGCCTTTTTCCTTATAATAAATATTTATATCCAAGTTTCGTAACGCAAATTAAGTTACTATTTACGATCGAAGGTGGCAATATTAAACAGTGGCACTTAAACTGGCTCTACAATTTCCTCTCTTCTCCTTATCCATCAAGTTATTTTCTTATTCGACAGCTCATTTTGTTAATTAATTTATAAAACCAACAGAGTGCCTCTTAAGCACGCAAGAAGAAGAGTGAAATGGATCATCACGTACCGAGCTTAACGAAAAAAGCAAAATTGATTTATAACTTTGTGTTATGTATTTACATTTTTTAATATCGTGCCTACCCGTGAATTTTTAGGTGTGTTCAGGCACCCGTTTTGTGATTAAAAACGTGTGTTTAACTTATCGAACAACCCAAATTTGTCAAATTCTCACGTGATAGAGTTTATTTATATTTAACACAACATTTTAACGTTAAATAGAACTACGAGAGGAAACCACTGCGTAACCGTAGAATCTAATTAAAATTACCCTCAAGTTAAACTGGATTTCCTAGCAATTTTGCTAGCGCTGTAACGGGTCGGAAACCTTTTCAAAGCAAATAGCAAAAACTGCACTGCTTGCAAGCATGCAATTTTAATGCAAAATTTACGGGCGAGAAATCAGAATTGGAATTGTTTTAGACAGGGAGAATATTAGCACCGGCCGGATATAAAATATTGAAGCTTCAATGAATCTTGTTTCGAATTGAGTAGGGACTCGTTTGAAGACGCAAAGGATACTTTCTCCTTTACAAATCGCCCACAAACTTGACCGTATTATGTCTGATTTTTCACCGGGCATCGGTGTGTTTTCGGAAATAAACTCAAGGGATGCTGCAGTAACAGTAAACAAAGAAGTTGTTTCGTGGCGGATGAAACTGCTTATGGAGAGTTAAAGCAAATATGTATTTAATTAGGACCTATGTTATCCGTGCGTGTTATCTATAACGGCAAATGGAAACGGGGCAGGTTTTAGTTCCTCGGATCTAATTCCGGCAATATGATACATCGAATAACAAGCGAAACTCTATTTCATATTCGCTCAACTCAATTTATAATTTTCATCAAGCTGTATAATTAATTCTTCGCTACAAAGGCCTCAATTAATTTAGCAAATAATCTCCCGTAATTCCGACGTAGTCAAACAGCCATTCTCTATGAACCACCCAGCAAAACCTGTAACGCCCGCAATTTTGACCCAGTATTGTAATTGTTGTTCAGAAGAAAATATTCCGTCATAGACCCCTGCAATTCAGCTGAGAATGTAAACAGAATTCCTGGTTTAAGAACTTCAGCTTTGGGATTCTCTAGCCGGACTATAGAATTCTTGCTTATTTAAGCGCCCCTTAATGACTCGCTTACCTAGAATTTCTTTCAGTAAACTTCCTTGTTGTTTTAAAAGTTGCTGCTACTAGATTATTCCAAATTTTGAAAATACTTGAGCTTTTGACTTCAATGGAATCTGGAAATGGGGGAGTCTTGTAGATGTATCCGCCAAAATTTATTTATCCCTAAGAAAAATGTTTCTAGACTGTAGTACTTTCCTAGTTCTTCGTGCTTTTTGAGATATTTTCCAATAATAGTCTTCATATCCAACCTGACTACAAAAAAAATTTCTTTCTTTGGAGATTATTGAATTTTTTTTAACAAACTTTTTTGGTGCTTTCATGGGTTTTTGATATCAGCTTTTTTGGTATTTTAGCTTGAACGGTACTTTTCAATTATTTTTCAGCCCTTCTATGCAATCTGAAATTGAGGGTTGTTTTGTAGGTTTGCACAAAAGTTACTTTTCTATCTGCAAGATAAACTTTAACTTAAATTTCGATAGATGTAGGATGTAAAGTGTTAAATAATTTTAGCAAAGTTTAATTTTTGCTATACCAAACGTTTATTCAACAAAGCAACTTATTGCAATCAATCGGGAAATGTTGCTCGTATGACAGCTTCACTAGAACTAACTTAAACCTAATACGCATTGACCTTATATAGTCTAACCTAATGCACACGGCACCACAGTACATCCGGTGACGGCCAAAAGAACAAAAGATGCTGACCTCGTCTCGGCGACGGACGGATGAATGAATAACATGCGTGAATGGGAGTTTGAATTTTATTTTCAACATGAACTTTCTTGAAGAGCTTCATTAATCTGTATAAGCGTATCACTAATTATACCAATGTAGACGTAGATTGTCCTTCGTATTGTGAAGGGCAGGATATCTATGCAGGTCAGCAGAAGACGAGGTTAACCAGTTTTGGTTGCAGCCCTGTCACGTGTTGGTTTGCACCAAATTACAAAATACGTAAGAATCACGCACACGGCATTAATGTCGTTAACCGAAACGTGCTCCTTTTGAAGTAGTTTTTTGATGGAACCTCGTCCTTTGAGAGCGCAATTTTTATGAGCGAAAATATTTCAATTTCGGGTCGTGCGTTCCGCCGTCGCCCCATTCTTGATATATCCAGGAAAAAAAAATTGGCGGCGAGAAAAGTTGCGTGCTGATGTGTTACATCAAACAAAACCTCGACATGGCCTAACCCTGCTCGGCGATGTTCGTGTTCTCAGTCAATATTTACCTAACTTTAGGCTCGACACACATTATAGGACTAACAAGAGTGCATTAGCCGTGAGACCCGCACGTTGTTCGTATTTGCTTTTTGTGCTTACAGGGCTGCAAGGGAACTACTCTCATGCCCTAAACCAAATAGCCAGCGCCCGTATTTATGCAATATTAAATTTAATGACGCGTAAAACAGGCATAAAGCTTTTGTTACTCTTCCAGACATCATTAATTAGCCAGGTTATGGACTATTCGAGATGCAACTTAATTTGGTATTCCATTACGGGCACGTAAAACAAAAATCCGGACGGCAAGAGGCGTTTTAGATCCAAAGCTCTCGTGTAAACGTAATCTTCTTTCCATCCAGGCAACGTCAAGAAAGCTGCAGTGTTTCGCATGCCCGCACTTGTGCCGCTCTAACCGTAAATGTTCGAGTGCTTCAGTGGCCACGATGTAACATCAGTGTTTAGTATTGGAGCTCTAAAAGCTCAGACAGTATCAGGTGGAGGGTTTAGTTTGAGACGTCGTTCCCTGCATGTGTTACCTGCAGGAGGCAAAGTTCATTCAGAGCACGGCTTGATATTAAGCGCCTGCGGATAAACAAATAGCTTAAATATTGAACTTAACACATTTCTGATTGCTGTCTTGGAAGCTATTTCGCTGAAAGCTGCGCGTGGCTAATGCCTCCCATCACTTATCCAGCGTCAGTCTCTTATTGAAACTTTCCAAAATCGCTTTGTTTGCGACGAAAAAACTTGTTTATTCCGCGATAAAAAAAAATAAAACGCGTCGACACAACGGCGAAAAGAGGCCGGGAAAGTAAGTTGGGTGCAAATCGATCAATTAGAGGCGAATTTGCGATTGTTCTGCTGAAGAGCGCACTTGACTTGTTTTCCTGAAATAAAGCCGATAGTGGTGGAGTGAACTTTTGAAAGCAAAGTTCTATTCTTTAACTGATTTAGGAATTTCATCTGTATGACACCAGATGCGAAACTTTATTTTGCCAGTTTGCCACGAGCCGCAGACTAACCTAAATGTAATAAACTGATTTCAACTCTCATAACTTTACGTCGTGTTTGTTCTTGTTAATGCGATATTCTATTAGGGGACCTTTGCGGCAACCTTGTACCGCATAGTAACAAATCAACCATTATCGTTCGAGCAGTTGCTCGATTTTTGTTTAAATCTTCCAGCAATCTCGAGAACCCAAATTGCAGATAAACTCCAGAAAAGGGAAAAGTCCAGCAGGTCTCAGGTAATATGTACTTGAGTAGATTACGGACATGCGATATGTGCGCGACCCCTAGCGAGGTCTCACGAGATCTGAAAGCTCCGGACCAATTTATACTTCAGCGAAATCAAAATCAACTATTTAGAATTTGTTTGCTGAAACAACTTATCTTCATGATCATATATATCTGAGGCAAGGGCTGAATGTCAAAGGGAACAAATATAATGTACACCAAATTAAACCATACCTACATCCCTTGCACTGTCCACCAGAAAATTTAATGAGCATCAAAAAATCTAAATAAAACCCAAATAATTATACATCAGAAAATTAGAACATCACCACTAAAATAACTATGCTGCGTATTGTTTTACCATTGCTTACATTTTAAATTTTATATGTCTATCAATTTTACTAAATGTTTACCAAATTTAGAACGCGTCCGTGCTGTACTACATAATAAATATTTGCGCTATCCATTTATATTTAGTGTTTTTCAAAAAAACTATTTGTGCGTCAAATAATTATTCTATTACTCCAAAAATAAAATATGCTCGCGGATCTCTCCTTGCCGCTTGCGCTTCCAGACAAGAGGCACGCGAAAAAAGTTTTGTACAAGGTCAGTTCAGGGCCCTGTAATTTTTTTTTAAAAGCACCATTAGAAATTACCACAAAAGGAAGTTTTACGTTTTACATACTGCAAGCCAATTACAGCAAAGCATTTATATATTACAGAAATCAGTATCTTTTCTTGTGCAAACCACTTCTATTTTTACTATTATTTTCCTTGCCCTAGCACATCTACGTCTATAATTTTGCATAAAATTATTTACCATTTGCACAACATTTTATTACTTGTGTATTTTTGATTAACAAATAGTATTTTTAACTGCTAAATAATATAAGACATTGTCGAAAATTAAATATCTGGGTATTATGTTAGGATTAAATGCGGAATAAAATTTGGTAAACATTTAGTATTATGGTCAACAAAAGTTATTTTGGCGAACAAAATATATACGAGTCCAGCATTATGTCAATATTTGGTTGTCGCTTTAAGATTATGTATTTTCTTAATTTTTTTGACCATTTAGTATTTTTATGAAATAAAAGTATTTTTTTGTATGAAAATATTGGGTAAATTTGGTTGACTGTTAAATACGACACAATGTCAAATATAGTACTGAAACTAACGTGTGACCAGGGGCGTAGTTATCGCATAGCAGTTGCGTTAAGACCCGCTGGTTCTTAGGGGGGTCAGAATTGTCAGCATCTCTAAATGCCAACACTCCATGAAACAAAAAAGTTCTTGAGGAATGAACTGCAACTTAGGTCCCCATTATGAATTATGATATTAAATTTCAACATTCTTGATAGGATAATAAAGGTCACTGTAAGCCACTGAAAAGTAAATGAGAATTTTTTTTTAAGAAAAGCTTAACAGAAGAGAAAGTTAGTAGCTAATATACTGCGCTAGAAAATACTTATGAACCTATAATGACTGTAAAATCTGCATAACAATAAATATAAGTGTTAATAAAATTATGCAAAAATTGAATTGGTGAGAGGTAACTTAAATCAATGCATTATTTAGCGTTCAATGTCCTCAGTAGAGGAGACTGCAGCCTGTAATTTCTTCAGGAATATATTGACTGAAGCAATTAAGAGAAACTTTCTCCGTAAATATTGTGTTCTCCAGCTGCTGTAAGGGCGGTAAAAGTCTGAAACTGAAATTCATTTTGGACGGGCCCAATGAAGTATTTAAGTTTTATTATTGTTCTTAGGTGCAAGCCGGAGTTGTTCTCGGCAACTTTGATTCCCAAATGATGCGTAATACTTTCACCTTGCCATTCAAACTCGAGATATTGTTTTAAAAAGGCGTGTTTAACGTGAAATAAAAAGCACTAAACGTTAAACCTTATCACGACCGTTAAAAATAAAAAGTTTAAAGACGGCTTTTTTGCCGTGATAAATTCTTATTTAAGTCGGAGGCGAGCACACACAGAAGAAAATAAAACGTATCGGGCACACCTATTTTGCATATGTTTTATTCAGGCGAAATCCCCAGTGGCTCGGCGAAAAGAAACGTAAAAAATATGAAAATTTAATCTTATTTAATCTCTTTTTTACTGTATTAAATTATTAGGGTTTTTAGCAGTTTTATTGCAACGGTCTTTTAAGGAAGTGAATAAATCTCCATTCTTGCATCTAACTGCGCCACCCTCTTTCATTCAAGTCCTTGTTGCTTTAACTAAACCAGCTCGATTAACACCTACTTAATTAGGATTCGGCCTTAACGACCCCGTTAATTTCTAGTTGCAGATTGCTTTACAATAAGTTGACTATTTCAACCCTCGGGCAATTAGCAATTTAGTTTCGCTTCAAATGCAATTTTACGCAGCCATAACGCTATTAGCTGCAGTGCCTCGATTATTGCACACTTGAAGGCACTAACAATTCACTCTCATTAATTTGGCAGACGAACGGTGCGTGTTCAGCCAAATACAAATTGTCGATTTCGCACACCCCTTCAAGTCACGTCACTTGGGCTACAAATCCTCTTATCAGATAATAGGCTTAGGATGATGCACATTTGACATGAAAGGATTACGTCTTGAAGTTTGTGGGTTTTTGTAATTGCTACTTACAAATAACCCCGTTAGCCAGATAAGTAATTAAGACAAACGACGCTGCTAATGTAATTTAGGATTGATTGATAAATGGCGTGAGAGTGTTGAAACTTGGTCAAAAACCTCTTGTATGTTCTACGTGCCAAGCCAGGATTATTTACACCGCATTACGCTGCAACTGGCGATAGTAACCCTCCTAGAAAACTATACCTAATGCTGAACACAAGAGAACAGTCGGCAGTGTTAACTCAATTGAATAGAAAATTTCCAGCTCTTTGTTCAAAGGCTAATTTCGAAATAGGGGTTGAGAAATACTTTAACCCATCGATAACCTACCACCTAAAATTCACTCAACGTAACGTTCTACCCCCAGCAAATGAGCAATGTGGGATTAAGACGTACCGTAGCTCAAATTACGGTGCAGTTAATCTCATAAATCGTAATTTACGTCACTTGTGCCACTACTTCGGTGTCTCCAATCTACAATTAATTGTTACCGTAAAAGTTCGTTACGTACAGCTCGCTTTGAGCAATGGTTTCATTGTTGCGTAAAAATACGCTATTGTCGTCGGTACGCCGGTAAATTTGAGCTTTCATTGGACATTACCATCTTAATAAAGCCACTGTAGCGTAACTGCCCGACTATTTTTCAAGCGAACAACGTCGAAATATTTTCGAGACTCCACTTGTTTCTGAAAGGTTCTAAATCTTGGATGAGCGAGCAAATATCAGGGTAGTGAAAAAAAATCTTGATAAATTTTATTAGATGTTACGTTCGTTGCATGCGAAAGCAGAATGATACCGACAAACCTGATTTGGCTTATTGCGTAAAGAGGCCGGCTCCTTTGCGAGGAGACCGTGCTCCATCACACTATTTGCTTAAATTCTGGAGGCGAGCGTCTGGTTGATTTGATTCAAAGTATTTTTCCGGAAATTTCGCTTTGTACTGGAGGTGCTGGAATACATTCCTTGTAAGCGGTCATGCCATTACTGAAAATTTAAATGGGAATCTTGTCGACGACAATACCTGAGCTGCATATTCATTATTTGTCTTTAATGTCCAATCTGGCACGATTTGGTTTGAAATCCTGCACATTTTAGGAAATTCCCATCTCATGTTTGATTCCAGCATCTGTTGATATTGCCAGGAAGTAGGGTGATGGCTTTTTTTTTTTGTTTTATTGTTTCAAGTAATGCGCTTAGTGCAGCTCGTCGATACCGACCTGCTGACAAGCATTTTACTAACATTTATAATTTTGGTGCTTTTGGAAATTTAACTTACAATTTTTGTTCAATTATTTGCCAAAACAAAATTGAAGTTTTGATAACACTAATATTAATTTTTGTTGTGGCATGTAAGCTTGCAATTTTTAGATAAAGATCAAATTAAGCAAATAAGCAATAAGAAGTGGGAACAACAAGGAAACGCATTTAAATAATTTTTTCCTGTCAAATAGCCATGTAGGTTAGAAATTATATTTGCAGACTATAAAGCAATGTTACGATCTTGTTATACGAGTAGAATAGAGTATAGTAATCACATTAACGATCTATCTTAGTGTGAATAGTCAGGTCATCTATCATAATCACGGAGATTCTAGATCGTAATTTGGTTCCTTGTCACGAATTTTGTTCATAAACCAAATAACTAATTTATCCTTATTACTGAAATTTGGCAAAGGGATTTGCACCAATTTTTCCTAAAATAATAATTTTTTTAAGAAAGACGGAGCAAGTGAAAGCAGCAAATGAGTCTATAGTTGCTTTAGAAATTACATTTTTATTAATTGAATTAAATTTATGTTTCTTGACAACAGAAACTAAGTCAAATTGGTTGCAGAAGTTCATGATAAAAATTTGCTAATCTGAGCTGAAAGTTTTATGGAAATTTGGTTTTATAATTTATTATTATATAAAAGTTTTACACGATTTTCAAACACCTGCCAAAGCACCCTTGGGTAACGAAGTGGCGTTAAGCTTAATAATTCAAGCTGGGTTTTAATAACAGTCCTCTCCATAATTAAAATGTGCTCACCATTTTACCAAAATAATGCAACATGAATGAAGCTACTACCGTTCAGTTAAGAGATATTAAAACTTATAATTAAAGACCGTCCTCGTAAACTACGAAAATAATTTAAGATGTACACATGCATTTTAATTCAGCGACAAAATTTTCTTCTTATTTATTGCAACCGAGCTCGTTATTCATTAGTAGCAATTGAAGCAGTATTCCTAGTAGGTTCAAGAACCATAATTCTTCAGAGCAAAACATACATATTAAATTTGCGCAATATCTAGGCATCTTGCATTTTTTTAGATTAAGGGCAATACGTTCTAAAGCCTTCTTGGGTTCTTGTTACAAAAATTTTTAGTTGTTAGATCTCTTGAGCTTGTCGACTTTTTCTTATTCATTATACTGCAACATGTAAATCTATCTATAAAGATAAGGTATCTTCAGATAACTTGTTACTGGCTACGCACCTTTATTGCATTGTTTCTCTAAAAAAGCTCTGTTTTATCTAAAGCAACGTTGAATCAGAAGATGTTGCTAAAAATATTCTTGTTTAGAAAATAGTAGAGGGATTTAAAGGCGTAGATATCATAATTGTGCTTTTTAAATGGTGATTCTACAAAATTTATAACGGTTTCTTTGCCATGCAGCGATTCGACAATTGGTGGATGCGCCGGGTGAAAATCATAAATTAATAATTCATAAAAAATTTGCAAATAAGATTTGAAAAACGGCAATGCTTTTCTAAATTAACTACAAATGGCCTTTTTCAGGTAGTTGAAAACTATTTTAAAGAAAAATTTGTAGAATAATTTATGAGGAAAACACGTAATGTGATGGAGGAGTAATTGCGTTGAGCAAAGTAGGTATTTAGCATTTATTTGTAGAGACTAGATGTTCATAAATTTTTTCAAAGTACTTTGTTATCACAAATTAGGTGTCTAGAAAAAAAATAGGAAATTGCTTCTAGGCGGTTTGTCATGTCCCTTGGCATGTCGTGATGTGGGCTCATTACGTAGGAGCCGTGAGGCATAATGTTATTTCGCCGATCGTTAAAATGGCGCGAGTCGTTATTAAAAATAATTATGTGTATCGCCGAAGTACCGGGGTCAGTGCATATGGGCGCTTTGCGTCGTCGTAATTTGTTTAGGGCGGAATCGGCGTTCATATTGAACTGTCGCGTTGCAGCCATAACTCGCCCTAATTACTAATCACAACATGCCGTCTAATTAAATCCGGAGAATAAATAAGCCCGGCAGAGGCAAATAATTACGTATTGTTTTTCTCCCTGTAATTCGAATTTCGGTGTAAATTGCCGTTTGAACCGGGGTAGTGCTCGCATTAAGCCCGCCATAATTTAAGGGTGGCGCGGGAAATTAAGAATAATAGAAACTAGACGGCGCGAAGGGGTACAAAGTGTGCTGTAAAGAATCTAAATAGCTCCGAGCCAAGATGGATGGTCCGGAAAATCACTACACTGGTCGCCCTTACGAGATACAATAAATTCGGAATCGGGATTTGATCACGGACGTAAGTCGGATCGGGCTTGTTGCGACGAAATGGTGCGGACGAGACCGCAGGGGGTTGGGATGGATGTCTTTTCTTGTACACAGAGCGAGATACTGTAATGGGAAGTAATGAGTCGTGCACTCCGGCCTGGGGTCCCGACGGAACGTTTACTTGCGGCAAATTTCGGGAATAAAATTAGTTTTGAAATTTCCTAAGCCGCAGACCTTGCCCTCGACTAATGTCTCTCTCGCCATTTGACGCCCGCTTCGCTCGATCAGGGAACTCATTTCGAAATCTAGACAACAAAGAATCGGCCGGGCCACAAAGTGCATGAATAGTCTTTCTTCTTCAGCAAAGATTTTTTTCCTTAATTTGATATATTCAATATGGAAGAGGTGAATATTGATATCTACTTTTTAGTAGGTAGTATTATTAACAATTTAGCTTTTTCACTCTTGTGGGCAGCTGTAGAATTCCATTATAGAAGAGTTTTCTGACTGATCGGACAACTAAATTTGCACTCCGCTTAATCTGCGTTCTAGACAAACTGCTTGCTCCGCAATATCTGCATGAATGGTTACCCAAGACAAAAATCATATGATGATTTGACTTGCATTGCAATGTGCTTCTTGATTGAGTTAAGACACATAGTATCAAACGTATGACAAACTATTGCAGAAAGTGCTGCATTCAACGTTTAGGAATTCTTAACTATTTCTTTCTTGAGGAGACCGCGTCGCTTTATTGTGACATTTTTAACCATTATCTATTATTAGGTTATTACAATCAGCTGCTGTAATTATTTTTTCCCTTGTAAATATTTACTTTTTACGTGTAGGTGACAAGACCGTTCAAGCTAATGCATGGCCGTTGTCATCTATAGAAGCAAATTACTTAATAGCCTAATGAGACAGCCACTAATAGATGGTTAGTTTGAGGAATCAAACCTTTGATACTTTGATGTTTGAGGTATCAGCTCTATTAATTGCTCTACCTTTGGCATATTTTACTCTAATAATCGTCTCATTGGTTTAATATATTGATAATTTGTTATGTTGTATAAGTATTTTTGAAAAATGGTATTGCCGAAAAAATCTATCTAACTACTGTTACAAATTAAAATTGTACGCATGTTTTTGGGCTTCTTTATAAAAAAATGAGAGTTTGAATTAATTGAAAAATTATTTGGGATCTCTCAGCGCTCTGTACATTAAATCTCCCGACAATAGTTTAAAGTTTACGTTTGGGATTGAAAAATTGATAACTGCTGAAAGAAAAATATTTTCTTGAGTTATTCAAAGTACATATGCGATGCAACTACTCTAAGAATGATGCATGATGTAGGTGAGTGCAAGGTGGATCTCAAGACGGTTAACTTGATCTCAGAAATAACACTTGTACGAGAGATATAACGCTTTTTCGTAAAGACACAAATTCTTTTCTGAACAGAATTGTCATAGGGGATAAAATTTCGATTAATCATTTTGAGTTAGAATACAAACAGGAAAGCACCCAAAGGCACAAAAAATATACAGCAGCTTTTAAAAGGTTTAAAGTTGCCGGCTGGAAAAGTGATGCCAACCATTTTATGTATTTAATAGATTAAAAGTAAAGCAACACAAGCATCACTGCCAAACACTACGCACTTCCTCTTTGATTGATGGAATCTATTCAAGCTTGGGCTGGAACAAAAGTGTCAAACGGGGTGCATATTGGAGGACAGTGTTGGCGCTCGAAAGAACTAAACATCGACAGCTGTTCTGTGTGGCATTCATGGATTGGAACTTTTGTCTAGTAGAGCACAACTAGTTCAGTGTGAATGTTTCTTTTAACCCATTTGTCTTGCGATTTAATTACGTTTAATTAATTATCCTTCTCGTTAAGTTCAATGTTGTCCTTATTTAAGCCTTTGTTTTGTAAATATTTGGTGCTTTTAATTTTATCCTCTCAAGCTTTAATACTTTGTGCCATCACTACAAAAAGTTCGGCAAAGCACTAGAACATCCAGAGGTAATTTCAAATAAATTGAATAGATGTTATTAAAATTGTTGGAAAATTAATTTCTGCCAAGCAGAGGCAGTTTTAAAAATTCCGAGACTGCGCGCCTTTGGTCCTTTGCAATAAAAAAGGTTTCTTCATTAACATTTCGCTTCAATTTGGTCTGGGATGTGGGCCGTTTTTGCGAGAGTCTTCGGCCTGCAAGAACAATTACAATAATTGCGCGGCACCGTTCATGGACAGGCCAGTATAAAAAACAATAACATTACCATAAAACACAGACATGATTAGGGCGCGGGTGTGCAGTAAAGTCCTCTGTCTAATATAAATTCAGGATCGGGAAAAAAACATTTTCGACGACGGAAACAGGACCCGTAATCGTGGTCGGACTTTTTCCGGATATCTGAGAAAAATGTTCAAGTGCTCCGAATTAGAGGGGATTTACATAGCGCAGCACTGGGCCTGATAGATAGCGTTGAATGTGCATTGGGGGGCCTCGATCCTGAATTATTGCCTATTTACACGCCCGCAACAAATATTCGCCCTCTGCCACTATTTTTCCTGTATGCACACCATTGTGCCAACTGGCTATAGGGAATGCACCTGGTTTATCAACTCGTAAATATTTATTGAAACACGCGAGTGCATTGCTCCTGATAAAAATGATGGTTGCCAGCAGCCCAAGGGCTTCGGTATAAAACATATTACTCATTGATTCGTGGACCGGATAAATTACCCAAAGGTTTGAAACGACAACCGAGTGAATGTCACCCATCACCAGAGCAATTCCAACAATATTGCTAACAATAACAGTATCGGCAGGTGGCGCTGCTAGACTGTGACAGCGCTGTAAGAAAATTGGTATATATCATATTTTCAAGTTTCTTAAGAAAATATGCCAGTATCCGGAAGAGGTGGTGGATAAGTTGACTATTTGTTAGCTGCTCCACCAGGTGGAGCAGCTAACAAATAGTCAACTTATCTAAGATTTTAAGATCTTTAAGACCTTTCTGTGTCTACAACCGGTGAGTTATTCAAATATTCATGCAATTTTCAGCATCGTTACCGTTTTTATTCGCTGGTCGGTGGAAATGTGTTTTTGTGCTACAATAGAGCATCATGGATTGTGCGATGATATTCATGCAAATGTAATTTTAGCGTTACTATCCTTGGTTTAAACTCTCTAGACAACGAAGCGGGAGAACGGATGCCTGGAGCTACTGAAAGTACTTACATAGGAGTCAAGTGGCTGAAATTCTCGCACAAGTTTACGTCAACACATCGAATGTGTTGCGCAATAAATAGCTTGCTTGAAGTTTGTGAACACGTCTCACATATCCCCGCTACAAGGGCGTAATTAGAACAATATTTTTAATATAAAATTTTCTACACGTAATATTTTGTCGTCTATAAACCTATGTGGTTTCAAGTGGCTACAACTTCATTAGACTCAACGACGACTGGGCGTTATTTTTAATAATCTTAAGTCTTTACAAATTTTTACAAACTTTCAATTTTTCTGGTTAATGTTAGGTACTCGCCAAGTAGTTATCCTATTTAATTAGAAAAATAAAAGTTATTAGCTTTGATGTTGAAATTGGTGCCAGCGAGAATGAGACTAGCAAGAATATCTGAATAATATTTTTTTTAATAAATAAATGCTCTAGCGATATGCTTACAAATATATCATTCCATATATTTGGTTTTATGCGCTTTCAACTTTATTTGTCATCTTATGTTGGTTGCGTTATGTTCTACTGACAATTACGTAAGTACTTAATATGGAGAAAATTACGCACAAAAAAGTGAGGCTGATCATAACAAAATAAAAATTAAATTAAAGAAGTAACAGCATACGCAATGGTAGGTTTACTATGAGAAGTAATTTTCCAACTTTTAATTTAGTTCTGGTCACCGCACGTTTCTGAGCGCTGTTGGCGAAATTCTACATTTGATAACTTCCGCAATGGGTTTTGCCTAAATAATATTTCCATGTGAAAATTTGATTTTTCCTGCATCCCCGTAATTTATTTTAGCGTCCTGAAAGACCGAAGGTCACCCGGAATAATATTTCAGCAGTCTCGCCATTACGACGCCTCCGAAGACGCATCGAAACCGTGAAAACAACGCCTTAGGCCCCGGCTGATAAACGTCAACACCTGGTAAACAATCCGCCAGTCTTCTTCGTCGAAGTTTGCAACAAAACCATATTTTCAGCACGTCGTAAATTATACATAATGAACTCCTGTTGTAGACAGTAGTTTCGATTATGAAACATTAATTACACCTCTTGTCGAGCACTAATTCCTGCCGAGCTGAAATCCTACATAAAGACTGCATTAAATTTGATACAGCTACTGTGTCGGGATATCCTGGCACTAAACTGCGAAAATGCGTTCCGCTCCCTCTTCTCAACCGTACCAACACCGCATCGTAATTCCATCATGACACTGAACGAGCCCTATTTGTGCTTCCAACAAACACACTTTGTTTATAAACAATAAGTCTGTTTCAGGCTTAATGGGGGCTGAAGCACCGGGCAAATACTATTGCGGGTATACCTCTCGCAAGAAAATCTCTTGTGTTAATTAGATCACATAATATCTTCTATGAAATCAGCGCCACTTTTACCTTCAATGTTGTTGACGAGTCAGAAGGAGCGGCAACCAGCACTTCGACGCTATCTCCATTACTAATATGCTTCCTTAAATAATAATACCTATTAGTAGCAACGTTGTTGGGTAATTTAATGAATTTAATGGACAAATGGTGAATTTGGGCACAGATGTTAGCTCTCAATTTCGGAAACCAATTATATTCTGGGGGATTGAGAGATTGATTTCGAAGAAATTCTGGAGTCTGCAAATGGCAGACGCAACTTTTAGATTATTGGTTTCAGTAATTAGGTTTTACATCTGCTTACCAAAATTTCTTACTGAATATTATAGAGCTGCGCTGGACTCGTATTGGCGCTTGAGCGATAAATGGCGGATGCGCCGGGAGAATCTTGCGTTGACAAGTGGAATTCAATTTCAGTTGATTTTGTTACACAAGCACTAGGGCCTTCTAGCACCAAGAATTTACATATATTAGGCGCTTATGCAATCTGTTTAAACAAATTGCTTCTAATTGTTTTAAAAATTCGTTTTTTATAGCTTTTCTTAATTGCGCACTTTGGTGAAACTCAAGTACCAATTGAACTATGCTCTTAGTTTAAGGTTAAGTAGGTATGTATTGACGACAAATCGGACTTGACGGTATTTTAAACATTTATTTTGTCTGAAAATTCGAATTGAGAATTTCCTGGTGCGCCATCAAATCTGCTGACAAATTTTATTATGATATAAAATGGTTATCAGGTCCTTTCTGCGACATTGCCCAAGTTTCTCATATTAAAAGGGGATGTTTATGGAAGAATGAAAGATGCAAAACGAGTAGCTTAGTTCAGCGCTATTTAACAACATTATGCTGGATTTATCTGTACAGCGTTGGACAAAAAACAATTAGCAGCGAAGTTTATTGACAAATCTGCGCAATTTGGCAACTTTTATTCAAAGAATTTTTGTTAAAACACAAGCTCAACGTACTTGTAAGAAGATTAAGCAACAAGATTAGTTTATTAGAGTAATGGTACTTAGTAACTGTGATAAATTTTAGGCAAAAAATTGAACATAAAATAGCGCTTTCAAATTTAGAATATCAAACAAGTCGATCACGTATCAATATAAATTTGGCAAAAATGTTTGTAAGTTTTTTTTAAAAATAATATTGATTTTTAAATTAATTTTGAGAGTAAATGCAATTTTTAAATTTAGAAAAGTTTGCAATAATTAGAAGAAACTAGAAAAATTCGTATTCGTGAAGTGGTTCTCAAGCTTTGGTAATCAAAATTCCACAGCTGTACTGTTGTGTCTTGTAGTGTTAAAGTTTTACAAGTGCTCTTCGAATACTTACAATTAATTGCGGATCGTTTGCCCTATTAAGTAAAGAATGAAGTTGGCAAGAGCCAACTATTCTAGTCAATACGTGCATTGCCCTAGTTTAGAAGAGGCAATTAGTTTCTGGAAATTCTGGTCTCATCAGTGCTGGCATCAGATTCTAAGTAAATCCTCTTTAGGTGCTACGGTTTTGTAAATAATTTACCACGAGTACGTAGAGGTCTCAATTAAGTAAGTAATTTGACCCTTGTTTTCTATTTGAAGTCTACTTCGGCTGTGCTTGAAAATCTTTTGAGGTAGAGTCTGAAATATGAGGTGGTGAAATGGGACTACTTTAAAATTGTAGATAACTTTCCGTTGCCGGCTAATCCTTCACTGTTGGTTAAAAATAAATAATTCTTAATATGGTTTGATCTTCTTAAAGTCTGGATACATACCTAATGGTGGAACTAATTAGCTTCATATTTTACTAGCGAATTTCTTAGAGCAGAATTTGTTTTCGAAGAAAGTTGAGCTGGTCGGCAGAGAAGGCGTGTTGCTTGAGCCGTAAATCAAATCTTGGCGCATGCACTAAGGATGTGTTGCATTATTTGCCAATTGGCTCCCTTTTGCCACTAGATGATTATGGCCATTGTACTAAGCCGGTCCCAGATCGGAGCATAATGGGACTTGTAATTGTTTAACATAGCCGTACTTGATACTTTGATATAGCTTAATATTCCATTAAGTTGGTACAAGGAAAGCCCTCTTGTCCGTCCGCACCCATTAATTTACACCGACCGTGTCACTTAATCTCGGTATCTCGCAGCGAATGGGAAATGTCAGGCTACGCGGTCCTTAATCTTTGCTGTAATCAATCCACTTCGGATCACGAAAAACTAATAATAATTGTTGTAGCTTTCCCGGCAGGTCGCATTTCTTCCAAGATGTAGGTTGCCCGTATCCTCGAAGTTGAAGATTTGGGACGCGTGAAAAAAAATTGTTTCATACCTAAAACCTTTTTCAATTTAAAATTGAAACTGAGCCTGTCAAGAAGACGAATGTTCTCTTGTGTAAAGCAGGTCAGTGGCGTGCATATTTCAATCTCGCCTTGAGAATTTTCCTTGCGCAACTCTGCCGTGGTTGCTAGAGGGGATTTTTTAAATACCCCCGATCGTGTCAGCTAATTCTCATTCTGTTTGCATAACCAAATCCGGCGTTTCCATCGGCTCGAAGTATTCCTATTCGCGGAAGATTTGCTATTCGGCGAAATTAAGTCTAATTGACGTTTGATTGTGGTTAGTTTTTGGCATGCCGGCCACGATCCCGCTCTTGCCGTGATTTATATGGAATGTTGGCTGAAAGAAAATGTTTTATAGGGAATCTGTGTTTGAATTTCAACGCACGGGTCATAAATTTATCAATAAAAGGTTAAGTTGTTGCAGGAACCGTTGTCGACGGGCATTTATATCTGAAGTAATCGGACCATAACTTTAGTTTGCGACTGAAACGTTCGGCTTTCAAATATGACAGGTCGGTAAACTTTTCTGGCACTCCGCGGCTACAACTTTTCAACATGCTAAAGTTCCTATTAAATCAGTACGTATAATCAGGGCGCGTCTATCCAGAGTGTTCCTCGCAACTGGATCAATGAGATGTCGCTAATAATATTTGATAACTTACGCAATTACTGCATCTTCTCTTAATCTCCGGTGCGCATCGATCTTACCTAATATCTAGGTCACTTAGATTCTTCCAAATAAAAAAGTTAATTTTAATAGCGCAGAAAACCCAAGAAAAAGGTTTTCTTTAACTTAGAACCAAAAGTTGAACTCTTGAAGGTTTAAAATTTTTCTCAATTTTCTTGCACTGCAAAAATACATTCTCACTATCACCGTGAACATTTTGAAAAGACCTAAAACTTACTTTATAAATTTTTGGGATCAATGAGTCTTCTGCAACTGCAAGACGCAGGAGATAACATATTATAATTAATAGACCCATTATGTTGCTACTTTGAAAGACAATCTCGCTAAAAAATATTTTTTGAAGGGTTTTTCTCTCAAGTTCTATTGAGATCAGTACTCAATGCATCATAAACGTTGAGCTTTCCGGTTTGGCAGAATCGAGTTGTCTGGTGGCGCTGGAAATTTATTGTTCTAATTTTGCTTTTAATTTGGGCGCAATAGCGATGGAAGAATTTAAAATGGAGCTGCGGAGCTCATCTGCAATGGGAGAAAATTACAAAAGAATGGGTGAATATTATCACGAGATATAACGCATAACTGAATTACACGACATAAAATAAGGGTTGTTTTATAGGGGGTGCCGCGCTTCGGTATATTCACACCCTTGATAAGAGTTGCTCCATATAAAACGCGAACGGTCTAATGTGAAAAGATCGTATCCGTCTTTACCCCACCCTCCCCCATAACCAGACTCCAACAATCATGTAATAATTGTAATCTACCAACGTAACCTCACCCTCTGTTTTGGTTCTCGCGATTTCACACATTGTTGTGTTTTCAAATATTAACTCGTGCTTACCCCGAATCCCACCAAAAATTTATCGGATTTTGCACCCCCGCAGGCTCATAACTTTACCGGTCAGAACGCAGGAAATAGTTGGGGAGTTTACCGAGAACTACTCGGGAATTCAAGAGATCGCCTCTTTTATAAACAGGGAGCCCCAAATAAAATCAGGAGAAATATCGACGATCCCGGGAATTTTACGGCCTGTCACTATGGAAAGCTTGGATTGGCCAATAGTTTCGGCATAATAAATTAAATCAGATTAAACGGGAGCACCTGCTGGAGATTGTTAGTTGGAACAAGTAATAACTTAAGCAAGTTGCAGATGACTGTCAGAAAGTACAGAAGGTCAGGTAATAATTGTGTTTGCTATTTATGTAAACATCTCACTATACAAATCCAGGCGGGCTCAACTGTGATTAGCCCTAATAATTATTGCATAATTTTCAACGGCGAAGGTTGGAAGTAAAAGAGACCTTGACCGTAATGTCACCATAGTATGTTTGGAATACATAAATCTTGACTTGCCTACATTGTGAAGCTTACCATAATCATTAAGAAATTATTTATTAGTCCCACGCCTGCAAAATACAAAATTCTTACTCAATTTCTGTATTTCAGTCTCTTTAATCGATACCCGGTCTCTGCGATAACGCAGATTAATGAAATTTGTTGTTTTCGGTTGCGAAGAAGGCCGAGTGATGCGTAATTTTAATTATAATCAAGCGACCCTTTTTGGAGCCCATTGTTTATTCTAAAGGGACGGTCAAGCAAATGTTCCAATATGTTTCGTGGTCCCGTTTTAATATAATTAATAGCTGTGCTATATTGCCCATTACTTAAGCGTACGTGTTTGGCTACCCCTTTAATTGGGCTCTAATTTGACGCACGAACATTACATAATGTATGCATCAAACACAATAATAAAGCGAGAGGATTGTTTGCTGTTTATTCTACATTGGTATTATAGGTACTTTATTTTATTTTCCTTGTCCAGCTGATAAAAGCAGAATCTGCCGTCATTTGCTGCGTTCTCACTCACCTTCGCACACAGCTCTCAAAAATAAACAGGATTTATGATATTAACTCGTAATGTGTTACGACTTCCTCGACCGTTTTGATCAAACCACCAATACTGACATTGCGTTTGGAAACTAGGTAGGATTCGGTAGTAGAATATTGTTTAGTTTAACTCTTGAATTTGTTCTGTTTTCATGTTTTAGCAAAATAATTTCATTAAAGGCATAAACTGTTGTATAAGCGATTATTATATATGGCAACTTGTTGATCTGGTTCATCCATTAACTGCGTTATTCATTATTGATGCTTTGCTGAAAAAAGTAATTTCTGATCATCTTAAATATCTGTTTGGTGCATAAACAATTATATTACTTAATGCCAAATCGTTAATATTTTGTGACATTGGAAACAAACTTTAATTTTGAGAATTGCAAAATTATCTATTGCTTGTGAAAGCAAGGGAACTATGCTTTCTAATTATAACTTAAAGGGTTTTTTTAAATATTTTCTAAATATTTTGATCATTGTTTCTAAAAAATTGTAACTCATAAAATCTTAAATTGCGACCTGTTCATCCGACACATCCTTCTTAGACAAAGGATAAAACTGAGGGGTTACTGGTTAGTGGGTCACCAATGTGTACAAGAATTGCCAATTTCTGACAATCCTTTGGACTTATTACAAGATTGCCAAAGGTTGTTATGGATTACTACGAATTATAAGAAATTGAAATGATTTTTTATTTAATTTGTAAAAACCGTTTTTTTTATTTTTTCTATCAGAAGCTTACAATAATGTGAAATTCTACTAATAAAACTGTTTCTATGACGGCAAAAAATATACTCCATGTTTAAGAAGTTGAGCAATTGAGTTTGATGAAGTAAATTAAAAATTTCTTATATTTATTTTGACATTCAGAGTCTTGCTAGGGCAAATTTGGTTTCTTCTGCAACTGTGTTTTATTATCAATCAACTCTTTACAAACTCTTGTAAAGATTGTGGACATCTCAACAATAACAAGAGCCCTAAAGATTTTTTTTTTATTTCGAGCAAGGGGAGCCTAGCTGATTGACATACCGCGCACTGACACTAAATAGGCCCATTTTGTGCACCCCTGTTAAGTTTCTAGAAACCCCCTTAGAGCATGCCTGTGCTCCTGACGAAGGCCAGTAGTCTGCTCATAGGAGCCCTACTGAATTCACTCACCTCTAGAAAGGGTAAGTATAGGTACCTGGATCTCTGTGCAACAAGAGCTAGTGACACAGTACATGAAGAGGTGTTTCTTCCTCCTTTTCAGACCTTCTGCACATAGGGTCTTCAAGACAGCCTACGATGTAGAGGTGTCTTCTGAGGGGGCAGTGTCTCATGAGCAGTCCAATCACTTTTCCTAGGTCTTCCTTGTTGAGTCTTAACAATTCAGTTGTTCTTTGTTGATCGGGACCTGAAATGAAGATCCTCGACAGTCGAGGTGCGCTCGCCTCCCATTTCCTAGAGTGCTTTTCGGACCCCCAGTTCTTGAAGGCGCTCTTTAGCTGGCGTGGAGAAATTCTCAGTGCCGGCTCCGGGCCAATCAGGCCCATTTCTGTTCCCTTCTTGGCCAGGGCATCAGCTTTTTTGTTTCCCACCTGCTCCTGATGACTTGAGATCCAGCAAATAACAACCTTGTTGTTCTCCGCTAGTCTTCGGAGCTTTACGTGATAGTCCCAGAGAAGTCTTGATGAGGCTCTGAAAGAGCTTAAAGCCCGTAGGGCAGCCTGACTGTCCGAGACAGGCCGCCCTACGGGCATTAAATAGTTTCCAGCAAATTTTTTTTTAAGAAAACTTTAGCTTAAAATCGTATTGTTTTTATTTTCCCGCGTTGATTGATGTTAAAAACATTAATAGCGTGATTAACGATTTTTATGGGTATTGGATATTAATGCAGCTTGATTCTTGGGCGTTTTGAAAAATTGAGGATTTGGGAAAATAAAATGGGTTAAAATACCTGCGACGCCTTTGGCTCTTGTTTGTTCCTTTACTGTTTCGCATTCCGTCAGGACGTTATTTTAATTGAAATTTTTACAATGGCGTTCCGTCTGAATTAACCCGATTAAAATCTGTCGCTTTAAATTTTTATGAAGTAAACAGATGAAATTTTAATAGACTCTTTTGAAGCGGTCGTATAATCTTCAAAGTTGGCCGCATAAAGGGAAAGTCTCTAAATGCGCATCAAACAAATGTTTCAAATAATCTCATAATGCCCGTTTTAATCAAGATATCTCCTGGAAAACGCGGGATAATAAAACTTGTTGGAGTAATTTTTTATAAACCCTATATCGTTTACGACCCCGCTGATTCATATGCAGTACATTTGTCTCGCACTGCCACCGGTTTTAACCTTCGCCGGGTAAAATATTCGGAGCGCCACCATCACCATTAATATTTCCTTGCAAAGCACCGATTTCGAGGAGGCGGAATTACATTTTTTTACATACACTATTGTTTCTAGTGGCTCTGGCGGAACAGGTTATTGACTTTTGACAAACGTTTCGGCGGATCCCTGCATTATTCATTTCGCCCCGAACGCAAAATTACATATATTTTAAAACGCACGATTGCGGCACAAAGGCGACCCTCAATATACTTTTTATCGCTATCAAGAATATAATGTTCACTCTTTATCTACATCGAGGAGCTTCCTGGTGAAAAAGCGGCCGTTCGGAATGAGGCTGCCTTGTTTTCGATGCACCAGCGACAAATCTGCATTTATTGCAAATCGGAAGACCGCTCAAGCTTCCAGCTCCAACTATTTTTCTTTTTATCGTGACGCTAAACTGAGTTATTTCATTGTCGTCGAATGGAAACTCTAACGATTGTGCTTGTCAGTTGTGTCTTTATGGCCTCTTTGCATTCTCGAGAGGCCCAATTAGCGCTCGCATCGCTCAAACTCCGACGAACAATTGCCTAAGCTGCGACAATTCACGCTGCAATTAAATTTAATGCAGCCTAGATAAGTGTTTGCGTTCATGCACTGATATCTTATCTGTCTATAATTGGGAAGTCGTAAATATCGCCGATCCTACAATACAAACTTAGTTCAGTCCTACGAAATCCGTATGGGCCTGCACAATGCGTCTGTCATTTCCACAAAAGCAAATCTTGGATGATGAAGCCCCCAAATCTCTCACCACTGTCACACTCAGTGCCAAAAGACATGTAACGACTCCACTACTGCAGTTTCTCAATTGAGAGTAGGGGATTTTCCAGTACTCTATACTAATCCTAAAGGTGGTGCGGTACTTTTGGGGCACCTGTATAGTTATTAAGTATAGGGTCGTATTTAACAGTCTACCAAATTTACCTAATATTTTCATACAAAAAAATACTTTCATTTCCCAAAAATACTAAATGCTTACCAAAATTAAGAAAATACAAAATCTTAAAGCGACAACTAAATATTGACATAATGCTGGCCTTTTATATATTTTGTTTGCCAAAATAACTTTTGTTGACCATAAATACTAACTGTTCACTAAATTTTATTCAGCATTTAATTCTAACATAATACCTAGATATTTAATTTTCGACAGTGTCTTATATTATTTAGCAGTTAAAAATATTATTTGTTGTTCAAAAATACACAAGCAATAAAATGTTGTGCAAATGGTAAATAATTTTATGAAAAATTATAGACGTAGATGTGCTAGGGCAAGGAAAATAAGAGTAAAAATAGAAGTAATTTGCACAAAAAAAGATATTGATTTCCGTAATATACACTGCTCAAAAGAATTAGGGGAACACTTTTTGTTGACAGCATTACTTTTAAAATAGTAGCGTCATTAAGATGGGGTTTCGAAATTCTGTAAGATACATATCTTTTTGTGAGAAAGTGACTTCAGTAACCTTCAACCAATTCTTTATTCTAAAGACTTGAACAAAAAATGAAAAAAACTACAAAAATCAGAGTAAATGTGATGCAATTTTTTATTGATTAAATTAACAAGTGTCTATTGTCTTAGTGAAAACTAACACTAAATGTCATTTAACCAGTTATCAGAATCAAAATGAGGTATCTCAGTGAGGTAGAAGTTGCATGTGCTGTTGCTCTACGTGAAAATGGGACTTTGATTCGGCAAGTTGCAGAAGATGTTGGGAAGAGCCTATCCATCATCCAGCGTTTGTGGAATTGCTATAGAGCATCTGGTCTTTATTAAAAACGCCACGGACAAGGTTGTATGAGAAAAACTACTTCAAATCAAGACCGATTTTTAGTCCTTTCTTCCATGCGTAATCGCATCTCAACAGCAAAAGATAACAAAAATTCACTCAGGATGACTCACAGACTGGAAGTTTCAGGTCAAACCATAAGAAACCGATTTAGAGAAGCCAGTCTTCTGGACGTCAGGTCCAGAAGACCCGTGCAAAAAGCAATCTTGACCCGGCGGCACAAAAGATACCGTTTAAATTTTGTCCGTAAACACGTTAATTTTCAACTTTGACATCGCAGACCTATACTCTTTACTGACGAGTCAAAGTTCCGTCTCACACGTTGTGAAGATTGAGTACGTAAGTACAGACGTCCAGGTAAACTTTATTCCCAGTCTGCGATATGCAAAGTTCAAAAATTTGGAGTAGGTTCTGTTATGGTTTGAAGGGGAATCAGTCTTAACGGAAGAGCTGATCTTGTGGTAATCCGCGGAAATCTAAATGCTCAGAATTGCATCGATATAGTGCTAGGAGATCATGTTGTGCCTGCTGCATATGGTTTGGTTCCAAATTTCATTTTAATGCAGGATAATGCGAGACTTTATACTGCACGCATTATTATGGACTTCTTTAAGACCTGCATATTAAAACCATGGCATGACCAGCAATGAGTCCTGACCTAAAGCTAATAGAGCCAGTATGGAATAAGCTAGAAACAACCATTTGCAGGCGTCTTAACGCACCTCCAACTCTTCAGCAGCTAGAAGAAGCAACAATCAAAGAATAGGAGAAAATTCCTCAAGAAGATTTAAAAAGAATAATCAGGGGTATGTCTCGTAGATGCCAGGCGATTATTGTTGCTGGTGGAGGACACACATGTTATTGATTTTAAAATGGGGGCTAATGGAGCATTGTTTTATGTGTGAAATCTTAGCAGATTCATTTTAATTTTTGTTGCTTTTTCCGTTTTTAATTTAAGTCTTTAGAGTAACAGATTTGTTGAATGTTGCTGAAGCCACTTTCTCATGAAGAAATGCGTATCTTTCAGAATTTTGAAAGTTTACTTTAATGCCGTTCCTATTTTAAAAATTATGGGATCAACAAGAAGTGTTCCCCTAATTCTTTTGAGCAGTGTATAAATGCTTTGCTGTAATTGGCTTGCATTATGTAAATAGTAAAACTTCTTGTAGTGGCAATTTCTAATCGTGCTTTAAAAAAAAAATTACAGGGCCCTGAACTGACCTTGTACAAAACTTTTTTCGCATGCCTCTTGTCTGGAAGCGCAAGCGGCAAGGAGAGATGCGCGAGCATATTTCATTTTTGGAGTAATAGAATAATTATTTGACGCACAAATAGTTTTTTTGAGAAACACTAAATATAAATGCATAGCGGGAATATTTATTATGTATAGCACAAATGCGTAACTTGAGATTTCTAAATTTGGTGAACATTTAGTAAAATTGATAGACATATAGAATTTAAAATGTAAGCAATGGTAAAACAATACGCAGCATAGTTATTTTAGTGGTGATGTTCTCATTTTCTGATATACAGGGTGGGGCAATAGTGCGTCCAATATTATTGCTGATTATTTCCAAACCACTTGGATGTAGCGATTTTTTTTTGTTCAAATAATGGCATCTGCAGATGCATGTTAAAAAAAATCACTAAGTCACAATTGTGAGTTCTAAGAAAAAATTATGTAAAGAGTAGTTATGAAACATCTGTGGAATGTCTTTGAATCGTTTTAACTTTTAAAAAATTATACAGGGTGGCTAAATTTAATTTTTTAATTTAGAACTTTTTGAATTTAATTTTCTCCATTTTTTCAAATGGAACATTCTGTATATTTTTTATCGGTATGATGTAGAAACTAAATACAAACATTTTTTGTATGTACACCCCTATGGCTATTTGTAACCATTTTCGATTTATCGCCCAATAATTACAAAAGTCATGAATAATCCTAAATAATTAGATTGTTTTTCAAATTACTTGACAGATAAAATTGTAATAAGTGCTCCAGATGTATTGTTTATAAAAACAGCATAAGTTTTTTTAGTAAGTTCACTTTATGTTTGTATCTTGATCATTTCTTGCATTTTATATTATCCGACAAGAAATACACATTTATCGCAGTTACCTGTCGTCAGTTGTCATTTCTGTGTCTATTTTGAAACATTTGAAGTGTTTTGTCGAGTTATTTGGAAAACGATCTAATTTTTTAGGATCATTATTGAATTTTGTAATTAGTTGGCGATATCTCGAAAATGGATACAAATAGCCATAGGGGTGTGCATACAAAAAATGTTTGTCTTTAGTTTCTACATTATATCGTTAAAAAATATACAGGGTGTTCGGTTTAAAAAAATGGAGAAAATTAAATTCAAAAAGTTTAAAATTGAAAATTTAGCCACCTTGTATAATTTTTCAGAAGTTAGAACGGCTCAAAGACATTCCACAGATGTTTTCTAAGTAGTCTTTACATAATTTTTTCTTAGAAGTCGTAATTGTGACAGTAGTGATTTTTTTAACATACATCTACAGATGCCATTATTTGAACAAAAAAAATCGCTACATCCAAGTGGTTTGGAAATAGTCAGCAAAAATATTGAATTGAAAAGAGGCTAGGAAAAGACTCCGAAAAATCTTCTTTTACACACCACATTACATTTAAGAAACTCTCACTTGCCCCTGTATAATTGTCTTGCCTCACCCTGTATGTTCAAAAATAATTTCCGGTTGTAGACTTCTTTCTCTAGTTTATCTGCGTTTTTAAATCAAATTTCTACCCATCATGAAAGTCGAGCTATCGAACTCGGACGCACTATTGCCCCACCCTGTATAATAATTTGGGTTTTATTTAGATTTTTTGATGCTCATTAAATTTTCTGGTGATTAGTGCAAGGGATGTATGGTTTAATTTGGGGTACATTATATTTGTTCCCTTAAGCATATATTTATATGCAGAATCTGATCCCATTTAAGGAAAAATTGTTTATTTTTTTTAAACTTAATTGGGAATCTTGGTTAAAAAAAAATTACATTACTTAAATTTGAACTATAATTTCATAACTTTTTACCTTGTTTATAGCCCAATCGCTTGACAAAAATAATTTTTATTTTGGTCACAATTGAAACAAGAATCGACGAGTTAATACTTACAATACCCACTGTGTGTAGTGTTGCCAGAAAACAAGATTTCGTGAGATTGTGCGATTGAAGTAAAAACGACGTAGTCTCATGAGAAATCGGGAGACCTGCTAATACAGAAAATGCCACCAACAAATGCTGCGGGTTATCTTTCCTGCTAACGCACGATCAAATTCAACTTTTTATCGCTTCTACTTATAACTGCCTCTCTCGAAAGATGTGCACATTAGACCCAAAAGCAATTTTAAGCTCCAAGCTCAGTTCAAACGCGGCAGTCAGATTCGATTCAGCCGTTTATAAAATTGCAAAAAAATCTACGTAGCCAGTTTTACATCAATTAAAATGCCATCAATAACTTATAAACGTAATTGTAATAACAACTGCTAAATTTCTTAATTTGGTCACTCAATAATTGCTAAAGCATTATCCTGATCGGGATGTGGGGCTGAGCCATCGATAACGGTTGCATAGCGAGAACGGAAAGTGCGTCCCTCAACTGGGAATAGAGTCGGGCCTCACTCTTACCATTGAGTTATTGAGCACTTTTGCCAGCCGAGCCATGTCATGGGTCGCCACAGTACTCCCCTCCTAGAAATGTTGTTTGTTTCGATGCGTAAGGAGATTCAGTGCGAGTCCGAAATTGTTACTGTAAAGCAATGAAAACTTAAGGTATGGATGCGAGAGGATTGTTGAGTCTCACCAAAATATTGCGAAACTAATTCAGTCAAGACACGTAATTGTGTTGCAATTAGTTATGAACGTTTCTACAATTAAGTTGGGCTATATTGTGGATTTGGAATGTGTGAAGAGCGCCATAATCACCGTTGAGATAACACAAAACCCGGCCTCGGGAACTTTGAGAAGGCGCGCATTTTTCCTGAAAATCTCATTTTCTAGCGCTAGCGCGTTCAATTTATCAACAGTGATGGTCATCAGCATTTGTTTAGCGCCTCGTCGAAATTATAACACGCCAATAACGGAAGGGCGACATACGCCTTCCACAATGGCGATGCTTTGCGATCAGCATCAGAGCGTGGATGAAAGCTCGTAAATCATGACGGTCATGCATATTGCATTCTGGTGGATTGAACCCCTCCATTATCTACACATATATTTCATACATCATCAGAGCAGCCGGACTAATGGAGATTCGCGGCAATTGTTTCACTTTATGTCGACTGTTTGTCCGATGTTGACTTGATCGTGCATGCATGTACGTACATCACGAAGGCAAGTCGAGCCGCCAACTATGGAACCATATAAAACAAATTTATGTGGAAATATCGTACATTAAATTTTATGAGTTGTAAACGACCGACATTATACATTTTGTGCACTGTAAAACTCCCTCGGCGTCCGGAAATCGATAAACCATCCGCAATTGCTCCGGACCTATAACAAATAAATGACTAATCGTAAATACTGTCAGGAAAAATTGCAAGATTTATTAAGTGGCTCGAGCTGGGAGCGTGTGTGAAAAATGCCAAAGCGATCAGCTTAATCATCAAAAAATTAATTGGAACGCCGGCTTCCCGTTTTTTGAGTGCGGCTGCAGCTTTTAGCCGAATTTAATTTGTTCGCTGGCCTAATCAAGAAAAAATTTAATTGAATGTGCCACGAGCACAATGGAAATTTTTTCGTTTGATCGCCAACACGAAATTAACCGCAGAAACCGACAAAATCGCGAAACGCAAACCTTTAAAGTTTTGAATAGTTGCCGTCAATTAATTAGCTTTTTGTAAAAGAAACACAGCAGCCACTAATAAAACGGGCTTCGTACCAACTTCCCTCATCGAGTGCCGTCAGAACTTTTAGAATCTCTCAGATTGTTCGCGAGTATCTTCCTCCAGCCAGCCCCGATCTGAATGTAACGGAATAATGAAAATTGAACCTCGATCCAAAAATTACCCATTTACCCTTCAACTAGTAAAATCTAAAAGTGCTAATGCTTTGATTAAGTTTCCGGGTGTGAAGGCCATTAAATTCAGTAAATTTAGTCTTTATTCTAATATTATTATTGCTTTACACCTTCCTCTAATTTGACCTTTATTCTGAAAGTGTTTACAATTTCAGGAAAGAGCTATTCTTGGTCAATGAGCTCAACCAGCTCTATAATGTGCACCATTTACACTTTTGCACCCTAGAGTCCATATCACCCTTTTATTGATACTCTACTCTTGTTGTAGTTAATGATCACTCTAGCCTTGGGTATGCGTTATGACGTTAGACTTTATTTTACTGACTTTTAATCTTACCTTAACTTTTATGGAATATTTATTGATATTTGCAACATTAAATTTACATAATTTCGTAAAATTAAAGTCAAAAGCAAAAATTTGAAGGACATACGTTCCTCGTAAAAATGGAGCCCTGGGCAATGCTTTGATGATATAGAGGAGCGCTCGGTTCCCATTAGGAAGAAAAATAAAAGCGAAATTGAAACCCACATAAGTACAGCCGAACTCGTTGGCAATATTAATTCCAACCCCAACAATTCCAACGTAAATGAGGATAACGGCCCGTTTATGAGGAAATATTTTCAGTATTCTAAGCATCCTGTGCCGTTGACAGGTTATGTTATCCTGCTTGCCGGTCAGGGGGCTGAATTAAAGAGGAGAAGGGGATGCGCTGCGGAGCAACTAACACGCCACATGTGACAATGGTCGGGGATTTTTAAATTGAACTTTTGTGTTTCGACGGTTTCAGTAAATAAAACTCACTCAGCGCTTGGCAAAATTGCTTGCGGATCTTCTATGAAAATATTGGGTTCTACGGGCCAGGGGCGACGTAGTAAACACAAAATAATTGGAAATCTTGCTCAAATCAAAGTTTTACGTAAACAATTAAATGGCTAAAACTTAAAAAAAAAACTATCCTCACAAGTCAAAGTTTTAAAAACTATCAAAAAGAATTTTTCAAATATTTTAATTATTTTGTCTACAGCAACTTCGTGTATATTTGTTGTTGCTTCCATTTAAAGTTTTTTTTATTTATATCTGACATTTTTCTTCTCCTTCTACTTGCAATTTGGTAGGGTTCACAACGTATTGCCTAACGATTAATGATAATAAGTAACAATTCATGTCAATAGGGACGACATAATCCATAAAGCACATTTCAGAAAAAATATATTTACTCTAACTATATGCTCCAGTTAGTGTCACTAATGTAATTTATGCTTCTAACTCTTGAATGTCTAATTAATACTGAAACTATTTAGTTGAACTGTTACATTTATGAGTAAATTAGCGTCAGTCCTTTATCCCTCCTCTGAAGTTATATTCAATTTCATAAAGCGCGCCTGCTACAGTACAAGTAAATGCGGATCAATTGGGAATAAAACAAATTGCCTCAGGCGACAACAGTTTTAAATTACCTAATCGAAGTTCCTTATATCCAACTTGAAACTTTAATAATCTATTGCAAAACAACTTCGCAAGAAGCCAACAAATAAAATTGACTCGATCGTTCCGTTCTTCGTTCACTCCTAAATAAAGGCTGACCTCTAAAAATTCATATCCGGGTCATCCAGCAGTATCAATAAGATTTTTCATAAACGCTACTTAACGGCATGTTTGAGTTAGCCGCAAATCTGAAGTTAGCCCTTGGATATGAAATGGTTGATAGAAATATTGGGGCGCTGCAAGCTTTCTAAATTACTTTATAGGTGGCGTAGTCGGCGTCTGAACTCAACATCCTTCCCTTTACTGACACGTTCTTTGAGTTACTGTAATGGCGAACCATCTGCTGCGGTAAGGTTAGTGACGGGAGTTTCACAAGCGACGAGAGTCAAAAAACCAGGAGTGTCGCTGATGACGGCAACAATTTCGCCATTTACGTCATAGTTTCACTTTTGTTTAATAATTGAAAGTGACAGTAAGTAGAATGATGAGCACTTATCAGTTTGACTTCTACCGCGTGTCGGAGCTAGTTAGCGTTTCCGGTGACAGGTGATGGAACGAGCGATCCTGGAGCACGTATCGCTGGTGGTTTCGCAATACCACGTGTGAAACCCTGCATCACAAGGAAAACTGGGCTATCCACAAGGCCACCCATGCCCAGATAAATAAATCTACTGCTTTCATAAAAGTGTTTTTTATTTTATTTATAGCGTGGGAAGCTTAATAGTTTTTTTTATTTTGTTCATTCAACACCTTATTTTATTATTTTACAAATCTTTTTAATTATCCTTCTGATGATTACCTTTTGGATTAAGAGCATCGCAGAACATAAAAAATTTCTGGAAAATTCGGCGAGGTTTTGCGTGTTGGGACGAAATGCAATATCACAATTGGTGGATGCGCCGGGCGAATGCTCCAAACTCGCATATTAACAGCGCGTGATGACAATTTAAACACTTACATCGTTCTATTAATTAATTGTAGTGAGCACAATGAGTGGATATAGCCTGCAAAGTCACAACAACAGTTTGGGCAACTTGGGTGCAGTTAAAATTAGCCTGATTCCAACAAGTACACAACATTTAATACAATGAACCATTGTTTGTAGATTACGTTACGGAGAAATTAATATTTTTTTTTGGAAACTAAATTTAACGCTCTTTGTTTATTCTAGATATATGGATAAATGTTAAAAGTGGTTTACACGATTTTTCCGTAACTTTAACGGGGTATTTTGTTGTCATACTTATAATATTAGAATCAATGCCATGAAAATCGTGCAGAGTCGTTGCGTTTCTGATTCGGTAATAAAATCCGTTTACCATGCAACCTGTCAGCAGCATGATTCAGTGTCAACAAACTAGCAATAATTTATAATTCTGTCTTGCCATCACCAATCATCACGCCCCACAGAATTAAATTATTTATGGATCTCGCTGAAAGCTTTCACTGAAATGCGTAATAGCACGCAATTTGGGAAAAAACCGGCAAAGCTCTCGATTCTTTAATTTTAGGTAGGCTTAACCCAGAGCGATTCGTTATAACCATCCATCATATTATTTGAGACGACTTGTGTACTTCAACAAAGCTGACAGACGACGAGATTGCGTTAACAAATCCAGAAAGATCCGAATTATTTATATCGAGCTCAACAACTAAGAAGCAACCTGTGGCGAAACTGTCAATCGAAGCTTCACTGTGATTGGGAAATTGCGGTTCTTGCTGTTATCAAGTTTAAAATGACCTCTCCGTCATGATCAGGACAATCTTTGTAAATTTAAACAAACTTGCTGTTTTGGCTACTCAGCGTGCATTATAATTATTAGCGACAGTGCAGAAATTGCTTCCTGCATTAACACATCGAAGACGTGATGTGATATATTTTCATAATCGGAAATAACAAAACAACGTTGTTATAGAATTAGGCGTTATATTTTTAAACCAGAAAATTAACGGACTTTTGTAACCAATTATGATAGATGAGTACAATTTGAGGCACAATAATTAATTGAAATTATTTATTTCAGGTACGTATCGCCACATTATAGAATATGGAAACCTACATTTATTGAGTAAGTTCGTGTACTGTGATGTATTCTTCAATCTTTGCTATAGAAAATAGTTTCATTAGTTGCTAATAAAAATGGTGCATTATAATATCTATTATCCAAGACCAAAAGATTTTAGTGATATTAACCAACTAAAAAATGTTTTTACTTGGACAAATGCGTTTTAGAAAAATCTGCTTATCTTTGCGCAAACGCCAGTAAAGAACTGTCATATTTAACTTACGTTAAATTTCTTTTATCAACATTGTCTAGTTTCACATGACACCAGTTAACTCATCAACAAACGTCTATTGGTGGTAACCACCGAATCGCAAATCGGTGATTTGTGATGTCGCACATTAAAGATTTTCACTGAAATTTCGAAATTGTCAACAAACAACGTTAGGGTTGTAACGACCAATTAGTACTAATTGGGAATACGAAAAACACGGTCGATGTTGTTATCTTTTAGCAACACAACAGTTTTTTGTTTACCCCTCAGCGTTAGTCCATTTTTGTTAGCGCCAAATATATTATGTACAAACAAGAGACACGTAAAGGTTACAGGTATTCAAATAAAAACAGGATCATATTGGAGATTAAATTCGGTTAATTTAGTTTTTTAAATTGTATTTTAAGTAATTTTGAATGACCAACTAGTGAAAACATTTTTGTGATTTATCGCATCCAAATCAACAGAAAGTGTCCAAAATCGACATTGTTGCTACAAAAGCTGGGAATTTGGGATTTTATTATGGATTCGATCTTTTTAATTTTAAATTTATTTTCTACAATTTTCGCGAATAGGAAAACTTATGTTGAATCTCTAGAAACATCAAATTAATCAGTGTTTTAGTGGCTATCGAAAGCTGTAAGAATAAAAAACCTGAAGCATAAAATTAATTTTTTTTTTTAAATTTTGATTAATATATTGAATCAAAATATTCCAATGGTCACATTTTAAAAGTTACAAACTTTTACATAAAAATAACCGCTAAATTTGTCTTTAATTTATTTTTATAAAAAAAAATTGGATCGCCCATTTAAGAAATAAATATGTTGTAATATCCCATTAGATCGGAAGTTGAAACAAGACTTAATACTTACCTGCTTGTGTACAGCTGGTCATCATTAATGTCACTAGAAGTAAAAATTTTATATTTAACATTACATTTTTATTGCAAAGTTTCACCCAGAATTCCAAGTGAGAGGCATCTTTAAACATAATTAGGCACCTGCAACTCAGAACGCATGGCCACCCTCTACTCACACCTCGTATCCATCGGGGTGAAATCGTAAATACTATAGAGCTGAGGTCGCAAACATTGAAGACGACGCACTGTTGTTTCTCACTTTATAAAGATGCCATTAGTTGAATTGTCTAATTGCCTATTCCAATTATAACGACGTTAGCTAAGAACTCGTACAAAATGGCGGTATAACTAATCTAGATAGTGTGGCAGCAATTGAAATGCAAATTGGCCCTTCCCATAGAGCTGTACTCGGCAACACTTTGCATGTTGAGGGCGTGTTGTTGGCCTTTCGAAGCGAATTTATTTAGTTGTTTAATCTAGTTCTCAGGTTTCAGATTGGGTGTTTGACTATCGGCGATGCTGTACTGAAGGGACTAAACTACACGATATTGGGATAATAATTATCTTGTCGCGTTTGATCGCTTACTTCGTCCTTTGGCGCACTTTCAGGAAGCTCTCGGTGTCTCGTTGAACTGCAATCGATCAGGTTGACATCGCTCGCTTTTAATTACGTCTATGTATACAAGAGAATTAGCGAGTGGTGCAAAGCGTTACCTTAATAAGTTATAAATAACAATAGAAGTATTAGGCGGCATTATATACCTTAAAACTTAGCGGGATTACGAATGAGTCGCTTGCGTGCAGGATAATCCAGGCGCCTTTGTGTGGGGACAATGGAAACTCCTTTCAATCTCGAGGTCATGGCTTGCAGCCGCCACCCGACATTCTTCGAATTCATATTCAGATCGGTACACACATATTGGCATCCGTTTATGCTAATAACGACACTTTTATCGACTTTTCATAGCCGTCCCCTGTAAAGAATTCATTTATAACATGTCATAATACCATAAGACGGCCCGGAAATGCCGCGCGAGATATTTGTTTTCTCGAAAATATGGTTAATAAAAATTTTATTCCGTCTTTACGCACAAAGAAATGCGCGACTTTTGCTGACACCCCGCCGGAAATGGGTCTCGCCAATTTCAAGCAATAATTTTTATTGGGCCCAGTGCCGACAACGCCGTCGCAAGAATTAATCTGGCGCCCAACAAATGCAAATTGACCCTTATTTTTCTCACATCTCCCAGCCAGTTTAGAAGGCGCTGCACTGCAATATTTCCGGAATCAAATCCGGGTTTCGAAAATCCTCAGCTATGGCTGCCGCTTCAGTGCCTTTATTATGCCGCGAAAAAATAAACAGAGCTTCCACCTGTCACGAATACGATGTCATTACTCAAAGGACTCCATCATATTCAGGAAACTTGCTCACTATAATGAAATTGAAAGTCAAACTTTGTGACACTAAATAATGTTGTCATTGTGCCCCGTTCATAAGACCTTTAACTTTATTGGTATCTTTTTTATTAGGGCGTAAAATAAAACCCGACTACGCTATATCTATAGGCGCAACGATTCTGTACAGAAACGGCGTGTCCCTCATTTTGCGCTCGTAAAAGTGGTAAAATATTATAATCAATACGGGGGGGTTCAAGGTGAGGGAGATATGTTCTCCTGAATTACGCTCGAACGAGAACCAGGTGGAAAAGATTCCATTATTCCGTTTGTTCGTTATCAAGCATTTTATTTTCTATGTTAAAATTGATCGACCTCAGCCCTTGATAGATGAAATCCTCTCAAACTTCAATTGTTATTAAAAAAGTGGTTATTTTGCACATTGTTTTGTCTTTCACACCGAACTTTTGTTGATAGATAGTCGACAAAAATTTCCGCGGTCTTTAATCACAGTATCATTATCATCGTATCTATACAGAGTGGTCTAAAAATAATCTTGGTATTTTGCACCCATCTTCTTTAACCAAAAAGAGGAATAATAAGATGTATAAATCAGACAGTATAGTTGACTGAATCTTAAGATGATTTTGGTATTTAGTCCACACTTTTCAGACTATAGTTGCAACTTTTGCGCTATCTTCTCTGTTGCTTCTTCATGGATAAAATTGGTTTCAAAGTAAAGCATCCTGGCGGTGAAATAGTAGGATAAGATGAGGGGTTCTAGATCACTCCTCCTCCTCCTATTGTATATTGCGTTGCCTACCTACTCAGTTTGCTCTACTTACTATTTTTCATGTTCTAAACAACTTTACAAAGGTTCTAAACAACTTTAAGCAAAGCTGTTTAGAATATGTTTAAAGTTGTTTAGAACCCGTTTAAAGTTGTTTAGAACATTAAAAATAGTAAGATGAGCAAACTGAGTAGGTAGGCAACGCAATATACAATGGGAAGAAAAGGAGTGATCTAGAACCCCCCATCTTATCCTACTCAAAATCTTTGATAATTTTTAAACCGAAATCAATTGTAGAAAAATATTTATTTGTGACCAGCAAACAAAGGGTAAAAGACAAGACAAAAACACAAATAGTCTACTGTTAAAAATTGATTTTTCGGTCAATTTCAGGACTCTCGATCCAATTCTTACTTCTCAAATTAATTTTATTTGGCATATTCATTAAAGTTCGATCTTCTACAAAAACGGCTGCAAATTTGAATTTAGTACCGCGTTTGCAAAATTTAGCGCTAAGCCTATTTAGTTATTTATCGCTAAAATTAAATCATGGCCGATGACAATTACCACGTACACTGTGCATCTCTATTTGAATATCGCAGATTAACGGTAATAGCGTTAAAGCAATTTACCAAGTAATAATCAAAACCGATATTCGTTCCGAATTCCGTTATCACGGCAATATTACTCTCATATATTTCACAAATAGTCGTTTGCAACTTGGAGTGTGTAAACCCCTTTACCCCATAATCTCTCGCTTTAATGCTCCGCTAATAACCCCCGAATCGATCAGTCTGTTAATTATCACTTTCTTCGGCTAATTCGCAATTTTCGCTTTTCTTATCTCCGAATTAAAATATTCGAGAACGGCGCCACATTATGAACTCATTACATTTCGAACGAATTTGTCGAGTCGTCCGGATTCGATTAACCGGTGTTAATTCCAGTTCCGCATTCCGTAATTCTAATAATTTAGTTTGTGGGCTAGCACTCTTCGATCCCGTTAATAAAACCAACTCCAGTGTTTTTTTTTTGGTGTCGGAAATTCCGGTGAGTTATGTGAATGCATTTTGGCTCAGTGTACCTGGGATAAGATGAAGTGCTCTCTCCGTAATTCGATAAATTACGCAGGTTTCTTGGGTAAACGCCCTTATTAGATTAAGGCTGGTACTCACCGTCAACCTCCACCATAGTTTACTTAGATAACACAACAAAACCGTTCTCATCGAAATTACTATTTGAGAATTAATGTGCAAATTTCGAGGAGAAACCACGAAAATAATGCTCTCTCAAAGAAAACTTGCGAGATTTATGGGCCCAAGTGGCAACAGTGTCGACGCTAATAAATTATTTACTAGGACTTTTTTTTTCGGTGAGGGTATTGGTTTTCTTCGAGCACGGAACGACGAGCAGGAATTCTTGGATTGAGAAGTAAAAAAAATCGAACTATCGGGCGATTTCTGAAACGTGAACAGCTATTTGACTTCGTTTTCAGCTTTATTGGTACTTTGCGGATTTAATTTTGGACATTTCGTAGCAACCAGATATTCTGTAGGCTTGCGTCTGGAATTACGGCGTAATTTTCCTTCGGCGAAGGTTACCTTGTAACAAATCTTTTTGCGTAACAACGTGATATTAATATTAACATGCAACCTAATCTATTAAACAAATAAATTTTACATTTAAAAATAGGTATTTTTATTACTCGGCCTGTTAACCTAAGAGGCTTTAAATAAAAAGGATTACTAGAAAGCAAATGCTAGGCAATTTAACACTATGTTAAATCGTTAGTTACAGATTTGAGCCTTACAAAGTTCATGGGCTATTTACAGTAAACAAAAATGGAGAAGCCCAGCCTGAGGCTAAATTCCAACGGCGAGCTCTTTGCAATGTTCTGTAGTATTCATAAAGGTAGACCTGAAGTAGAACTTCTCGCGTTGCTAAGAACTAGTTAAAGTTATCTATATAGTTAAGTTGCATTAACTACAAACGTTGCTAGCTTTGCTAGCTCTCTAACAGTATATATTAAACACTTATTACCAAGTTACAATTTTAACCTAAAGTCTGCATATAGGAACCGAAATAGGAACGTCTGAAGTCGTAAAAGAGTATTATGCTGCTAGAAAGCGATAGCTAACCCTTGGTCATGATTACATGACTAAGAGCTAGCTATCGCTTTAATCGATGCTTAAAGCTAGACCGAGAGCTAGATTTTCTAACCAAAAGCTGATTTATAGATTTACGTACCGATATATGGATAGAGGCTGACAAACCAAATCTTTTTATGTGAAAATGGTTGTCAATGTTTTGTAATACAGAACGTTCTTTTGTGGTCTCAAATTTTTTCTATTGCACTCCAACAATTATTTTTCTTTGTGGTAAGATACAGGATGATTACAGCTTTGACTATTGTTGTATAATAATAATTGTGTGTGCAGCACCTTTATTATTATTTGTTAAAAACTCCAATAATTGAAATTTAAACTTCGCGGCAATCGGATAATAGAATTGATATTCCCAAAACATTTTAAATAAGTTGATTGAAGTTATGACGGGATTCAGCTATCACACGATCGATTTTGTGTTACAAATGAAGTCATTAGAGCAGCAATCGACAGAAATTAAGCAGTCGCGTCACGTGGGTGAACTCTTTATATTGTTCTGCAACTTTTTCTTCCCTTACCCGAGTTTAATAATTTGGCGAAGTTTTGCAGATTAAAGCGTAGGATTTTATGAAATATTTTCAAGTTCTCAAGGGATTAGCGTGCACGCAACCAATGGATACAATTTTATCATAATTGATTGCGGCATCTGTATTCGCAAAACGATTGAAGCGCTCTGATGAATTTTACATAAAATCAATAAAATGATTCAATATTACAACACAATTCATGAATAAAATACAAATGACCTCAGCGACATTTGATACGTTGCAGATTGCTGGCGCAAAACCGGAAACACTTTATCATGTTTTTGGGTAATTCTTCATTAGTCTTGAGTTATGGGGGTTGGGGGATGCTTCATTGAGAATTTTTAATAATGAAAATAAATTGTGGCTACTTTCGCACGTTACCTTGAGTAAATCTTAATTGCCACCGCATTATATTGCCGGCAGGACTTTATATCGTCCTGCTGGAATTCGGAATTCGGGGCGCGATGAGGTTCGTTCTTTTCTATAATAAATCTGAGAGTTCTTTTATAGGTGAAGAAAGGAGCGATTTGGGTGCTAATGTAATCCTTTTATTTATGTTTCGATATTTCGCGTCAATAAAGGTAATAATCGATACATACTTTTTCTGGTCACGGCCTCACACGCCTAACTTTTCTCATAAAGAGAATATCCAATCTGAATTAAACATGAAACGTTTGAAAGCACTTGGCATCAGCCAGCAATTTCAAGAGAGATTTATTCCGAAAGATCTTGGAGATTTATAAGTTTACTGAGTCATCCGCTCTCCTCTAAGACAAGACATATTTATATTTTTATCTGTATAACAAACGGCTGAGAAGTAAAGAAAATATGAGATATCTGTCGAAATGTGGACGTTTCTAAGCCTTTGCTTATGATTTATACCAGCTCTCGGGGATGGTATAATTCTCAATCCCGGCCTCTGTTATTCACCGAGCGCGAGATGAACATCAAGATGCTCCTGGATCAACCTCACAGACAATGCGACTCTAATATAAAAACCTACTTTATACAAGAGCGAATCCGAAAGACAATTATTCCAACAGCGCCGCTATTTACTGACACCCTCTACGTCGAACATCAATCAATCCTTTTGCCGCTACTGGGTGCTGCCGCTGATGTGATGCTGATTCCGCCACCGCTCTCCTGTTGACGAGATATGAGACCCTAAATTGCTCCAGAATTATCGATTTCAACAAAGCGCCAAGAAACTGTTGTCGCCCTTAAAGTGACTCAACTGTTACTGCACTAAGCGACAACATTTATTTTCAATTAAATTTAATATTTAGTAAGCAATTCATAATGCATAATGTACAAGGTTTAATATGCAGTTCTGGTACTTAGAACAAATATTTTGTTAGTGATCCAGAATAATCAACAAACCGTTGTATATTATTTATGTAACATAACCTGACGTTCAAATACGGGAGCGCATCATCAGCATATTGCAGTAGGGGCAAGGATGTATCTGTTGGTAGCAGGATTTGTACTTATTGCCAGTAGAGAATTTAATCTGCGGTTGTAAATTATATAAACTTTAGTAGTTGGCTCTGGCTCTTCTGAATGTTTAATTCCATTACTGCTACCAAGTTTCGGCTTCCAAAGCTGCATCTCTGGATTCGAGGATTCCAAGAATAAAAACAACTTTGTTGATAAATGAGACTGGTGCTTTTGAAGGCATAGAGTTGCAACATTGCAAGTCCGTTTAGCTATCGCAAAACTACTGGTAAGTGCGGCTGAAGTGCCTGGACAAGGACTGTGGCGGAAGGATGCGTCAACGTTCATAATGCCGGCTTAAATCATCACGGACGATGTTCCACAGGACCTGTCGACGTTCCGTATCATGTCCGCTGCAGTTACGGCAATTATTTTTAATTCGTGCATGTCGTCGGTTGTCAGGTAACGAAGTGTAGTGGGTGTTGTTAACTGAATCATGCAGTGAGCGGATGCGTGCCTAATAGCAGTTTGTCTATCTATCTATAAGTATGACTGACAGTTAGCTCACATTGTCATATAAAGCAAATTCTGCAACAACAGGTACACATGCCACCGTGATTGATCATGATCGTATCGCACAAAATTCTGAGTGATTAAAACTGCAATTAACGGGCCCATCGATTGCAGGTAATTGCCGGCTACGCCAGAAGCCGAACAAATAGTTGCATCAACTAGTTAGCCGTTCACGGGTGTCACCGCAGATTAGAAGCTAGGGACAAAATCAAAATGGCTAATTAAGCTATTATTGAACGTAAATAATTACAATAAAAAATTTGTTTTTGTTAGCAATGGCGTGCAACATGACAAAATTTTTTTTGCTCCAAAGGAGTGTTGTAGAAAAATAGAAATTAAATTTAACAAGATTATACTCAATACTCAAACCAATTGTTCATAATCAACACAGAATTTAAAATTTTTGGATAGTGCAGAATGTTGACAAATGGTAGAGGGGCCAGGTGATTATCATAAAAATCCATTACAAGTTAACAAACCTATAGGAAAAAATTTTTTTTTAATAGGCCGCTTTTCTCATCTTGACAACTAAAAACTGTACTAGTGCGTTCGCCAGTCTCAAATTTTTAAAAGTAGTTTTTTATGGGTCGTATTTAACAGTCTACCAAATTAACCCAATATTTTCATATAAAAAAATACTTTTATTTCCCAAAAATACTAAATGCTCACCAAAATTAAGAAAATACATAACCTTAAAGCGACAACCAAATATTGACATAATGCTAGCCTCTTATATATTTTGTTCGCCAAAATAACTTTTGTTGACCATAAATACTAATTGTTCACCAAATTTTATTCCGCATTTAATTCTAACATAATACCCAGATATTTAATTTTCGACAGTGTCTTATATTATTTAGCAGTTAAAAATACTATTTGTTGATCAAATATACACAAGTAATAAAATGTTGTGCAAATGGTAAATAATTTTATGCAAAATTATAGATGTACATGTGCTAGGGCAAGGAAAATAAAAGTAAAATAGAAGTGGTTTGCACAAAAAAGATATTAATTTCCGTAATATACTGGGTGTCCCAAAACTCAACATCAACCCGTGGAGGGCTGATGGTCCTGCTCATTACTGATCAGAATATCATAATATGACCCTAGTAAAAAATTATTAGTTTTCGAGATATTGGGACTTTTATGAATTTCGTAAAAATTGACACCTTAGATCAGTTTTTAGAGTGTCACAAGTTTAAATTTCTATATTATATTATTCTAAATGTGGTTACGTAACCCTGAATAGTCCTGTCATTGATCAAAAGACAAAGAAGCATTACTAGAGCCAAATCTTTGGGAAAGAAAAAAAGATTTTTGACTGATACATGATTTATTTTTTTTAATCACCTAACTTTGACTCTTCATACTTTTCATTATTTACTGGTGTGAAATTATTTGGACCAAACTTATCCAAAGAGATGGATCGGCCATCGTGGTCCCATTTTGTGGCCTCCGCGGTCTCCAGATTTAAATCCATTATATTTTTTTTACTGGGGTTAGATTAACGAAAATGTCTATTCAACACCAATGAATAATGAATTAATAAAAAATGAATTCAGAGAACGCATCGCGAAAGCTGCACAACAAATAAATGCTGCTGAAAGTGCAAGACTGATAAAAAGTTTTTTTTAAGAAGAAGCCGCGCTTGCAATCGACTTGGTGGCAGGTAGTTTGAACACATTCGTTGAGTTTTATTTGTTTTATTTTTATTTCTTAATACATAATTGTCACTGCAATTTAACACGTGTTTTATTTCAATTTTCTAATTATTAAAATAATTTTACAATGCGCTCCTTTTGCGGTCAAATAGAAATATCTTTTTTTTCTAATGCAAAACCTACAAATTGTTATACCATTTTAAAAACTACACTTAGGGCCGGTTTTACGAAAGGGAAATTTACCTGGAATAACGCTATTTCGGAATAACTCGAGATAAATGCGCTTTTACGAAAGTCGAACAAGATAAAATCCAGGTATAAACGGTGGACCGAGGGTATGTAAACCGGCCCTTAGTCCGGAATAGTTATTCCAATGCTTATTCGACTTTCGTAAAACTGGCCCTAAATGAGCCATCTTTTAGAATAACTTGCCAAGTTAGCCTGGCATTTGTTTCAAAAGTATGAAGGGTCAAAGTTAAGTCTTTAAAAAAAATAAATCATGTATCAGTCAAAAATTTTTTTTTCTTTTCCAAAGATCTGGCTGTAGTAATGCTTCTTTGTTTTTTGATCAATAACAGGGCTATTCAGGGTTACGTAACCACATTTAGAATAATATAATATGAAAATTTAAACTTGTGACACTCTAAAAACTAATCTAAAGTGTCGATTTTCACGAAATTTATAAAAGTCCCAATATCTCGAAAACTAATGACTTTTTACTAGGGTCATATTATAATATTCTGGTCAGTAATAAGCTGGTCTATCAGCCCTCTACGGGTTGACGTTGAGTTTTGGAACACCCTGTATAAATGCTTTGCTGTAATTGGCTTGCATTATGCAAAACGTAAAACTTCTTTTAGTGGTAATTTCTAATCGTGCTTTTAAAAAAAATTACAGGGCCCTGAACTGACCTTGTACAAAACTTTTTTTGCGTGCCTGTTGTCTGGAAGCGCAAGCGGCAAGGAGAGATGCGCAAGCATATTTCATTTTTGGAGTAATAGAATAATTATTTGACGCACAAATAGATTTTTGGAGAAACACTAAATATAAATGGATAGCGCGAATATTTATTATATACAACACGGACGCATAACTTGAGCGTTCTAAATTTGGTGAACATTAAGCAAAATTGATAGACATATAGAATTATAAATGTAAGCAATGGTAAAACAATACGCAGCATAGTTATTTTAGTGGCGATGTTATCATTTTCTGATGTATAATAATTTAGGTTTTATTTAGATTTTTTGATGCTCATTAAATTTTCTGGTGGACAATGCAAGGGATGTATGGTTTAATTTGGTGTACATTATATGTGTTCCCGTTTTTTTATTTAAGTAAACTGAGGAAGCACAAGTTAAAAATATTTACTGCATATAAATATCTGAGCAGAAAATAGGTCTAATTTTTGACAAAGACGTAAATATAAAATATTTTTTTCCAAGTTTCTTTCTAGTTCTTATAAAAAAGTTTAAATAGTTAAATGTTCAAATTGTAGAAAATATAGTCAATGAAAGAATGGTCAAGAAGCTAAGTAACATTTACCGTAAGTTGCAGAAAGTCAAAAATGATGGAGGAGGCACGAGAAGGCCTTATGAGAATTTAAGAAATAAAATTGTTAAAATATTATTTTTTTGCAAATTCTCCAACACTTCTTTCATGTAGAATATTTTAAAAAGTTAGTTCAGTTTTCTAAGTAGTGATGGCAGGAATCATTGCTGCATAAACGGATGTAGTTAGTATTGTTAGAACTAATTAAACATAGGTTACACGTGAAGCCCCGGTTCTTCAATTTATGCTTCAAACAAGAGAAGTGAAATAAGTACTTACTAGCCTAAAGTTTCAAATTTTGATTGAATTTTCCTCTCAAGCATCTACATAGAATCACACGGGATTGTAATGTAAAATAATTTAAATAGTTACTTAGAGGTGTCAGTGAGATGAAAGAGTTCCGTAATAAAAGTTATGTAAAAGGAAATAAGGCTTCTTCCCTCTCCGACAAATGGACTATTATACAAGGTGTTTCTAAAATAAATAAACTCACTATTCTCCATAAAACATTTTCTTAATTTTTTACTGGCTGTAGGATGGGGCAAAAAAGAGTTATTTGGCAAATTTTGCTTGAGCTTGTCACAAAGCTTTCAAAGTTTATTTTAAAATTTTTCTTAAATTTGTTATTTTGTTTCAGGAATCAGAGAGATAAAAAAATATTATTTTTAAAGCACACGCGGGTCGCGGTGATTTCAGTCAGAACCAATTTGATTGAATTCTTTTTGTGATTTGATGTAAACGCAAAATTTGGGTAACGAGGAAATGAATACGCCCGCTGATGTTACAAAGATATTTACAGACTCATTAAATAGCGCTCTATGGTTGTGAGGTTTGTTTTGTTTGGTGTTAGCGTCGGTGGGTGTGCCGGTGAAATTTCCTGAAAATTATTATTTCGCGAGGGCGGTGAAAAAGTGCGGCATGTACCATTAAACTCGTTTGACAAACAGGCAGCGATTTAAATATAAAGAAGGAAAGGAGTGGGCGTCCGTAAAAAATACACAAAATAATTTCTGCTCCGATGCGCCATTTGTGTCGTCCGGAATATTCCTGAAACAGAATAGTTAAGTGAATGTTCGTTTGCTTTAAAGAATTAACTTAACGAGGATATTTATAAAGCCTTATCGTGACAACACTTTAAACTGAATTTAGTACGTGGATGCCCCGTTAGGGGAGCAATCAGAGCCGTTATCGCTGCTGACACCGAATTTACAAAAGTCGCTCTTCCATTAGATTAAGCGCGGCTTAATGCGGTCGTGTTTAATACACTTTTATAAGTCATTATCTGGTCGTGAGGTAATTTGTAATGATAATTCCTTGTCGATTTGGATTATTCCCCCCGGGCGCAAATTAAAACCCGACTGCTCAAAGCTAATTCGGGGCAGCGCCGCCGCGAAAAAACGAAATGTCAATAATACAAAAAGCGAGTTCCAACAGAATAACAAATTTTACAAATCTCCTGTGACGCAGGATTTAGTTGTTCGTTACCCCGTACTGCAGCCGGAGTTTCAATTGAACATTTTTTCACCCGCTTTTTTGAGAAAAGCTTCCTGGATTTGAGCAACTATTATCTGTTCCGGGCACCTACCCCCGCCTTAATCATCATAAATTTTATTCGCAAGACATAGCAACCTAACAGATTATGAAGAACACCCGGAAAATTCCAAATAACTTATTTCATCACAATAAATAGAATATGACGTCTTATAGTCCCTATCTCAGCTATAAAGGGAACCTAATAATTTTTGTTTACTAATATGGAGTTAATTTACATCCTAAAGAAAATTTCTATTAAGAAGCGCTAAAGGGCTAGATGCTATTGAAATTTTTTTTATTTTAAAATGGAATCCGAGAGTAGAAAGCTGCAAGACGACCGATTAGTGTCACGACGTTGTCTAAGGGCAATTCATATGAGATGATTTTTGTCCGATCGTTGTTTGTCTTGAGGGACGCTTTCTATTAGACATGAGTCTCGTCTGTTATTGTCTTAACAGGAGAAATTTCAAATATTTTAAACACTAGAGTTTCAAGCAGTGAGCATTCGATAATAATTGTTTAATTGCTGGAAATTTGAGGAGTTGCTTGAGTCCCGAGCGGGTGCATTCCGACAGAATGCAAATGAGTCAATCAGATTTCGGTGCACAATCTATCGGGCCCGGTCGACACGTGTGGCCCCCATCCGATCAAATTAAATTTACAATTGACTACACATCTATAATAATTTCCAAGTTGCGCCCGAACCCTATTGACATTCAATTGAAGCCAACAGCAATCACAGGGCAATTTACCTCATACATCTAAATAATAGCAGCGTTCGGATCTTATTAGACGGTACGATTAACTCAGGACCGAGAGACAGTCGAACCGATGGCGTCGCCATCCCTTATTACGATTAATCAAATTGCTGCTGCGCGGCCATAACTAAGGACTATGGTAATTATGCGCTTAAGGCATCGCCGACGCCATCTGTTCTCGCACGATCCGACCCGCCTTGATCTAACACAAGATAGGAACGATCTTTCAGGACGACGATTTGCGCTCTATCGCTCGGAGGATGGGGTACACGAAGAGTTGGAGCTGAGGGGGCCGCAAGAATTAGGAAAGGCGAGAGAAGCGGATAGAAACAGAAGTTTTTATATAAGGCTATTTACACATCAAGTTCGTTATAGTTACGATCTTCATATGAGGCGGTAACGGTTCGGGACTGGCCCAAATTTCGACTAAATGAAGGGTTTGTCCTAAACTCGCTTGGGGGTCTTATGAACCTTAAATTATTGCATTTTTAAAAGGAATTTACAATTCAACAAATTTACCATTTATTTTTAAGACAGAGTTAGGCAACCCGTAATTTTTAAGACCTTAAGACGTTAAGGTTCTTCTTGTTTCAGAAAAACATGGCCAGGTGTTAAAAAAGATGAAAGATTGTCAAAATTTGGATTCTTTCCGACATAAAGTCTTTCTTTGAAGTATCTTGCAAAATTTCATAAAAATTTAGCCAATAACTCTCAAAATGCTGAATTTACTTTGGCTTAAAGCAAATAAAGAAAAACATGAAGATGAAGTTTTCCTTAGGAATGTCGTATTATTTAAAAAAAATTAAGGTAACATTGAAACATTTTGAAACTTTTTTTAGCTTCGTTTCTTCAGTGTTGAAATCTCCAAGATTATTGTGATTAGCTTTGCTTCCAAATTAGCTTCTCTCACGGCGATGTAGGTACCTAAATTCCCATTTGCATGCATGAATGTAAAAATGCGTCAATGTGAAATCAAGAACTTGCAATATCACGTGCATTCAGCTGTGATTCCTTCGTGAAAACTTTTATTGGGTCGGGTGGGTGTGTGAAAGTTAGGAGAAGTTGGATAAATTCCATTAGAATTAACGAGTATCGGATTGTAACTCCTGGTACGGCGCTAATCCATAAGTATTCAGAAAGTTGAAATGTTAATTTTGAAAATATGAAATCAGTTCATTAGTATACATGCAAAAGCGAAATTAACTTTTTTACTTAATTACGGGGGAAAATTTAAAAAGACGGTTAAATTTGCATTGCAAAGTAGGTAGACAGATAAAGATTCCATAATGCTAATAAGTAAAACCTTATTAAGGAATTTCTTAACGATTTCAAGAGTAAACGGATTATATTTTGTTTACGAACAAATATTCCGGTAAAGTCAGCGTTTAAAAGAAAGGAAGGGGTAAACCGCGAAGCTCATTAATATTCATACAGTGCGCAAGTCTAATGAATCATTCAAGCGCCCGTCAAGTGCACAATATAAATTTCAATTTACGGACTCCATGACAAAATTTATTGTGAGTCTTTTAATATTGGTTTTATATTGGGTTTATGTTGATGAGCGAGGCGACGTTCGGGGGCGAGAATTTATGGGTCGGTCCACAATATCTTGCGGGCCCTCCTTGCTCCCAGTAAAATAACTTTTCGGGCATATATCTCGAGCTCTTACATATACAGCATCCTCCAGATTCCGTACCCCTCATCAGGTTAAAGGGAATGAGGGTGCGTTAGAATAAAGTTGTATTACCATCGACGCCTGCCTCTCCTCATGCAAATCAAGAATCAGTGGAAAACATATAAATTTCCATTACTCCCCCGCTTTTTGCTTTATTGCCCCAATAAAAGTCGGAGTAATTCCATTCAAAAGAGTCGTCTTTACGGAGATAAACGCAGACAGGGCCACCTTCAGGTTTAAATTCAAAAATCACACCTCCCTAAAAACCCGGAAAGGGACGCGCGGGATAACCGTTCCAGGCGGCCGGTGTGGTCCCCTGGAATGGACCTAAGACCAAATTAATTGCGTCGCGGTCGCCCACCCTCGGGAGGAGGTTTTTGTTAAGCCGCAGTGGCCGTTAGATGAGGAGGATTTCGCCCCTCATCGATTTCCCGTGAGTGCCGCTTCCACTGCAGCAACCGACACGTCACCGTACCGCCTCCGAGGCGATTAGTTTTCCTACTTAATAATAAATGTTTCCGGGGGCGCGCTTTTTTGATCGACGTTTCCCTAAATAGTTTTAACGGAGCCGACGTGCGAAATTAACGCCCACACTCGGGAGTAGGCCAAGTGCCTGGATGACACGTCACAAATTAAATCCTTGAATCTGGACGATGTGACTGGCGTGTCAAATGAGAGGTTGGAATTGTGGCTCATGTACAAACCTGAGTTCTGATCGCTCTACGATTGATTTTGCTGCCACTCAACCCACAACACCGATCTACTCGTCTGACAGATCTTTCTAGATTAACAAGATTTTTATCTCCATATTTGCGCAATAGGTGCTTACAGCCAATGGTACAAGTACAATTTTGGTTCGACCCTATGGTGACTAAAACACTGAGTTCTATGAGCTAATCGACTGCCGTTCTCGCTTCCAATTTTTTTAGCTCTAACTTTTTTATCCTAACAGCTACACTTCTAAATAATGGTCGTCATTCAGGATAATAACAAACAATAGCGTTTGGATCATTTAAGAAATTTTTTTGATTTCCAACTAATTGTGTGTTTGGATCTGAATGATTATTGTGTGTCGGTGAAACTTCTTGGAATCCACGGAACGCCTGAAGGGTTTGTGCGGCTTGAGGGCCCCAAGAATTAATTCTGCACTTAGCACGGGTCCATGTAAAGTTGGCCTTAGTATTCCATTCACGCAGGTAAATAGGACGAGAAACTCATAATGGAGGGTTTGGTGGCAATTAATGGGGCGTCCATGATTAAAACAGATCTAAACACATGGTGCGGTGGCGAGTTTCCATATTGTAGCTTAAAAGCTCTCAAGTCCAAGTCTTGCGGCGGCGGCACGACCGGGGTCACCTAATGGATGTATGACCGCAGACTGTATCGATCAGCATCAGGGGGCACTGATAAAGTCAGATTTAACAGATAGCCGGCGGTTCGTGCCCTCACTTCGATTTCGTATGCCTTGATTTTGCTAATTTTCATCAGACCTCCCGGACCGGCGACTCCAAGCCGTCCGTGCTATTTGGTGTAGTTCCTGGTGTGGAAAGACGACCGCACTGGCCGAAGCGGGTTCGACCGTAAAATTCGCCAGGGGTTTATTTCAGGTGAAAGCAAAAACATAACATGACGAAGTCAAAGTCGTTTCCCACTGAATGCGGCTCGCACAGTTACGTGATTTGGTTCGAAGTCCGGGATTCTTCTCACTGAATAATATCGTGTAACTGCAAAAGTAAATCGAGGGCGAATGTTAAATGAAAATCCTTCTTTTTAGACGGATTTCTGGAGACCGTCAAGTTGGGGATTTTCCCCAGCTTTCTCTGTTTATGCGGCTTTATATTCTTTTTTTGCAAAAAAGGACTTTATTGTTTTTTCGAATTCTTTTGGTAATAGCAAAATTTCTCCGGACATACCTCGAGCAAGTGTGCAGCTGGATATCAACGTGTTTTTCAGTAAATTGCTGCTGTATTGTTTTGCTTCTTTATGAAGCAAAAAAAGTTATTACCACAATTCTCAAACAATGTGACTTTATTTTAGGTGCTCGCAATTGTTTGTTTTAGTTTTTTGAAGCACCCAAAGTCTACGATAATCATCGACTTTAAATAATGTTGTTAACAAAATATGTCTTTTTTAAATTAATTAAATGTTGGAAGTAGACACCGCTAAAAAAGGCAAGCAACTGTTGATTTCATCTAAGCCAACCTTAAGAAAAGTGATCATCTTAATTACTTTTTTAAAAATTCACCACAACCCAGTAGAATAGGCAGTGCTACCCTTTCTCCTCGAGTGCCTTATCTTCTTACCTCTGGAGCATGTCTAGTTGAGTTTGAATCCGGTGCCAATAATAGGAATTAATTTTATTTCTAAAACTATTTTACAGATAACAATCCAACCTCGAGTAAAATCATTTAAGCAGAACGGTTATCTCACTGCTTAAAATATTCCTTCAAATGAAAGTTGAAGGAAGCCTTAACTTTCTGCAGCGTTTGATTCAATACTGTAAAGAAAGAAAAAAATTAAAACATTATTTTGGGTAGAATCTGCTTCTTTAGATGCTCCAGTAAAATCTTGTTTGCCCAGTTATTGAACTTATGGCACTAGGTACGCACTGTAATTATTAAATATTAATTTTTGAACTTAATATTTAGGATTATTTTTGAATAGACTGGAACCAATATTATCAACGTTTTCTATAGTTTTACCAAAGGCGGTTTTCTAAAAGCTGCTGCTGCAGATGGTTTATTAAAATCCTGTATTTGTCACAACTATTTAAATTGTGATACTATTTATTAATTTCTTAAATCCTACATATTTTTAATTTGTTGATTTGCTTGTTATTCTAGTTAGAATAAAAAGAAACCAATATTATCGACGTTTTCCATAGTTTTACCAAACGCTAAAAGTCTTTTGTGGTTAGTTGCTCTAGTGGTCTTATCAGTGGCAATTTACCTTAGAATGCGTGAGAACTCTTTGATATTGGGAGAAATGGTTCAAAAACAGCTTTACTTTTAGCTTCCTAAAAAGCTTTCTTATCTAAGCGCTTTAAATTAAGTATAGAACAATAGGTATTTACAATAAAATTGCAATTACTATTTTTTAATTTTTACTTATTTGTGTCGAGTTGCTGCGCAATTATTTTTATATTGGCGCTTTGGTGCAGTTAACTTTTCTGATGTGAAATCCGACAAAATGCATTTAACTTATGAATAGATTTCTAAACATAATTAAAGTTTATATTTTCCACATATAGGCTACACCTAGAAGCTGGCACCAAGCCCTGCCAACTTTATTTTAAAAGTTGCGGTATTGCTTGTAACGCCGGAAGCGACAACTGAGGGAATGGCATACCCACCAAGCGAACGAAAAATATCAGGAAAACTCCAATAACCTACACGCTGGCTGGCATTAATTATAAAGTATTCTGAAAGTTTCCCACGAGAAGTCACTTTGCTAAATCCAATCACGATATTAGAAATGCGAATTTCAGACTCCACGACAACTTCAATCTTCAATGTTATTTAGAGTAAATATATTCAAATGTGATTTCGCTTGCCGCCGCAAAATCCTTACTTATTTATGATATTTGTTAGATCCTTAACCCAGTGCGTCGAGAGCCCTAGCGCGACTGAGTTTGGTATTAGTTCCGGTATTACTTCACGTTATAGCTGAAAAGTTTAGTCAACTTAATATTTGCCAAGTAATCCAAATGCGTGACCAAATTCCAAAATTGATTAACTAAATTTAACTCGAGTCGAATTTCCGCACACAAGCTTAGAATTTAGTAATTGAGAGAAGCAAACACTCGTTCTACGGCAGGTTTCGCGTCCCTGTATTATTTAACTTTGTACCAGACTAAGTTTGGCGTCGTATCCGTAACATATCATTGGCGGCTGGGGCTTTTAGGTATGTTCTCAAACACAATGCACTACTACTTTACATATTTGGATTCTCTTGTTGCGGAGCTATTGCTAGGGAAATCCCTTTCCTCCCAGTGTTACATTTAGGGACGTTGTGGGAGTCACGCATTTTACGGAAAGACTCATGCTTGTAAACCGGAAGGGAAACCCGGAGACAGGATCTTTCCCTGTTCCGGTTTATGGCCCTCCCACATCACCACTCGCTAATAATTGCATTTTAATTCCCATCAAGCTGCCAAGGCAAGTCAACGGCCTTACCAAATTCAAAATTTTTGAGAGAACGAGATGCTTCTATTTGCATCATCATCAATAATAATTATCAGTAGTTATGGTAGGTTAAAGCAATTCGTGCACTTAAATATGAGCAATGTGATGAAGAACAATTACTGCTGTCTTTAAAGTCTCGTGATTAGCTCTGTTAAGCCGATCATTTGTCATCGCCGGAGAGCTCAAGGATTAGACCAATATTTTTTTTACCTTTAGTTTGACGCGCAGGCAAGACAAACTTTTCCTGGACAAATATCTCTAATGGCTAATCAGCTCTCTATTTGCCTCCGCTTCCATTCACCTAAGCTGCTTTTGACAGTAAACTTTAGATATCTCGCTAACGACGAAAAAGTTCAACTATCAAGATAAAAAGACAAATGAGGAAAAAATAACGTAGAGTTTCTGGAACGAGATAGACCCTCATTAATCAAACTGAGCTTATGAATATCTCTCTCTTAGACAGGTGAGAGTCGCTGAAAGCCTCACCTCAACCCATCAGACCATATCTTATTCAGCAGGTTTTTAATTTACAATATAGGAAAGACGTCGTTGTTTAAAATTATAACGGGTATTATAGTTTTAGGTTAAAGACCTTTTATCAGAATACAATTATAATTAAAGCGAACCGATGGGGGTTCAAGTATCTAAAAATAATCTTTGCTGCAGAAGGACAAACAAAATAAATTACATTAGTTCGAGAAAAAACTCGTCGGAGCACTTCAAAGGACAGCGTCCTTTTGTTGTCCATCGACTTTTGATCGTCGTGGCGTAGGCGGCAAAGCCGCTTCAATTCCCCTTTTATTCGCTAGTTGCAAGTGGCCGATGCTCGTGAGCTTCATAATGTAACTAAAATGTAATTAGGAATAATTAATATGCATTACCTACCTGTTCGGGCCTCGTAAATTCACCAAGAATTACAACATTCGTTCCGAGAAGAGAAGACGGAGTTATTTTATTATCACTAGGACGTGGAGCGGAAGTTATAATTTTCCTGTTTCTTCCTCCTATTGTGTGCATTGCGCCGAATCACATTAAATTTAATTATGAAACGTACTCGTTTTATCACACGAAATTTCAACCCTTTTGTTATTTATTGCTCGTAATTTGATAATTTACAACGCCGCGAATTCGAAACCGTTCCACTGAATACGACTGAATCTGGCCCGGGGGTGGGGCACCCGCGCCCCGACACAACCGCCTCATTAGCTGCTAAAAGGCTCCTCTGTTTTGAGGGTCTACAAAAAAATACGGCGGTATTTTCTTTACTTTACAAGTAATATTTTACGCTAAACACCTAACATCTTTTAACTGCAAATAAATACAGATTACTGGAGTAGTAATTTGTTGTTTGCAGTTAAACGAGAGCTCACCACGCAACGGTAAGGGTTCTACTTCAAATTATGGTTATTGTCGTTTACTACGTTTCTTCAGTGGTTTGGTTTTAGTTTTACTACGCATGCAACTAATTAATTTCGGAAGTTATAAATTATTTAACTAACGATAAATTTAGTTATAAAGTATTTTTACTCAAGTTTCGCTATTTTGTTGCTGATAATGAAGAGAATTTTGACATGTAGAAAAATCTCAACCAAACAATTTGCGAAATTGCTGCTAATTAGTACAAATTAGTTATTTGTATGCTATGTAATTTTAGGAGAGGACAATTGCAAATAATCAGGGATTAATTATTACAAATTAGGATTTCATAACATAGTGTATATTGACTATTGTATATTGACTTTAGTTGCAAAGCTAATAATAAAAATTACTAAAATGAATTTCTTTCATTTCAGATTTAGAAATAAATAGATAACTTAATATGACAATCCACTTAATGCCGCTTAAATTGCTATCTAATTGAAGTCTCAGGTTTTTTTTTTCCTCTTTCTGGGGGGCCCGGCTGAACGCCGAGCCGCAAACACTGAGGCCAGATAGGCCCATTGTGTGTCCCAGTGGGACCAACGGCTTAACGTGACTTCCGAACCACGGGTGGACGAGTGGGTGCATGCCCGGGCCCCGGAATGCACGCCACGACTGTGAGAAATTCGCTGACCACTCGTCCGTTGGGTTATATACTGACCCGGCTTATGCCTTGATATACCATGAGTAACCCCCTGAAAAATCTCATGGTCTGGTCAGTCGGTACCCGGGGATCGAACCCGGGACCTACCGAATGGCAAGGGTACGTGCTGTCGCACTGCGCCACAAACCTCGGTAAGTCTCAGGTTAAATTAATTTTACTTTACCAATTAGGTTTTTTTGGGTAAAGTTATGGGAAAGTGTAATAATACCCCAACATTCAAAACGCGTCAGCCGAGTATATTTTTATAAGAAGTAATAATATTCAATACCAGTAAATTCTGTCTGTACCTACCAGTATTCTATTTTAAATTTTCAATGTTTGACATTAACTTTATCAAATTGCTCAAAATTCAGCCATAATTCAGTTCCAGCAAATGATGGAGGCGTTGGGAAAATACTATTTATTCAAACTGTTATTTATGTTTTGAGAGAAGTTGTGACGACAGTAAAATGCGATAAATGCAAATCAGCGAATGACGAGACATAAGTTTTATTCTACGAAACAATAATTAGAAAAACTAATTTAAAAAGAATAATAATACGTTACTTTAAGGGTGTTAACTGTAACAACTCGTTATTAACACGTCGGCAAGGCAATGTTGCTCTGGTTATAGTTGGAAACTTATTGTAAATCGCTTTCATGATAACCAGTTGTAAATTTAAGCAGATTTCAATCCCGGGATTATTTTAAGAAAATTCGTGTATTTTCCTTAATTAGCAAGGAGTGCCGTTTAGAAACTTCGCTGCTAGTAGGTATCCAGAGAACTCACAGCAATAATTGTTCTCATATGGTTTTAAATGTGATGTTGCGTCCCTGGATTTATGGCTTGCACAAGTTGCACACCTACCCGCCGTTTTATAATTACAGTGTCTCGCTTCAAATATGCATTAAGTAATCGCTTTAGCAAATTCCGCAAATTCTGGAATTGCGCTCGGAGGTGCCGTACTAATACATTTTACGATGCGGTAACATCATTCGTAATTATTAAAGGGGCATAATTCTAATTTAGTACTGTGTTGGTTATTACAGTTATGAAAGTTTCAGATTATAAGGCACGTAAACAAGTTTACCTTCTTGACGACGTGATTACACAATGTTAGTGCCGGTACGGAGGTTACCGGCCGGATATTAGTTGAACAAAATCTCTTTCATTTCCAAAACTTTTTTTTATTTTCTGCCAGTCTTTTTAATAGTGGCTATTTCCGCTTCTCTTTATAATTGGCACAATAAAAAAATAATTCTTTACATCGCATTAACAGGCTCGCAATTAAAAATTGTGGCTATTTGTTCCCATCTCTAATCCCATTAAGCGGGCATGAAACGAGCGTTAAAAATAATTTGGGGAGGACCAGAATTAAAATTCGCAGACTGAGATAAGCTCAAAATTATTATATTGTTGGTGCAGGTTAAAACAGTTAATTTGCATAGAAACTAGAGCGCAATGCATTTTTCAACCCTTGATAGTGCTGAGCGTGGAAAACCTATTTATATTCATTAGTGAAGGTTTAGGACCAATTTTGTTTCGCCCTACCTGACCGACCTTCGTCGTTACTAGCGCCCTTTTCATTCATCATGTGCCAACCTTTGCTTTCCTTTTCGCCCGCCGAAATTAACAAAGCCATTTGTTTATAGGGCCCTCGACGACCAAAGTCACCCGATTTATTTCAGCGAATTCATCTGGATGGATTCTGCAACGAGGACCTTTGTTAGTTTTACCGGCTGCTTTGTAAAATATGAGTATCGGCGTGTAATCGTTTCCGGAAGTTTTCTTGCGCTTTTCGCAGTTAGAGTGCAAGGTGGCAAAAAAATTGTGGCACGCTTTACATCTGCGTCTTCTTTGCGACGCGATGACAAATTGCCCGGCAGCTCGGAGACGTATGCGAGCACAAGAATAAAATAAAATTTTCCGCGAACTTAAAACAGAAGGCTATAAAATAGCAAAAATAGGGCCTGAAAAGCGTTCACACTTACGTACAGGGCGGTCGGATTTTCGACGATAAATCATTTTCCCGACGCCGACAGAGCGCAGCGAATGCCGACTCTAAAAACTAATGCCTCATCGCCTAGACAGCGCCATCTATCTGCTGCCACCGCTAGATATGCCTGAAATGGAATACCACATACAGCTCCCTCGGGAATATATTGATTATTTCGAAAATCTGACCCACATTTCAGCCTGATCTGGCGGGTGACAATGTTGAATTGACCACGTCAAAATGTTCAATCGGCTTACTTAGCCGTAAAGCGACGGTCGCGCCAAGAGTGACACAAATAAATTAAATTCAATGAAAGAGCTTTTCTACAGCTTAGCCAAATTGCATATCGATGGAAAGAAAAAAGCGTCCAGAATGATCGGTGATGGAGGATGCTGTATTAAACAAAATTTAGTCGATATTGCGTCTCTGACAAAAGCCCGTTCACCCTGATCAGTAGTTATAAATTATTCGAAATTAGAAGGACGCACTAAGCCGAGAGACACAAGATGCCGTAAAGCTAATTTCGGTACTTTCAAACCGAGGGGCGCCTCTGGAAGAACGTGCGCGAATATTGCCTTTGCCTTTGTTATTAAGGTTGAGACCGGTCCTGGCACCCGGCACGGACCTCACTCGATAATGTTGTTATGTATTTTTTCCGTAAAGAAACGTAAATACTTTTTTGTATAAGTTAGCGATAAGGATTTATGGTTATAAAGTTAGTTAGGTCGATCTCGACGCTAGGACAGCACATAGCGAATATTATTACGTACTTGTACATCTTCAGTAACCCAGGGTAGGACCACAATTAGATAATCAATTTTTTGCATTTCTGCAACTTCTAACCATATCTAAAGCCGTATTCTGACAGCTGCAGGACCCCCGTTTAGAAATACATGCACTGCTTATTAAAATTAATAAGTTATTTCTGGTAATGCGCTAATTGCAATAATTTATTTATAAATTTTATTAGATAGGTAATGTAACGTAATCTTCCGTGGTTGCACAAATGCACAAACATTACTTAAAGTTAATCCAAACTTAGAAATTTGTATTGAAATTGTAACTATGTGAAAATTTCTAAAAATATTGAAGCTCAATGTTCTGCTCGGTGCATTTTCGGGGTCTGTGTAGACTATTCAAGTAGCCAAACCGCTGAAACTGTTCTACGTGAGTAGTTCGTTCTTTACTACATGCAACTTGAATGGACCTCTGCTGCAAAGTCTACACTCGTAAAGTTAACTTTGCATAATTTCAATAGATAAAGTCTTCAATTTATGCATTAGCTCAAGTTTCTTTGATGTTTGTCTCTCCCCCTGAACTTTATTAAGTTAATGCAGTTGAATTAGTGTGTTAAAAATGCTCCATAATTTCAACCAACTATAAAGTGGCTGTTGGCGTGCTGACGACAAAATGCTTTATTATGTCGTTTAGATGAACCGGAATGATATATATTTTTTGTTATCGCAATGTGGGGCAAAAATTTCAATTCTACATACGTCCAGTGGTCCAATGTACTTTCGCAATAAACGTAACTCATCCTGTCGATACAAACTAACGATGCTGCCATAAAACCTTCAAATTATCAATAAAACGATAAAAGAGACCATGAATCTATTACGGTGGCACGAAACAATGTTTTCATAAATCGTCCGTCTATTGTTTATTTAATAGTGGAACTTTGGCGATTAGCGGCATTATAGGTACGAAATAAATTAGATTCTCGCAATATTACATAACGGAACATTTCTATTTCGTGCGGCAATATGTATAATGGAGTTTCTCCTTAATGTGGAACGTCACGAAGACTTTAGACGTGCAACAATTTCTCTCAAAAAGTTATGGCGTTTTTGACGGCCTCAAGGCTGTATAACAAAAACTGAAAAGACGGCTTGTATATAAATGTGCCCAAATTAAGTACCGGCACCACTTTATAGCTTCGTTAAGTATTTATTTGAACTACTTGTGATAATTCAAAATTTTACGGCGTATTTACCGCCGAACTACTTCCATACGCAGTAGGCGCGTTAACCCCTAGATTTTTTGCCAGCCTATGGCATGCTACATCCAATATAAGCAATATTTTTGCATACATTAATATCTATCTACCTCAAACCAGTACGGTAACCTTACGGCAGGCTGAAATAATTATGGAAACAAATATAATGTACACCAAATTAAACCATACACTGCACTGTCCACCAGAAAATTTAATGAGCATCAAAAAATCTAAATGAAACCCAAATTATTATACATCAGAAAGTGAAAACATCACCACTAAAATAACTATGCTGCGTATTATTTTACCATTGCTTACATTTTAAATTCTATATCTCTATCAATTTTACTAAATGATCACCAAATTTAGAACGCTCAAGTTACGCGTCCATGCTGTACATAATAAATATTCGCGCAATCCATTTATATTTAGTGTTCTTCAAAAAAACTGCTTGTGCGTCAAATAATTATTCTATTACTCCAAAAATGAAATATGCTCGCGCATCTCTCCTTGCCGCTTGCGCTACTAGACAAGAGGCCCGCGAAAAAAGTTTTGTACAAGATTAGTTTAGGGCCCTGTAATTTTTTTTTAAAAGCACGATTAGAAATTACCACTAAAAGAAGTTTTACGTTTTACATAATGCAAGCCAATTACAGCAAAGCATTTATATATTACTGAAATCAATATTTTTTTTTGTGCAAACCACTTCTATTTTTACTTTTATTGTCCTTGCCCTAGCACATCTACATCTATAATTTTGCATAAAATTATTTATTATTTGCACAACATTTTATTTCTTCTGTATTTTTGATCAACAAATAGTATTTTTAACTGCTAAATAATATAATACACGGCCAAAAATTAAATATCTGGGTATTATGTTAGAATTAAATGCGGAATAAAATTTGGTGAACATTTAGTATTTATAGTGAACAAAAGTTATTTTGGCGAACAAAATATATAAGAGGCCAGCATTATGTAAACATTTGGTTGTCGCTTTAAGATTATGTATTTTCTTAATTTTGGTGAGCATTTAGTATTTTTGGAAAATGAAAGTATTTTTCTGTATGAAAATACAGGGTAAATTTGGTAAACTGTTAAATACGACCCAATAATTATTAACGTTTGTTTAAAATATAGAATCTAAGACCATGTTAAAATTGCTAGTATATCCATTAATAGGACTATTTTTGTAATTTTTTGAGTTTCCTACAATATATTAATAGCAAGTATAGCTATAGGTGGTAAAATCTGTAGTTACCATATTATTAATTATGTATAGATAGAATATTTTATGATGTCCATGGATGTGATGTGACAGAAAATTCTCAGAGAGCTTCTGGATTAGTTTGAAGCTTTGAGATAAGCTTGCGTGATCGTTATCAAATTGCTGCGGACATTTGCTGCACTCGAAAATCAATTGTCCGCTTCTGGCGTCTCGTATTGGATTCGGAATTTACAAACATAGTTTGAGACTTTTATTGTGCACCTGTGAGAACATTTTGTCACCTATACCTACTATTCTCAAAGTTTAATTCTCTTTCAGAAAGAATCTCCTTGTCTCAATGAGAACTGTTTTGAAGATACCCATTTGCAAGCGGAATATCTTATTAGAAGAAATTTGTGTTTGAAATTTTAACATGATACCTTCTTAATATTTTTTTTTAATTGAAGGTCGAGTTTTGAGGAAATTTTTATGAATTGCACATTTTCAACCCTTGTTTTACTTAAAACTTATTTCTTACAATTATTAGCTGTCCAGTTCAATGCTGTGTTAGGAGACGTTTATTATAGTTAAATAATATACCTAGTTCCTGTGAATTTGAGGAGAGGAATTAAATTATTATTGTTGAGATATTAAGTTGATTCGTTCAACTTTTGCCAAGAAGTTGACCTAATTTATCTTCACTTTACAACTGCGACTTTTAAGTGGCAACAACCATCCATCAAAGTTAGAGATAATGCAAATACGAGTATGTCAGTATGTACTGCGTCTCTGAGTGGAGACGCACAATAACACAGCGACATAATATGTAGGTATACACATATTGAGTAGGAGGTGGAAGGAAGATCTCTTGCAACAGCATGATCCCTCTAATGTGGCTCAGTGAACAACTCTGGCTTGCTTAGGTTTGTTTATTTTTGTAAAGCAGCCTTAGTTGACGTTGTGTAGAACGCGGTATCTTGTATTCGCAAACCGGAAAATTACCGAGAACTTTAGTTGTGATGCAGAAGTAAATTACATAAACATGAAACTTAAGTTTCTAAATTAACCCTCCAGTGCAAACGATCCGAACTACTTGCAAATGTCGCTCTTAACAGAATTATTTTCTTTCCACGTCGCTAGTTGGAGCGGCGGTTGGCGCTGGCAATATTTCGTAATAAGGTAAAAGGTCCCTTATATTCTAAAATAAGGGTGCGATAAGCCCGGGGTGTTTCGGCTGAATCATCTTTCATGTTCCGATATTATGGGCGAGATACGCCGGCTCGAAATAAGATTGACAAAATCTATCGCGCAGTGCTTTTACGTCATCAATTTCGTTATCGTCGGCTTTTTAATTTGTAATTTTCCACTTCTACTCAGATCGGGGGGATTTTCATTAGGCCTCGCTGGGGGCGTGCGATTTTTTCCTCGACTCGACCGATTGATAGCGTGCGGTCACGAAATTTGGAAGTGTCACGTAGGTCCTGGCGGTTTCAAAAATCTATAAATTGGGCCACTTGATTCGACTTGACATCTGAGTAAATTTCGAACGAATGTCCTTTGGTGAATAAAATATCAGGCCACTTTAGTCCTGCAGTTCAATCACTGTCCGCCATACTAGAGAAATCTAGCTGGAAGGACGTGACTGGATTATCCTGGCCGACACAAAGGACACCTCGTGAAGATGCCGGGGCTTCCCGAGGATTTCAATCCAATATTCACTGCGCTAAAAGCGATACAAATCCCGTAGGTGGAAACTACACGAATAAATTGTTCTGGAAAACGGCCACCGCGGCACAGATCGCGCACAGGACAATACAAATTTAAACGATAAACGAAGAGAAACGGGGACGATTTATCAGCCAATCCTCCAAGTTCCGGCTCGTTTCTTAATGGCAAATTTTTAAATAAATATTCCAGGTTCTTAATGGAAACGCGACACTTCCGCCCGGCATTGTTCTATTGAAGAGGCTGCGAGTGTACGGTTATCTCGACTTTTTTTGTTTTTAAAGCGGCCGACGTATTAATAAAACATTGCCATCAGTAGGCAATTTCCGGGTTTGTATTTACAGATTACGTATGCCTGTGTGAGTTGATCTCTAATGGAAAAAAAGAGTACATGGATGCAGCCCCATAAAAATTCAGAGCCCATATTTGCATAAAGCTTTGACCAACGCCTGTGAAAACCAATTCCGATTAAGCCTGTTTTCTATTCGAAATAGTAATTATTAGTTCCACTTCCGATACTGCTCGCTTTAAACCGACCGAACGAATCAAAAAGTTTTTCCAGTAATTACTCCCACTTACACGATTTGTTCCACTTTCACGTTTCGGCCTATTAAGTCACATTTTGAATATTGCGACAAGTGGGAAACCTTCAACTTGCATAAGTGGAAAAAATTTATTTTCGATTGTTTTTATTTAATATCATCTGATTGCACTTTGAGCAATTATTGGTTAATGATTTTTTTCACGGTCCTTATTGAAGTTTTCCTATTTATTTACTGGCAACTGCGCCAACATTTACACTTTCTGACTGTCAGATTAATTAATTAATTTTTTGGTGATTTTTTAAAAATGATAAGAAAGAGAATTCTAAAGAATTACTTACATATTTTTTTTTTAATTATAATATTGTTCTAAATTTTTGTATGAATTTAAAGCAAGGAAAAGTTAAAGCATCTGTACTCAACTTTTTCTCAAATTCTTTCTATTATTTTTTTAGTAGGTACTATTTTATAGTCGTTAGTAAAATAAAAATTCATGAAACATAAAAAAATCCTCATGTTACAATTACAAAAAATTGAGGATGCAAAGGAAAGTGAAAATAATTAGATGGATAATAGATGGAACTATTGCCAAAGCTCCAAAAAGGTGTTAAAAATTTTTGAAATTTGGACTTTCGCTTGAGAATCGTGGCGACTAGTAATTTAAAACTTGTTTCGTTGTACAGTTAAAATTGCCGCATACAAATTTTTTAATCAGAAGAAAACTTGGTTGATTTCACTCGACGTGACTGGAGATTAATTTTCACCATTTCTGTGAGTGAAGATTCGGCGTTTATCGTCGTGATTTGAAAGTGCCAAATTCGGGGTTGCACGCGCCCATCTTGAACATATGCACTGTATATATTACAAGAGTAATTTATTCGCTAATTCCAGCGCGTATGGCACTTCATGGCAAGACAACGACATCAGCAACGTGTGTTCTCGTTCATGATGAGCTTGCCACAATCTTCTAATACCCCAGAGCTGTTGACAGAAGTAAGAGTAGTCTGGTTGTAATATATGCGTATCTGCTGTAGTACATCTTTGCATACACAGACTTAGGAAGACGGAAGTAAATCTGGATGAGCATGGATGCGATAAAACCGCAGCTCTAAATTTACATACATTATAGTGTGCGCTAGTTGCAAAGTAGATTTCCTTTTGTTACCTTAATAAATGGTGACTCGGAGTTGGCACCAAATAAATAAACAGCAATGACTTAAGTTGCTTAGTTAGTTAATTCAGTTGAAAAAAAAAGGTTTTTTGATAAGAGATTCTTGTTGTCGACAAAGTTTTTGAAACTTTATAAATACCTATCTATAGTTAATGTTTGTAAATTGCGTTTTTTGCTAGAATTTTCCAATATTGCGCACTGTTTAATAAATTTACATTTTATAACTTCCGGAGCAAGTTTCATCACCGGCTCCCGGCTTCATTGTGGTTATAGTAATAAAATTGTTGGAAAGTTCTTGCTGCCTTGATCTGATCCTCGTTATGTCTTCCTCGCGCTTGCTTTCGACCCAATTAATTTGTAAACAAATTTTTTAGCCCATTACGATGATATGATCTAAGAAAAAAGTTTTTTTGCCACCAAAATGGATCATATATCACAGAAACTGGCAGAATTGGGCAGTTAAAAACGCATTATTTACGTTCAAGATAAATGATTCCTCATATGAACGCCTTTTCTGCATTACACCAGAAACTGTTGGTTGGTTATACCGTGTTATACCGTGTTATACCGTGATGTGGAAGACCACAAAATAGCGCAACTCCGCGAGTTATTCCGATGTAATAATTGCCGACTATAAAAGGGTCATAAACGACGGTCACGAATGAAAGATGTCGTAATTTCGGGATTCCATGACTTTGATAAAAGTATGCTACGAAGCGATGTTTACAGCGTGACTTTATCCCGAGCTTAATGCGCTTTTATTACGTAGATGACGGTCCTGGATGCGTCTCTCTCCTCAGCTAAGATGAAGAAAATTGATTACACAAAAGGTATTCTTACGATTTTATTATTTTCAAAGTTTTGTAATTTTTGAATGAAGAAACTTATATTGAATCAATATGCATACACCAAGAAAATCAGTGTTTCAGTGGGTATTAAATGCTGCAAGCATTTAACTTGAACCTTAAAATAAAAGAGTAAAGTAATAACAACTTTTGAACCAAAGAAAAATGTGAATCATCGAGCGGGGTGCGAACCTATAGCCCGTCAGCCCTCCGCTCCAAATTCGGGGTTCACTAACCACTGTGTCACGGAACTCACGTACTTTTTCTCTGTTTAACTCTGCTCTCAACTCTCTTCAGTTCAAATCTAAACTCCACTTGACCATTGATTCTCTTTTACAAATTTACAAACTTTTTAAATTCACAATTTTCTTTCTAAATTTCAAAGCTTCAAGTATGAGAAATGAGAAGCCTACTTACAAAATAGAAGCAAAGAAGTAATAAATCTCTTAAAATATGGAAATACCAAATGTAAAACTTGTTGCATCTTAGAAACTACGCCTAATGCATAAAAACTAACACCAGATTTGTGTTAACGGATCTAAAATGTACAAAGATAAGTAATAAATTCAATGTCAAAATTTTTTCGAAATTCGAGAAATTGCCAAAATCGAAATTGTTGCTACCAAAACGAGGCAATTAACACTTTATTAAGCCTCTGCCCTTCTTAAGTCCAAATTTAAACTCAATCTGGTCAATTAAGAGATTTCTAGTAAATTCCTAGCTATTTCCAATACCTATACACTACATACTTCCAACACTAAAATAATTGGGATTGTAGAGATGGCTGCGTAGTTTCAACGTTCTCATTACCCTAATTAACTGGGAGTAATTTCCATTGGTTTCCGAAGCATCTACAAACTGCCTACTTCAAGTCTTTATATCAACGTCTAACTTCCCTGGGGTTGCCAGCCCTGCTTACTTACATAGGTAATTTAATTAAGCCATTCATGTTAGCAGACCGAGGATGGGAGGGTTGTAAAAGAAATGTCACCGATTCAAATTACCGCATTTGCGTAAATTCCAGTGCCAGTTTCCGTCGACTGCAGCAATAAAAAAGCGCAATTTGGAAAAATAATTAAAAAAATAAAGTTGTGCCGGCGTTAGGATGCAGGCCCTGTCTCCGTGCATAATGGAGAAGGAAAGGATTTAGGATGAGGACTTTACATGGCAGTTCATAAATAAGTAATCACAGTTTGAGCATGTGAGCTTGCATAATTAAAACACGTAGCTCTATTTCTGTAGACGGAATCGGGGTGTAGTGGCGGACGTAGAAACCGACAAAGGAGTGTCCTCCACCATCTATGATAGAACCAATTCTGCGCAAATTTTCCACCTTTGCAAGTATTGACCCAGTTTTGCTGCTGTTTTGTTAACCTCCCGGTCTTAGATGTGCAACGCAGCTGTCTACTCAAGTTCTGAATGAAATGTTTATAGTGATACAAATTTGTCGGAGAAAATTTTGCGGTTTGTTGGAACGGAGTTGAATAAAATTTCCTGCATTATTTGCTCTTTGCCCTCGAAATTGCTCCCTGTTTGCACGTACACTGGCACAATCAAAGCAATTACCTGATCGCATTTATTTAATCGTTGCACTCTATTCTGATTCCCCAACAAAACCGGACGGGCTTTCAACAATTAAATTGGATTTTAGCAAAAATCCGACATTTTAATGAGTTGGACATAATCATTTCCCATTTCTTCAAAGGCTCCTTAATCCCTAAATAGAATAAAGCTTAAAGTGATTGGAATTTCAATTTTAGTCACGGAATCGAGTCCCCTGAACTGAACATGATTAATGGAATTGCCAAGCATATAGTAGAATATTGTCAAGACATAATTTCTATTGAAGAGGACTTGACCAATTATACATATAGCACAGAAGAACTACTATGGTGCTAGATCATCTCACCTTCGTTTTTATGGAAAGTAGACAAAGAGTCGGAGCTGAAGCCAAAAGAGAGTTTTGATTACAAATTGTGGGGGCAACATTAAAATGTCAAATTATGAGTCGTTTAGTCAACAGATTGCTGTAGTCGTGGAAAACGTGTCTTGCACAGATGATTTGATATCGAAGCACGGAAACTATTGCCGGAACGTCAGTCATATAAATTTAAAGGTCGACATTGGGGAAATCCTGTCGTCGAACGTGTTGCAGCTGCACGTGCAAACATGTGAGTGTTCGCACCCACGTAAAAGCGTTTCGGTAGTGTCGAGATCATTCGTGCTAACCATTTGCAATATTTGCCAGATCACTCGGATTTAACAATTTACTTGTTTCGATTCGTATCGATTCAGGTCCAGAGTTATTACGTTAGAGGTTTGATGGTATCTTAACTGTAGCGTTGTAACTAGCTGTCACCACCCCATATTGAAATTTGGCTTTTAATAACATTAATTACAGTAATTGGAAATGAGGGTGCAAAATTAATTTTAGATAGGTAGATTAAGCTTTTAATGGGGTGTTAGGGCATTAAGGCTGACTTATCGGGTTGAGCAACCCGATTATTTATTTATTTAATGTTTATTCCGTCACTCATCTTTTCGTTACCTTAAGACGTAAGTAAATAGCACAATTTAAATTGAATATTTGTACCTAATTTTTAATAAAAATATTATTTTAAAGAATACGTCACACGGGTTTGTTTCCTCATAACACAGAGGTGACACAATAAGTAAACATTGGCTCCTGGAAAAAAAATTTGAAAATATAGAAAATTTCCGTAGTTTTGAGGTAGATCAATAGTAGCAGATTTTTCTTTATTGCAAACCAAAGTTTGTCTTTAGCGAGAAATTCTTAAAATTGGCTTATAAAAGGCGACTACTGTACTATTAGTACTGCAACTGTATTATTTTCAGCTCAAGTTGGACTTTATGAAAACTTTTGACTTTGAGATCTGCCTAGTGAAGTCGATGGTTGTTGAGGGTAGTAGATAATCTGTTAGATCAAGTCTTGGATAGACTGTTTGGGTAACCTTTCGTACTGTGAGCCCAAGCTCCACGTTGCAGTACGTCGTCTTTTGGGAATTTAATATATTACAAAAGTTTTACAAATAACTGTAGCAATCTACGATAACCTAAAAAGAAGCACACAAGCAAAACTTGCTTGAATTTTTTATCAATCTTTTATTAGACACTGACAAAGAAGTAAAGGAAGCAAGACATAGAGGTGTAGACACCAAGAGACAACTAACAAACATCAAATTCTCCTCGGGTATTTACTTACATGAGAAAAGCAGAGAAGAGAAGGAAAAGAGAAGAGAAACTTTTCTTCAAAAACCAGTAATTCGACAGATGGTAAATGTATTGTCAAATTTGAAGGCCTCCTAAACTACCAAATGTTACGTCCCTGATCAACGCAACTTTAAAGATATTAACTACGAATCTGAGTAATTAAAGAATTTATTGGCAATTTAGTATTAGAATTGCCAGTCGATCGGTGCTAATTCAAATTGAAAGTAGTCAAGTGTCTACAAGAGAATCTCAAAAGAGATAATCAAAATTATTGTCTTTTGTAGCGTCCTCGTTGCGAGTCACAATGAGCAAATCAAACCGTGATGTTAAATTGAAAATTTGTATTAGATTCAAAGCTCTTTGCGCTGCGATTTTATTTTGTTTATTGCATCAGTTTACTTCTTTCGCTCAAACCTTCGGTTTGGTCCTTAAATATTTACGATATGATCTAAAAAATTGTTGAAAGTTCCATTGGACGTTAGCGAGCAAAGCTGGCGGAAAGCGCGCCAGTCGGTATTAAACTTGTATAAAAGACTTTCATGAAGTTGACGTGTCCTGTAGTTCCGGTAAGTCCAATAAAGGCGAGAATGAAGGTGCGTATCGCAACCGTTTGGAGGAAAGGGATGTCACATGCCCATTTCAATTTGTCAGCCTCTCGATTTCACGAGCCGTCTGAAATACACCCGCAGGAGTTACCTTGTAGGCCCATAAGTATAAAACTTACCCAAAGGGACGGCCGCGCCATACAGTCAAGTCGGGTCTAACCTATTTTCTACTTTGATGGAATAAATCTATTCATTCTAACCGTACTTGGTTTGTAACGCTCCTTATTCCTTTATAATGCAAGGGGCGCAAGTTCTGGCGCTATCGAACCGGATCCACTACAAATATTGCCCCAATTTTCCCTTGGAAAGCTCACAAGCCACAGGTCGGGCAATCTTGCAGGAATGCATCGCCGAATTATTTAGCAGTCCACAAAAGTTTCACAACTAAGAACGGCTCCTAACTAAATCATATTCCCTATAGGAGTATTACGTTCTGGTGCCACTACATATTATCAAACTTCATTCCATTAGAAGTTGTAAATTTCAAAATGTAGCGAGCGGAGTAATGCTCAAAGCCATAAATTTCGGAAGGAAAATTTTATTCTCCAGACAGGTACTCTTTGAAAAACACTTTTTGCCTCTCCAATTAACTAAATTCACTTGTATTCTTTTTGGTGCCATCAATATTTCCTGGACCTATATGCATTCGCATAGAATAAACGTCTAAATAAGTGAAATAGTCCTACTTGCAATAACCGGAGCTCAAGAATTATAGTTAATTACCTGTGAGGTGTTGCCATTTTTTTTCAAATTTTGTGCTCTCAAAGTGATGTTGTTTATCTTTATTCAGCTTGTTCGGCATGGAACTCGACCGCTTACCGGCAAATTATGAGTGTTAATTAAGCTTCCGGGCGCTGCAAAGTTCGGTTGAGGTGCAGCGATTTGAGACGATTGCATATTTGAGGAGCGGCGAGGCAAAAGTGTGTTTGCGTCTAATTAGTGGTTTCTAGTTTCAGCGGCGAGCCTCGTGGGGGTGTCGGAGACCTCGACAAAGTCGCGGTTCGTGGAGTCGGTGAAACCGGCGGCGCAAAGGCCGTACTTTGACGACGTCGGCCCCAGGAACGTTACCGCCGTCGTAGGACAGTCCGCTCTGCTGAATTGTCGCGTGAAACATCCCGGCGACAGAACGGTGAGTAAGCAATCATATCTTTATGGCTTTGTTGACAACTACAGGATATACCAGACAACTTGTCACCTTAGCGCCAGTGTTATTGCCGCGGACGTGGCCAGCAGCTGATATCGGAGAATTTATTCACTCAAAACGTACGAAATACGAGATAACACTTTTTACACTCGTCATATTTCATCCCCCTAAAGCCGGCGTTTATAGGTTGGACTTTTATGGTTAATTCTTATAACGGCAACGGCGACCGAAATTGCCTCGGGCCTTACGCTGTTCTCGTACACCTATCGTAGTTTGGCAAGAACTCCCCCTTTTCACGATTTGAACCCAATCCCGCAAAGTGATCCATTAAAATATATTTTAACTATTCATTGATATATGACTTTTCTGCTCATCGAGTGCTGAAAGAATATTTCTTGCAAACTGCAAAATATTTTGTGTACATAAGTTTTCAGCTTGGAGGAAGAACTGCAATAGCCATCTGGGTCTTCCTTCGATACACTTCTAATTATTTATAAAGCTTATACTTGGCTTCTACGGGTAACTGTTCGCGTTGTTTTAATTATCTCACGTCACGTATCCTCCTCACAGACATAACCGTGGACTTTTATCTCCACCTGTTAAAATCCCAGGAGACTTCTCATAAATAATACATTGTATGTCCGTTGTTATAACAAAAGTGCCAGCATAAACGCAAATGTTTCAGAGCGCCTACTAAAACTCTGGAAACTACTTACAACGTTTCGAACATTACGCAAGAAAGTCAGAGATTTACGATTAACTTCAGGTTGGTTATGTCTAAAGATCAGAAGTTTATTAGGAGTTTATTGTTGACCACCGCAAAAATGATTAATGTGTTTATCAAATTAATATAGTTGTATAATCAAATCTGCTTTAAATTAAAAATATAATTTATTAAAAGAATATAAAATTTAATATAAATATTCCAAGCTTTGGCTTTATATTATTAATTGACTATATCTACTTCTATATGTTCGGTTGAAGTAAAGTTAATGGTTGCTTATTTCTTTGTTAACGCTCCTCAAAGTATTTTTTAATAGGTATGTACTTCGATTGGCCATTAAGAGGAACGTCTCCGCTTTATCATCTGTAATTGTAGAACGTCAGCAAAATGCATTGACGTGAGTTTTTGTATTAGCAGGAGCACGTATAGAAAAGAGAGAAAATGCATTTCGTATTTTCAAAATAGCTTCGAACAGGTAAAAAATATCTAACTTTTGTTTTTAAGATCTGATACGTAACGATAGAGACTCCGGGGGATGATGCTTTGAAGAAAGTTAATATGCACGTTAATATGAACAAAATACAAATGTTCACTTTAACATTAAATAAATAGCCTAATTTGCCTTCAGTTTGCTGTAAACCTCATCATCCCCCATTCGCTATTGAATATTCTAAACGAAAGACTAATTATATTACTCAAAATATGCGTGTTGCTTTTGCAAATTTGAAAATAAGAATTTGATGCTTATTGTCGTTCTCTGTTCGACACTCATAAAATGAGTTATACCCATCCGCCTCACTTTAAGGCTGCGCGAAATAATGTAGTGCAATTACTCTGCAGAATACTGAAAATGATCTCCCGTCAAACATTATGAATATTGTCTTGAATCATCATACTGGCGCGCGAAAACCAGGCCTGTATTAATACGTTTATTCAGTATGAAGTAACGACGTGTAAAATAGCAACCTGATGTCAATCCAACCCTGGATTAAGGCGGAGCGTATCACTGTGGACCAGCTGCGTACTCAATGCATGCGCGCGACGTCATTCCATTAAAGTAAATATGTAAATTTAATTGCAGTTGATTCATTCCATTTCCTTTTATGCAGTGATCTAAAATGAGAGAACTAATCTCTACACGTCAAATGCATACAGTGAGAAAAAACCATATGTGATGGCGAAGTCATTGCCCATTGTTGCAATTCTAGATATTAACATCGAAACTTTTCAAATTTTAACGAATAAGGAGATATAGTGCTACAATAAAATTTAAACAGCTCGTTAACGAAGGATTAAAGAACCATTACATTTTCTGCAACCGGGCATTAGTCTTGATCTGAAACCAAATCTGACCTGAATGCCCGGAAAACGCATGTTTGATTATATTTCGCCTTCATAGTGAATTCAATATTTGCACTTCCAAATAAATAAAACGTTTCAAACTTCAAAGTATGGTATGTTGGGCATTAAAGTGTTGACAGTTTCTACTTTATAACCGCAAGCACTTATCCCAGGGGAGTTTTGTATCCGAAACTAATAATTGTGAAGCTAAAGCTAGCGTTAAATTATAGCAAACATCTGCAGATTTATGATCAGGTCATGCGACAGTAAAATCATATTCAGTTTAACTTCTGAAGAAGCAAAAATTACAAAAGCTAACGTAATTATTAGTTAAATAATTTTCTATTTCCATTCTTACAGTTATTTATACATGGACATGGTACCGAAGTAACGGGGAAAGCACTTCTTGGTTATTATCTGATTAATTCAACTCCTTAAACTTTTAGATATTTTCCAAAAGTATTGACTTAACAACTTTGGCTCACCAAAGGCAATTATTTTGTGCGTTGACTTATTAAAAAAAATTATAGTCACTTGCCACTTGCACTTTGGTGAACTTGTTGAGGTTATTTGACCGCGCATGCTTGTGAGTCTGCGATAAGTAGATACTTGATGCTGCAACTTACTAAGCACAATTAAGTCAATAGCTAAGTAGTTAGATACATTATTCTCTGCCGTTTTGAAGCGGATCTGAGATTATGACTTCAACTGCACTTCAAGTTGTGTCATATCTGTGGCAACTAGCACGTATAGCTATGTTTGCTAAACTTAGAGAAATGTGGTTATTTACATCCCTTGTTGTAAGAAATGTGCGCTGGATGACGAGATAATGGAGAAAACACGGGATTTTGTTAAATTTTCTCATTTAACATTGTTTGAGTTCGTCGGGTTAAGGATGTGCTTTTAAAGTTGCATGTTTGTTGTCATGGAATAACAAGTACCTTTTACAAGCTTTTAATTATTTAAATAAATACAAGAAAAACAGTGTCCACCTTCTTGATGTAAGTTTATTCACCATACACTTTATCGCACAAAAAAGAAAACAACACGCTTTTAATTATCCATTCACGTAGGGTAGGACAAGCTCCACAAACAGCATATTCTTTGTAACAATTTATCTACTTTGTCAAAAATGTTTTTTTGGTTCCAAATTTTTGTTTGCAAAGCAAAATAATAATTATAGGACTCCCGTGTTTGGCCTTTGTTATAACTTTAATAAATTCAAAATATATAGACAAAAAAGGGGCAATATTCATATAAGACCAAATCATAGACTAAAGAGAATATTGGAAGTAGGTACGCCATAAGAAGCCAGTAGATGATTATGGAAAAAAGTTATCCCCATTAATAATTAAATTCTCAATGCTGAAATAACGCACAAAAAAGTAAGTCCGCATTCGTTGTTTATTCATAACTTTGGTTTGTGGATTTAGCTTACTCTGTAGTAAAGAGGTTCGTATCGACCCTTTTGCTGCCCGTCAGAAACTTCTCTCTTTCTCGGCAGAACAGTTTTATTGTAATAAAAAAAATTGTTTAGAGGATAATGCAATAAACAAAGTCAATAATTACTAACCTAGTTTTCCGTATCATTGTTTAATTTTCTCATCGACGCCTCCATATGGATAACGATACCTATTAAAAGTTAATAAATTTGAAAATCCCGATTCAACTCTAATATTATACATGTATTCGGTGTCGGAGTTTTAACGAGGATTTAATTTAAAATGCTCCAGCACCTTGTTTGACATTCAAAGATTGATTATGACAAGCTGTTCGGAAAATTGCCAAATAATAACAGGCCTTGAGCAGGAAAAGTAGTTAATATGCATCAAATTATTATGACTTGAATGTCACGAAAGATAATTTGCATGAACGCACGGCAACGTTTTATACTATTGTTTATTATAATTGCGTCCATTAACGCTTTAGGAAACGAAAATTATAGAGCATACAGGAGGAATCTTTATAAACATATAAATGTGATGTGTACTTACATGTAATATACATACCTACCTATGGATCGACAAGCTTCCGGGGTATCAATGCAAAATTACTTCTCGAAAGCTTCTGCGAAATGCTTTGGTGCAAATTGTATTGCGTGTTTATCTTGGAAGCTAGCCGTTGTTTACTGAACGCGGCGGCGGCTGTTATGACCATAATTAGACAACATGATCCTCGCAGTAACAAACATCAATCCCGCCCATGCTCCAACAAGGAATCAGATAGCTACCATGCGATAAATTAGGATTCAGGTCTGCAGGACAAAGCTAAATCTCGATAATCTAACAAAGTTCTATTGACCTTCCGCTAATCCCGTCTCTGCTCCACTGCCACCACGTAGCAGGTTTCTGAGTTTATGCAAGTGGTGGAAACGGAGCCTGCCATCCGTCACTCCTGGATACAGATACGTAACCAGGAACTATTACTATAATGGGTGCAGACTCGACTTAATGGGCCGTGCGCCTAAGTTAAGGATTCCTTATCGCGCTTCCTGTTACCTACTTTGCATTTCCTTATTAAGGCTCCCTGCGGTACGAAAATTTGTTTTTAGACCGGCCCCAATCCGCCCGAATCAATGCATCATCATATGGAGGATGCTGCTGAACGTGACGTCTATCGTACGAATCGTGTATTAACTAAGGTAGGATTAGAAGCGAGCCAAACACCGATTATAGGTCTCGGTAGTTTCAAGTTAATGTGACAGCTGGATTGCCGTTAACTAGAGATTCACTGTGGACTTTTCCCTGAAATACTAACGTTTACGATTAAAGTATACAGTGAAACGCCAATTGCAGTGGGTGCATTGTGATAGTCATTGTTCTCAAAGGAAACGACACCCCTGGGAAATACGTTATCTGCAAATATTCGGTTGGAAGGTATTATATTTTCCACGTTCTCAATATCGTTTTCACTTTGAGAATATTTTATGGATAAATTATAATGTATTCAGGCAAGAAATTGCGCCCTTTTGACCCTGCTATTAGCCTTTTGGATTCTTGGCTTTTCAAACCCAATTGATTCCAAATTAGCACTCAATCGTAATATTTGGCGAGTCGAACCATTACTAGCAACTGTATGTGTAGAGAAGTAATTTTTTGCAAAAGAATTTATAAGTGGAGGTCGGCAATCAGGATTTATTGCGTAACTGTAGATAGAAGATTGGAAAAGTTTTAGCTTATTTTAACGTTTCGCTGAAGTTAATTTTTGTAACACTTGCTTAAACGGTTAGGGGCGCATAATCTGACCCCAGGTTGCGATTCCGTGCAGACCATGTTAGGGCTGTGTAGGCTAATAAAATTAATTTAACGGTTGGGACGGACAATGCCGTGGAAGTAATTCAATTTTATCGACCATTATTCGATAATCTATTACACAATTTAAATAATTTTGGGGGTTTAATTAAGAAGAGATGGCAAGTGAACTTTAAGCATTAATTTCCTTGATAATCATCTAAATGTCTAAAATTAAAATTGCTTCCAGATTTCAGGAGCATTATTACACCGTTGAGCGAAATCCCAAATGCCAAAGTTTTACTCTTAAAGTTCGTTGCTTACTTTTATTGGTGTCACAGCTATGTTGTATCCTCAGTTAAGTTTTAATACGAGTGGTGGCAATTTTAATAGAAGTTACCATTAACAATTCTCGCCTTCCTACTGAAAATCATTAAATTCGTCAAGAATTAAAACCTGAAGTACAAAACTTTCGATACAAATAAATTTTTATCTATTTCGTGTAGACTTTGAAACGGTTTTTTCTTTATTAACTAATCTTGAGAGGTAAAGTTTTTATTGAGGAGAAACTGAACCTTGATTCAGTGGCTTCTTCAATAAGTTGCACACACGAGAAAAGGGCTGAACATCCTCTTTTAACGTTTAAGTCTTTAATAGGAGTCATTTCCACTTTGTCAATTTATTTAGTGACAGCATTTTGTTTTCTAGAGCTGAAAGTAATAAATTACACTTTTCAGAATTAGTTGCAATCGCATTATTTTATAAGTATTTTTGCAAATTAACTGCACATGTTCTTATACTTATTTAAAAGTGTCTATTTCCATACTTTTAACGGATACTGTACCTATATTTATATATTGTTAAAACACTGTACTTAAAGTGCCGTTAATGCGCGCGTAACACGCAAGTGATGTCGTCACGAAAAAACGAGAGACTACAAAGATCGAACACGCAACGACTAGCGAGGTCAATAGAGCTGTGGAAAACCGGTGGCGTTTTTTTAAGGACAAATATTTTCCTACAAAGCATTTAGATTAAGTTAGTATTAGGACGTCAAAAAAATTAATAATTAATAAACTATCTTAAAGTCGTTAAGAAGCAACAATAAACATAAACCTAGAAAAATAAACTGCCGCAGCAGTAGGTATTTCTATAAATAGTTAATTAATAAGATGTATGCTTAGAACTAAGCATATTCTGTAATTGTAAGTAAAATGAAAATAAAGTTTGTTGTTATGTTATGTTATGGTGGCGTACGATAGACAGACCTCGAGTTCAAATCCTTGTTCGAACGATACTTTTTTTTTAGGGAAAAAGAAGTTCTACTACTTGAAAAGAACTTTTCTAATCTTTTTTAAGGCCAGCGTTGTTAAAAACAGTTTTAACAAACATTAAAAAAAAAAAAAAATTGTAGTTTCAATTTTCGACACACTATTACAAACAAAGCAGAACACTATTCTAGTCCAGATTGCGAATTTATTGTGCAAGTTTTAGAAAGAACAAAAGTATAAATATCCATATAAAAAGGAGTAGACGCTAAATGAAATTTTTCCGCGTATTTTTGTTGCTCGGCAAAATGGCTGCTGGCATCTCTGGAGAGTTGAATGATTGTGAACCGGCGCCAGAGGGCATGTCCAGATCCGGCGACCGCCGCCGCTGCCTAAATTATTTATGCTATCTGGCCATGGAGGACCATCGCTTTGCCGTCCAACTTTAAATCGCTAATAAAAGGACGAAGACCAGTCTGGCGTGGAGTCGGCGCCGGTCGCTTGAGCCACAACAGTTCCTGCGGGACATGTTTTTTAAATTCGCACGTCTTAGTGAAAAAGCACGAACGAGGAAGGCATTTTATCGGAAGCAATTTATCGTAAGTACCATGCGCAGAGTTAAAACCACTCCGGAGCATAATCCGGATCAGGATCTGGCCGAGGCCTTACAATGAAAATATCAGGGCACTTGTCAGAAACATCACCGTAAAAATATAACGACTGTTACCCGAAACGGGAGCGGCTAATCCCCGAAATAAACGGATTGCTTCTGGTTAAAGGCTTTAAGGCAGGTTTTCAGTCTAATTGAGTTAACGAATTCGATTTCATGAGCGGCTGCCCCCTCGCACGCCGAATTTACCATTAAGCAGACGTGTGCATGCAAGGGGAGGTTTTAATTAGAATGAGGCAGCATTTTCCCTTATCAAAACTTTCCTAGAAAGCACCCGTAATAATTCGGGTAAAATTCAGAAATAAAACCACTTCGGGAATAGGTTGGCGGCAACTGGATTTGCTTCCAAGTGGGAGACGCTTCTGCAAAAATAGGGTTGCAACAACTTGTAGGCAAGCCCTCTCTGAAAGATTATAACATAAAACAGGGTTACCAGGATGAAACTGCCGGGCGAAATGTGTTTCATTTTCCTGTTGAAAACATACCGTGTATTTCATGTCGCCGCGTACGCCGCAAATACTCTCAACAACCTTAAGTATTCTCCTGCGTTGCTTTTTATAGTTCACGGAGCTTCGCTGAATTATTCCACCCTGTTCCTATTAAAATATTCATGTCGTATAACGTGTTACCTATTAAGCTATTTTCTTTTTGCACCGATATTAAACGCTGAATGCTTTAACTCGATGTTACATCAAAGATAATTAAATATTCAAAAGCCGCCTCCTGACGTAACTACATGAATAGAAAACTTGACTTGCGGCGAGACTTCGATTGAGAGATAAAATTATACCTTGACGGCTGTCGGGCGGAAGAAGTTTCGGTCGGTAATCAATTTCTGAAGAAATATCTGCGATAACCGCCGGTGGTGGGCTTCGGTGCGTTGGGTGCCCCTGGGGTCGATACGGAAAGGCTGTCAAGCTGCCAAACTGATCGGCGTTGTTCCATAGTTCTAGTTTATTTGCCGTTTTTATCCATTGTTCCCGCTACTTTCCGGCTGATTCATAGAAACAATGCGCCTTGTAACTTGATGAAACATGGCGGTTTCACTTCCAAAGTGACAAACTGAGTTAGGATCATGAATGGACGAACGTATCTCAAACAATACTTTCTACCAGTTTTCGACTGAATAGTCCCCACTTCCACTTCCTGTTTAAAGTTTGGCAAACGTGACACTAAGCGAGGAGCAAACGGTAGTAGTTTGTATTTTTCACAAAACAACCGTCAACATTGGAGACTTCTTGGTAGAATATTCGAAACTCTTGCATTTTTGATGCACAATGTAATACAAAAAGTCAACATGTCTATATGTCAATATGCAGCTCGGCAGTAAACTTATAGCTTAAAATAGAAATTGCCATGGAGTTACTATCATATCTCGTATCCAGATCCAAATAGTTACAAATTCGGGTGGTAGCAACGTTTGCAAATATTATTTAGAATTAGAACTATTTTACATCTAGAATTTGTGAATGGATGGCAATGATGTCCGAGAGCCCAATTTAAGTGCACCTTTAGTCCTCACTGGGGAGCGTCTTCCTTTCACCCTAGCCGTTTTGATTAGGATCCTCGTTAGCTGATTCCTCCGCACGGACAAGGTACTTAAGGGATTAGGTGAACCCTCATTCGAGAGTATGATCATCCATGATGATCCCGATCATTGCAATATGCCGTAATTTATCGATGCTTATCTCTTCGCTGTTAAGGCGAATTTACCTATTTACCACATACGAGTTTCGCGTAGTTCATCCCCTTTCAAACAAGTGGCGACATCTATTTTGCTCTACATGTCTCATGTCAAGCGTACTTTCCACACAGGTGCATAACGTCTCTAATTAGCGTATGCAAATCAGTACATAGGAGAGGATACGTGGCCCCAATATCTAGCAGCACAGACTGTCCATACATCCTCCAGTTTAAACTTGCAGTAATTGTTTCTTTACCTATTTGGTGGCAATTTTTAAGATCACGAGTTTATTTTCACCTAAAGAATTTATTTCAATGGTCAAAACAAATGGGAACAAATATAATGTACACCAAATTAAACCATACATCCCTTGCATTGTCCACCAGAAAATTTAATGAGCATCAAAAAATCTAAATAAAACCTAAATTATTATACATCAGAAAATGAAAACATCACCACTAAAATAACTATGCTGCGTATTATTTTACCATTGCTTATATTTTAAATTCTATATGTCTATCACTTTTACTAAATGTTTGGGCTATCCATTTATATTTAATGTTTCTCAAAAAAACTATTTGTGCGTCAAATAATTATTCTATTACTCCAAAAATGAAATATGCTCGCGCATCTCTCCTTGCCGCTTGCGCTTCCAGACGAGAGACACGCGAAAAAAGTTTTGCACAAAGTCAGTTCAGGGCCCTGTAATTTTTTTTAAAAGCACGATTAGAAATTACCACTAAAAGAAGTTTTAGTTTTACATAATGCAAGCCAATTACAGCAAAGCATTTATATATTACAGAAATCAATATTTTTTTGTGCAAACCACTTCTATTTTTACTCTTATTTTCCTTGCCCTAGCACATCTACATCTATAATTTTGCATAAAATTATTTACCATTTGCACAACATTTTATTGCTTGTGTATTTTTGATCAACAAATAGTATTTTTAACTGCTAAATAATATAAGACACTGTTGAAAATTAAATATCTGGGTATTATGTTAGAATTAAATGCGGGATAAAATTTGGTGAACATATAGTATTTATGGTCAACAAAAGTTATTTTGGCGAACAAAATATATAAGAGGCCAGCATTATGTCAATATTTGGTTGTCGCTTTTAGATTATGTATTTTCTTAATTTTGGTGAACATTTAGTAATTTTGGGAAGTGAAAGTTTTTTCTTTGTATGAAAATATTGGGTAAATTTGATAGACTGTTAAATACGACCCAAAACAAATTACTATAAAAAGATTTTATATTTTAAAATTTACAAAGCTTGTTATAGTCCATTTTCTACTTACCACCCCGCTGAATGTCTTATCTTGGTATTGCTATGGTATTGTTGTCTGCTTGCAAAATGTGCGACAGTAATCTTCACGTGGAGAGGGTGTCGGGGCGATTCAGCTGGTTGTTCCTGAACTTCGGTTTTCTGGAATGCATAAAATAATAATAACAGTTAAAAGAGGCGCGAATTATTTGCAACATTAGCAGTTTTCAGCCCCCGTTTCGGGGCATCTGCTGTCGTCCTGAAAGCCGAGTCACTTTAGCAGGGCGAAGTGTTCAGAGAGACTCGACATGCATGATTAAAAGTAAAAGCGGATAACAGAGCTTGTTACAAAGAACAGCCACCGACATTATAAACTTGCAAGATGCAAATGGGACCGCAGAGGGCGCGGCGTTAACAAGCATCCTGCAAACACCCACATCAAGTAGGCAATGCAAATAAGCATACATGTCCGGGCTTTTCCAGATTGATTGTGTTTGTATGCTAAAGCCACGTAAAAACAACCAGAACGTACCATATTTGGACATTGCGAAACTTCCAAAGTGATGAATGCCCATACCTTCAACACTATATTTGTTCCTGGAACGTTTTTATTTTCATTTAAAAGTGGTCTCGGCAACCGGAAAATATAGATGAGGCCAAAGAGTTAAATTTCATTTTGCGAACGTTGTGCGGCTTCGAATTGAAATAGCAATTTTAGCCAAACCCCCGTTTCGAGTTAAACAGTTCGATGAAAAATTAACGGTCGCCAATATGAATGCATCTGAAATTGACTTACTTTAGCGCAATTCAAAACTCAAAACTTTAATCAATAAATTTGCTTTAAATAAATTGCAGCATTGAGTTTCGCTTGGGGTTTATTTGAGAATAATTGGAATTTACGTCGGAATCTGCTAAATTTATTATTCGCGAGGCTATTGCATTAATAACAAAGTCGTAAAAATCTGCTCGATGGAAAAAATTATTTAACCTGCGAAATTTGATTAAGGGGCTTATTTTCAGTATTTCGCATTTCGCCATCTACTTTCTCTGATTGCGCAAAACTTCAGGCCGAACTCAAAAACTCTTTAAATTTACTTCTTGTTTTTATTATGTTCCTTCGAGTTGATGCTCTTCTTGATGAGTTTCTTATCTTATTATTTGCAGCGTATTGAATTCGCGGACACAGCTTCTTACGTTTCACTTAGGACAAAACTTAATGACGGAAATAGTTGAACTTCAAACGACGAAAGAGAATACTGAAACCGCCTAAGAATTGCCAATTACCAAAATGATGAAACGAAGAGTGGCAATCTCTGTTTAGTTGTTGGCAATTGCCGGTTATTGCTAAATATACAGGGTGGGGCAATAGCGCGCCCGACTTCGTTAACTTGAGTTCTCTGACAGCTAGAAACTAGTTTTAAAAACACAAATAAACTAGAAAAAAGTTTATAACCGGAAATTATTTCTTAACACAGAGGATGAGCCAAGACAATTATACAGGGGCCAGAGACATTTTTTAATGGAATGTTGTGCGTAAAAGATGATTTTTTGGAGCCTTGTATAATCGTCTTGGCACCTGTACAATCGTCTTGGCTTACCCTGTATGTTGAAAAATAATTTCCGGTTATAGACTTCTTTCTTTAGTTTATTTGTGTTGTTAAATCAAATTTCTACCCATCATAGAACTCGAGCTATCGAAGTCGGACGCACTATTGCCCCACCCTGTATAATAAATTTAATTTCTTTCATGAAAATTTTGTTAGAAGTCAATTAATTTGGAGAACTACTTCCAACACTCTATTAGAGCACTTGCAGTTTAGTTATAACGGAATTTGAAAGTTTATTACTGCAATGAACTTTCAAACTTGAAGTGCCTCAACTATTCGTACAAAAGGTAATAAACTATTTAACTGCTTGGTTGTTATTTGGAACAAATGTGGGTATTTAGTTGTTAAATTGCAATTCTGCCGGTAATTTTGCTATAGTCAGAGTTAGCTCAAGAGTGATGTGCAGGTAAAATACGGTCTCTGAACCAATTATCACGGCATTTAAATGTGCAGCATCCCAGTTTTGCAAAAGTTTACAGCAATAATTAGACAGCATTCAGGGAATTGTTAGGTCGTGTTAATTGGCTCCGGCCCATGCAGAATACCATTACAAATAATAAGTTGAGGTCCATTAAAAGTTTCCATTATAATAAAACAATTTTCAGTGTAACGTTAAAGTTTGGTTTTCATCACTGAAAATAGAATAACGCGAAAACTTTCAACTTCATACTTCAATTCGCCATCGATTTTGTTTTAATTTATGTGCTTACTAATCCCTCGGGCTCGTCGCGTTCCTGCAAAAATAACCGCCTTTGACAACCACCAGAAACAGTTTTGCGACTATAGAGACAAACAACAAGAACTGTTGCACGATTTCATTAAACCCGATCAGATAAATTTAGACGTCACAATAAAATCGCGACATGGAAGGCTATGGCAAGCAGAGTCGTCATAAAAAGCGCAATTTATATTTCAATTTTGTCTTAGCCGACCGTAAACGTAGCAAAGGTATAATAAAGTTGTTATCTCATAATTAAATCTACCATTTACGTGGCTCAAAGATTACATTTTTTAAATGCATCGGTTAAACTAACATTTTCGAAACAAAGGATTGTGCACTGCTCGGCTGCTTCAAAGCGAAATTACGAAAAATGTAAATGCACCGGCGCCCCACTGTGTTTATTTTCCATTTTTAATACCCACTTTTCGCCGGTTGTCTGTTTATTTGTTGAAGCAGTAGTAGTAACTTTGCATTTTGTTTTGTTTGCTTTCAAACTGGATTAGCGCCAGCCAAATACTGCATCAAGTGACAGTAACTTTACTTTTTCCATTTTATAGCAGCCATGAATTGTTCTACTAGGTCGGAGCTAGCTGAAGCAATTGCACCGTATAAACGACAAAAGCATTCAGAGGGGTAGTTAAGATCATATTACTTCAATTAGGTATTTACCTCTTTTATGGAAAGTAAATTTATATGTGTCACAAAACTTTTAACACAATCTGAAATAAAAATTTAGTTAAAGAGGCAGTTGATAAAAATTTTAACATTGTAGGGTTGCCTAAAAACACTTTCCTTACTAAATTAAGGTGAATTAAAGGTCATTTGATTACAGGGTTTTAATTTGCAAAAGGAACCATAAATGAACTTAAGAATAAGAATTAGCTCTACAAAATTATTCTATTTTTTCCACTGTACAGCTATATCTTTCTGGTAATTGCACATATACCAGAAGTGGTCTATGCAAAACTGTATATCTATAAAAGGTCGCCTGTCAAGTTGGACATTAAAACTTTGTACCATTAAATGGTTTTGGGTCGTATTTAACAGTCTACCAAATTTACCCAATATTTTCATACAAAAAAATACTTTTATTTCCCAAAAATACTAAATGCTCACCAAAATTAAGAAAATACATAATCTTAAAACGACAACCAAATATTGACATAATGCTGGCCTCTTATATATTTTGTTCGCCAAAATAACTTTTGTTGACCATAAATACTAAATGTTCACCAAATTTTATTCCGAATTTAATTCTAACATAATACCCAGATATTTAATTTTCTACAGTGTCTTATACTATTTAGCAGTTAAAAATACTATTTGTTGCTCAAAAATACACAAGCAATAAAATGTTGTGCAAATGGTAAATAATTTTATGCAAAATTATAGATGTAGATGTGGTAGGGCAAGGAAAATAAGAGTAAAAGTACAAGTGGTTTGCATAAAAAAAGATATTGATTCCCTTAATATATAAATGCTTTGCTGTAATTGGCTTGCATTATGTAAAACGTAGAATTTCTTTTAGTGGTAATTTCTAATCGTGCTTTTAAAAAAAAAGTTACAGGGTCCTGAACTGACCTTGTACAAAACTTTTTTCACGCGCCTCTTGTCTGGAAGCGCAAGCGGCAAGGAGAGATGTGCGAGCATATTTTATTTTTGGACTATGTACCTAATAGAATAATTATTTGACGCACAAATAGTTTTTTTGAGAAACACTAAATATAAATGGATAGCGCAAATATTTATTATGTACAGCACGGACGCGTAACTTGAGCGTTCTAAATTTAGTGAACATTTAGTAAAATTGATAGACATATAGAATTTAAGCAATGGTAAAACAATACGCAGCATAGTTATTTTAGTGGTGATGTTCTCATTTTCTGATGTATAATAATTTGGGTTTTATTTAGATTTTTTGATGCTCTTTTAATTTTCTGGTGGACAGTGCAAGGGATGTATGGTTTAATTTGGTGTACATTATATTTGTTCCCAATGGTTTTTTGCACTGTAATTTGTAGTTGTTTGTTTTGCAGGTGGACGTATTCCCACTCGCCTGTTTTTCTATTGTTCAATAGGATTATATTGTTAAAGTTGTACGTTAAGTACGTTAAGTACAAATTGGCTATTTTAGATGTGATAAAAAAATGCAAAAATACACCAAGAAAGAAAAAAGATGGGAAATTTGCTTCAATATTATATTGGAGCAAATTGTTCCGAACACATTTCTCTTTTTTTCTCTTTATTGCTGTATTTTTCTTTTTTCTTCATCACACTCAACACCACGAACAAACTTTTCGTATAAAGCTTGAGTTGATTACCGGTAGTGGGATTTGCCAACCCTTGCAGTTTGAGCTCACATGCATTAGGCATTAATATCCCGCATCTTGCATGCATAATTAATTACTTGTACTTAATTGCACGAATTCGATTGTCGCAGGTGTCGTGGATGCGGAAAAGGGATTTGCACATCTTAACCTCCAGCATCCACACGTATACGGGAGACGCTCGCTTCAGCGTCCGCCACCCGGAGCACAGCGACGATTGGGATCTGCGCATTGCCTACGTACAAAAAAGGGACGCCGGCGTCTACGAGTGCCAGGTGAACACGGAGCCCAAGATTAATCTCGCCATCATGCTCACCGTAGAGGGTAAGAACACTCAGTTGCCACTGCAGCATCCAAAAATAAATGACGAGATAACGCCTCATTCTACCCAACTAAGCAGAAATATTCACATAGTAAACGTCACACGTTTTCCAGATAATATTTTACCGCGACATTGTCGGCCGAATTTTCCCTCTGCATACGGTTTGTTCCGTCGTCCGATTTTATCAATCGGCTTAATTACGGTAACCGCGCGAACGGTGTAATTGGGTAGAAAGAGTGAAGTTATTCTAGTGGATACATTCTTTAACTGTACCATAACCATTACTCTGACGCTTTACGTGCAGGAGCTAGAACAAAGCTTGCAATTAGTTGCGATATCGCTTACCCTTAGGAGCAGCTTTATATGTTCATAGAAAAATCGCGGATGTAACTTAACGTGTAACGGGACTTTGGGGAGCGGCGCTGTACGTTAATAAGCTTTCATTGCCACATCCACCAGACATATTTTAGAATCTCTGCACTGCATGCTGCACCCTGTCCCAATTCTTACACCCACCCTCACCAACACAGTAAAACATGCAACTCTCATCCAAATATTAAAAATTCTTTGACTATTGTTTTATTCCATCTTCCCACGTCGGTCCATATCTCTGCTTTGGGTAAATTTATTCTTCGCCTATCCCAACCAGTGCGCGCCCTGCTTAACTCCATTGGCATTTCATGAAACAATGATTATTTCTGTGTATTGTACGACCACTAGAAAACACAATTATTGTATTCAAAAATTAAATTAAATTTCTCTTGCCATACATCAAAAGCTCTCGTTGCAATGCTTGATCTGGTAATGGACAATACCATAAAATTTAATTTGTTTCCCCATTTTCTATTTAAAATCAAAAACTTTTTAAAGGTTTGTCTGATACACCACCTCGGCGTATTATAACTTTATTATTTATTTTATGACCTGGGCTTAAATTATCCATTCCGCACTTTTTTTCGTAAATTCTTTTATTTACCTACCTCTCTTTCTTGTGTAAAGTAACTGTTTCTCAGCACCTTAAGCACCATTCCGATTTCTTGTAGGTATAATTATTCCTGTGTATGTCTTTTCTTTCATTCTTTTTATGCTCGACAAAATTATTACTTATTATTACTTATTGATGAAACTTATTTATATGTAGTAATTATTTCTACCTTATTTCTGCGATTAAGTTCGAAGCAAAGTAAGTGAACTTTGCTTAGTGATACATGTCAGACTTGTGGAAGCTACCAGTTTCTGGTCATATTTTATAGAAAACTGTAAAGATCTCAGAGGGAATAAGTTGCGATGTGGCCGATAAAGTTCCTGCGTTTCTAACTGTGCCGTTGGCACCTAATTTGCAACCACAAAAGGCGGGTTAAAGATCCCCAATTGTGCCGATGGTCGGTGGTCAGGTCGTAAAAACTGCGAGTTAATCTAGTCGCGAATTTGCCAAAAAGCTCTTGAAAAGGGCTTAATCTGCGACGGCAAAACCTTAGGTGTGATCCGCTATCGCCATCCCCATCCCTTATCGCTGTTTCAGTAGCGCGCGAGTGGTGTTTTTGCATTGGCCCTTGTAAAATTGTCGCATGCATGATGCGCTGTGCTGTGCCTACTAATAGCAATCAGTGGGAAGCAACAAGGACATATTAGTGTTTTTGTTCCTTTGTTCCAGACGCGTCCTCTCTTGCAGCAACACACCCGGGCCCTCGCTCCAAAGGTACCTTCTTCATCCCTGTCACGCATCGCACTATCGCATATGATTTATTACACGATCACTTTTCATCCATCTCTACTCGCCTCTCTCAGTTGTCTCTTCATAGCCGTTACTCGTTGTAGCTATATCTGCATGTAATTTATTACTGTTTACCCATTATCTCAAAGGTAATACGATCTACTTGCTTAATTAATTATATTTCGTTAAGGACCTCGGTACTAATTAGGTGACTGGTTTACAACGCGGCATTAACTTTACTTATTACTCGCTAATGTTCTAAGGGAATTGATTTTGTAATTACAACAGGACGGAGCGCGGTACCTGCGCCCACACACGCGTACTTAACGAAGACAATCACATAAAGAGGATTCAGTTAAAAGCTCGTAAATTTCGAAGTCGATGCGGCTACAAGAGCCTTAACTCACACTTACAGCACCCGAATCTGCCAATATTACATGTAACAATTCCGAATTTAATTCCTTCCATAAGGTGCTACGAAGCAGACAAAAATTTTCCAATAATTAAACGGGCCGAGCATGCACTAGTGGTTTCAAAGGATTTAATTACGCTTTAAGGGGCTCCATTTACCAAAAAACAGCAATTTTACAGCGGGGCAAGGAAAATTCGCGGTTGTAAATTGATAAAATGGCAAAAATTAAACAGGATTTCTGTAAATTAGTTTTCTTAACCCTTAACTTGAATTAAATTTCATAAACTAATTATGGTAAAAGAAGTTAATGGATTAGATAAGTAGTTTATTTGTAACTCTATACTCTAAATTTTCTGTTATCGAAAAGTGCTTTAAAATCAAAATTATTAGTGCAAGCTTTGACCGCTCAAGAGCTTAATTTAGGCAACATGTGAATCAAAGCATGATGAACCAATCCAAAGCATGCTACCCATTACACTGATTAGTGTTGCTAGAGGCTTGCATTATTCTCCAAAATTTTGTAAAAAATTACTACTTTTCTTTTTTTTTGCTTAGTACCTTTTTTGTTATTTAGTTAACCATGTCATCACTATACTTATTAGCGAAGCTGCAATTTCCAGGCTTTAATTGCTTAAATGTGCATATTCAATTTCTATAAAAGTTGGTGTTTCACTATCATCCGGCTCTTTCAAATACTTTTTAACGTTCTAAAGTAAAGTAGTTTTAAATAATTTTTTCTGTACTCTTTTGGTGTTAAGTGTTCGACATATATGAAAAGATGTGCCTCTCACTTTTCAAACTTTTTTTAGATTCAAACCTAGCACTGACATGAATAAGTTAAAATGAGTGGCGTCTTGCAGTATTAATTACGTAGAACAAGTTGAAAGAAAATTTGCTATTGATTATATTAAAATTAATTCCTGCAATAAATTTAATGAGGAAGCAAAATACTGAAACGTTATAAAACTTAGTTGTACGTAGGTTGATTGGAACTCCTATCATAAAATGTAAGCAATTGAATAAGATTGTAACTTCGAGACCATTTCCATAACTATTTTCTTTGATTTCTTACGATCTCGAATAAACCAAATGTCTAACTTTTGCGACAATCATAAGTTATATCCGGGCAATTTATTACCGCTAATATATGACTAGTATCGAATCCAGGCAAACTGCTCTTTACGACATTGCATGCAACGATCATTCCCCAGATACAAACACACTAACATTTTTGTGTAGATTGAGTTAAGATTACAGCATTAGGCATACGCGGTAGCAGCATTAGTGTTTTTTTGAATTTCTAGCAATATTGATTATGGAAAATAATTTTTTCGTAAAATTCCACCTGTTTAAATAACTTCTGCAAAGAAAGGAAGTTGCAAGATTCGCTCCCTTAGGGAAGCAAGAATGATCGAGGAGCAACAATATCAATTCAAAATAGGGTCACGTAGTTAAATGATGTCTGTCAATAGACGTTTTGAAAGAAGCCGTGAATGAAGATTTCGTTACCAAGTTAAATATGTATAGGCAATCGATAATATAAAGTGGTGGAGTCAAAAATGGGAGAACCTGCCATTTGCAACAGGTAGGATTATCGCTCGGTTGAGTGATCCTTGCATGCTATATTCGTCCGGAAATTTCCAGAAAGGAGTATTAACTGATCGTCTAATTAAACATGCAATAATGAATCTTGGGAAAATTTTATTGTCCACAATTTGGTGATGAAAAATAAATTAATAACTGCTCTTTAGAGAAAGTTTAAACAGCAGAAGGGCTTGCGTGACGATTTTACTCTATTATTAACGAGCAGTTTTCAATTAACTTTGATCCTGCATTCTCAAAAATTTATTTATTTGCCGACCACCACCAACCACAAAGTTGGTTTGGCTTAAATAAATAATCAACTAATTACGCAAAAATCTTTTCTTTGCTATGAGGTAAAGTAAATGCGGAGAGATAACTCTTGAATTTCCCAATGATTCTGCTAGCCCTTCAACGTAGCCAACTGCAATGGAAGCTTTCTCGTCCGACTTAATCTATTTACATGAGTAGCGTGGTCTTTGCCGGCCACTTCCATGTATTTACCCAATAGTCGTAATAGTTTTGCTACATTAAATAGCCACATTAGATCCGGAGAAGCCTCTTGTAATAATCGCATCAAGGCGCAGTTTGGCGAGTTCGAAACCACTGCCAATTCCGCTAACGCCTCGACAATTCGCTCCACTAATTCGAAACCATAACGTAGTTCCTCAACTGTAATTACCTTTAACGTCAAAATTCGTATATGAGTGTGTGTGTAGTTGTGTGTGTGTGTATGTGGGTGGTTAAGGTGACTTTGATCGATATTATACCGGAGGTGTGGTTTTCCAGATGCCCAGGCAACGATATCCGGACCAGCCGAGGTGTACGTGAAGAAAGGCAGCACCATATCGCTGACGTGTTCGGTGAACGTCCATTCGACACCACCCTCATCTGTGTTGTGGTATCACGGTCATTCTGTGGTGGATTTCGACTCGCCTAGAGGCGGAATTAGTCTGGAAACGGAGAAAACGGAGGCCGGCACCACCAGCAAATTACTGGTCACCAAAGCTCTGCTCTCCGACTCCGGAAATTACACATGCATGCCGTCCAACGCTAGTCCGGCATCGGCCGTTGTTCACGTCCTCAATGGTAATTACTCTTTGTAATAACGCGTGTCATTGGGGTTGACGGTACTGAACCGGACAGTGATATATTTGATCATAGAAGCGGAATTTTCCTAACTGGCTTGTAGTTGTCGAGAAAAATTTTAATAAACTACCAAATTTATTCTTTAATTGTACTTTGATTTCAAAAGGTACATGCGTTAAGAGACGTACGTATAACGCCGCTATTTAGAAAACTGGACTCCGTGTTGTACCAAAGCTCTTTGCTAAATTGCACGCCGTCGGCATTACGCTTTAACACCTTTTTATATCCAATTGCCACAAAGGCAAAAAAGGCTAAAAACTCCTCAAACCTAAGCTGGCCAGCGAGTTAGATTGGCCGGCACCCGAGTGGCCACTGGTGTCAACTTCTTGCACAGTCTAAACTACTTGCTGTCATCGTCCAACTTTGAAGCCACTCCAGTAGTTTTTATCATAATGGAGTTGTCTCGTCCATTCATATTTTTGCCGCTCTAGATCAAGACAGCAATAGTACGATTTGAACTTAGTTAAAATGTATTTAGTTACGGAGTGCTCTAACAAACATGTGCTAATTGTAGCAAAATCTCTGGAGATTTGCAAAACATTTTCGCTTGAGTTTGCTGGAGGCATTATACAAGTTAATGAGTTGTAAGAGGAATTAAATGTAAGATACTCTGCACCATCATACATATAAATATTTCCTGCAACTTAATTCGTCGAAACATTACGTGAGGTCGATACTGGAGCGGACTCGCAATGCTATCCGCTTGAAGCTAGAGATTTACTTACGTAATTTTTACTAGAGGGTGTTTTCTTTGTATTTTTGGACATATGTAAATTTTAGGTCTCTTCTACAAAAAATTAAATTATGAAAAAATCTAATAGAAACGTGGAGTCTTAAACAGCTCACTCTAAGAGCGGCTAATAAAACATTTGATTACAGTTACAAAAATAACAGAAGTTATTGGTCCACCTAACCATTTGAACTGTGGCAGCCTCATTCCTAGTCGCGCTTTAGGACGAGAGATTCCGATCCAGTTAGTTGGGTCTAGAGTTGACTGGTTATCTCTGAAAAATAGCATTAAGCACAAAAGTGATCCAAATTGTGTTGTCGTAAGAGAAGGATATCAAATATGTAAGTTCCTAAGTTCCGTAAATAATTATAAACATTCTGCATAACGTATTTTTAAATTTCTTTAGTGGATCTACAAGTCTCGCTAAAATTGTCATTGAAGTGTTGTCAGGTTTTGCACCTAATTTTCACGTAATTATAATGGAGCTACTGTGCTCATTTGTGCACTGTTATTGATTCATTAACGCGCCATCAATCGTTTGTTGTTCTTGTTGATTAACAAACCCCTATTTGAAATGTTTTAAAGCTCAATTAATCACCAACCATGATACAATAATTCAAATCGTTAAAGAGCGAGTGTGGTCCTCTAACCGTTTATCAAAATATGAAAATAGTGGTGAAGTTGTTAGATCTTTCAGATGACATATTTGCATAACTTACGGAAATAGATGACATGAAGGAAAAAATATAACTTTAATCTCCAACCACACGGATCCTACTGAATAATAAATTTCAATACTTGGCAACTTCTCTAGAAATATATCAACCCTCAACATCGCGACTAATATTTATTTAGTTTCGTAATATTACGTAATTTATTTCTGATTCCAAAACCATAAATTTCCCTACATTTGCTGACGGCAATATTACATAAATGAGCTAGGACAGACACGGATTGAGCTAAATAGTAGCTACCAATACCTACGACTAGGTATATAGATAGAATTATTTCCAATGAATAACCCCAGTAAACACCCCAATGTTTCACGTTAGTGCAAGACTAGAAAACGAAGGAATAAGGATCAAATAGTGAATTGGCCTAATAAATACAACCACGTCGTTAGTGAGGAGTGTTCAAGCCGAGTCCGATTTCAGCAAAGAGTTCGATAAAAGAGCAATAGAGGTTCACGTCCTCATCTCGGTCGTCCATTCGAAATAATTTATTTATTATCCCCGTAATAAATTGGCGTAATTTGTTCTAGGGGAGCACCCAGCGGCGATGCAGACAAGTAGGGCGGAAGCTCGACGGCAGATGGCGCTGTTGGCGACACTGTCGCTGTTGGTGGTCACCGCAGTAAGATGATTACGATGGCCCTAATAAATTTCCATCAACGATACGCTCACCTAACGAACTAGCGCTACTATTGACCGTTGTATATATAAAAGACCATCAACAAAGTGAATAAGTGATAGTGATGGTGATATTAGCGCGCGAATAAATTTATTTTCTGGTGCTAACTGACGACTATGGTTGTGAGTGTGACCCGGTGAACTATAAAGAACGTCCAAATTTGTATATAGTGAAAAAGAATCATTTGATATTTATAGACCCCAAGCACTCTAGACAATTTTAGCATAATTCATTGTAACAATTATTATTACATGTTGATATTATGTAGATTTATTGTTACAATTATCAAATTCAATTCCTTTTATGTGACTGGTTTTTGTTACTGCAGCGAGTTTGTCTTTGCCTTCCTCACCACTCTATAGCTCACTGGTGTGTTTGCGCACTCCTCCAAGGCACTGTTGAAAATTTTTAATTAACTCCATCTCTGTTTCAAAGCCCTATTTGCGTCCTTTATCTCAAACATCTACGTCCGTTTCGTGAGGTTATTGATATGTTGATTTATGCAACGACAAACTTCGTGTTGAAATGTGTACCTAAGCAGCAGATACGTATTGGAAACTAAAAAAATCAATCCTTGGCAATATAACTTCGAAAAGTGTTACTACATTTTATTAATATTTTTATAAAACCGTTCCACAGTGTACTAAAAATCTCAACTTGTAACTATCATGTTGTACATACAAGCGATAAGGAATAAAAAATAGTTCATATAAATTGCGTCTGTTTTGGGGTGGTCTCGGCAAACAATGCAGCGGCGTCGTCCGAAGAAGCCAGCTAATCCACGACATGTCTTGAGAAACCGACGCTAAAGTTTAAAGCCCAACACTTCACTTTGCCAAGTAAGTTATTTATTCCATGTTGTTTCAGAGTTTAAGCTTATTTAGATCGATGACTTTGAGTTATTCCGCGCCTCTGAATTTTCTCGACTTCTTTGTACTTCCGAAAAACATCGCTAATTGGTTGCTTCAAATTTGGGACGTTGCTGAATTCGAGGAATACGATTCTCGTGAATGGAAACTGCATCTATCTTGCATCTCCAACTAGCAGCTTCAATAGCGACAGGAACCTCTCGCGCTTCATAGCGCAGGGTAAAATTGGGAAATGTTCAAAATAGCGACTCTTAAGAAATAAAATAAATAGAAAACATCAGCAGTCAATATTAATTTATAATTTTCAGATATTTCAGCGAGGCAAAACTTGCTATTCTAATTATTTAATTATTTCAGTTGCATATTTTGAATTTTCCAACCCACTGTAGCAACCACATTAATTTGAATTGTTCAAAAAACTTTTCTTTTACTGTTAATATTAGTGAGAAGTAATTGGTTCTTGTCTAAAAAACAAAGTTAACCACAGTAGTATTACGTTGCTTCCTTATGACTTTGAATTGAAGTCCTTCTTTACGTAGGCATTTTTATATGAATATTGCTGTTATTGCTTGCCAAACACATTTATCCCAAATAGTTGATTAAATTATAAGCTCTTTATTTTTTAATGAATGGAAATTAAGTCCGGTAACTGCGACGAGTTGATTATTATTGTGTCAAAGCACGAAACTTTGAAAGGGTTATGACCCAGACCGACTGGAAAAGCATGTATTTCCAGCTTATCCTCGCATGATTCGATGAAAACAAGCCAATGTTTTCCATGGATCTTGTTTACATCGTCGTTTATTCGAGTCGGCGGTCCTTTAATAGATACGCTATGTAATTCGGAAACACATTTTTGTTTTTTGAAGTTTCTCCATCTCAATTCTCTATCATTCCCTTCCGCCTTAAAAATTTTATCCATCAAAGCTAAAGTTGTAAAATTTGAATACATCAAATTCAGTGCATAATTTCGGCGGCCGCAGAGCGATGAATAAGCTTTTTTGCCAAAAACAATGGCGTTCAGTATTAAAGGCAACTTTTATCTTTCAATTACTCTGTTAAATTTGAAGTTCTTTTAATGCCGCGCTGCGGCAAAGTGTCAACTCACAATGAACTCCGCCACAAAGCGCGCGCCAGTTAAAAATAAATGTTAATTTTGGGAGATGGCTCAAAGATTTTTGCTAAATTTTAACCGACAGCTTCCATATTATTCATCAAATAATCGACCTAACTACGCACCTAAACTATACAGGGCTGTTGTGAATATATTTAAAGCGCCAAATTGGCCGTGGAAAATTCGGCAACAATGACGAGGGGTGTTCTTTTTCCGTTAACGTGAAAATGTAGCGAAAGTAAACGCTCTTCCCTTTCGCATGCACCATTACGTCATATTACAACGATTTTATCCGCTAACAACCCCAATCAAAATGTATTGTTGACGTCACGTTCCGACGAAATTGCAGCGAAACATTCGCCAACTCCCAACGGCCGTTTTTGCCTTTTTGTCGCGAGAGGAAATCTATGCAACATTGCATAATGACACATTACCAGCACAGTTTGCTTTGCGTGTCGAAAACGTTGCACGAATCATTACAACACACGGTACTCCAGTGTGTGCTTGTGGCATTTTCTAAATAGATGTTTTGATTTTATGGCGAAATCGATTTGGAATATAATGCGAAGCTCGTTTGAGGCACAAAGGATCCACGTCCTTGACGAATTATTTGCTGAAGTAAATAATTTACGAAAGGAGCAACGTGTCGGGGAAAGCTCCACAAATTGGTTTATTAATTTACTGAGGAGAAAAAGAAAAAAAATGTCGACGCCGACAAGGTCGTTACACTGAAAGAAAAGTGTGTGGGCATTTAATTACGGGGTAATGAGCCATCATTAATTATTGATAAAGCCCGACGTTGGACAATTTGCCATTCACACCGGGCAGATCGCAAATAACGCGTCGGGAAAATTTTATTAAATGCTGTTGCTTCTCACGATGCTAATAATAAAACAAAAACAACGCCTAGTATGCCGTAACAATAATGTAGTAAGTATAACTATAAATTGAGTCAAACGGAATGAAACTGCTTCATCAAATTTGGTCATTGTTTACTTTACCTACTCTTCGATTTTCAAAAAACTAATTACACCAACGCATTCGTCACCATGTATACATTACGAAAATCAATATCTTTTTTTGTGCAAACTACTTTTATTTTTACTCATTTTCCTTGCCCTAGCACATTTTTTCCCTATAAATTTTGCATAAAATTATTTATTATTTGCACAACATTTTATTGCTCAAAATGGCATTATAATAATGTTTTACGATGGTTTCCAAAAAACAGCATAAAAAGCAAAGAGTGGACATTGTAAACAATTACCAATACCTCAAATTTATCTACATATATTCATAAATGTTGTGTTTTAAAGTTCAAAGTTGTGGACGAAAAAGCCAAAGTCCAGACATCCAAAGTAATATTAGTCTGTTGTGCCACTCTCAACTAACTTCCATTCCTGTGGAGTTACGCTTCAAAGTGCTCTCGCGTACACTTTGGGTGCGACAGTTGACAACGATAAAGGATAATCGAAAAGTCCTAGCTTTGTTACAAAATCAAAAAGACAAAAGTAAATGTTGCTTTAAGGAGTAAATAATGAAAGAAGAAAGAATTGTGGATGTCTACAATTTTCCTATTTGAATCATTCTTTTTTCTTCTTCTTCTTATACTAACAGTATTATAAGCGGTTAGATCTTTATTTTTTCATCGTCGCCGACGTCTGTTTATAGCCAAACCTTCATATATGCCACTCTTTAATAGTCCTCATTCCTAACGTTGCCTTATGATATCTTCAGCTCTATTAAATCTAGAGAAAAGATTACTATTTCCGCTAGTTTTGTTATACTGAAACTCAGTTTTTTCGTCATCGTTGCAGTTGTAAACTTCGTTTTTTTTCTTTGGATAGAAAACTCTAAGCAGATACTTTCTTCGTGGTTCAAGAAGTCCCTGGAATTTACGATCAGCAGGGATTGATTCATCTTCAAGAATAGAACTGTCTATAAAGTTACCCGCTACTCCATAAAAGAGTTATTTGGAGGCCTCTCCAAATATTTCTGAAATAATTATTACTTTTGTTCCAAAATTATTTAAATATACCGACAACCACAAAATACACACTTAAGTAATGACAAGGTTCTATATTATAAAAAAATTTTGAATAAAAAAAAAATTAAGTAACCAAGTTCCCCAGAAGTTAGTGCCACTTGATTACCTATGAGAAAGTTGATGACAATGGTTGATAAAAAAGTTGATTTCAAAATTTCTCATATGACAGGAATGCTTAAAATTTTTTAGTATAATTTCAACACTAGGTGCTAGGGCCAGTTTTATTTTTGAAGCACACATCAGTATAGCTGCATCAAGGGCTAACTACAACTATTTCAGAAATACAACAATATATGAGTACTGCTTTTTTTATCATGGGGGGCCCAGCTGAACGCCGAGCCGCACACTGAGGCCAAATAGGCCCATTGTGTGCACCTCTGTGTGGTTTCTAGAGGGGCCTTCTCTAGAAACCACACAGGGGTGCCGGACAGTAATACAGTACCTACATAAAGAGGCGTTTCATCCTCCTCTTCCACACCTTCTTCACATAGGGTCGTCAAAAGAGCCCACAATGTAGAGGTGTCTTCTGAGGGGACAGTGTCCCGTGAGCAGTCCAACCGCCTTTCTCAGGTCCTCCCTGCTGAGTCTCAGCAACTCAGCTGATCGAGACCTAAAATAAAAATCCTCGACTGTCGAGGTGCGTTTGCCTCCTATTCCTTAGAATGCTTGCAGGCACCCAGTTCCTGAGAGCACGTTTTAGATGGCTTGGAGTCCTGCTTAATAATTTTGTTATTTCTACACTGACCTCTAACTTTCTACCTCTAAGTTCAACTTATTATTATTTTTTAAATTTTTTAATATTAAAGTTTGTCAGTAAGACTTGGTTCCAAATCACATTCGGACTTCTTAGTTTTGCGTCTTCTTTGAATTAGATTTTTGCAATTGATTTTTTGTTTTAGGCGAGTGGATGATACAGACCCCAAGGTTTATCTACAGTCACCGTGCCAAGTTGATTGGCCAAGTTCTTGAACTATCGCCAACGTGTTATGATATAGTTTTCGCCAGTTTGGTAACTGAGAGCCCCGGATTTGAATCCCAGTCTTGGAATACCGTTCTATCTTCATTGTGCTAAAGACCATGGTGCTGAACGATATATTTATATTGCATGTTAAGTGTTCATTGCTAATTACACAACTACATAATTCATTATTGGAATATATTTCAACGTTCGCTAATAATTATAAACTAGTTAAAACTAATTATTAGAAATTGGTAAAATAGCTAATATTTTTATCAGATTCTCTTATTCTTTTAATCTTTGGTGATTTACGTCTCTACTTTCATAGTAAGACAGATTAGATTTAAGAGCTCATAAAACTGACAACTCGGGCTTAGCAGCCTAGTTATTAATTGTGTCTTAACTAGAATTATTGGTTCCTAACACTCTAATAGAGTGTGAGCAGTGTATTAGTATACAGTTAAATTGATTATTAATATATTTTGAAAAATGTGTCATTAGAAGCGCACAAATTATTTAATCAATAGAAACTCTACAGAGCGAGTTAATATAGATAGGAATTAATAATCACTAGGTTCATGATTAGTTTGCTCTCAGTCTTTCATTAAACGACACAATTACAGTTACCCTCCAGTTACTAGTTGTTCGCGCATACAGTCACTTATTAACAATGCAATCAAGCATACGGAATAAATTGTTCATTTGACTCTTCCATTCTACGACATGTGACTGCAATTTCAGTCGTTGCTCCGTTCATTATATAACCAAGGCTTTTAGGAACTTAAAATGATATTCCACTAACATGCAAATAGGAAAGGATATTTTCGGTCATGTTATTTGATGCTTTTAGTTTGAGCGCCGACCTTCTGTTCTAAATTTGTATTTATGCTGAGGAGTAAATTAGTCTGAACAATAAGTTTAAATGACTTGGCAAGTTTAAGTATGGCAAATAGTTCCAATAAATACTTAATTGAGTTTAGTGTGGCGTCTGCTGAATGCAGTTACATAAAGTGGCCGCAGGGACCGTACATTGCAGTTTAGGTCATGCCGGTGCCGGTGTGATTGCATCCTCCTGCACGCCGATGGACCGCGGCGATGACAAAACCTGCCATTGTGCGGCCAAACAACAGAGCGGTCTTGAAACGAATGCGATCTGTTTCCGCTGTGACAGATTCAATCTCCGCAACATCACATGCAAAACAATGAAACACTGATTGGAACCGCCCTGTTACTGTTCGAATGTTCTTCACGAAATAATGAATACTTCGGAAGTTTGTTCAAGAATTGCTCCATGGGTCCGTCAGGGAGAATGGTTGACAATAGTCGCAGCGACAACTGTAAATACGTGCCAAGATTTATCTTTAACTTTGCAGATTCCAAAATTGATGAAAAATCCGCTAATTACAGAGGAAAGCTCGCGCTATGAAATTCTATAGATCAAAGTCGTTAATACAACGGCGGGGCTAACAAAAAACGTGCAAATGAGCAAAGTAATGCCGTAACAACTGGAGATTATCTATAGTGAACTTGAGTGTAAGTTGTTTACGTAGTTCTGTTGGATGCAAGAAGCAAAGATTTTGTAAGTAAGTCAACAAATACATTCCGGATTCCGTTATCAGGAAGAGCGTAATTATACCTTTATGTTAATCGGGATCGGAAAGGAAATGTGCTTTAGTGGTGGAATGAAAGGCGGGAGAGGCGCCTTTTTGGTCGTCCTGCGTCGGGTTAATTAAAGATTTCGATGGATTATGTAGGAATATAGGTGGAAAACGAGAAAGGATAATGCAAAAAATCTGGTCGTATCATCTCCGGATTAAGAGAAAGAGGTTCCTTTCATCGCATAATGGGAGAAGCTCAGTGAAAAATACAAAAGTTAGTTTGCATGTAAATTAATCAAAGCGAAAAGAAAGAGGAAATGATTCCAAAATCAATCTGGATCGCGCCCTCAATTGGTAAAAATTCCTTCAAGAACTCGCTGAGATTGAAAACACGCGGTAAATTATAAAGGCCGTAAATTGACCGAGCAGCGCCTTAATAAAAAGATTTATAAAATGGAAACAAAACAAAAGGAGGTTTCAAAAGAAAATCTTTTAGTGATATTGCTGAGGACGGGATACAAATGCCTTCTATTGTATCGAGCCGTAAAGAGATACACAAATTAATCTTTTTGCGGTTCCGGGACAATAAATAAAGCTGAAATAATGCCGGAGGAGAGTTTCGAAAATTCATTGTTTTAAGGACGCCGGATCGACAAAGGTGTATCGCACGAAAATGTGTTGATAGTTTAATCTTACGCGCATTAAGCCGCTTTTTGTGATTTTTAATCACTTTGCGTTCAAGCTGCGCAACCTACGCTCCTTACAATTTTTTTAACGACTTCGGCAATTTACCAGGGGATTTACGGTCAGGGGTCTCGATAGGATAGGGGTGGTGGCGAGTAATAAAGAAGAATATGCATCAATTTAAGTTGATATTAATAGTCTGCTCCCTTAAACCAGGCTGTCTTTAATTAACAATAACAGTACGTTACAGGATGGGTATCCCAAACTTAATTACGGAACTAGGGCCACAGCCCATACATCCTGTCTTATAGTTTATGCAGAACGACTACATTCCGCTTCCTTCAACAATTCACACATACACACGCACTTCGGTACAAGGCGCTAGGTCTTACATGTTAACAGTTACTTCATAAATTTAAGGTTGTAGGTACCTTACGTTAACAACCACCTGAGACCAAAGCCGTAACCTCGACGAAGGTTTCAGGGACGTGCAGGTTGTTTTCGGCATTTAGTAGGGACTTTGGAACATAGCTTTACACAGAAAATATTTGACAAACTACGTGCATTAAAGACTTCTATTAAACCCTGTCAACTGGAGCATGAAAACAAATATTTTAAGCCGTTCATATAAATTCACGCTTTTGCCATCAAAGTTTCAAAAGGAATAAAGCAACTGCATTTAAATGAAGCACATTCACAGTCAATTCCATATAATATTTTCCTGCGCAAGTTGTCAATAAATGATGGAAATCGAGTTTCTAATTCAGCAAGTATCTTTATGCCCTTCCAGCAGGAAAAATGATGTCCAGTAATAATTTTCCATAAGTGCTGTTGAGTTACAAAGTAATCTAGAGAAGAGGATTTTGCTAGCTGTATGCTATTTCTGCACTTATTGTACTAAGGTACATACATACCTACACAATACCTAAATATGAAGTCTTAATATTAGGCCTCAACAGATCTAGGTTGGCAAGTTGACGATCTAATATTAATAATAAATGTGGACGTTTGGTTGCTGTAAGCTATAAAAGTTATGTTTGAAAGTCTAAAATAAACATTAAATTGTTTTCCATTCATTTATCGTAATAATTAATATGCGTATTCAAATTAATTTCAATTATTTAAAAGTTAGAAAAAACAAACAACTTGATACTGGCTAAACTTTTATTTCATAGCGTAGAAAAGCTCTTGTCAACATTTTGTGAGATGGGAGTTTTAATACGAAAAATAAAAATTGTCTTGTCTACAATGAACGTTAATGTTAAAGTTGACCCATTTTAAGGACATTGCATTTAAAACAGCTTGAGATGCAGGGATGTTAAAAATAAGCGCAAAGTTATTTGTTATTTTCTCTAAAACACAAAAATTATTAAGATAAATTGTCTTTGTGTACATAACTGCAGCAGTTTGTATCCTGCCTGGTCTCTAGTTCTAATTTTCTAGTCCAAAGAAAATGAATATTGTATTTTTGTCTTATTGATAATATTTATTACCTTTTCTTTCTTTCTAATACATTAAGATTAATTCTACACAAAAGCAGGTTTCTTGATGAAGTATGGAAGACTAATAATAAACTGAAATAGAAATAGAAATTGTATGGAAGTAGGTAGGTAAGAAAATTTTACTCTAATTGGGGACGTATCTTTTACAAACAAGATTCAAGTAATAATTTATTCAATACATTCTTGCAATATTATATATCTGACTTTCAATATAAAATCACTTTCAAATGTGTTCAAAACTAAGAAGTTTAGTCTTTTCTGCTTTCCTTGCACAATTTAATGTTAATAATTGATTATTATAATTAATTCATTAATTAATAATTTATTTAGAATATTGTATTTATTACCATTTTTTATTGTTATTATTATTATTTTCCTTTTCTGTCCTGTAATTCGCTATGGCGGTTATGCAGTAAATTATTTTTAGAAACATTATTATTATTATGTGTTATTAAAATTGAAAACTGCCATAAAATGAGAGCTTTATTGAAAACTAGGATGTCATTGCAACCTTAAATAAATTGCAAGTTTTTAATAAAGTAGTCAATCAAAAACGTACATTTTTTTATAAATAGCGCATATTTTATTGTTATATTATTTTTTCTATTTTTCTAAACAATTTAATATTAAAAATTTATTCCTAATTATAATTTTGGCATGAAAGTTGATTTATTAACTTAGTATGCCGATGCTACACAAAGAAAATAGTAACTTTTTACGAAAGGGTCATACAAAAAAGGTTACTAGCTCTTTAAATGGGCGTAACTTTAGTTTACTTAAGAAATAATTGCGGTTTGCTTAAATTTATTTCTAAATTTTTTACAACTTTAACTTTAAAGAGATTCACCCGGCGCCTCCGCCATTTGTCAAGAGACTTCATTTAATAACTCGAAAGAAACAATTGGAAAATTTATTAGAAATAGAGAAATTTTTTCTTTCTTAGATGTTTTAAACAATTTAGCGATAAAGGTCTATTAAAAATTATTTTGACATAAAATGCGAGTTTCACTAAAATTTAAAATCTCATGTCATTAGAAAACAAAAGCTCCTTAACAACGCATCTGATGGGAATGGCTGCTAGGTTCCTAAATTTGGTTGATTTTACTTTATTCAAAAAATAATTAAAGCTTGTTTACTTGTGTTTGTTATTTTTTGACAATTTTTACTGTTAAGATTATAAGCTTCAAAAAAATATTGCTGAAAATTGGTTAATAATAAATCAGAGCGCCAGCAGCAAGCTAATTAAAATAGGAGAATATAGTTGATGTGTGTGTAGAAGAATCTCTATTTTCACCCTGTAGAATCCTCAGTTGCATTTCTTTAGGATCACTTTTTGTAAAAGCGTTGAATAAGTCACTCACCTTAATGAACCCCGTATAACAAAATTTCTTTCCTACACATAAACTGGATGATAAGTTATAAATGAAAAAAAAATGTCTAGACATGTAAGATTCTATAAGCAATATTAATGAGGGTGAAGGTTACGCTTTCATCACCGAAACGTGTCGCTGATATTGAGTGAATTTAAATGAAAAAGTTGACAGGGCGCGACCGCTTTAACTTGATATTTCATGGCTGGCGACATGTAATTTTTATGCGTTTTCAGTTTGTGTTGACTCGATTATCGAAGAAGCAGAAACAGGTCAGAATTGAAACGAAATTATGACGGGAAGGCAAGGTGACGTTTTGCGCTTTGCGATATTACCTCGGTATTCCCTAAGGGTTCTTAATATACTTAGATGTGACCCACTTCAAGAATTCCACTTAAGAAAATCCATTAAAATTTTAATTTTGCAAGATTTACATTCCACTGCAATTAAATGGAATTAGAACGGAAAGAATGTGCTGGTGATAGAACGTTAGAGCAACAGTTTTCTAATTCACTTACTTTTAAATAGTCTCTACATAGTATTAAAGAAAACCTAGCCCCAACGTGAAAACTTCAATAGGTAATTTTCATAATTCAATGACAGATCATATCGGGGAAGTGCTGTATAAAATTCAACTCTATTACGAAAATGTGCCAATAAAATAATTTGTCAATGACCGGAATGCAATAAAATCCTCAATTGTGTCTCCTAATCCAAAAGCATTCCGCTTCGCTTGGCGGCGCGTGATTAATCGTGCATGCTAGGCTTAACCCCCCCAACATCCGCAAATTATCTGCTTCTTATACTCACTTAAAACCATCATTTTTTAAACTCTCATTTTTCAGAACCATAATCATTTTTCAGCAGAACTTGCGGGTTGTTGAACATTAGCTAGGTCTAGAACTTTTTCAACCTAACTCCAAGCTTTACGACCCGGAATGCAAACAATAGAATTATTTAGGTGCAATTTAAAACAATTCACTTCATATCACGCATTAAACTGCTGGGAAATCAAAAGCATCCGCAGAACCGCAACCCGCTGCTCCTTTAATTTAATGAAATGCAATATTAAGACGGGATTACGCAATACCTGGGTGGAGGAAGAAAAAGGATTCCAAACTTTAATTGACCATTCCCTAATTAATATTGGGGCTTTCTGGATATAAATGAAAATCTCGTTTTGGTTAAATCAGGTTTGGTATCGGTTATATTTCATTACAGTGTTTGTGAGTCGTTGGGGGGCATAAAAAATGGGCGCGTGAAAGGGAGGAACAAGAGTGGAATAACAACGCAGGCAGTCCACACTTTGACCCAGTACCCTTAATCTGAATTTGACGGCGAGCTTTAATCAAGTGCAGTCAGTAATGTACAGCTCAAACCCTATCATATCTTTTCTTTCTTTATGTGCACTTAAACTTAATGAGTTAGAATGAAATAGATTTTAGCTGTCGTAAAACGGTTATAGGAAAATACTTAGGGAGAACAGATCTTATCCTTTAATCCGTTTTATGGAACCGATAAAGAAGCGTGCAGCTCACATACCATTTTATGGTGTAACTGAGTGTAATTTATTAATTGAGACGAGAACCGGAATTTTGCATTTTACAACCCCTTAAAGTCACCGAGACCCAGATGGCTTATTTAAATTTAATGCTAACCAGAAAAAGTGTGTTGCGTTAAAAAAATTACTTTGCACATATTATTAGTTATTAAAGTCATTGAAGCTTAATTAAGCATGTCGGAAGTATAGATGTGGGATCCTCAATATTGCCATTCAATTTTCCGTTTGACTTGATCAAATTGAGCCGTTAATGACGGTTTCTCTAATCACACAAGTGATATTAGTAACCGTGTCCACGTTGAATAATTAACCAGCAAACCCCTTTTCGTACCCCGACGCCACTAGCGAAATTAGTTAACAAAATCCGAGTGTTTCATCGTGGTATTCATAGCTTAAAGACTTATTCATTAAAAGGAAATTATTTGATAAAGGGTAACGAATTTTACAGATAATTTAATGTAGGTAATTTTGTACGTGCCTTTGCGGCTTCATATGCCCCCGGTGTTATTAGCGGTGCAGCCTGTAGAGAACCTGTAATGCGATGCCACCCTCAACGTGAATATGGTCGATATTGGACTCCTGAGAGCACTTTGGATCGGATCGATCCAAGATCTTTGTGTTAACTTTTACTACCACATCTGCGTATAAATTATAATCGTGAGGCCTCCTGAATAATAAATTTATTCATATTCAAACAGGTCGTAAATGGCTTTATGGTTATTAGTTGAGTTAGAGAATGTCAATACAATTTTATGGCGATGCATGGAATGCTTACTAGGTGCCAAGTTTATTCGTTGCTTGACGATATATTATAAGAATCACAAGAATTCTTAGAAGCTTTGCTATTGGTGTTTTGAGCGTTTCAAATTATTCAAAGTTCAACGATTAGAAATTTATTGGTTACCCAAATCTGAAGGGTTAGTAGTGTCACATTTTGTTCTTTCTATAAAAGCACTTAATTATACCAGGTGGAAAGACAGTGAGGTAAAACAGGCATCTAGTGATCTATAGTTTCGTTACAATCAATAACTATTATTCTTGAAAGCAAGTACCTGTAAATTTTATATCTTATTTATATCATATACATATGACTTATTATATTATAAGGAAATAAATTAAAAAAGATATAATAGTTTATTATTGGCTCGAATACAGCAAGCAAATTGAAAGTGCTTAAGCTCCTATATTATTAAAAAAAAAACAGAAACGATGAGACAAACATTCAACACTCAGTTGTATTTAATTGAAAGATTGAAAGGTTATTTAGTGTTCTTTTACAATTTTAAATCTTTTAAAGTTAATGTTTCTAAAAACCCTACCAAATGTACAAAAAAAATCAATTACTTACCAGCGTTTATCTAACTGAACTCAAGTTTTTGATAAGTAATAAAATTTAATAACAACTTCCAAATAAATTGTTCACTAGCAAAAATAATAGTACCTAACCCTACAAACTCTTCCACTAGACTACTAGGGATCAAAAATTCTGATTTTTATAGGCTGGCCTTAATGGGTCTTCTACCAAAAACTCCCCAATACAGACGTAACAACAGAAAGTATGGGAGTTCAATAAAACTTAAAATACTACATCCCAGAAATAGACCAAACAGACCACCGATTTGAACTAAAATGCAACATACAGTAATTATATAAATAATTAACAGTGAACTCACCTAAAGCGTCGGTTTTTGTAAAGATTTGAAACCTCTTGTATCTGATTCTTGGAAAAGAAATGTATTCAAGTCGCACCTGGGATGACAAGAACCAAAAATTGATATCCACTGTTTGTAGAAGAACAGTTCCAAACTCACAATTCGGAAGACAGTAGTTGCATTGTTCAGAGTCACCCACATTAATTATCTCAGCTGTGAAAAATTAATTATAAGAACAACCTAGACACAACTTTAATTTAACCTGTCCAATTCGATAAGCAATATAAACCTGCCATGTTACAAATAGTGTTATTACCTAAAAGAAAAAATAATAATAATTGGCAATATTAGATTAAATATTACCAAGTCCCGTGTAATAGTAAGGAATGCAATTACATTTTTCCATGCACAATTTTATTCTGCACTCTCTTATGCACAAATTGAAGCTGTAAATTCGACTATGTGATAAAATTTCTGATTCGTAAGGGAATCGGCATTTTCGTTGTTCTGGAGTTAGCGATTTTAAATTTTCATCAGTGACTACATTCGTCACATCAAAAGTAACAATAGTTAAAGTAGACGAGTCCGGTATTGCTACCGGACGGGACGTTATATCTACAATTTCGTTTGTTGAGTGGATAAATACCTGAAAACCTTTATTTTCTACATAAAATTGCTGACTATTGACTCACCTCGTATGGAACAGTAATATCTTCTGTACTGAAAGACATCACTTGCATATTGTAAGTTTTTACTGTATCTTTGAAGACATTTGTGATATTATCAATACTAGTATTAGAATTTCTACAAGTAGATAATGTTATTCATTGTCTATAAAAGTATGCAGTGAAAGTCAGGATAAAGGAGAAATATTTTGAGAGATGACACTAGAAACAGTAAGTAACTACAAGGGAAAGATAATTGATACAAACATAGTTATAATCATTATTATTAATGGTTTTGGAACTACTCTAGTGTTTGCTGTTTGCATGAAATAAAAAAATAATGATGTGCTATGTTTACAGCAAAAGCTTTAAAATTGAATCTTTGACTTCAATACACTTGTCAACGCGTTTCCTGAGCTTGGTTCATTGTCTAAGTATGCTGGGTGTGCAAAGTGTGCATGTTAAGAAGAGGAATCCGTCAAAAAAAAAAATTTAAATTGTTCAAGTTAACTTTAAGAAGTCATATCTCCAAAACAATGACTCCGAACGAAGTCATTCTTATAAGAGAAATTCTAATGTTGACTTATTAATTTCAAAATATTTTTTTTTACCCTGACTCACTCTGTGTTGTATGTATAAACAGAATTATCACGACTTACAAATCAAAATAGGGTCCAATTTCTGAATTATAAGTGGTGCAAACTCCTCTCTCTGTGAGTATTGAATGAAAGGGTTTAACAATTCCAAGTGGATGCTGATTCCTCAATTTTCGAGCACCAACTTTGTCCGCTTTAAGGGTTAATGATACATTCTTGGCAATTTCTACGTACATGTTGGATGGAAATAAGTCTAACGTAGAATCAATTTTATATTTGTTAAAGGTCGAGTAATTATAATAATTACTGAACAGTAAATCGTCGCAGAAAACCTTTAGTTTTTCTTTTACGTTTTTGTCATTTTTTGTTATTTTGATTTTATTGTTTCTGAAACGAAGAAACGTTGTAGTTAACTGTATAGATATCTATGTTAATTATTAATTAATAACCAAAAAAAGCAAGCTGTGAAAAGGTCTTCTTTTACCAGCTTTCCTAATTTTGATATTAGACGTCAAACAGTTTTGTGATTGAGAAACTGTTTTCATTAAAAAGAGAACTTACAAATACTTTTGCAGTCACAATTTAAAAATGTATTAATACAAGATTTGCACATATTTTAGATATATTTAGATTATTTAGATTATTTGGAAAATATTTTAGACTATGCTGTAGCATGATTCACTGAATTAACATTTTCTTGTTCTTAACAAGAACAGAGAATTCGTGAGTCGCATGAAAGTTAAATATATTTAAATAATAATTTAGTTTCTTGTGTTTAACTTACTTTTCTAGTTGAGAAACTTTTGTATTGCCTTTTTGACAAATTGTGATAGCAGGATAAGGTACCTCCCAATGGACATAATCCTTTTCTACTATAGTCACAACTGGGTTGGTTTGATAGCGATTCCATATTTTTTGAGCTTGTACACCGGCTGCAGCCGCAGCCGCAATAACAAAACCCAACCAAAGTATCCTGGTTAGAAGATAATGTATAATCAATTAGTGTTTAAACTAGTTATATCAGTTATTTAAAACCACAAGTTTAAAACATAGAAGTAAAATATGATTAACTTTTACCTTTCAAATAAAATACGCTTGTGTCGCACAATGTGAATCAGTCCATGCATTGTCATGACGCTGAGACTAAACACAAGATGTTCTCGAAGCCGCTTGACTAATGACTCTTGAGGTTTTTTCTTACATTTAAAACTATTATTTACTTTGACAATTTTTCTTTTTTGAACATACATGATTGCAAATTTTACAGTTATGTAACGTTTTTCATTTATTTGTTTTATTACGTGGCGTTTGTAAATATTTAATAAATTTAATTCATAAATATGTAATGTGTTCGTGATTTTGTTGCATTGTAGATTAAATAATTTATGGTGTATAATAGCAATTTGCTATGTTATCAAGTGTTCTAGATGCATAACACTTGCAAAAGTTGTTGAAGCCATTTCTTGCCTGACAGAAAGCACCACGACTGCCGCGTTATCACGGAACTTGACGCGCTGAATGTTTAATACTTCAGTACCTCATTCTTCACATCTGCCGAATCAAGAATAGTCTCGTTGTCTATGCCGGAAGACATAAATCAAATTTCCATCTCGGAATCTTCTGCGACTCTGTGACGTTAGCAAAGGAAAAAACGTGATCGGCTACGCTAGCTCAAAGTCTGCAGTTTACCAAAATTTGGTATGAAGAAAAACGCTTTTGTGTAGATTAGTTTCAGCTGTAGGTCAAGGGTTGCAAATTGTTAATAAAATCAATTTTTGCGGGTAGAAGACCAAGAAATTGATTGAGTATCCACTACTAACGTAAGTTAGTATCTACTTCCGTAGTTTTGATATTACCTCCCGTTTCTTATTCTTATTGTTGAAGGAAGGTCAACACAGCCAACAATACATGAATTTCGTTGGTTATGTGTAAAACGTTTTTATAAATTGTACAATTAAGGAGTAAGTGATAATTTGGGTGTAGTTTAAATTTTATCTAGCACTCCCGATTTAATATTCTTTGACTAATTTCTTTAAGGAGAATTTATTGAAATTTATTGTAGTTTATTAATGTTGCAAAAATAATGTGAAAAACCGGTTGAAATAATTCGGTTAAAAGAGAACGAACCAATGTGATTGTTAACAAGCCTCAAGTGAAGTCTTTGGTGCTGTAACAATCCGAGTTTTGGCCTTTCAGTTTGACGCTTACAAAATTCTAGACTAAAGACATTACCGAATGCCACAACATCAGAAGTGTGAGTTTTAATTTGACCTTGTGCTCGTTCGGGTGAAAGGGCCTTTGACCATCCGGAACCCGTTTTAATTATTAATTAGTTAATTATTTACAAAAGACTGCAATCCACCGCGTTACAGAACACTGTTAACGCTTAGGTGGGCATTAATTTTGGGAAGATATCGCACATTTGCACAGAAGCGGTACACGTAGGTAGAGCTTGCTAATTAATTTTAGTCATTTGAGAACAGAACTCTATCAAACTGAATATGTCATTTGCACAGCTTAAAATTCAATTTGCAGGATTGAATATTCCTATTATCGCAGCAGTGCTTGTGTTACATTTCCTGCATATTTCGCCAATTCAATAATAAGCGACTGTTTAGCGGAATTGTTTTAACGGAACAACAGCACAGCGAGAAACCCTAGAAATCGACTTCGTTAGAGAACTTTTCGTTTACTTTGAATTTTATATTGTATCTACTAAGGAATCTCATTTTCTTCATTCAAGCATTGGCGAAGCAAGAAGCCAAGGAGTAAATAATGAGAAATAGATAATGAAAAATTGTATCTATGTAATTAACCGTTCTTGTTCTTGATAATCTCATGAAACAGTTGGTTAAGATCTCTCTATTTTCAAAAATCAAATAATTTGCAAAAACTCATTTGTGCTAAAATTTACTGTTTTCACAATTACGTTCAAAATTAATCATTTTTGGAATAATTTTGGATCCGCATGATTTGTGATTAAATTTATGGGAACGTGCTCGGTTTTGCACCACAAATATTCAATCTAATAACGTTAATAGGCAACTGGATTTTCCTGCTACATATTCAAATTTTATGCGATCATATATCTATAAGCGTCATCGAACCTAGCCCTTGATTCGGTAATTGGGTAAACAAAATTAATTCATCCCCAAAATTGCTAGTTTGTTTCGGATTATGGCGCCATCTTGACCATAGCTACTCTGCCATTGGTTCAACTAATTGAACAAACATAATAATTTCGGAATACTTCCAACTCATTATTGTTTTAATTTACATAAATTTACCTGCAGAATGTAAATGAATTTCGTGAATATGTTAAAAAATTCAGTCTATTTACAATAGCGTTGATTGTACAAAATTGTGTGCATGTTTAGCTGAACAGCCAAATGTGAAACGAACAATAACATCAAAATGGCACGGGAACTAGATTGGCTCCCTCTGGATGCTAATGGAAAGTCCCGTTGCATTGGTTCCGAGTGTTCACCTGAAAGAAAACATTTAGGTGAGAACGATGTTAAGTTAAAACATTTGCTGCGCAAGCAATTATTGATAATAATCATTTCTATTATAATTTATCTCAATTGCTTGTCCTCATCTAGTCCTGCAACGATTTAATTTAAAGAGGCAGTAGACAATTTTTGTAATTTAATATTTTTACCCTGTCCAGTGATAATTAGAATTACCTCAACTCTCACTGTTACTGGCTCATTAAGTTAACTTGACGACATCACTAAATTTACTAACACCCCCCCAAGAGTAAATCAGTTCATCTCATGATCAATTAGAATCGTGCTTTATCACAAAATATCGATATGCACCCCGGTCTACACAAAGATGTTTTTTTTTCTCTTTAAATCTATGGGTTTTAAATAAATAATAAAATATAATGATGTAAGCAGTAAACCCGCAGAAGAGGGACGAAATTTGTGTGCAATATACTCAGGGCTTACCTTCCACTACCATCAATCTGACTTGGGCAGGTTGGACCGACATTTGTAGGCAAGTGTATTGGCCGCTGTCCCTTCCGGATGCTGCCGAGATTTTGAGTATGCTGGTCACCCTCCAGTTCAATTCTCCGTAGTGAGTATCCATAGAAATACGAGCGTGTGTGCCCTGAAAGGTTTAGAGCAATTAAGAGATTGAGAAAAAGACCGCTTTAATTAAACAAATCCGCCCCAAAAAGTAGGGGGGATAGGGTGTGTTCAATTAAAATCGCAATAATATTTCACGCCGGCAACAGGGAAAATGTTACCAACTTCAAAGAAGAGTTCTTTGTTGTCGTGCAGCCACCGCACTCGTGGCTTGGCGGTCATGAAAACTCTATGCGCCCCAGATTGTGGAGATGCCACAGATAGGGGCGATATTTCACATGTGAAGGTCGCAGGGGACCCATCTCGAACGTAAACTTTACTCGGACCTTTTATTAGAGCTTTCCCGACCCATTTTGAATTAGTGCTCGCCAACTCCCCGACACCTGAAACTGAAACGATACAATGATTATACTATGCGGTTTTTATGGATTTTATGCGTCGCGTCAGCCAATTTCAAGGGGAGCTTTATTCGAACGGACGTAGACATCATAACATGAACCTACAAACTCGAACCTATTCCCCTTTCGTCCAATGTAAATTTTATTTACACACGTGGGGCTAACAATGTATCTCAAATCACCAGAACGGCATTGATCCCAGCGTGACGATGTGACCGAAATATAACGTCGGTTTTTGCAATAATAACAAATTCAGGAGACTTGGGGTTGTACGAGGCGGATCGACTATTGGCAGGCCCTAATCCCCCAGTCATATCCATGCTATATTAGCAGAGGCGTAACTTCGACTATTTAGAAACCTCAAGAATTTCAAAACAAAAAGAATTTTACGCTTGATTTCAAAAATCATAAAAAATATTCTTAATATTAACAGGTGATTGAGGGAACTCCCTGTAGGTAGAAAACACTGTATAATTGTACAAATTAAAACTAGTATTAACTACATTTATTTAGTTGTCATTTTTCTAACCCTAACAGAAAAGATGCTCTAGTATACCCACTTTCTGTACTTTGATAGATGTTGGTAGAAACCATTTTAGCACTTGACAAATGGTCAGTACGTTGCAGTTTGAAAGTTTTAATTACTTTCTAATAAAATTACGTTCCAACCTTTATAGAGAGCCTTTAATTCTACATCTTTAAGACACAATTTCTCGAAGGAAGAACTAATATCCTTTAACCCGAAAAATATTTAAAAAAATTTGTCTAATCAAAATTAATTTTTTGGAGGGGTTTGAGGTGACTCCTAATTATTGATATGTTCTTCTGCAAGTTCTTTTAAAAATATTTCCTCAACATTCTACTCGTTGTCTTGCTAAGAGCTCACGTAGAGGAGCAACTCCTCGAATCTCTAAATTGGCAAATTCGAATAATAACGGCGACATCTCTATCGATTTCACTCAAAGTATTTGAACCTCTTGAGACCCCATCAAAATATTTGAGCGATATTAGCGTTATTCCTATCACTTCTCGTGGCAAACAATCAAAGAATCAGCTAAATTTCCTGCATATGTGAAAAATACGAAAACAAAGGCTGCTGGTCAAATCGGATACAAACAGAAAACTAATTTTTTTTTCAAAATCTGAAGCAGCTGCTACGTTTTTTAGGGGTTACGTTTGGGGGTACGGTTCTGGATGGCGGATCCCTTATAAGCCGACCCGTTCCTTGATTATAGCGTGGCAGTAAGTTAGCACCTTGATATAATTGCAAACCTGTAAGATTAATGGCCAGGCTCATCTTGGGGTCGGTGTTGACTTGACACTCATATTGCCCGGTGTCGGTCACGCGAACCCCCCTTATCCTGAGGCTCCAGGAGTCTCCTGTGTGGGAGGATACGGGTTCGAACCTATTATCGCTCGAAAAGGCGAAAGGGCCTGATGACAGAATATGCAGATCCCTGGTCCGTATCCAGGATACCTGTAAAACAAAAATGTTCTCAGAACGCTGGTGTAAACAACGGATTATACTTAAGAATTGTTTGGTTAGAAAACAAAATAAGCGTGATGAATTGAAAGCAACGCGAATAATATTTGAATCGTTTCCCATCTAATTACGGGGATTTTAAAAGCGGAGTCAGACTGTGGTCAACTTGCTCGATAGGAATCTGTGAGATTGCTCAGTTAATTTCCAGCGTTTTATAATTAAATTTCTGAGTAACTGCTATAAATTCAAGCTAACAAAGTGTGATGAAAACCCAGTGAATTTTTAATTATAAGTTAATTGAAATTTAATTATTGCCCGGCAGATTGAGTTCAATAGAACAGCTGATGTGTATCGATTCTTGAACCAAGTATATTTAGACAGATCTTGATCTTACCGTTAGTTACATTTGCCACTAAATGTTCAATTTTTGAAACAAAGTAAAATCCAGGTGATGGGCTTGAAATGACGGTATCGGAGAATCAATAAAATTTTAGGGCGCAAGAAATTACTATCAGCAATTTTAGGTAGCAGGTAACGCTGAGAATGCTTAATAATGCCCCTAGGATGGTCTGTCTCCCGATAATTGGTTTAAGGTAATCGCTCCAATTAAGAGAAAAATAAGCATTGCAAGATAAATATCAACCAGGTAAATTAAGCGCTCAAGCGAGAGAACAGTCCCAAATTATAACTTTGAAGGAATATAAGTGTTTAGAAAAGTTAAAATTGGAAAATGGTTTTTATAATGTTCTAACTGATTGTTTCAAAATGAACAATTGAGTAAATTATTTTTTTAGTGATGTTGTTCCTCTATTATCTGGTAATAATGTAAGAATTATTTCACAATTTCTTATTCAAACCGTCAAAGTTAACCGCCTCTCGAAAATAACGTTTAGCGTTTGGCACTACGAAAAATTATAGTATTTCTCATTTTGAGGTGTGACAGCACCAACTTGGTCATGGTCAGGGCAACTGCGCCTGAATATATTGTTATGGCAGATTGATAAACGAGTGCAATAAAGGGGACAGAGATTTGGAAGCTGATTTTTACTTTTATTGAAATTCAGATCAATAAACAACTTGTACAGGAAAAAGTTTAAAATTTCTAGTTCGTCGTTATCTCAATAACAACTACAAACTACAAAAAGGTGAAATATTTGGTTATTGTACCCTTGTTAAAGTCTCCCATCATCATAAAAGCAAACAAAGATATAAGAAAAAACCAAAGAAAAACCAAAGAGAAGGTGAAGAAGACTCAAATAATAAATGAAAAGAAAAATACAGAAAAACGATGGATTTAACAGTTGCAAAAAGCGGAAAAAAATTAACTAAAGCCATAAACTAATTTTTTTAATACGATTTGATTGGAAAGGACGACAGAAAACTATGTTTCTTGCAGATCCAACTACTTAGAAGACCACCAAGAAAAAGTCTGCTAAAAGGTAATGATGTGGTATTTTTGGTACATAAAAATGTTTGTTTATTGCCCTTATTTTTTAAAGACAATGGCTAGTTATAGATTAAAATAAAACTTTTTATATCTCTGGCATTGTTGTGTACATTTTCTTGGTTGGAAATTGAAAAAGGGTTATAGGTACCGGGAACCAAATCAGGTTTGTTTTCGAAAAATTAAAAATTTCTTATCTGAATAGAACGAATGTATAAACTTTGAAGTCGTCGACTTTATTAACATTTTAAGAAATATCTCGAAATTTTCTTCCGCGGCAGGACGAATGAAAGGTTTTTTAATTACAGATAACTTACAACTCTATCTCCTACGTTCCGGACGACGCAAGGTAGAAGAAGAGTTTGGCCCTCGACGGCGTCCACATGTCTTATCGTGAAATTGTCGAAATTTGGCGACGCCGGCAATTTGTGGTCTGCATTTTTTGCCACCCAGTCTCCGGTCCAAGTGTGCCCTGTAATACACGATTTATGTAAGCCTATTTAATTCCGCCAGTTGAAAAAAGATAAATTCGTCGCGTTTTAATGTTTGGCACATGCCCAACAATTGTATTATCTACTGCATGAAAAAAACAACGCGAACGTTTTCAACGCAACGTGGGATTTAGGCGAATATAAGTATAATGAATGTGTGAAACATGCCAACTATAAATTTAAATCCAGCAGCGATAAATTTACGATACCGACTTAATTCTCGGATAAAATCAATTAGCCGCGGAGAAAAATACGACGTGAAATCTTAAGTGGGTTTTAATAAACTTCATAACCGGCTGAAATGTGAATGGATTTAAATTTAATCTCGACACACCGCCATAATTCCACTTATGCAGCGCAGCGTAAAAATTCATATATAATTTTTGTGCTAGTAGTTCTACCAACGTTGGGGAGTTAATGCAATTTCAGATGAGGGTAGGTAACTACAAAGCAATTTGCCTGAGCCGGCCGGAACAAAATCTGCGTTTACGCAGAATCACGGGATTTGGCCCGGATTGACCGCAAGTACTGGTAATTATTGTCAGGTAAGCAAGTGCGGTTAAACCAGTACAAACAGCGTAGAACCGACGAGTATTTCCCTCCGGAAATGCTCCTCTGGTCAATACGGCGTGGTTAGCGAAAAACGGGGCCGGCCACAAAATTTTAGGGTGGATCAGGTCCCCTAGTCCAACCTATAGCCTGTTCTGAGCTCTAGGATTCTAAGGCCCAACTCGGAGCTTACGTATGAAAAATTTCAAGGATAACAGAGGATTACGCTAATTGGTCTTAATTGTAACCGAATTCTTGATTCAAAACTCAAACAAAGGAAGTTTAAAAGGTTTTAGTCAGAGCGGAAAGAAATTTGCAACAAAAGATGAAACAATTGTTGAAGGCGCCCTTTCTCTCGACATCACTTCCCCATAATTTCTTGCAGGATTTCGAATCACCATGGTGATTTAAACATAATCGCTTTGCCTGTTACATCGGGACTGACACCAGCATCTATCGATTGCTTCTAAAGTTTCCTGGCAACTGGGTCGGGGTGTACATGTCGTTTATTCTAAACCGCACCTAACATGTTAACGTAGTTGCGATATTATTATTGAATGGCTACAAAGGATATAGATCAGCATTAAGATGAAAGGGCATCACAAATTTACCAAGTATTAATTATATTAATGAGCAGTATTAATTTGAAGGCCGATCTCGTAATAGATTTGTAGAGGCAAAGAAGAAAAGTCCCAAAATTAATAGGTACTTAATTACAAAAATAAATACCGGGAAGAGGAAATCTAAGAAGAAATAAAGTTCTGGATAAATCAAAAGATATTAAAAGTTTCAGTCAGTGTTGAGAAGAAATCTAAGTAAAAAAAAAAATTTGTACCACAGAACGGATATTAGACATATACGAAGTATGATGTTAAATTATATGGCTGATAAAGGGTACACTTTAAAAGGTTGTGATTGAGATCGACTAAAGGCCAAAAATTATATTTCTTTTTATATTTTTTTGTGGCGATCAGATCGGTGATGATAACCATTGGGCAAATAATATCCTGAAAATGTTCTTGCAAACAACTTTGATTCCAGTGATTAAAGCTTTCGATTTCATCGGACTGAAAACATAATATTGACAGAAATAAGCTCTTTTTCAACTAAAAATTCCATCGACATTGTTTGAATTGCTATTCGCCGCCGAAATTGTTTTTGTTTTCGATTCCCAGTGAAGTCGACTCACATTCTGTTTCCCTCGAATTCGTTTTTTTGCGATATCATATTATGTTGGATCTTTTTTATCCGGAATAAATTTAATCACACTTTTAGACTTATCCGGCAATTTTGAATTGAGTAATGTTTTTGTTATGTTGTCTAATTAATAATCGTGTTAATTTCGTTCTACTCTTCACGGCAATGTTAGTGGAGTTGTTCCGAGTTTAACAATTGTGTTAATTTTGTTCCACTTTTCGCGGCGATGTTAGTGGAGTCGTTGCGAGTTTAACAATTTTCACGAAATACATTTTTAGGCAGTACAAGCACACCACTAATTAGTTGATTGTTGCGTAATTAACATACACGTAATGTTGACTTAATAAATAGCAAGCAAGGCGAAGTACAATTCCAACAGTCAATATAAATACAAAACTGAATGGAACAGGTCGTGCTCTTATTGTTGTATGCCAAACCAATTATTTTGTTCAACGTTCAAAACGGCCATTTCAGCTCTATTACCGGAGATCATAAATACCGGAACGAGGACGTGGAGAGCCGCGTGGAGCGATGCCCCATATCGGACTTTTCCCCAGGACCTAGCTGCTCGTAAACACGACTTAACGCAGAATTGATTGAGACCGGCGACCAACCGGGTTCGCCTGGAACCAAACCTAATTGCAAATTTCATAAATAACTGGGTCAGCTGGCATTATCATTTAGGGATTTTGAAAAACAAAATAATGGGACGCAAATACGCTGGCTTCTACATGAATTTAAATACTCTGCCTAAGGGAAAAGTTAATTGAGACAAAGTTCACATCGTCTTGGTATCCTCAGTAAGATATTTGCAAAAAGAATTTTTGCGTCGACGTTTCTACTGGACGGTGGAGAGCGTCTCCAGCTTGCACCTGTACTGGAATAAATCCACTTTTGTGTTTGTTGCTTTTCCCTCGAAATTACTGCTCGATACAGTAAAACCGCTATAAATAGGTGCGGCAGTTACTCAGTAATAAAACCGCAACAATTATTTGTCTTAACTCCTATTAGTTCAGGCCGTTAAACGATACTGTTGACAGGCGATGTAGCGGGGTAATTCCAAATATTTGTAGAGGACATCCTGTCTCGGGCGCATCTCTCGAATATAGGTGGCAGGCCGTCTTGGAATCTTGGAAACTGAACCATGTATTACAGCACGACGACCTATAACACTGTCTAAATAGTTGAAAAGGCGCCAGAGGACCCGATGGAGACAATGCCAATAGATCCGTCACGGGACATTTGGCCAGCTGTGTCATTGCGGGACATACGCAGCTATTTACAATCCCAACTATCTGGTCCAATATTAACTACCGGGTGTCTAAAAAAGGCACTGCCTGTATTTTTAGACCAAAACTCAACCCGAATTGTTGTTGCCGATACAAATACTCATGTGCGATGTCAGAATAGATACTGTGTTGGTTTATTTTAACTACAAGCCCCGGTCGAGTATTGTTTTGGTTTAGGAGACACGCATTACAAGCAAAACACATTAGAGCCAACATAACCGCGTTTTTCACGATTCAATCACCATTATTTGTAATACCAGTCAAAGTTATCCGAAATTATGACCTCGCTAGTGGCACGTTAGATCCGAAGGAAAGTAACGTGAAGCCCTATAATTAATCAAGTCAATAAAAACCCTGCTTCCAGGGAATAGATTTAATAAAAAAAATTCATAATTTTAGGACTTTTCTTAAATTGATGAAACTTGCGAAACAAAAATTTAATTCTTGAACTAACTGACGTATCAAAGTGTTTTATTCCGTTCCACGTAGCGCTTATTATCATCTTTTATGAAAAATATTCCTGCTGTCTCAATTCCCTTTGTTACTTCTCTATGATTTTCTCTTTCTTCATTTGTTGAGTTTCTAATTTATTGAAGATTTTGGACTCAAGTCTTAAGGAAAACTACTGAGAAGTACATACAAAAACTAGTAAACTAACGATATTTCCGATTTTATACATAAATTAAACTGAGCTTCAGTATGGAGTGCATTTTATGACCTGAATCAAATTTGCAAATTTACAAACTTGATGTGCATTATAAATTTTGTTTAACAATTTATTGAAAACGTTTTATACGAATTCACAATATTTTATACCGTTTCACGTAGCATTTTTTCTTTTGGAACAAAATTTGAAAATATTTTAATTTTATTCGTTAATTTTTTATAATTATTCTTTTAATGACGCTTTCAATGTTTGTCGAGTGTCTGATTTATAAAAGTTTTAGAGTACAATTCTGAAGAAGAACCCTTACAAGTTATAGCCACCTTATAAGTTAATGTTATAAAATTAGAATACAATTTAACCAAATGATACAATATTTTTCTAATCTTTAAAAAAATTTACAAATATTACAAGCAGCTTTCCGAATTTTTAGTAAATTTATATATCGTTGCTTTTTAGAAAGGATGCAAGTTCTATGTAAATTTCACTTTCACTGGTGAAGTCAAGAGACCTGATGGTTAGCTACATAAAAATGGTGGAGGCGCCGGGTGAATCCGTTTGGAAATCAGAGGAGAGTTACAACTGTGGACACCTATGCTTCGCTTTATAGTCACAAACGTTAGTTGTAAGCGATAATGAAAGCATTAATTAAACTCAAAGCGCACTACATGAATATTACGTTGCAAATTAATATAATTCTATTAAAGACATAACTATTTGATTGAAATCTTCACAAACATTTCACATCCAGTTGTCAAAGATGTTGCAACAAGCTATAATTAATTAACTGTAGAATTTAGTGCAAATAAAATTTTATAATCACCCTGGTAAAGGAAACTTAATTGCATTGAAGTTAACAGTTGTTCGAGTGCGAGCAGTTCAATTGCTAAATCACATTAAATACCTACGAGCTTCGTTGTACGTTATAGTTGGGATTCTTTACATTGCCAACATAATTTCCGCACGCTTATTATAAAACAAATTATTTATCATGAAAGATCAGTCACTTCCGCAACAGCTTACAAATTTCGCTGCCCCACCTCGCTATCTGTTCGACCATTCATCATTTCGCTTCACTTAAATGTTTTACTTTTATTGCTGTTTGCGATTTGTTCTGTAGTTTATTAAAGTAAGCACAATTTATCATAAAGCGGTTACTGTTTTTACACGCGGGGAAAATAAGCTTCCGCATCGAGAGACCGGATAACTTTTAATTGTCTTCGGTTCGCCCGATCTATCCAACTTTTTTAATTAAATTAAATTAAAGTTTAATTATAGCGAGGTCATTACAAAAGTGCCTAGAGCAAAACCGATTTCATGGTTAATTCTCTTCTTTGTGACTTAATTCGGTGTGGTAACGAATTATGAACCGAGAACCCAAACTTTTTCCTGCTTTGTGCCAGATGTAACAACTTAATTTATTGGCCTATTGTTTTTTCGGTTATTTTCGGGGCAACTGTATTTATAAAACGTTCGACCTCATAAAGTTGCTTAATATAATAAAATGCTTCGAGGTAACGCTATTGTCTCTTATAAAGCAGATGTGTGGTAAATTCAAAACTGCGAGGCAGACCTGTGAAGTTGTAACAATCATTTATCACAATTTTCTCCATTCAGGCGTATAGAGCGCACATGAAAATGCTGGAAATTTGTTTTCGGTTACATGCTGCAAATTAAAAAGAGAACTTGTTAATATAATTGGGTTCTGAAACATTTATCCTCACAGAGAAGGATTTTTGACATAAATTGTCGCAAAACGTATAAGGATCAGAAGCAACTTTTCTAGAGGTGGACAGATAACGTTTATGTTAAGTTTGTGATCAATTAAAAGAAACGCCGATCTAAAGGACTAATTCTGATATGCTTAAAATTGTATTAACAATCTATAATATTCATATTATCCTTATCATGTAGATGTCAAACTTGCTTTTTGGTCATTGACTTAATATAACCAATAGAAGTGATAACAACCTTTGAATCACAGAAAAATGTGAAGCGGGGTGCGAACCTACAGCCCGTCAGGCCTCCGCTCCGAATTCGGTGTGCACTAACCGCTGTGCCACGGGACTCACGTACTTTTTTTATGTTCACCCTGCTCTCAACTCTCTCGCGTTTCCAATCATCTACCCAACGATTATAACAGAAGTAAAATCCAAAATCTTTTTTTATTATTTTATTTTACGAGATATCATAAAATATCACTGCCATAAAAATTAAACATTAGAGCAATGTCTTCAGAATGCAGGTCATTATTGGTAAATTTGCTTGCTATAATGACCAAGCGTTTTATAACTAAATAAAGTAAACTAAACTAAAATAAAATAACTTATAACGTTTTAAACAAAAATTTTAAATTTTAAACTTTGGCTCGCGCTCTATGAAAATTGATCTGATCACGAATCTAAAGAATTCCTAAGAGACAAACGTTATTTCCTTGAAGTGAAGGAAAACTATTTTTTTATCTGACTTCCTCTTAAGAGCAAAATTCTTTTGTGGGGCGCGCTCACTGCAACAATTCTATTTATATTTACAATAGCTTGATTACATTTAGAACAGTTAAATTTAGCTCCGTTCTAGGTATGCAACGATGTCAATTCCGTTTAATAGTACTGACAAGAATTACATTTTGCTTGGCTACACGAAGTAATATTTGACCTCTAACGCTACTTCTAAGGTAACAAAATTATTAATTAAACAAAACGTCAAAGAATTATAAATTATAGGTACCCCTAATTTTTTTTTTCTATATTTAAAAAAAAATTAATAATATTATATTCAATTATCTAATTTTTTCATTTTGATGAATTGGTACAAGCAGCTGGATACTTTCTACACATCTACAACAACCTATTATTTTTACGATAACTTCTTCTAATAGCATTATTGTTATGTTGTAATCTTGCAAGAAGTCAGCCAACTCTAAGGATAATATGACCTCACTTAAGTTAAAATACAACAAACCTCGCCTGAAGTTTAAAATAATATTGACACTATTGTTTAATGTTACTAAATTTAATGTTTATTTTAAAAATAATTTCGATAAATAAGTGATATTAGATATTTGTAACTCCGCTATGTAACTAAACTGAACACAATTTTTCCAATGCCATTTACTTATTCCGAAACAAGAAATGAAAAAAGCTACCCTTATTTTTCAGATTATTAAACCTTTGTTCATTTATTTAATACTGACAATTTCTGGCATGCGGTATAAAAAGGTCTGCTGAAATAATTGGTTGTGGTTGAAATTTCATAAAGTTGTGGACGTTTCTCCGTTGATAATTACGGAAAAAATTGGAAAATTGCGTTTGAGGACAGTTCCCTAATGCCCAATATTGAGCCCAGACTTCCCTTTTTAATCCCAATGATGAAGCTGTTTATTTGAGTAGATGGCTTAGTTGACAACCATACAATGACGCCGTCCGCCGGCTAGGAATGACGTTTCGACTACGCCGTCGAGACGCCGCTCATTGTTTACGCAAGTGCTGACGGTGCACCTTCAAAGTCAGCTGTTCTTCACGTCAACTGCCAGCTCTTTACCTCATTTACTCCATATGTGGATTATTAATAATCTCGGTGCCAGACTGCATTCCGTTAGCTATCAGCTTAACGCTTCGAATAGGCCGTAAACGCCACTTAATTACACATTAGATCCAGCATCTCTCAATCTCTATTATCATAATCCGTGCATGAACGGTTTACGTTTGTCTGGCCCGTCAGAAATTCCACTCTACAAGTATTTTAATTTTCGCTTCAGCAGTCCCAGTTTTCCTTTTGCCGTGGAATCTCGCACACGTCTCCCCTGCGGCCGATATTCAAATTCCGGGAAAAAAATCTATTTGACCGAAAAAACAGTGTAAATATCGAGGGTTTACGTCTGTTAGTTGATTCTGTGGTAGGAGCAAAAGCCGACTTTCTAAAATAGACGGCAATTAAAATATTAATCGGTCAGGAGACAACGTAATGGGATTAGAGGATGTTTGAGGTTTAGTTTGTAATCTGGCATTTAGAGCCTGACAGTGTGAAATGCTTGTTTGGTTTTCTTGTTTGCTCCAGCGTTGTGCCATGTTGACCACTAATCAGGTTGCTTTGATTTCAAGGGGTGCTAAAAATCCCGTTGCAACATCCCCGTACATTGCAAACAGCAATGATTTACGGTACATGTTTAAACTTGTTTGTACTTATAAACAATAAACAGTCAATCAGCGACATGCAATTTTTACAACCTGAAAGATCACCAGAATGAAGAAGGTCCTGCGAGCTAATATATTACAGGGTGAGTCAGCTAAAGTGAATTAACCGAAATATCTTTGTTATTATTAAAATTACAGCTTTAATACTATGATATTGACAATAAATTAATTAAAAGATTAGTGTTATAAATTAGATCAGAAGCTGCGACTGTCGAATGCTAAGGCCTGACGACGTATGTCGCAGCTTCTTTTAAGAAAGAAGGTTGCAATTTGGCGGAAATGTGGAGTTGCGAGAGATGTATATAAGGCGCCGTTGTGGACAAAATAAAATTTTTGCAATTTTATATAATTTTGCCAAATATTTATAAATGCTGTTGATATTTATAAGAAAAACACAACTTTTATTTATTTTCACCATTTATATAGAAAAATGTTAAGTTTTATATAAATATCATGTCGCGTTAGAAATAATAATAGTGCTGACCGTGATATATAATTGCGCACTTTTATAAATAAAGTCGGCACGCTCTCGATATAAATTTGTGCGGCCGTGATATATTTATTGGCGTTTGCCACCAAGACGCCAGAGGCCGACACGAACGAAGATTTTACAATCCGGCAACGCTGGCTGCGGTTTAGTTACATTGCTAGTGACAAATCTGTCAAACTCGAAAGTTAAGATTAGAGGTTAGATAAGCGACAGAAACAATAAACATTAAAAAGGTGATATGAGTTAAATAGTCATTTATTTGTGTTCACTTGTGGGTAATTGTTAACCACTTCTAACCTCAACTTTTGAGTTTGACAGATTTGTCACTAGCAATGTAACTAAACCGCAGCCAGCGTTGCCGGATTGTAAATCTTCTTTTCGTGGCGGCCTCTGGCGTTTTGGTGGCAAACGTCAATAAATATATCACGGCCGCACAAATTTATATCGAGAGCGTGCCGACTTTATTTATAAAAGTGCGCAATTTTATATCACGGTCAGTACTATTATTATTTCTAACGCGACATGATATTTATATAAAACTTAACATTTTTCTATATAAATGGTGAAAATAAATAAAAGTTGTGTTTTTCTTATAAATATCAACAGCATTTATAAATATTTGGCAAAATTACATAAAATTGCAAAAATTTCATTTTGTGCACAACGGCGTCTCATAGATGTAGCTGGGCTAACTGCAATGGGATAATGTACCAAACAGATAAAGGAACATTCAACCTAAGAAAGACATTTGAAATTCACTTTAGCTGACTCACCCTATATATAACTTTTAAACTTGCACCAAAAACTAGAGTGTTAGAGACCGAGTAGGTGTACAAAGTGAGTCTTTAAAAGGAGCAAAAGTTTATTTTATGGATCGCTCCCAGTCAAAATTGGGACTAAAATTAAGTTTTGTGGTTGTCTTTCAACAATTTTTTTTCCTTCGTTGTTGTGAAATAAACATAGTCTGAGATAAATCATATTTAAGAAATAGAAATTTATTAAATAAAACTGTAGTGTAAATAGTAAACTATGTAATGTAAAAATTAAACAAAAAAAATGTAAATATTAAACAAACAGATATTGGACAAGGGGGCAACCATAAATGGGCAAATTTAAAAATATATATATTTAAAAAGTATTATTTCTTGACTTCCGGAGGTTATAGAATATTTGCTAATTATTTTAACTAAATATTTAAAAACATGGTCTTCTCTCTGGTTCGAAATCTTTTCGCGTAATGGTTTAAATATTTCCTCATTTTATTTTCTGTCTTCTGAAAGTCTCTTGGTCATTATGATAATATCGTATTTAGAAGGATACAAATCTACACCACTAATTTTCATATAATTGGTAATTATTTGTTTATTTCTATGTAAATCTGGTCCAAAAAAAATTGCAGCGGATAGCCTTCTATGCTATTCTACATCTGATGCGACGGTTAAACGGTTTTCGGCCCGTCCTGAAAAAGCGCAGATAGGCAATGGCAGATGGCATGAAACCTGAAACACACATGTTTACATGGCCCACGTGCCCTGATCATTTTTCATTTTTATTTCCACAGCTCGCTCTGCTAATGCAAAGAGCTAATTATTATGAATAGGCTGCGGCTTGTGGACAACTCAACAATTTTAAAATTCCCGTCCGGTTTTATTTGTCCTGATAAAAAATGCGAATCGTCAGGTACGCGATGTTTGTTTACTGTCCGCAACAATCAAATTAATTGCTGTAAGAGTGGAGGCGTTAAAAATTAATTTTGTTTAAAATTAGCGTCGTTAAGCTGTTGGCGGCGTTGGTGCTGACAGATGCGGAAGTTAGCGAGATAAAAAACATTTCAACACTCCTAGAACTAGGAAGGAAATGGTACAATGAGCTGAAGTTTTGTCGTTAAATTAGTTTCCCCCCAGGGTCCTTGAATGTTTAGACCCCTGAGAAAAACGTTTGTTAACTCGACGAAGGCTGATGCGAGTTATTTTTAAGTCGAAACCGGCGACCGAAACACCTATTGGTTTATTATCGCCGACCGATGTTTCAAAACCGTCCGTAACCATCAAGTTTTATCTTCCTGAAATTTAAATGGCCGTAAAACTGGCGCGCTTCCTTCAATTGAGAAATGCGTTGTGACCCTACTATGTACATTTTTATGGGCAATTATAGGTCACTATTCTAAGAAGCTCCGACCACGCTTTACACGCGCCTAATTCCAATCCCCGGTTAATTGCCTAAACAATCGTAAATATTTTTGTTAGTCCGCCTTTAATATTATTTTCAATAAACACAATGGCTTATTGTTACTCGGTTTATCCTACTAATGACTGTCTAAATTTCATAATCGATTTCAGGTTTTATTTTCAGGTAAATGCCATAAATGCGTCACATATTCAGGCCCTGCCACTTCATACCTTCAACACGGAAATGAATTAAACGTTTTACCCTACCACCCCCGCAAAATCTCCCTTGAAAGCCGATACCGATGAATACCTACGCTAACGATTCGCTAAAATTTAAATCAGCTTCAAACCTCATCCGCAACTCGTTTGCCATACCAGACAAAGTAAAGTCGAAATATGTTTGACATTTATAACAGTTAACGTACTTTAAACGTTACAAAGTAACACAGGTCTGCTGTGGCGGACCCGAAACGTAAATCATAAACGTGAGTTTATTTAAATTTTCCCCCTGAAACTCTCCGCGATGCGCTTTATTGTCGTTGGCATTCCACAATGCATATCACCCTTTCATCTGTAAAGATAGAAATGGTCAATTATTTCAATGCTTTGAATTAATGCGTCGGGACGACTGTGGCGAGCACTTTAGGTGTGAGGACCTATTTGCAGAGCTTTATGGAGCAAGCAATTAACCGAAGGGTATATTTAGCGGCTAATTAAGAAAAACTCATTGACGACAGCTATTAATATTCAGTTTTCAATTTGTGCCGCGCTAAGTTGGATTCAAAAATTTTAATTATTTATCCCTGTTTTCTAATTTGGCGGAAGTAATTTCAGCTAATTGACGTAACAAAATTGCCAAAGATTATTTTGTATGGGCCGCAAAATGAAGGAAGAGGGAAAAAATAAACGTAAAGAGGCGAAAAACTTATGGACTTTAAGATAATACAAAAAGTGAATTGAAGAAAAGTTGACCAAAACGATAACTAGAAGCAATAAATAAGTGGCTCTAAATTTATTTTTATTTTCAATCTATGAAAGTTTGGTGAAGAAATTACTGCAAAATTTTATGTGAACTTAATTTAAAATAAAGATGTTTCAGTCGGGGCAGAAAACATTCTTCACTGATACACAGGTGGTTTCGTAAAGATGTGCGCATGGACTAAGCACAGAAATTTTAGTAAAGTCGGTGCATGCGTTTTAAAGTAATTAAAAGATATAATTTTTTTTGAGAAATTTTGGAACTTTATGCTTTTATTTTTGGAAATAGATCAATTTTATCAAATGATCTTATTTTGACCTGAGAAGCCAGTGTTTATTCTATGTCCTCACCTTTACGGAACAACCTGTATATTTTGTGACCAATTTCTCAATCGTAAGTTTACACAAAATACCAAAATACCTAAGCAAGTTTTAAGAGTTTTAAGCTTTCTCAACTTTCGGTTTATTTTATCTTTTATCTATGTATGTATGATCGACGTATAAATTTCTCAAAATTTATCTACGAAGGGGATAATAAAAAATTGATACTTTAATCATTAACAAATAGTTGCGTTGCGCCGAAAACGCTTTGGGGTACATGCGAGAACTTGATAATGGCTTTGGGTTCGGGTGGAGCATTGGAATCATTCTACATGTTAAACAGGTTCTCGCTGTCCCAATTTGGCGAATAATTTTCCGCGCCCTCTTCGAGTCTCTGCGGGACTCTTGACATGTTTCTCAACAAAATCAACGGCGAGCGCGAACTTCACCGCCCCAATCTAACAAATAACTAACCTGACATTGAGGGGCTAAAGCACAACAGAACAGTCCACATTCGCCAAAGTTTTAGAATGCTGAAGGACACTTCATTACCGACGGCACTCATATTCGAAACGTCCGCACCACCCAAATTTATCCTCATCTCCACCACGTCACGTTACGATTTTCACAACTGACACTTGATTACAGCATCATTCAGTCCATCGAGCACGAACTCCGCACAAATTTGTTAAGGGCCAGTCAAGAAATTTGCTTCATATCGGCGTTTATGAGGGTCAATATCACCGGGTGAAGGGACACACACTGCGGGGCTCCGAATGTTTCTGGCAATGCGGGGTTTTAATTGCTATCCTTTTTATTACGTCTGGAATTTATTTTATGGGGTGGATTTGAGCGACCGTCAGCTCCGGTACGTCGTCCGGGGAATTTTTTTTACCACCACGCGGCTGACGTTGGAGGAAATTTTTTGCGTATTCGAAGGGGTGATTGTGGCGACAGTCCCCAGCGAGCGCGCCGACTTTAATTAGTGGAGCAGGGTTCTTGGGCGATTCCTCAATAGGACCCGGAGCAACTTATCGCGGTGTCTTCGGGCGAATTCCGTTTTGTATGCCGGCCAGCACGTGCACTTGGCTCAAGTCAGGAACCACCACTGGCTCCACACTCTGACAGTTCTCCTCGTCTTGGTTCCCGGGATGAGAATAGCATTATTCGCTCTCCAAGACGCCACCGTGGTGCTTGCTTACCGCATTTAATGCGGCCATCCGTCTTTTCCACCCGCCGATTTATTACAACTAACGCCACGTTTAAACCTCGCATTACATCCCAGAAGCTCTTAGGGCTATTATTTTTTAACGGAAATGGAAACAAACCAGGATTCGGAATTAAATAGCCCGGTTGTTGTTTATATTCGCGTGTTTATGTCGGTCCGTTTATGCGCCTTTAACATATTTTACACGGTCCGTTGTTCCCCTAAAAATAGCCATCATTTCGGCATCAAAACGCCGTAAACGCCTCCTTATTAGTTGTTGAGTTCTTGATTAATTGTTGAGTCAGGTACCTAAACATTTATCGACGAAGAATTGAAACGTTCACGGTTTACAAGCTTTAAGTTCCATTTTTGATATCGCCATAAATTTCGAGAATAAAAAATACATAACTTTTTTTATTTCCAAAGCTGCCGCCGAACAATAACTTATTTATCGTTGAATGGTAGCGGTTCGCAATTTTCGCAATGCCATTTTAATTTTTCAATAACGAAAATGTGTCGTATTGTTACGAGCCGAAACGCCCACTTTGCAAAATTATGTTATTGACTTTAAGAATATTCTTTCCTGTCTTAGTTTTAAGCACTGTTCAGAGGCTTGGCACAGAAGCTACATTCAAATTATAGCACAAAAATTAACAACCAAACAATGGTTAAAATGCATTTTAAGATTGACTATATTATAAAAAAAGTCCATGTAAAATATAAGGTTATTCCAAGTATATTAATTATTATTAATATTTATTATACCAAACTTTGATTTATTTTGAAATAATTATTAACCCAAATATTTAAAATTATCTATCAAAAGCTTGTCACAAAAAGTGGCCTCATTGTTTCAGTAAATGTCCTTCTAACTTATTCTTTGAATTGGGCTTGTTAATTTTGCACTTCTTTTTACTTGTCTAATTAAGGGATGAGAACCCTAAATTCTAAAAGTACACCGTCATTTCTAACACAAAATCATTAATTTTTTCAAAAATTGACTTGATGTCTCTTTTATACTCTTCCTTCTGCTGTATCTACAACTTTTTCGTCTTCTTTTTATTTGTATTTTTTCAACTTATTTCTCTCAGTATTATAACACTATCATTTAATTTTTTTGTTTTAATTGTTAATAGTTTAAAATATCTTTTTTTGGCTATTGGAAAACGTTTAGACGTGTAACGAGTAGAATAATTACAAAATATGAAGAACGGGATGAATCGAAGGAAGTGTCAAATGGTGGATATATTCATAATAGAGAAAGCGACGTCGACGCCAATAAGCAGATACTTTGCATTTAACAGTCCGCTTAATATTTTTCTATTTTTTTTCTATTTTTTTATTCTATTTATTTATTTATAATTTATAAATTTATAATCATTATAAGCGCCAGCATAAGCACCAAAGAAGCAACAGATAAAATTAATAATTCTAGTTATTGCAACCGCCCATTAAAATCTAATAAGCAAGAATTATAACGTATTACTTGAGTATGATCTCCAAAATGCATTCATAAAATGAAAACATCCTTTAGAAACTCACAGAAAGTTCCTGCATATTAACTCAGAATTTATTATTGCAAAATTCTCCGTAAACTACGTTGAATGTGCTTATTGCATTTATTGCAGGAACGCAATGAATCATTCTTGAAATACCCTCTTGCTTCACATATTTTTATCATCATATTTTTAGCCACTCCCGGGGTTATTGGTGATTGAATTAATGATAGAGCATGGACATCAACGCAGCAGGTATACGAAGGAACACATGACTTGTTCGGAATCAATTCGACGTACAAGAAATCGTTGGCTAGCCGGTGATTAATTCTGAATGACGGTTGTTTATGTTCTCCAAAATTTTTCCACAAAAGAATGAAAGTAGGGTTATTTTATTTCGTAATCGATTCTTCAGGCGCATAACATGTAAGCTTTTTATAAAGTTAAAATGCTTTTTCTGTGTTCAGCCTGTTAGTAGATATTTATTCCGCGTCATTAGTCAGTCGCTGCGCTGCTGCTCCTCTTCCCAGTCAGTAAAACAGTAAATTGAAATGGCAATTCGTGGAAAGTACGACGAGCTTTTGAACGAAACAGCTTCAATGGGCGTTGGAATAGGAGCTTATCCAACAGTTCGTCAAGTACAATGACTATTATTATTTCACCTTTTCCCATCATTATTGTTTAAACAAATTTTAATTTACTAATTCAGATATCTTTAATATCGCCACCTCACAGTTTCAAGAGCAACATCCCTAAAGAATTTTAAGCCAAAAAATCAATTTTTTGAGTTTGAAAGCTCAAATTCTATCTGGTCCCTAATAATTTCGTAAAATAATAGAATTTTATGCCGTCATTTTTTTTTTGATATAAAATCTTATATTGCTCAAGAAGTTACAACTGTTTTAAGCGCTTTTTGAACCGCGGTTATATAGTGTCGTCTTATCTAGTCGAAATCAAGGGTAATTAATTAGACTGCCTACCGACTTGCCAATTAACACTAAGGGGGTTACGAGGCCTCTAATATGGATCAGTGCAACCAAGATAATGAAACCTGTGGAATTATTACCTAAATCAGCATTGAAACGTTCTCAGATGAATCTAAAGAGGTTTTTTTTAAAGAGGACCTCGTTGCAATCGCTACAAAACTTAATTCCTAAATTTTATAATTATCATCAGAGTGGTCCGCAGTTTGATAATTGACACGTCCATTAACCGAAAGTAACTTTGCGTAGTCAGAATCATGGGTGAGGCTAGAACAAAAATAAATCAAACAGGGAGAAATCGGTTTCCAGTGACCCTAACAGAGTAGTAAGAAATATTAATTACCTTCAGAAAATTAATTAATATGAAAGATGCGCCCTTTCAGTTAATACGTTTTGGTTGTTATTGATTGCAGCGACAACAATGATAAGAAGTTATTGCCAAAGGTTACGATTATTCGAGGACACTCAATTGCCCTAAGCTAAAGGAAATAACATCGCAGGGAGCCAGGGTTGTGGGTTCGTCGAAAATATTTACGTACTGAACTACAAGAACGAGCGGCTCTTGTGAAGTGGAAAATATTCGAATTTAGCATAAATAGATAGTTTTGGTTTTATGGCACATCAGTTCTTTGTATTGCGGTCATTATGGCAACTGAATGCAGATAGGCAGGTAATAACTCCCTGGATTTAATTTAATTTCCCGGAGACGGCCGTACAAATCCGGCAATAAAGCATTGTAATCAAAACATATTAGAGTTTAAAAATTCAAATATACGTCCAACTATTTTATCGCGTCTACGTGTACTGAAAATAAAACTTTGTTGAGTAGTAGTGGGATTTATAGTCAAATTATACGGGCACAATAGTGAGGCCACAATGCAGAAGATAATTTAAATTCAGCTCGCACTTGAGTATAACAAGTATCATTGTTGTGTGTGGTGCTATGGTCAAAAGTCGTGTTAACAGGTATTAAGGGCCTTAACGTCGTATGCTGGACGTCACATAGAGCCGAAACAAGGTGCTAAAATGGTATGCTTTGTAAGCAGCCAAACCGCCAAGCGGCCAGCGCCCCCCGCCGCGGTCTCCCTTATCAGATGCACACACTTGACCCTGGACCCTATTTTATTATTCCATTGATTATAAATACATTTTAAACAAGCTGGTCCTTAACAAAATTTATCGGTCGGTGTTCCAACCACACTCGACAGAATTTAACCCTGCCCGAATTTATTACCGGAAAGCGCCAATCAAATAGAATCTGGCATCAATTTTCAATAAAGAGCAGTACATGATTGTTTATTGTAATCCTTTCCCCAGTAAACATTTATGCAGATTTTAATTAAAAATTACCTCTCTACATAAAAGTTTATTTAATTAGTTTTGAAAATTTCGGCTTTGGTTATTCATCATAAGAAAATGGTTTTGAAAACTGATATACCACACAAGTTATATTCTCTATTTAGAACTCGCACATTTTAAACTGCATTGCAACACCAAAAGACTAATGTGTTATTATATTAATATGGGAACAAATATAATGTACACCAAATTAAACCATACATTCCTTGCACTGTCTAACTGAAAATTTAATGAGCATCAAAAAATCTAAATAAAACATAAATTATTATACATCCGAAAATAAAAACATCACCACTAAAAATAACTATGCTGCGTATTGTTTTACCATTGCTTACATTTTAAATTCTATGTCTATCAATTTTACTAAATGTTCACCAAATTTAGAACACTCAAATTACGCGTCCGTGCTGTACATTATATATATTTGCGCTATCCATTTATATTTAGTGTTTCTCAAAAAAACGATTTATGCGTTAAATAATAATTATTCTATTACTCCAAAAATAAAATATGTTCGCACATCTCTCCTTGCCGCTTGCGCTTCCAGACAAGAGGCACGTGAAAAAAGTTTTGTACAAGTTCAGTTCAGGGCCCTGAATTTTTTTTTAGAAATTACCACTACAAGAAGTTTGACGTTTTACATAATGCAAGCCAATTACAGCAAAGCATTTATATATTACGGAAATCAATATTTTTTTTTGTGCAGACCACTTCTATTTTTACTCTTATTTTCCTTGCCCCAGCACATCTACGTCTATAATTTTGCGTAAAATTATTTACCATTTGCACAACATTTTATTGCTTGTGTATTTCTGATTAACAAATAGTATTTTTAACTGCTAAATAATATAAAACACTGTCGAAAATTAAATATCTGGGTATTATGGTATTTATGGTCAACAAAAATTATTTCTGACGAACAAAATATATAAGAGGCCAGCATTACGTCAATATTTGGTTGTCGCTTTAAGATTATGTATTTTCTTAATTTTGGTGAGCATTTAATATTTTTGGGAAATAAAAGTATTTTTTTGTATGAAAATATTGGGTAAATTTGGTAGACTGTTAAATACGACTCTATTAATATTAGGTAATGTTAATTATTACAACGTTGTTTACAACGTAGGAACTAAGAAATTTTTTTCTTCCTATTTTTATTTTCCTTAAATAAACAAATTTGAAAAACTTTTCTACGACTATTGAGTTGAGAACAAAATATTATCTTCAATAAAATTATGAATTATATTCAATCAATAAAGGAATAATGAAATAAAACTTGTTCAAAATTACGTAAAGCATGAGAAACCCCACTCAAAATACTAATTGATTAATGAACTTGTAGAGATAAAAGGTATTTTGATGTTTGATGCATTAACGAGAGTGCTAACATTTCCTACATCATCACCATCCTCCAATATAGCGCTGTCGTAAAATTTGAGAATTGTTGTGGTGGTTGTTGCATTAGTTTTAGGTGGTGACGACGTGTGGTGGGTCCTCCGGCGTGTCTAATTTTATTGGATTGCCTATATGCACCTCGATTAGTGGTAATTGTCGGCGTCTACTTATCACATTGGCAAACAGATCCAAACGATGTACCTACCCGAATTAAATTAGCATTTGCTCTAGCGGTGCGTTGGAATACATCTCTACATCGATTTACAGCTGCTTCCTCTGTTGAAAAAAACAGATTTAAATAGACACCAGCTATTTATCCAGTTGAGATTTTTAAATCAATCTAACGATATCTGCGCATCCTCCCATGTACCAACGTTTCAATTCTGTTAAAAATTAATTACTCTGCGAACGTAGAGGAAGATTTACCATGCTTCGGAACTTTGCACCATAAATTCCAAAATCTCCTAAGCGGGAAAATAATTAAGGAATATTAGTAGGTATTTTTCATCGATTTGACTTAGGGGTTGTTCTCACATTTTAATATCTTCCTCGAATTAATCAAGGCAGAGATCAGATAAAAATAATTATTATTAGCTAGTTATTAAAGAAAGATTTTAAATGTATAAGAGTTCTAATGTTAAATTGAGAAGGAATTTGAATAAGATTGGTTGCTGTAGCAGGTCTGATTATTGACGTTTCACAACTATACCTAGCAAAAAAGAACTAGTTTTTGGCTCTAGCAGGTCCTTATGCTTGCGACGTTATAAGTATCTTGATCTAAATTATCAGGAATCCAGACGGAACATTTGCAGCACCTAATTAAGAACATTTTAACTTTTTTCTATTTATCTAAGTATAATGATGAGAAAATAACTTGCAAGGCACAATGTGAAAATTATTTGAGTCTTATTATCCTTTATCCTAACAACAATATTGAATTGAGCTTTACATTTTGTGTCAAAAACCATTTCCATTATTATTTCAGGTAACATTAAACTTTTACTAATTTCCCACCACGTTCATTAATGACTTAATGACTAGCAAACTCCTAATTCATAATGTAAGGATCAGGTGTATATAAAAGATATAGAATTTATTAAACAAGGCTAAATAAACACTTGGTATAAATTGCAAATACTAACGCCCTCTAGTAGACAAGAGTCAAAGCTTCAGCCGCTTTGAACGAAATCCTTAAAATGCTTTAGGAAAGTAAATTTCAACTGCAGCGTGTAGATGGGGCTCAAAAGTTTATTGATCTAAAATTCACTAAAGTTTTGTCGGGGGTTAATCATCTAAAACACAACTGGTTTCTGCAATTTCCTCTATATTTACAGCTTCGTCAAATTCATCTGGAAGATGAGCGTTGTGTGTTTCAGGGAAGAACAAGGCAAGAACTCCTGCACTTAGTGCCATTGCTGAAAATATTATCAGCGGCAAAGACTTGAAAACTCGAACCTGAAAAAATATTTTTAAATTAAATTTCGATAATAAAAGTTTGAAATAAAAATTAAAAAATTAAATATTTACTAATAAAGGCACTTGGGGCGCTAGCATGGATCCAATGCGGCCGCACATCGAACAAATTGCAAAGGTGGAATGCCTTGCACCCGTGGGAAACATTTCCGCTGTGTAGATATAAGTAGTGGTGTATGCCAAGGTAATAAAAAATTTTCCACTTAAAAATATTATAAGAGCTAACCAGCTTCCTGAAAATAAAGCGACAATTTATGCAGCAACAAAATTTGGTTGGTTCGTACCTTCTTGAATCAAGTTTATGATGATGCAAAATATTCCGGCAAAGAGAAAACCAACAGAAAGCGTCTTCCGTCTGCCAAACTTATCTATGCAAAAGTACGTCAGTAAATAGGCAGGAACTTCAACAACGGCTTGCAACATAAAATTGGTGTAGATATCTTCAGATAGCGCGACAGACTGCATGGTAAGGCCATAATAGGGAAAATTGCAGCAAATCCAAATGTAGGAACAGTTTATCGTTCGCAGCAGTAGAGGCTTGCATTTAAAAATTTTCATTAAGGGTATCTCGGATTCCTCTTTCGGAGTTTCTAGATGTTGCGGTAGGTTCATGAGACTTTCATCAATTTCGTTCCCATTCACGCGAGCCATCAACTTCAAAACGCTCCGAGCTTCTTTTCTTCTGTTTTTAAGCGCTAACCATCTGGCTGATTCCGGGGCAAAAAACAACAAAATGGCGACTGCTATACCTGGGGTGTAAATGATACGAAGCATAATTCTCCAAGAAGGAGTAGCCCATGTTGCTGCACTCAAAAGAACTTGGCCTAAAGCGAATGCGACACTTATAACCGTATTCCCCAAGTTTCGCCTTTTTGAGTCGACGATCTCTAAAGCTGAAAGCAAATAATTAGTTTTCGATATTGACTTTTTCAGCTTTCATACCCATAATAAATGCTGCGCTGTAGATTCCTGAACTTAAGGCCGTGTCTAGCATTTCGCAGGCGACGTACATTGTGTAAGAGTCTGAAAATGATCTCATTAAGCCCATTAAGGTTGTAAAAGCGACCCCAACGACCATCAGAATTTTCCTGCCGTAGCTGAAAATATACGTTAGGGCAGGATTTTTCGACCGCACTTCATTACCGGTCGGACACAAATCCTGCGATGGGAAGCGTTATTAATTCCCCGAGGACACTTAACGTTCCGACGATGGTTAACTTCCAAAAGTTCTCGTTGCAGGTAATCCCGAACTAAAATTAACCATGTAGATCTTTGTGAATCTCATCAGCACTTAACTTACGTCTTGGACTATGGTGGTTTGATTTCTCTCGTAAACAAACGTGTCACAGGTTAAAATTACAGTTTTGTTAAATTCGATGCAGGTTGAATTTGATTCCGGTTGATAATAGTGGCATCTACTGGGATATCCGTCCTTGAAAGGAACGGCGTTGCTCAACCAAGCTGGATTGTACACTTCTTGCCCTATGTCGCAACCCTCAATCTTGCATCTAGAAATAAACTAATTACTAGTTGAATTACTAAAATAACGGTTTCTTAATCAATGTTCAAAAAAAATTACACCATTCAAAAACTAGTCATGTAGTTTTCCTTTTAATCATGGTAAGGGAGAGAAAGAAAGATAATTCATGAAAAACGTGTTCGTAAAAATATGCAACAAAATTGGATTCTTTCTTGAGAATGCACTTTAATTAAATTGAACATTAGACAGGTCAAACAAAAGTTGATATTAAAATATTAATGAATTTTTTTCTTGAGCAAAGAGTAAAGTAAATACGTGCTTAATGATTCGTAAATTACAAAGTAATGTCGCTACAAAATTTTATTGGCATAACCCTAGATGCAACTAATTAAAATAATAATCCAGATGTTTCAGATGACGTTATAATAATTAACAATGGAAAAGTTGGTATATATATTTAGGTCAAAGAGTAGCTTAAGGACTATCTAGTTGTATAATACCAACCACCAGAACTTGAATATCACAACGGAATCAAAGAGTTAACGTTGACAAGATTATTTTTGTAGATGTTTAGTACTTCCAAGTTTTAAATGTTTTATTTAAGTACCGTTGCAAATTTAGCATTTAGAAAAAATACTTATTAGACCCGCTCGCGTAGCATTTCTTAACCTTTTCATAAGTATTTTTGCCCTTCTTTCCTTTATCCATTTCTATTCCCCTACCCTGCAAATTTTTTTATCGTAGCCGGTCAAAATATCAAACTTATTTTGGGTTATCTAGTTACCAATTATTGTTATCTAAATACTGTAATTACATAATTATCAGTATAAATTTTACACTGTACGTTTTCTTTAGTTTTGATTTGTTGAAAATGCAGACTACTTGTGCAATTGGTAGATACATTTCAGAAACTTAAGTAGGAATCAAAACTTCAGTTTTAAGGAAAAAAAAATACACATAATAGATCTTAGAGGTGAGTGAAAAAGAAATTCGTTTCGTAAAAACCTAGAAACACATGTCTTAGTCAAAACAACATTTCCAGATCTAGCGAAGTACAAATTATAGATATAGACTTAACGACAAGCAAATAATCTTTAAACCAGTCTTGATTCTTGTGTGGGTGTTAATGAATTTTCTGCACTAAAGTCAAGGGTTTTTCGTATATTTTGGCATTGCCAATGTTTTTTTTTCTAAAGTAGCTAACTTAAATTTCTGGGCGTGTCAATTTCATAATTTCCAATATACAGGGTGGGGCAATAGTGTGCCCGACTTCGATAGCTCAAGTTCTATGATAGATAGAAATTTGATTTAAAAACACAGATAAACTAGAAGAAGAAGTCTATAACCGAAAATTATTGTTGAACATAAAGGGTGAGCCAAGACAATTATACAGGGGTAAGTGATATTTTTTTAATGAAATGTGGTGTGTAAAAAAAGATTTTTCAGAGCCTTTTTCTAGACTCTTTTCAATCCAATATTATTGCTGACTATTTCTAAGCCACTTGGATGTAGCGATTTTTTTTATTCAAATAATGGCATCTGCAGATGCATGCTAAAAAAATCACTACAGTCACAATTAAGAGTTCTAAGAAAAAATTATGTAAAAACTAGTTAGGAAACATCTGTGAAATGGCTTTGATCCATTTTAATTTTTGAAATATTATACAGGGTTACTAAATTTAATTTTTTATTTTAAAACTTTTTGAATTTAATTTTCTCCATTTTTTTTAAATAGAACACCTGTATTTTAACGATATGATGTAGAAACTTAAAACGAACATTTTTTGTATGCATACTCCTATGGCTATTTGTAACCATTTTCAAAATATCGCCAAATAATTACAAAACTGAAGAATAATCCTAAAAAATTAGATCGTTTTCCAAATAATTCGACAAAAAACTTAAAATATTTCAAAATTGACTCAAAAATGACAACTGACGACAGGTAACTGGGGTAAATGTATATTTCTTGTCGGATAATATAAAATGCAAAAAATTATCAAGATACAAACATAAAGTGAACTTACTAAAAAAACTTATGCTGTTTTTATAAACAAAACATCTGAAGCACTTATTACAATTTTATCTGTCGAGTAATTTGAAAAACAACCTAATTTTTTAGGATTATTTTTGAATTTTGTAATTATTGGTCGATAAATCGAAAATGGTTACAAATAGCTATAGGGATGTACAGACAAAAAATGTCTGTTTTTAGTTTCTACATCATGTCGTTAAAAAATATACAGTCTGTTCCATTTGAAAAAATGGAAAAAAAAAGTTCTAAATTAAAAAATTAAATTTAGCCACCCTGTATAATTTTTGAAAAGTTAAAACGATTTAAAGACATTCCACACATGTTTCCTAACTAGTCTTTACATAATTTTTTCTTAGAACTCATAATTGTGACTGTAGTGATTTTTTTAATATGCGTCTGCAGATGCCAATATTTGAACAAAAGAAATCGCTACATCCAAGTGGTTTGGAAATAGTCAGCAATAATATTGGATTGAAAAAAGTCTAGGAAGAGACTCCGAGAAATCTTCTTTTACACACCACATTCCATTTAAAAAAATGTTACTTGCCCCCTGTATAATTGTCTTGGCTCACCCTGTATGTTCAAAAATAATTTCCGGTTATAGACTTCTTTCTCTAGTTTATCTGTGTTTTTAAATCAAAATTCTACCTATCATAGAACTCAAGCTATCGAAGTCGGACGCACTATTGCCCCACCCTGTATAAAAAGGTTGTAGCACCGAGGAAGTCCTTAATTATTACACTCATGTTTATTTAATTATTACACTTTATTATTACCCTAGTTTTAGAATAGTGAACTTAATTTGTGTTTCAATTTTCGATTTTCATAATTTTTTGCGATTCCCAGAGGTCGCTCCGCCCGACTTCGAAGAATGCAAGTAAACAATGATTAGAGTTCCCTACTTAGTAGGTACTCATGTCCAGCAGATACCTAAATCATGTCTCTTGAAGATAATAATTGTTTAAATAAGATTATAGTTACACTATCATTATCGCATTTGGAATGTTCGAAAAATAAGCAAAAACTGAAAAACATAAACATACTCAAACTCGATACTTTCACTATAATGGAATGAATTATTGCAATATTTTTATCTGCTTGATGAAATTATTATTTCTACCTGTTGCCTGTGATACATTTACATGTATATGGGACCTCATACAAGCTTGCATTTTTTAAAACAAAATTAATGTACACCTACAACATAGAGATTAAAAAATAAAAAAAAAAAATTCACCATTCCCAGAGTTGCAATTTATGTCAACTTTATGTCAAGTATTAAAAAGTCCTCTCTACCCAAATTGCGCCACGCTAGAAAGCAAACGGTTTGATTTTTTACGGAACGGTTTGCGTTATTTGTAAATCTAATTCTTTCTCTACATATAAATCACGTACCTAGTTTTAAAATATCTACTATAAACAAGGTACAATTACAATTTATTCATTGGTATGTTTTAGCTAAAACTAAGTTCGACAATTATTTGACAATATCTCCGAAACTACAAATTTCTCCATTCAATGCTGTGATCAAATTATAGATAATAGTTTCAGGAAAGCAACTAAAAAAATTTATGTAAAAATATTAATTAATCCACCTCCAATTATGGATAGACGATTGGCAAATTTTTGCACCGTAAACGAGCGCAACTTAACACAACTCCAAACAAAGCGATAACCGAATATTAATTACTTTGCGTCGAGGCTTGAGCTCTGATAATTTTTGTGTGACCGATCTTACAGTTGCATATATAAATATCAAAAACGCTCCAGGTCGCTACCGGCTTAGGAGGACTCTTAATGAAAATGTAAGAAACTTGCTGAAAAGTTGTTTGTTGTTTGGTAGACTATCGGGGTCGTCGCCATTGTAATCGGTCAATATTTCAAGTGTCAACGTACATAATGTTAGTGTATGTACCTATAGATAACCTATTGCCTTCAATCTACGGTCGGCTTTGTAATCGCATTTATTTTAAAGCAAATTCTAAAAAATCAGCTTTTAAAACGGATTTCTTTGTTCTTTGATTGTGGTACAGTCCAAGAGTTTTTAGCGATACTTAAAAAAAGGCATAACGAGTACCTTATTTTCTCTTTATCACTTAATTTACTCAGTTACTCATGTTATTGGCAGACTACTCTAATCTAAAATTTACGAGTTATAGGTCAGGAACCCCATCGGAGTAGACGGGATTAAAGTTATGATTTTTATTGCGTGAGTGTACCACCCACCAGTGTTTCAACATGTAGCTATCAGACACCATAGAATATTATCCAGTCACTTCTGTTATTTTGCTGCCGTGCTAGAAAACACCGTTTGCATCTCTCTAGAAGCCAATCACATCTATACAATTTGACAGGGGTGTCTTAATTCGGTTAGCTGAGAATAAAATCAATAGCAAATAAAATGTTGGCGTTGGTGTCGTGATTTACTATGTGGAAAGATCTACAAACTAGTACCTAACTAAAATATAATTCTTGAATGAAAATAATTAGAACGCTGAGAAAACAATGCAAGTTCTTTCGTCTGAAGGACAGAAGTGAAGATCAGCGTGGACGCCGACGAGAATAAATACTTGAGCGACACACTGGTACCGATGTCGGCGACCTCATTAATTTGGTCATTAGCATTCCAATTCGTTCAACAAAAATAATAAATTATCTGTAATGTGACTGAAAAAGGTCTTACCTGTACTTGACATCTCTCGCGACAAAAATGTAGCTCATGGTAAAAACGGAGAGAAATACAACACAACAAATACAAAAATAGTACATAATTTGAAAATTGCCCCACGCTCCCACCGAAATTAACATTCTATCGAAATCAAATTTTGCCATTGTGTTTACTTATTTATGATACAAAAACAAAACAGACGGCTACTACTTGCAAATTAAGTACAAACTACTTTTGGGTGTATGAAACAAAAACATAACTCGCGAAATGTAAACTGCAAAATTACTTTTTTTGTTACTTGAATAAAAAATAACTACGACACGTGCAGTTCGCTGCTTTTCAGGAAACAAATACCCACTTATTGATGTTTGGCACGATGACAAACCACTCTATAGTTGAGCTGGTGAAAACTTCTGTAGGGATCCGTAAGCATTTCCTACTGCTCGCCAGATGGCGGAGCATTTCATTTACGAACGAAATCAGCATGAACTCTACAGCGACAAATCCACAACAGAGCGCATTTTCCCAAAAACCGCTGAATATTGTTTCTTATTTTAAAACACTAGCGTTACATCAGCAATAGTGCCAAAAAACCTCAATATGACCAATAAGTAGCACCCACTCAAAAATTCCTAACTGTGAATCTAGACACTGGTCATGAAAATTACAGGTAGAACCATCTGTAGTGATAAATTATTTTTTTTGGGAGCCTGCAGTCGTTTTTAAGTAATAAAGCACTCAATTAGACTAGCAGTCATATTGACATTTAAGTTCTTACTTAATAAAAGTTGCTATAAATTTGAGTTTATTTATTTTATATTTTAGTAAATTTTATGAACCAGTTGCTTTACTTTGATCTTTATCAATACATTCCGCATCATATATTTCTTCAGGCAGATTTGTGTTGAGTGTTTCAGGAAACCAGAATCCTGAAATTCCACATAGAAGCGAAGCCGAAGCAAATATAACTGAAGGAAGCGATTTAGATAATCTACTCTGAAACAAAACACCGTTTAGGTGAGATAAATACAAAATGTGACTAATATTACAAATATAGGAACTTGCGGTGCTAACATAGATCCTAAACGTCCAAACATGGAGCAGAGTGCAAAAGCTGAATTTCTAGCGCTGGTGGGAAACATTTCCGCTGTATAGACGTAAAGAACTGTGTGACTAACAGTAATGGAAAATTTACCAACCAAAAAGATTATTAAACTCAAGAGACTTCCTAGGAATAAAACTGTAACTTATTATGATCAATAAAATGAAATCTATTTACCTGATTCGATGAAGATAAAAGTAACGCATGCCATTGCTGTAACGATGAGACCAAAAGAGAAAGTCTTTCGTCTTCCAATCCGATCGATCAGAATATACATCACAATATACCCAGGAACTTCCACAAGTGTTGTACTTATAAAATTAATGTAAATGTTTTCTGACAAAGCAACCGACTGAATATTCATTCCAAAGTAGGGAAAATTGCATCCTATCCAAGTCAAGGAACAATGCACAATTCTCCAAAATAACGTTTTTGATTTTAGAACGGCAACAATGGGTACAGTCTTGCTAATTTTTTTAGGTTTTGAGGAAGGATGATCAAAATTTTCTGTTTTAAATTGAACACCATTTGCTTTTGCAATCGACTTCAATATCGTTAGAGCCTCCTCTGTGCGTCCTTTAGCAATCAACCATCTTGCTGATTCGGGTACGAACAGCAACATTACTGCAATCAGAATTCCAGGCGTGTACAAGATCAGGAGCATTCTCCTCCATGATTGTGCTAAGAACATTGATAATGCAAGAAGAATTTGCCCAACGGCGTAAGCGCAAGCTGTGACTGTGTTGGCCATATTTCGCTTATTTGAGTCCACCAGTTCTAGTGCTGAAATTTAAATAACAAATGTTGTTATTAACTAACTTTATCTTCGAATTGTCTTACCCAAAATAAAAGCTCCGCTGTACATTCCGGTACTGAGAGCAGTATCGAGAAATTGCAGAACCACATATGCTACGTACGAGGTGGAGAACGACCTAAGTATACCCATTAAACAACTCAAGGCAACACTAATTGTAATCATAAATTTTCTTCCGTAGCTGAAAAGAAATTGTTGTAGGCCAATTAAATTTTTGAGTAAAAAAATAACTTGCTGGTCAGAAATAAGTCCAGAGAAGGAAAGACAAACTAACTCTCCTAATACAGCAATAGTGCCAACCATTGTTAGCTTCCAGAGATTTTCATCACAAGTAATTCCAAACTGCAAATTATTGTTATAATTTAATCTGCTAATTGCAATCAACGGGACAATAGTTTACGTCATGTACTATTGTAATTTCGTCCCTTTCGTGGATAAATTCATTACAACGAGCCGTGACATTATGGTCAAAATTGGAGCATGTTTCATTGGAGTTGTTCTTAAAGTATAGGCAGCGGCTGGGTTCATCATCCTTGAATGGAACGGCGTTGGGGAGCCAAGTGGGGTTGTATTCGTTATCTTCGAGATCGCATATTTTAATTTTACATCTGCAACGCTAACACTTTATCTCCTCGGCAACAATTAATTATAGTAAATTACTTCAACATGGATTTTCAAGGATTAAATTTATTGTGAAGTGGAAAGCGCCGGTCCAAAAATAATTCTTGTTTAATCCATAAGCATATTTAATTTTATGTTTGACGGACAGCTCTAGGCGCCACCCATTACATATTATTAACGCATTAATTTGTCTTTGTTTAATTGAGATTTACATTTATCATTTCTAACAATTTAGTTTGGCAAATAATTAAAGACTTCTTAAGTCAATAACAAATCTATCAATAATAGACCAGTGAATAGAGACATGATAACTAAAAAAAATTAACATTAATTCTAACATTTTTTAAACTTTGTGTAACGAATCGAAACGAAACTATAAAATTTTGAAACTCAATTAACGGTCGGCATCATTGTGAAAATTGGAAAAATTTAAATTAAACGATGAGAAAAAATGTAACATCGTTGCAAACTTGATAGAGTTTTCATTACAATATTTAAAATGCACAGCGAAATTTGCAGGAACTTATGAATTGGGCATAATAATTAATTATCATTAATAAAATTTTTTTATCTAATTTTCCACCAAAAATATTAACATGCTTGCAAGACTACAATCAACTTGCTAAAATCGCCTTACTAGACTCTGTAAATTTGCAACTCTATTCGGTGACGGCATGGTCCATTTTTTATAATTTACAACAAAATCAATAGTTATTTACGTAAAAACGATTTGAAAAAAAACGTAACGTGTGTAGATGTCAATTGCAAATGCCTGCATTCGTAAATGTTTATTAATGGTAATTAATTATTATGCCTAATTCATAAGTTCCTCCAAATTTTGCTGTGCATTTTGAATAATGTAATGAAAACTATATTGAGTTTGCAACAATGACCGTTAATCAAGTTGCAAAATTTTACAGTTCCGTTTCGATTCGTTACACATTACACGGCAAAGTTTAAAAAATGTTAGAATTAATGTTAAATTTTTTACCACTCACTGGTCTATAAAACCAAAAAAAGGTTGCTGCAAAGTTCATTTTCCTGAATTCAATTTTTTTAAATTTTAAATATATTTTTTTATTTAAAACAATACATGCTTACCACTTAGAAAAATTACCTGTATTTCACATCACGTGCTATAAAAATATAACTTGTAGAAAAAACCGAAAATAGTATGACCCAGCATAAGCACAGATAGTATAAAACTTGAAATCTGCCAAAGCCTCCGACTGCTCGGAAAATCTGATCGGAATCAACACTAGTCATAATTTTAATTATCTGAACTTATTATCATTAACAGTCACAATGAACGCTATTCGCAACTTTTCGTTTTAAATTTAAAACAAAGGAAATTTTATGAGTGACACCTACATTTAGGAAATTGCAACATTTTGCAGATTTGAGTCATTGCCGGTAAGATAGGGTAAGGTGGCTACTTTACAATAGATACCGCCACATACAAGGTTCATGAGATAAATCTGTTCAAATTAGCCACTATATTATTTATTAATAGAGAAGATTATGTGACTTAAAATTTATTGTACTTAGTTACAAAAAAAGTTTAAACCCAAAAGAGCGAATAAGTTTCACCAAATTGGAGTAAATAATGCGTCTGATGTTCCAAGAAGTTCATTTTGGCAAGATCAGAGCATTGAAGATTTAAGAGAACGTCTTTCGGTATGGAAAATATATTTGCAATATTTCAAAATTTTATAAAAAACACTATACTTATGTAGAATTGGTTTGCTTTATTAATAATATTTTGCACCACTTTGCAAGAACGTCTGAATTCGGTTAAGCTCTTTTGGGGGCTTTGGATCTTTATGAACCTTGTGGGGCTTTGCCTCAAAATTTTTATGTTAAAAACATAGACCAGAAGCTTCAATAGTTAACTACTTTCGACAATGGAACCGATTTTTTGCTCATGCTTCATATTATATGTTTATGGGGAAAAAAGGAGAAACGTAAAAATTAAAACAATCACCCTTTAATTAATTTGTATGTAAAAATGTGAGTTATTTTTTGGATCGTCATGGATAAAAAGTGATATTACTTTAATTTCCTTGATGTATACTTTGCACGGGGTTATAAGATATTTTTTAATTTTATCAAACATCGTTTTGCTTTTCAAATGAAAAAATTTCCAAATTTCACCTTTAGTTCATTAGCAGTGGCGGTATTTTGTTCCAGGTACAAAGTTGACCTTAATATTCAAAAACCAATATTAATAATTTTACGTTAGAATTTTTGAGGTAATTTTTAAAAAAATCCGAGTAAAGCTCATCCTGTGCTAACATTATTACTTTAATGCAGAATGTGGTGTACAATATGATTATAATGAGGGATCCAAACCAGTATTGAGCGAGTAATTCCTGTACATTCCCGCCTTGGCCAGGGCTTTGCTAAATTCTTGATTAGTCGGGAAGAACGAGGTGGGCACGCTATGGATCGTGGGTGGATACCTAGAATTAAAAATGAACCGGTTCGTGTTATCCACGGAAGCGGATTCTTCCTCCGTTCTTTTTTTTATTTATTTATTTATTTACCGCCCGTAATCGCTGGAAGTAGTCCTGTAAAAGAGATGGTCGGACGGTCTGCGCTGAATCCCGTACCCATAAAACCAAGAAGGGTATTCAAATCTCTTCGGCAGTTTGCAAGTGCGGTAAAAATCGGAAGTTTGGAGGCTGGCGATGTGGCGGCCGTCAGCGTCGGGGCAATCCATCTTCGAAAGCTTTAAATCCGAGCGGTGTCTTCGCTTAATATCAACCCTTGCACAATTTCATACGGAGGAATTTCACTACCCACTGACGGACGTCACGTTGGTTTAGTTTCTATTGAATAAACTCGCCATGGAAACGGAGAGCTCCGTTCTCTTCAAACAAAAAACGCTAATTGCTATTAGATTTAAGCAACTTAAAAATTCGATATTCAAACAAAGCCCGCTGATTTATTCATGATAAAATAATTTGAATAAGCTGCCGGAAAAAAGATCAATAGTCTCCTCGGTTTTTGCTATAAGCCATAACAATAATCGAGTCGACGCCAATGGCTTGCAGAAATGCAACTTGACGCCTTGTTGGTTAAACAAAGTTGAGGGTGATGAGATGTACAATAAAATATAAGTGGAGTTTTCAAGCAGACAATTTTCCACAACTGTTGCTACTAGATTTCCTTAAACGTCTACGTCTTGTCATTCGAGTGCAAAAATACCAACAGTAAAGTTACTTTAATTTGCAGCAACGTCTCTTATCATAGCTTCAAATAGTTGCATTTTAGAAATGGCTCATAATAACCTCCATGTTACCAATGTTAGCGTTTCTTACTTTTATTCATCTTGGTGTCTTAATGGACAGTTTTCCAAAGCACATATGGGTACATTCACAAGTTTACAGTTAAGGGGTAGTTTCAGAAGTCATTTGGTCAACTCTTGGATGGGAATCTCTATGTCTAAGCTTTGGCAAATGGCCGAACAACAACTTTATTCCACAGTATTAGGTATTTTGTAATTTAAATCTTTGAAGGTGAGCTGCCATCCCAAACGTCTCTTTAATTATCAATTTTTATTGCAGGTCATGTATCTTTCCGTAGTGGATGCTGTCTTCCTGTAGCTTTTATTTAACGGGCTAGTAGCAATTCATTCTGAAATCCCGGCTGTAAACCTCCTGAATAATAGCAGGACAATTAATCCGTTAAAGAGATATTACACTTTCGTCTGACCTAGCAGATAAATTAGAATCACTGCAAATAGTCTGCACTAAACTCACTAACCTTTTGTGGGTTGCAACAGGATCTCACTCAGTTTTATTGGTTTCAATTGAAAATTTGGTTAAATTCTGCAGCCTTTGTAGTTACGATTTCCTATTCGGTTCCTCTACTGAAAATATCACGTCACTAAAATTACATAGATTACCTCAATTTTGCGGCTTCGATTCCCTATTGGTCGATCCATTAGGGGATGCTTCTGGGTGAATGGTCAGAAGTCGAGTTAGGTTAGCAGTATCGCTTATGTTTGGATTTATTGCGTCGGCAGCATTTTAATTAACTTCTGGAAGAGAGAGTCTTATTGCTTCGTGTTGTATTGCGGGTGGCTGATCGAACCGGCATCGGTAGGCCTTCCGGAAGACGCACTCGTCCAGCACAGCAGCAGCACTGGTGTGTAAACTAGTTCATTAAGGGAGATAGAACGACGGGTTGAATTTATCGCCAGGTGATTTATCAGGGGGAATTGCAGATGAGACACTTTAGTGGCAGTTACCGTTACCTGAATCGCCGTGGTTTTAGGGACAAGCGCTCTAATTCTTTATCTGGCTGGCTCAATTCCAGTCTGGAAGCGCTTATGTCGCCTCAATCTGAGGGAGAGAGACGAATGGATTGCCATGCGGGTCAGTCGGACATCCTCATGGCCCCAAATGGGATGGGTTGATCGTTCGCTGCATATAACCTGCGGTAATATTGCCGATGCGATTTACGGGTTATCGATCTCTAATTACTCTTCGGACATCCTACCTTGCGGCTGGGACTGATTTATTGTCTTATATTTTGGTAATTTTGCAAATTTATGGCGTATTGATTGAAATTTTACAGAGATATTGAAGCCATAAAACTGTACCATCAATAGTCTGCGCACAATTGTTAAAAATTCAAATACTTGCAACGTTTGGCGTAACGACTACTTGAACATAAAAACGTTGCAGCGGAAACTTTTTTATTGGAAATAGTTTAACAAAGCGATGGTCTTATTAAATTCTCTCCCTGCTATTGGTAAAAATCAAACTTACCTACAATAGAGGCACGTAACGTACAGACTAGCATAGCTACCTGAACATAGAAAAGATGCAACCCAACTATTTTATTAAAACACTTTGACAAGACTTTCTTCTTATTAAATTCTTTTCACACTGACGGTAGTGATTGAATCAGTTCAATTGACACTAAAAATTTTAAAATAAAACAATTACCCCACACTCTCCCTGTGAGGATGTAATTTAGTAAAATAGTTAAAAATTTTAAAAACCCAATGAACTACACATCTCCATTTTTGTATTTTTTAATATAGTTTTTTTTAACCCATTTGTTAAGGTTTCATAATATTATTTAAAACTACTAGTTTATGATTCAAACTTTTAATAATAATTTATCATTTTTATTTCTCAGCTGGTAGTGCTCGTAAACGAAAATCTGCCATCCATGCAAAAATGTGACTCTATTTTAGCTAATTTTATTTTTAGATCTAAAATTGTGGATAAAATTTCAAAAAGAAGCAAAGCTCCACAGCTTAGTTAAGAATTTTATAACCGAGTTTTATTTAGCAAAATATTGCTGTGAATCTCTTTGTTATAATTTCTGGAACACTGTATCGCTGGATTGCTAGTGCTCCGGGATTAAAATTCTATTTGAAGTCATGATACTTGCATTTGCCCCCAAGGCGCTTTACAGTCCTGCAGGGCAGCAAGTTGTCTTTTCAACGGCAGCATTGCCGGTTTTAGATTTAATCTAATAGACGACGAAAAACAGTCCGGTTATTCTGAGGACATTGTGCAACTTCCTTCGAGTTCTCTGATCTAAAATCGCCCGTTGGAGCTTTTCTGCTTTCCTTCAATTTCTAATCCATTATATTACTGCTTTAAACCTGTGCAATTCCCCTGCCGTTTGTGTCGTTACTTCTTTTGAAGCGTTTCATGAATGACGTCGCTAGTATCTGAAAATGAATCAAAATTACGACTCCTCTGTAAACAACACACGATTTCATTCAAAGGACGGTTATAGCCGAAAGTAAACTTACTCCCTCGGTAGTTGGAGGGTCCGAAGTATCAATTCCCGAATCTTTAAAGCGCGAAATGGCTTCATCAAGTGGGGTTTCTATAATTTCCAAAGCGACATTGTCCAGACTTTATGACCAAAACGGGGCGCTGTATAATAAGTGAAATTTTCTTTGTTGCAGTTTTGGAAGTAAACGGGCCAAATATTATTACGTTCTAATCAGTTGCTCATTTTTCAAAGTAACAGTTAGTCTAACACCCAACCACACCTGACTACTTCATGTAAATTTATCAAAAATATTTCTTGAACAGTTGTTACAATTAGTCTGATTACAAAGTTTAAACGAATCTGCGATAAAAATAACCAACAGGAGCAGCTGCGTCTTAATGCATTCAAATTGGTAGATCTGCCGCATTTTACTATAATTGTTAATGTAAGTAGGTAGGTAGATGATTTGTAGTTTCTAACTTTATTTAATTTTTTAGTCTTTTTTTCGGCATTTTTCCTAATTTGTTATTATCGTCAATTAGATAAATTTTATGTACCATTGATTAATTATTAGCGCTCTATAATAATTAATTGGCCATCAAGCGCTTGTGGCCCTTGCGACATCAAAGTTGCTGTATTTAATAAAACTAAGATTATTAAGACTTTCGATCGACAATAGACTTGAAATAGCAACTTTTATGACTATTGAACCGAAATAATAATTCCCAAATTCCCGTTTGCTATTACTACCGACAAGTAATTCTTTAGGTAAGTAAATTGGAACATAACACACAAAATTGTTCAACCGGCGCTCCTTAACAGCTCCATATGTTAATTAAACAATGTAGGGCTTGATAACATACATATACATATTTATAACAATAACAACGACGTAACTTGGTTATTTATTTACATTATAAAAACGTGACTACCTTTACAATGTAAGTGATTTTAATAATTAAGTTTTACCATCTCTCATAACGATAAAAGCAGTGAAGTTCTCCAATATTGTTAAAAGCACTTGGTCGCTTCTAATTAGAAATCACCTCCTTGTCCGCCTCTTAATGGAGTCGTTAGGGACAACTGCTTGGGGTATGTGTTCGAATTTGTTTTATGAAAACTGTGTAAGAGACCGCAATAGACCGGCTTTAAGTTCGAAAGCATCTCAAGTCGCTCGGATAAGTCTCCAGTCGATTTAGGGTTCCTCAGACATAGTGAAAACCGATAAGCTGTAGGTTAATGTTCGGTAAAGGCAGCTCAAACTATCGATGTTAGCTCTTATCGGAAAAATTGCCTTCCGTGAAAATAATAGCGAATCACCGACAGTACAAAGGAATTTATTATACATGAGTCCAGTGGTAACGGAGAATTCGAGGCACCGAAAAGCATTTTATAAATTTCATCTTTCAGTGAAGGTTTGCCAGCATCTTTCTTTTCTTTTTCTCGTGCCATGAAATGGGCCAAAGCGGCGCTTAAGACGCATTTCTTTTCCTTTGCATCGTAAACATGTCCCCATCTACAGTTGCATTTGAAATTACCGGGTAGGTTGATGCACACCTCCAATTTATCGCAATTGTGAGTCCCGGTAGCGCATTCGTCCACATCAACACAAATTCCGTAAAGCGAATTCCACTCGAACCCTTTCTGTGGACAAGAACAGCTCACATTCCATCTGTTGAGGATAAGGTCTCTAGAATGAAACGACGACTTTTACAAAATTGATTTCAGAGATTTGCCGGCCGCTTCAATTTAATGAAGACGACGGAAAGATGCTTCCAAAGCTGCAGCACGAAATAAGTAAGTACACAACAAATTTGTTTGATACAAGTGCTGAAAATCTGAAAAAAGAAGTATTCTTAGCCCAATCAGGAAATAGAGATATAACAAGCAACACTGATAGATTATTGGAAATTTCGTGGAGTACCTGCGTTGTCACCATTGCCTTGGCAATAGCAGCATTAATTGTAACTGTTAGGGCCGCGTTAGGGCCCTCGAGGGTGGCTGGGTTTTCCCAACGCTCTGGTTTTATGGGTCGCAGGTAAACTAGAGCTGGGTGGGAAACGAGATCCCGGTCGTCACTTCTTCTTCAAGTTTCGACGACGAAACAACGTGCCTTCATTTTCTTGTATTTGCTTATTTGCTTTAGTTTTTATTAAATAGTTAAATTGAGTCGAGCGCTTAATTTTTAACCCGTATGTAAGTCGGCGGTATTTACATATTTTGGTCATTCGAGCCGGATTTTGGCCACTTTGAGTGAAATACAGTTCAAGTGACGAATCAAGGGTATTCGTCAGAATAGTTCAAGTGAGTGACGAATCAAGGGTATTCGTCGGCGAATCAAGGGAATTCGTCTGGTCCTTCGGAGAAAGCGATAACAAGAAGTGCAGAGTGAACAGCGGTAAAGAAGAAGTCCCCGATCATCAAGAGGTTGATCAGGTTAGTGGCTCTCGTCCTTAAAAATTGTCCTTTTCCTCACGCGCGGGGTAAAGTCATAGATTTGTTAAAAGATCGAACAGATCTAAGCTAAGTAGAATTTCCATTTGCCAAGTCATTTTTAAGTAAGTTCACAATGGAGGCATTGAAAAAAGCCCGCACGCCTTTAAAGGCAGCCTTGACACGTATTGGGACTTACGTCAAGGGGTTCGATACTAAGCGCGACTCCGTGGAACAACTCGAGGCGAGAAAGGTGGATCTGCCGCGAGTTCGCGAAGAATTTGACAAAATTCAGATTGAAATCGATTCCTTAGAGGTTGACGGCAGCCAAACAGACGAGATCGCAAGATTCGAAGCACAATATTATGATACCATGGCTGATCTCATGGCCAAGTTAAAAGCGTGTAAAAAAACGGGAACTCCAAGTAGTAATTTGAATCAGAGTACGGATGCTCAGGATACTGGTGCCCAGAATGTGAATTCTGTCGGGTCCCAATTACCGTTCAAAGTCAATGTTAAGCTTCCGGTGGTGGAGCTACCCAGTTTCAGTGGCAGTTATGCCGATTGGACCCCGTTTCGCGACACGTTCAGGTCCTTGATTCACGATAATGAACATTTGGATAACTGCCAAAAGTTGCATTATCTGAAATCGTCGTTAAAAGATGAGGCTCTACGCACGGTAGACTCATTAACTATTGTCGCGGCCAACTATGACCAAGCGTGGTCATTGTTGGTTAAGAGGTACGAGAACAGTAGGTTGATCGTACAGGATCACGTGCAGGCAATATTGAATTTACCTGCAATTTTGAAAGGTAATTGTTCACTGTTGCGGCAACTGTTGGACAATTTGAACAGTCAGTTAGCATCGCTGAAAGTTTTGAAGATTCCCGTCGATTCGTGGGATGCCCTACTAATACCGATTGTAGTGGCTAAGTTAGACTTTAATTCAAAGCGTGAATGGGAAATGACGTTGGACACTAGTGTTCCCAAACAAGCAGCATTCATCGAGTTTTTAGAAAAAAGGTGTACGGTGTTAGAGGCGCTAAGTGCAGGGAACAAGTCGGATTATGACCGGGGAGGGTACTCGGCAGGCAATAAGTACGTTAAACAGGGCCAGGCAGGTAAAGCGCGTTCAGCTTTTGTCACCACGGGCAAAAGTAAGAATATTTCCTGTGTAAAATGCAGAAAGTCGCATAGTCTTCAACAATGCGAGCAGTTTTTGAGTTTGTCGGTCCAAGAGAGAGCCGCGTTAATTAGGCAGCTTTACTTGTGCATGAATTGTTTCCGTCCCGGTCACATAGCGCCTAGTTGTCATTCTCCCGGTTCGTGTGGTACCTGTAAAGGTAAACACCATTATTTGCTGCACAAAGACCCTGTCAGAGCGCCTACGGTCGTGGGTGAAGAAGAGGCCGCGTCCCTCTGTATTAGCGGAAAAGAGAGGCAGGTATTGTTATCAACCGCGGTAGTGCTTTTGCGAGAGAAAACTGGAAATTTGGTCCAATGTCGGGCGGTACTCGATTCGGCTTCCGAGATTAATTTAATTACGGAGAAAATGTGTAGATTGCTAAAGTTGGATCAACGCGATAGCCCCATGGCTATAACGGGTGTCAGCTCCACGAGGAGTCAGTCGACAAAGTCAGTTCCGGTGCGTGTCTGTTCCAGAATTAACGATTTTGAGATTTCGGTCAATTGCTCAATTTTGGGAAAAATTACGAGCGACGTACCGAGAGGGTCGTTTAGGAAATCGACGATCGAAATTCCGCCTGGGTTTTGTTTAGCGGATCCAGATTTCAACATTTCTTCGTCGATTGACATGCTGATCGGGGCCGAGCAATTTTGGGCGATATTGTGTGAAAGCAAAGTTAAGATACCAAATCAACAAATTTACTTGTCAGAAACTCGTTTTGGTTGGGTACTAGGCGGTAGCGTAAATGATTGCGGTAAGCGCACGGGTAGCGGCGCGTCTCGTTGCCATTTATCTCGGGCCGAAGATCAGAGAATCGGTACCTTGATTGAAAAATTTTGGATGCAAGAAGAAGTCGCTCTTGAGCATCAGGGTTGGTCGCAAGAAGAAATTGAATGCGAAAATCATTTTGCTAGTACATACAAGAGAGACGCGATTAGTGGAAAATTCACCGTCAAATTGCCGTTCAAAAACGGGGCCGTGCAATTGGGGAATTCATACAAGTCCTCACTCAAGAGATTTCTAAATCTCGAACGCAGGTTTGCGCGGGACGCCGGTTTGAAGAATGAGTACTCGCGCGTTATAGGCGAATATTTGCAATCGGGTTACATGGAGCGCGTACCCCGGATAGAGATCGGCAAAGAAAGCGCTCATTATCTTGCTCACAGTCCCGTGATTAAAACTTCCAGCTCTACCACGCGGTTGAGGGTGGTGTTCGACGGTAGTGCGAAGACCTCGAACGGATTGTCGATAAACGACAACCTAATTAATGGGCCGGTCATACAGGATGATTTGTTTGATTTGCTTACTCGTTTCAGAACGTTCAGATACGCGATGACGGCGGACCTTTTCAAAATGTACTTACAGATTCGGATCGATAAAGGCCAATCTGATTATCAAAGGATAATATGGCGCAACGATCCTGACGATCCACTCGAAATTTACCGTTTGAAAACAGTCACATTTGGGTTGACATCATCAAGTTTTTTGGCTATTCGCTGTTTAAACCAGGTAGCCGCCGATATAAGGGATGACCATCCCGAAGCAAGCAAGGCCATTTTGAAAGGGTTTTATGTCGACGATTTATTGTACGGTCACGACACTTTAGAGGGGGCGGATTTATTGCGGAAGGAACTAACAAGTACCCTCGCCGCCGGAGGTTTCAAATTGAGGAAATGGGCCTCAAATCACCCCAAGTTGTTGCCTGCCGATTCGGTTTTACCAGCGTCTATTGTCCGCATCGAAGATAGTGCAGTAACGCAGGCCCTAGGTCTACGATGGGATTGTAAAACCGACGAATTTACTTTTAGTACCGACCAGATGGTATTCCCAGAAAAGGCGACAAAGAGGTCGATATTGTCCACCGTAGCTCGGTGCTTCGACCCTCTTGGTTTAATTAGTCCGTGTTTAATCAAAGCTAAATTGATCATGCAAGAGTTGTGGTTGCAAAAGTTGGGATGGGACGAAGAGATCCCTGACGAGATAAAGGTAGAGTGGGTAAGGTTTCTCGACGGTTTTAGGCAATTAGATAGTATTCGGATTCCGCGCTATACTCTCGCGATAAATGCAGTCAAAATTCAATTGCACGTTTTTGGAGACGCCTCCAACAAGGCTTTTGGTTCAGCAGCATTCTTACGCGCGGAAGACTCATTTAAGGGGTGCGCCACGCATCTGCTGACGTCAAAATCTCGCGTGGCACCCGTGAAGCCGACGACGATACCGCGGTTAGAGCTGAACGCGGCGGTACTATCGGTAAGGTTAGCAAAGAAACTGCTGAGTTCGCTAACTATTAATATTTGTGAAACCTATTACTGGACGGACTCCACGATCGTGTATCATTGGATTTCCGGCCATCCCAATAAGTGGGGTGTTTATGTGGGAAACAGGGTATCCGAGATACAAGGGTCAACAAAGATCGGACAATGGGGCGTAGTGCGCTCCCAACAGAATTCCGCGGATTTAATTACGCGCGGTGTAAGACCAGAGCAGTTGCAGTCTTCTCAGCTTTGGTTTCAGGGTCCGGATTTCTTGCACCAGTCGCAAGACCAATGGCCTAAGTTTGACCCGAGCAAGTGTCACTTGTCGGATATCCCCGAGAAAAGAAAAGGCGCTCTAGTCTTAACAACATTGGAACCAGAACTTCCGTGTTTTTTAAAATTTTCCAGTTTGTCGAAATTGATACGGGTCGTATCTTACTGTTTGCGTTTTGTTTGCAATTTGAAAAATGCCGACAATCGGTTGACCGGTAGACTAGGAAGAATGGAGCTAGATAAGGCTCATAATGTCATTGTTAGGGTGATACAGCGTAGAAATTTTGCCGAAGAGTTCTCGGCCATAAAATCAGGTAGAAGCGTTCACAAGGGTAGTAAATTAGTGTCCCTTGATCCTTTTGTAGATAAGAATGATATAATTCGCGTAGGCGGGCGTATTCGGCATTCCGACTGTCCTTATGACAAAAAATTTCCGATTGTTTTGCCCGCAAAACATTGTGTAACCAAATTAGTTGTTGAGTATGAGCATGTTGCTCAATTACACGCCGGACCACAAACCACGCTGGCTTGTGTGCGTCAAAAGTATTGGCCTCTGTCGGCCCGTAATCTTGTGCGAAAAGTAACGCGGGCGTGTGTAAAATGCTTTAGAACAAACCCAAGGCCGGGAGAAGTTCCTAAGATGGGTGATTTGCCTCGCGACAGGTTAGAGCGGATTAGGCCGTTTTTGAAAGTCGGGTTGGATTGTGCGGGCCCATTTATGATTAAGCAGGGTGGTAAGCGGAGTTCCAAATTGGTCAAAGCTTATGTGGTCTTGTTTGTTTGTCTGGCGACGAAAGCGTGTCATGCCGAATTGGTATCAGATTTGACCACTGCCACCTTTCTCGCCGCCCTTAGGCGATTTGTTTCCAGGAGAGGAGGGGTTTCGTTAATTCGGTGCGATAACGGCACCAATTTTGTGGGTGCCAAAAACGAGTTAGGTAAGGTGTGGGCCTCAATGCAAGGCGGTGATTTTGAAAATGACTTAGCATTTCGAAATATTGTTTGGAAGTTTAGCCCGCCGAGGGCACCAAATTTTAACGGATTAACAGAGCGTTTGATTCGCTCGGTAAAACTTCATTTAAAGAGGATTATGGGAAACGCGTCCCTTACTTATGAAGAATTAAATACGTTGATTATACATGTAGAGTCCATTATCAATTCGCGCCCGCTGATTCCGTTATCCAACGATCCTTCTGACCCTACTGCTCTTACCCCTGCCCATTACCTTGTCGGAGAGTCACTGACATCCCCTGTAGAAGTTGACCTAACTGATGTACCAATGAATCGGCTGTCCAGGTGGCAGCGCATTGAGCAACTTCGCCAGCACTTCTGGCGAAGGTTTCGCAAAGAAGTTTTAAGTAATTTGCAGACCCGGGTCAAATGGAGATCAGCAGGTGCCCAAATCCAGGTTGGTGATTTGGTCATCATCGCCGAAGACAACGTGGCGCCGCTCCATTGGCGGCTTGGCCGAGTGCTACAGCTACATCCCGGTACCGATAACGTGGTGCGGGTATGCACCGTCAAAACCAGCAACGGCACCCTTCGTCGCGCCGTCAGCAAGTTGTGCCGGCTACCGCCCGAGGAACCCGCGGCATAGATCTTTGCCCCCGGGATTTTAACTGGACATTGCTCAGGAAGCTGAGCGGAGCATCACAACATTTTAGTGTTTGTGTGCGTGGCAGTGTCGCGGTAAAGGCAATTTTGCGTGAAAGTGAAGTGTAGTTATCGTGACAATGAACTGAACTTTTTGACTTTGGCCTTTTTGGCCTTTTCTTTTGCTGCTTTGCATGTTTAGCCATATGGCAATAAATTTTGTTTTATTTGACGCCTATTTAGGATTTTTGTACATATATTTTTGTGTTCTGCATGCTATTTCGTTTGCCGCCTTGTCGTCAATTATTTTTGGTCTATTTGGCCGTTTGCTATTTGTGTTTTTATTTTTTTTTTGGTTTATGGTTACGTTTTTGGTGCTATGCCTGTGTTTTAGCATCCTTTGTTTTGCTATAGTTAATTTGATTTGAGTAATTTAAGTTGATTTGAGAATGCTTTTATTTGTGTTCAGCATGAATACCACTTTGTATTTTTTCTTTTGTATTTTTTGATTTTTTTGCTTTGTCTTTTTGTTTGTTTCAATTAGTTTGTTTAGATTTTGCCATATTATTAATATGCCAAGGCCGGGAGTATGTTAGGGCCGCGTTAGGGCCCTCGAGGGTGGCTGGGTTTTCCCAACGCTCTGGTTTTATGGGTCGCAGGTAAACTAGAGCTGGGTGGGAAACGAGATCCCGGTCGTCACTTCTTCTTCAAGTTTCGACGACGAAACAACGTGCCTTCATTTTCTTGTATTTGCTTATTTGCTTTAGTTTTTATTAAATAGTTAAATTGAGTCGAGCGCTTAATTTTTAACCCGTATGTAAGTCGGCGGTATTTACAGTAACTGTGATATATTTAGGGGTCGTATTTAAGAGTCTACCAAATTTACCAATATTTTCATACAAAAAAATACATTTATTTCCCAAAAATACTAAATGCTCACCAAAATTAAGAAAATACATAATCTTAAAGCGACAACCAAATATTGACATAATGCTGACCTCATATATTTTGGGTCATTGTTTACTTTACCCACTCTTCGATTTTCAAAAAACTAATTACACCAACGCATTCGTCACCATGTATATGTCGGACACACTTAGTGAAATTGTGCATTTCATGACAAGGATGTGCACTTCATGAAACGCATTAGGGCAAGGAAAATTCTTTTCACGAAATGGATATGCTTTTCGTGAAGTGCACATTCTTTTTCATAAAATGCACAATTTTACTAAGTGAGCACGACATATACATTACGAAAATCAATATCTTTTTTTGTGCAAACTACTTTTATTTTTACTCATTTTCCATGCCCTAACACATTTTTTTTTCTATAAATTTTGCATTAAATTATTTATCATTTGCACATTTTATTGCTCAAAATGGCATTATAATGATGTTTTACGATTGTTTCCAGAAAAACAGCCCAAAAAGCGAAAAGTAGACATTGTAAACAATTACCATATTTTGTTCGCCAAAATAACTTTTGTTGACCAGAAATACTAAATGTTCATCAAATTTTATTCCGCATTTAATTTTAACATAATTCTCAGATATTTAATTTTCGACAGTTCTTATATTATTTAGCAGTTAAAAATACTATTTGTTGATCAAAAATACACAAGCAAAGAAATGTTGTGCAAATGGTAAATAATTTTATGCAAAATTATGAATGTAGATGTGCTAGGGCAAGGAAAATAAGGGTAAAAATTAAAGTAGTTTGCACAAAAAAAGATATTGATTTCCGTAATATATAAATGCTTTGCTGTAATTGGCTTGCATTATGTAAAACGTATAATTTCTTTTAGTGGTAATTTCTAATCGTGCTTTTAAAAAAAATTACGGGGCCCTGAACTGACCTTGTACAAAACTTTTTTCGCGTGCCTCTTGTCTGGAAGCGCAAGCGGCAAGAAGAGATGCGCGAGCATATTTTATTTTTGGAGTAATAGAATAATTATTTGACGCACAAATAGTTTTTTTGAGAAACACTAAATATAAATGAATAACGCGAATATTTATTATGTACAGCACGGACGCGTAACTTGAGCGTTCTAAATTTGGTGAACATTTAGTAAAATTGATAGACATATAGAATTTAAAATATAAGCAATGGTAAAACAATACGCAGCATAGTTATTTTAGTGGTAATGTTCTCATTTTCTGATGTATAATAATTTGGGATTTATTTAGATTTTTTGATGCTCATTAAATTTTCTGGTGGACACTGCAAGAGATGTATAGTTTAATTTGGTGTACATTATATTTGTTCCCTATATTTAGTCAAAACCTCCAAAAACAAGCTTGAGAGGAAATCCGGGCAGAAATTGCGAGGAGCAAATCAAAGTTAAAGTGGATTGGTTAATGTGATTGTGTGCAACAGAAAAATTAACTCTTTCGTGAAAAGTAAAATTTTTACAGCTCAATAATAACGACAGTTGATGGCATATTACAAATTTTGTCAAGCAACTATGATTACACATGTGTTAAGTGGTCACAGCAATAAGGTATCAACATTTTCGATGTGTGAATAACTTTTTTTGATTTCGTAATTTATTGAAACGTGCCTGTTAAAAGTGCAGTTGAAAAGTATAATCCATAAGTTAACGGTTTTCCCTCGTTCATCAACCGCGCGGAAATCCTCGATTTTAGCAATTTATTTGCGAAAAAGTTTCCTAACGACGATTTATTCCCCTGGCGAAAGCAGAATGTTAATTGACCGATATGAATTAAAATTGTGCGGCGCGGTTTCCTCCCGGGTGCTAACGATTCGTCCGCTGTTATCAAGTTAAGTAATTTCCCGACCTCTTAAAATACCATCGCCTGCATACCAACCCGCACCCATCCCTTTGGTGGTATTTTAAGTACCGACCTAAAGTCCGTATTCAGCGAGCGATTCACGACACATTCTCGCTGACCCGCAGGATTAGCTTGGAAGCAGGGGTTATCTGGCGTGTTCCAGCAGTTTTCCAGCCTTGTCAGGTGCTTCATGGGACAGCAGGGATCCGGACAGAAGCTGTAGAGGGCGCATCCGTAGGGCTGAACGTCGGCAGCACGGGGATCTCCATTGTTAGGACCGAGATTGGAGTCTAGACAGGCGGCAAAATTGTCGCAATTGTCCGATAACCGGACCAGGGCCGGCTCCGAGCTCATCGCGTACCAACACATGTAATAGCTGGCGGTTGACCGCCATTGAAAGCGCTCGATTGGGCCTGCAACCAATTTGCATTTTAGCATTCAAGTAGATGTGCCCAAAACCTCCAACCCCGCCATTGTAACTCGATAATGATTGAAGGAAATAGAAAATTTTAACGCGCCCGCGCCAAGAGCGCGGTGATTAATTACCGCAAGAACCCTAAGACCGGGCCTGCTCTCTAGAGTCTTATTATTTACGACAGGCACAGACTTTGCGATCAAAAGTATAAGTGGTCAAAAACAGAAATAAATAATATTACGTTGAAAAGACGCCATTACTGCTAAGGTAGACAACTTTATTTGGAAAGATGCATTAGTAAATTATTTTTTACCTAAAGTGATGCTTGTGTCTCAATTTTTTATGAGAAGCGTAATTTTAGTAACAATAATTATCCTCCAGATCTGGAAAATATGATTGTTCTTTTAAAATGTTTATGTCGTCGCCTAATTGACTAAAGAAACTGTCAAATGTTAAAAATACAATTTTTGATGTTTGTTTGTAGGTTTTTCGTCGCGTATGTAAAAAGAATTCGGTCTATTCTCTATCGCTCGTGGCAAATAACCGGGTAGAGAAGCCATTAGACTATTAAAAAAACTTTTGATGAATTATGAATGCTGGAGATTTTCTGTGGCATAAATTCCTCGTTATGTGACCCTAAAAACACGTATATGTGATTGCTGATGCTTATAACGACGTTTTAATGGAGAAGCCCCAAGCATTATTTGAGCAGATCGTAATTTAGGTCGCAGCTCCTGCAAAAATCCGAAAGCTCCACTTCCGACTTTTCCACAAGCAGCGATTAACTGAGAAATTTTTCATCGCCCCGACGAATCGGACTGATCAATTACCGTAATTAAATTAATCAATTCGAGTTTAGAGGAGTTTACCTTCGAAAGGATTCGCTCGGACGTCGTCTAGTTGCAGCATTTTCTTACATTCCTTGTCAACGATTTCTATTTGCTGACTGTTATTCTGCAGGCTCCATTGTTGGTCTTGAATAATGACGGCCGTATCGTCGGATCGCTTCAGATCTCCGTTTCTTACACGTTTCCTCAAATAGTCGACGCATCCCAGGAAAGACGGTTCGCAGTATTTGTGCACTTCCCAGTGCAGAGAGCGCAACGGCGGTCGGGGAAAACTGTCGTAATACCCCCGTCGAGCCCTGTCGGCTCGAAGCTCATATCTTCTATCGTACTCATTGAATTTGTGAGCTCGTAAGTAATAAGCAATATCTCTGAGAGCGTCACCAAGCCACCCGGGCTCGGATTCATTGTTGTAGGGGCTCGTAAGCGAGTTTGCTGTCGCAGTAGATGAGTACTGATCTTCCTTTTTTGCCAATGCACCTCCTGGACCCCCAGTCGCTGTTATTGCTCTGCATTCAGAAAGATTGAGCATGAGAATGACCGCTTGAAATAGCAAAGAAATACGTTGCACTGACATTTCCTGCAATTCTGACAGACTAAATGACAATCAATAATTTGAAACTGGAGAATATAAGCGTTACAAAAAGTAACGCATTTCTAGAATTAACTCCTCTATATGTATAACGTCTAAAGTTGTAGATTCCTAAAGTGATGTTAAAGTTAAAATCATTTAGTTGGTGATGGAACGTTGGAACTTGGATTGTGAGCTTTATTCATTATGAACTGTTCTCACATTACCAAAAAATATATAAATTTGCAGAAAAAGAGTTGTTTTAAGGATGTCGAGTAATTCTTAAAAAGTGATTAACCACTAGCAAGCTAACTAAAGTTATAGTGACAACCAATTGAAGCAATTCAAAATTGTTGTAAGAATAATTTAATAATTTTCAAATTTGTTCCAGATCTTGTTAGTTGTTTTTAGCGACAGGAGAAACAATTTATTTCTGACTCTAAATCACTCTTGTAACTTGTTGAACTGCAAATGTTGCAGCAGCTACTTAATTAAGATAAATTCCAACAGTAAACTTTTATAGCTGCTGCACTCAAGCAGTTGCAACGAAAAAGTCAAACCCAAAGATTTCAACTTCACAATGTCACTTGTTGTTCTAAACCATGATGTAAATAGTCATGTGATGAACTAGACCATTAACCGTAATTCTGATTTGCGTAAATAACAAATATCTGACCGAGTGATATTGTTGTTTTTATTTACTTAGGCAAACTTGTGATTGGAGTTTATTGGACTTTACAGGCCGCGACGTCTGCACAGCATGATTGCATCTAAAGAGAAGACCAAATATTTGTTCGTCTTTTTACTAAAAACCAGTTAGTCTCAAGAGGTGAACCATCGCTTCTACTTCAGTAGCGCTATGAAGCATAGTTCTGTAAAATGAATTATTGCGTCCGGAAAAGTTAACTAACTAGTGCCATTTTTAGTTTTACAAAACGCAATTAATTTACACATTAATTTTAATGTTCGCACAGACGTTGCCAAGCGAGATTTTCACCTCATGCCAATTAATAATTTTAATGCTGCTGATGCATGCGGTCTCTTTTCAAACGGCGTCAAGTGACACAATATTGCAGCGGCAGAAGAGATTTATTTACTACCCTAATGGAGGAACGGTTAAGGTAATTTTCACATATTAATAATCAGTTTCAGTGGTAATATTCACCTACTGATTTGCAGCTAGTTATCGGCATAGCGATTCCCGTTAAACTTGGCTTGAAGCAATCAATGGCCATCGGATGGAACCTCCAATATCAATATGCAGTCCCCAGGACCACAAATGACACAAGCATGTTTCCACCTATTGTAGCAAGGTCCAGGGAGAAAAGAGAGCAGTTTTTGGGCGACAGGGCTGCAGCGTATAAGGGAATTGAAGCCATACTCAACAGGTACTTGAGGTTGATTGACGTCACTAATTATATTAATTATCGATAATATTTCGTCAATACAAGTAGCATGCCTGTGACAAAATTAGTTCTAGCCTGTGGCAAAAATTATTCATCAGTAGGTAGTGAGACAGTTAAGCCAGGAAGTTCTAACAACTTCGTTCATTAAATCATTAAAATGACTAAGAAAAAATTAACACTCATTTGTCAAAGTAATTGGTTAAAAACAATAATTACTTTTTTATTACTCTTTAATATAATTAGTATCGCACTTTTCAAAGATTTCGAAAATCTTCACTACCAAAGTTGTCTCAGGTCTCGTTCCAGGTAGTTATCTTAGACTCATATCGCTGTTTCAGCTTTAACTTGTCACTTGTACAAATATTTTCTGGTTCTTATAAGGTTCTTCTCGTATCTTCTTTCATTCTGTTTAAAAATTATGGCACTGTGATTTATATCCCTCTGATATATTTTTTTTTTATAATCATCGTTTAAGTTAATCATATCTTTAGTTTCATTCCTTCTCATTTCTGGAAGATGATCCACCAAATGTTTATCGATGTTTAATGTAGGTACCTTATTAGGACTTATAATGTTTAATAGGCTCACAGTTTATGGTGTAGCTTAATAATTTTATATCGCGTGTCGTCTGGAAATTTCTTAACTATATCGTCGTAATGTTTAGATCGTATCCTCACCGGAATTCGCCATTAAACAAGCTGATTTCCTGCAACAACAAACTTAATAGCGCATGAGGTAATAGAGCAGTTAAATATTAAATCTTTGATGACTCTCTGATGAGATTACCATGTGATTAATTTCAAAATTAATTAAATTTATCTCAGTAAAAACTCTGTCCAACTGTGAAACTGCTTTGAACTTTACGTATCAAAAGCTGGGAAATTTATAGGAATTTTATTTCCAAATGCATCAAAATAATATTATCTCTTCGATTTCGCCTAACAACATTTGTGCACTTTCTATCGTAGTGCAGGTCAATAACATGCAACTTGGTTGCAGAAACGGCGTCAACGGGAGAGCTTGTCTTTTGCGCAGTATTTGCGAGAACGCGATGGAAAGCACGTTCCATGAAGCTAATGGATTGTATGGACATCTACTTCACATAGCCTTAACGTGAGTATTCGAGTGCCATCGGCAGGATCCGAGTTAACTCTTGTTTGTTACAAATAGGATTCAATTACAGGCCGGACTACGGAGATGGGCAAGTCGAGCCGGATTTGGATCCGGAGTATTTGGATGCCAAGAAAGCCGGCAAATTCGGGGTTGAATGCACTTTGCTTTACCCAGAATGTCGCCATGGAAGCGGGATACTAGACATGATATCGTTGCTGGATCGCTAACTATCCCAACTTTTGGATTTGAAGTACAAAATGCCTGCCAATAAATCCGGAGATGAGGCAGTAGAAACACAATTGGCCATATATTAAAAAAATACCTTTAATTTGCTTAATATTCATTTTAAATATCTACAAAGAGTTTTATTTTAATGTGTCGTTTTGCGCCGGTTTATTACCGAAACAAAAAGTATGCCTTGTTTATTGAATAATACTTGTTTAAAAATTGGATTAGTGATTGCACCAGGTGTCCAAGAATAACTAACGTTTTTCTTACAAAGAGGGTGGTAAACTGCAAAAATAAAGCGCAATATTAATTATAGTTCAACAAAATTTACATGTCAAACATGTTGCCGCTTGCTTACTCTGCCAGATCGACACCTGACTAACAATCTGTCGATAGGAAGCAGCTTGCAGTTAACATGACGGAAACATTGTTAGCCAACTATCTTACGTCATTCTATGGCTGTGTAATTATACACATTTTACTGACAACTAATAATAACACCATAGGTACAAGAAGTAATTAGCCAACTGTACGTTAAGAAAGTTGATTCAATAATAATATTTTTTTAGAACTGAGGTTTGAAATATGAATATTATTGAGTAAATGTGTAAAGGAAGGTTTAATTTCTCCCTCCCTACTAATAAGTTAACATTCTATAAAATGCAGAAAATTCTTGCAGTTGAATCCACTATCTAAACAATCTGGTTAGGTACAAAATTAAGAATAGTAATGATCATTTAACGAACCTTTAGTGTTTATTCGGCCAGCGGACCTTTAGCCTTATTTTCAGGAAGAGTCGCCGCTGGGGGATGATTTGTTTTCGATTTGCATCCCTGCCGTTATGGTTGCAGAATCTCTGCGCAAATTCGTTCCGCTCCGAGTCATCTTTATGCAGTACCATTAGTTTAAATTTGCGAAATATTCCGGTATGAATGGAGGAGAATGGCGAAGTTGGGTAAGTCTCCACGGTGAATATAACACACAGATATCTCCATCAATCAACATCACCTCGCTTGTTTCACCGACTAGGCCTAGAACGACGGCGACGTTATGGCTCACCGAGTTATACAGTCTGCAACGCAAAGTGGCAGCGTGTTCCTCTTGATTATCTGGCAAGTCAAAAGTCGCTGGAGAGTTCCAGTTCACGGAAACAAACTTCTAAGACAGGTCGGTGGCGCGCGGTTTATCTTCATGCCCAACTTTGCATACTTATACGGTTTGCCGGTTCAAATCCCCTTTTTTCTGCGGTTTATTAATTCGGTCGTGATCAAGTTTCTTGCTTCGATTTCGGCGTATCGAACGATATGGGATGAATGATTAACGCGCGTCACTCCACAGACAGCTCGGATTGTTCGAGGCGAGATAACTATTCGCCTGCTCCTAAATCCACTTTGCACAATGGGCAGTGTCCAGAAGTAATGGTGTTGCCGCAGACTATGATATGCACAAATCAGACAGTTGGAAGTGATCGACGCAGAATAGGACGTTTGTTCGACCGAATCGCGAAACAGAAACGTTTCGCACTGGACTGAATACCAGATTATTTCTGCCCAGATTTAGGTTTTTGCCTACTTCAAGACATCAGCAATTCAGATTGCATGTAACCTCGGAACGATCAAAGATCACAGGTGTTTAATTTCTCATAATAGTAACTTCAATAATAAAACTTTATATTTTTCAATACGTCAATAGAATGTTAGGCTCAAGTGTGGCTTCATTATTTAAAATATTGACTTATAAAGCGGCATCCCGATTTTGCACATCTTTACAAAAGTGACGTGCAATGAAAAAAAGGTGGTAAGAAAATATTTACTTATCAACGAGCTCCATCAAAGTTTTTTAGGATGAGAAAATGACTAAAAAAAATTTTTAAGATGTGAACTAGGTACTGTAATGAAGTAGTTTTAAAATGCTTAGAAAGAGACAATTATAGTCATTTCAAGAAAATAATATCACGTTTGTAAGCTTAGGAGTTAATTTTTAATTAAATGTTATATGACTGCATTCACCCGGCACCTCCACCATTTGTCAAGAGTCTACATTTTGCATAAACTGCTGAGAATTTCGTACAAAAGGTGCTTGATGAAACAAAATCAGCAAAACGTTGCTTCTATTGGCTCCAAGTAGATGTTTACGTAGGTAGTCAATACTTTTGACCCGTTAATGGATTCTTTGAAAGTTTTTAAAATGAGAAGCTACTTAGTTCACGAGTTTTGAACTAGGTGTCGCAGTGAAACAGTTGTAAGCTACCTGCAAAGGTATATTTATTTTTTCTTATTAAAGATGTAATAACTTTTGTAATTATTATTTTTAATTTTGTATAATTTTTTAAATCACAATTTTTTTTTTCGACTACATTGCCATTTGTTGGCTTTCTCCTCTTAGCATTCTACACTTAGAGGTAACTTTTCTGTTAAACATTGTGACCTTGTTATGAATGTTTGGATTAATCACAGCAAATGTTGTAATAGGTTTATTTTTGTCACCAATTAAATTTGTATATCTAGTTAATTAAATAGACCATATAGGGCCAAAGCGGCGCCGTTTACTTTAATGTATTATTTAAATTTTAACCTGTGGCCGTAAATTTGATGTAATTGCACATACGTTCTGGATAATCACAAGCCTAAAGCACGCAAAGCGAATATGTGCGCCCATAAAAGCAAATTAAAAATTGGGAAGCTGAGTGATCATATTGTAAAATATTAGATTTTTCGTCGGGCCAATTTCAGTATAAAATTTATGCTGCCCGTGAAAGTGCAATATTTACCGACGATAACAAGATTTATTGGCAAAGCCCCGGAAAAATAAAAAAACCTGCTTAATTAAATCGCTTTGCGCGTTGCTAGAATGCAAAAACTTATCAATTGGCCAACCGAATTGATTATCGTTTGTTTTAGCCCGATAGAGCCGCCGTAAATCTGGCTACCATTCGGAAAAAACCCGGAACAAATGCGACACTTTTAATTCCACTGTCTGACAAATTTATCGCAAAATCCGCATTAAAGCGGCTGATTTTAATTTTTGATTTTGTCGCAGTTTCTATTAGCTGCCACAATATCACAGCTATTTTGCCAAGACCCGAAACGAAATGACGTAATAAATTCATCCCGCCAGCAGCGATGTTTATAAGGCCTTTCAGACTGTTGAAATTCCGAAGAAGATGTTGGACATCAATTTTTAATCTAACCCTAAACGGCCCAGATGGAGTTATCAAATATTTATAAAACCGGCGGTTTTCCGGGCCGATAACTTCGAACTAAGTTTCTTTTTTTCCGAGCCGAGGAAAACTTTGATCGAAGTTGAGACGAGAAAATGCGAATTTCTCTTGTGCGGAAGGACCGCTTAAGACATGTGGGAGATGTCTGATTACGGGTAAGGGCGCCCATTTCAGCCCTTAACACTCGGGCACCGCTGGGCCCATTGTGCGTCCCGCCACGTCGCCTTGAAGGCCGCCAACAAAACCTCAATCGAATCGCAGTTTCATCTAAGATTTCAACCTGAAAACTGAACTAGCAATATGTACCTAACATTTTGCCCTGCCATGGTGCGCGTTCAATAATAACTTCAGAATTAATGGGCAATTTACACATGTTATTTCTAAACACACGCAGAAGTAACTACAACAATATTTAAAACATTGTTTAGTAATTATTTCGTTATGCTTTCTCAGTAACTATTGTTTTACACAATAAAATTTGCTTGACTTTTAGGTTCTTTGCCCTGCAGCAGAAGCTATAGAAGCTTCTATCTTGGACGTAGGATCATTAAAGCTAAAAACGTCATTTATTTGGTTCTATAATAGTAAATAGTATATTTTTCTTGGTTGTTTGTGTAGGTATATCTAATAAATTTAAAAATAATTAAATTATGTTCATTTTTTTAATACAATCAATAATATATTTACTGCCCAGTGATGACGGAATAATTAATTTACTGTTACATTTGTTCTTTGAATTAACTGCAACGAGTTTAATTAGTTGTTTTTAGTTTTGTACGAGACAGGTAATTGAATTTGGATTTTTCTAAGATTTTATATTTTTCGTTGAACGTAACACCTATCAAAATATGTAATACCATTGAGCAAATCACAAACACTCTTTCTGTGGTATTTTCCATAAATATGCTCATTTCAGATCTGCATTGTTTGACAAAATATTTAGTAACAAAAGCTTGATTAACGCTATCTGGTTCGCACACGTATAGTTAGTTATAAACATACACACATGCATCAATCAGTGTCCGTTTTTCTCTTTTAATTTGCAAATGATAGCGTTTAATTAACTGACGCACATGTAAAAAAACGCTTTTGCCTACAAAGTCTATACAATTTTATATGGCTCTTCTGTATTTTTATTTCAATGTTAGTTGAAAATAAATTATATGACAAAGCATACCTAAATTTTTCTTTTCCACGATTTACCAAAATTTTTAATCAAATTGATTCTTATCTTATCTTAGATTGTTAGTTAATTTTGATTTGGTTTTTAATAATTTTTTGTTTAAGTCTAAAGTAACAAAATAATTCTCTTTATGTGAGCGTCCCTTTAAGTAATGTTAAGGCGAGTCGGTTAGGCAAGAGGCGAGCGCGGCAGGGAAACAGGAGCTCGCCGGCTATTTGTTTACATGTTTAATTGTTAAGTTACTACTTACTGTATTACATACTTCAATTATATTATTATTACCTTACATTTATTACTATCCAAGTGATCTTAAAAATTTCAACAACAAATTTTTCTATCTCACTTTTCATAATTTTTTTTCTACTGTCCCATCTTTGGTCATTAAAGAATCCTTACTCCAAAATAGGTAATCTGCTCTTTCTTCTACAAGGACATCTAAAAGAAGATCTAAGGAGCTTTCTAAGAACGTTAATTTTTGTTAAGGGGTTTAAAATTTCCTAGGTTTCGTTCACGATGACCGATAAGCACATCGTGCATCAGAAGTGTGAACAATCTAAGGGTGAAGAGAATTATAATGGAAAACGCAAGAGTTGGGTATGAAAACCTGGATAAAACTTGACAAATTGATGATAATAGAAACTTTTAAACATTTCCAAAAACTTGTTAATACTTTACTAGAAGCTTTAGAATAAGAAAACCGCCGAGGGCTCCAATTGTATGTTTAAAACATTCAATAACTTATATTATTGCCGGAAGGGTAGGTATGAGCGGGTGCACTACTACTAAAATAAGCAAACTGGTGTTGTGAAAAGATGAAAGAAGCGGAGCTTTTGGCGGTAATCAAGTTAAAGAACGTCTGCTGTTAGGCTGTGGCCGTCTCGTTGAAATGTGAGTCACGTGCGCCCTTTATAGTGTCTCGCATACCGATAACCTGCTGAATACAACCATCTCAATGGCATTGATGGTCATATGTCCGCCCCGGAGCAAATTCGATATCGTTTACCCTTTCATGTGTGCAAGCTGCAACATTGCAACAAAACCAGTTTGCGCGTTTCGAATAAAATATCAATTACATTAAGACCTTTGTATAGAAACGAATTCACAGTCAGTAACGTACGTTTTATGTGACTGATTTGGGTGCGTTTGTTGAGTTAATATAGTTTTAATATCAATAAATCATGGTTTCGTTTCAATGAACAAAGTTAATTAATGTGTTACGTGGGAGCTTTACAACTTTAAATATACAATCACATCACCAAATTGGCAATTCATTTTCGGCAACTTCTATTTGCAGGGACTATTAAATTGACACGAATAATCTCATTGCATTTACTATGGATCACGTGTTAATATTTCTGTAAAATTGCCAAAGCCGCAAACTGAAATTTAACGACACATTATTGATAATTGCGCATTTTGATTAATCGACAACAAATTGCTGGCGTCTATGTAATTCTACTTCATCTGCAAAGGTAGACTTCAACATAATTATTTAATCAATATTTAATATTAATAATGTGCAGGTTTCAGTAACGCGTCAGATAAATACTGCTAACGTGAAATTAATAGAGGTTAACATTTTTATTTTATGGAAAACAAGATATAACGTAAAATACTCTCGCCGAGTTTTTTTAATATACTTAATAAAAATTCCAAAGAAAAGGTTTTAAACTTTAATATTCTTGAGGTTTCGTTCTCCTGCAACGGAGGCCAGTCCTGAACTTTCGAGTATGAATTCCACCGCATCACAGTAAACTAGTGCGTTTACTAAAGCAAAAAAATGCACGGATCAGTCCAAAATAATCTTTGAATTGAATTTACTGACGAGAGAATATTTGGACCCAATTTATATTCAACCGAGTTCTGCTTATGTTTAACGGTTTGAATCGAGTCCCCACTTCGATTCCTGGAAACCCTGTAAAGTACCTACTATTGATTTCTTCATAATTTAACAGTCATGTTAGGTCACTGACTTGCTACTAATCAAACTAATGAGTACAGCGTTCTCCTTGAAGGCCTACGAATACAAAAATTAGCCAACAAGTAGGTGATAATAATGAGGGTTACTGCATTTTGAAATATTTTTTTAAGTATTTAGTTGCATCAATAGAATAAGCTTAAGTATTACTTATTTACGTTCTGGTATTGTCACGTCTTGGGGGGTAGCTTAGTAGAATTAATACGAATAAGACGCAACTTACTAAAACTCTAATATATTAAGATCAATTTGTACTTACATGCTTACACTTAATTCCACTTACACTTGGGGTCACTTTGCACTACTGTTCTCTTTGGGGTCCCACTGACCACTGCCGTTTGGTCATCGCTCTCCTCGATCGTTCCCGATAAATGTCTACCTTGCAATCCATGCAAGTGAACGATCGAGGGTCAGCTACCCAAACTGATGTGACAATGCAGACATGTCAAGATTTGCCGTGATTGAGAAATAAAATACATATTTGCAAGGTGTTGAATTTGGAAAATATTCGCACTCTTGACATGTCTCCCCCTCCGTGAGAACACTGGACCCCCAGTGTTTACATAAAAACTTATTACTAATTGATAAATATGCCGATAAGGCTGTTGAGTTTTACAATGGTTTAAAAATAATAATAATACAGGATAATGCACAATAACAACAACGCAAAATAATAATACAAAATGAAAAAATTAGAAAAAAAAACAAATTTTTGTTGACAAATAAAGCGCAAGTTTCAGTTCAATTTAGTCTTTATTTTTGCTCTTTAGTCTTCAACGCACCACACCAAGTCATTGTCACTGCACTTTGTCACCGTTGTCTACTCTTATCACCACAACTGGATCTCGTTGGCCCTGCTCGACATGGATTGCTCCAAATTGTTCTTTCAATCACCACCTACTGCTCGAAGTTCTGTAGTTTGATGTTTGTTGTCGTAGCCAGGCTTGACCTGAGTTTGCTGGAAAAGTTTGAACCACTATTTTGGAATTTATTCTCGTCAGCCAATATTTCCTTTTTTTGCTTGTTTGGTTCATTGCTTTGGTCACAGTGGATTTAGTTTGCTCAATATAGCGGCTTTTAGATGCAGGCCTGTCAGATGGTGGTGTCAGAGCCAGTTGTGAAGATGCGTGATTTGGTCGTCATTGGTACGTGCTTGGTGGTGCTGCGTTGATAGATACAGCGCGCTTTGCTCATGTCATCCCCATAAAACAATACATACGTAGTTTAGGAAAAACAATAAAAACCGTAAATATTATAAAATTACACATTTTTTTGTAATCTTATACAATAATTAAAAAATCCCGACTTTTTTTGTAATAATAGTTAAAAATGTTAAGAAGGCAGTTGCCGAAAAGAATAATTCTAGGTACCTTTAGTCATTAGTTTCTTTCAAAATGGAGATTACCATATGACCTTTCTATTAGGTATGAGGCGCCGTTGTGGACAAAATAAAATTTTTGCAATTTCATATAATTTTGCCAAATATTTATAAATGCTGTTGATATTTATAAGAAAAACACAACTTTTATTTATTTTCACCATTTATATAGAAAAATGTTAAGTTTTATATAAATATCATGTCGCGTTAGAAATAATAATAGTGCTGACCGTGATATAAAATTGCGCACTTTTATAAATAAAGTCGGCACGCCCTCGATATAAATTTGTACGGCCGTGATATATTTATTGACTTTTGCCACCAAGACGCCAGAGGCCGCCACAAACGGAAGATTTACAATCGGGCAACGCTGGCTGCGGTTTAGTTACATTGCTAGTGACAAATCTGTCAAACTCGAAAGTTGAGGTTAGAGGTTAGATAAGCGACAGAAACAATAAACATTAAAAAGGTGATATGAGTTAAATAGTCATTTATTTGTGTTCACTTGTGGGTAATTGTTAACCACTTCTAACCTCAACTTTTGAGTTTGACAGATTTGTCACTAGCAATGTAACTAAACCGCAGCCAGCGTTGCCGGATTGTAAATCTTCCTTTCGTGGCGGCCTCTGGCGTTTTGGTGGCAAACGTCAATAAATATATCACGGCCGCACAAATTTATATCGAGAGCGTGCCGACTTTATTTATAAAAGTGCGCAATTTTACACCACGGTCAGCACTATTATTATTTCTAACGCGACATGATGTTTATATAAAACTTAACATTTTTCTATATAAATGGTGAAAATAAATAAAAGTTGTGTTTTTCTTATAAATATCAATAGCATTTATAAATATTTGGCAAAATTATATAAAATTGCAAAAATTTTATTTTGTCCACAACGGCGCCTCATAATTAGGACTCCTACAGCCGGATTCACTAAAGAGGTTTAAATTTAAATTAAATTTTAATTAAATTTAAAACGGTTTAAGTTGACGAATGAAAACTTTTGTTATTTTGACAAATTATTTTAATTACGTTGATAATTTGTTTGGTTAAGTTTTTATCTAAAAAAAGACATTTTGGAAAAAAGTTACACTCGGGGTCCCGGGAAAAGGTGCTATTTTCTCTAATTTGTGTTTTTTAATTTTTTTTGCCATTATCCTGGCGTAAAGTATTATTAATGTTCTTTATCCGGTACAAATATTTGAGAGTCTCATAATGCTGTGGCAAATTAATTGTTGTGGGCGTAAAAATAAACAACGGAGATTAAATTTTTCACACAAATATCAGTTATTTCTTCAGTGCGCGTGAAAGTCCGTTAACAAGTTAAATTGATATGTGTGTTTGCTGTAATAATAAATGTAAAACAGCTCTGTCCGCTTTGAACAGGCAAAACACCCGCGGAATATAAACATCAGGGACGATTTATTATCAGAATATTGACATGAATTGTGGGAAATGACAATAAAAGCTCTAATTGCAAAAAGCAGTGATAAATTTTGCGGGTGTTACATGAATTTTAATTTACATACCTCATAACTTACGTGCTCGGCATATCAAAAATCGAAATTTCCGCCCTTAGGTGCACACCCTAATTCTAATTAATTAACCCAAAATGTGATTACAACCGGATCAAGTAGTTGTTCATTTTTTAATTCACTGTTTACAAAGAACGTGCCGACAGGATTCTTTTCATGTCGTTAAAAATCGAACCCATCCCCATTCCTGCTCGTATTTGATTAACCAAATTGCCCCCGCGAAAACCATTACACACTTACCCGAATTCTTTTGTTATTAGACATTCCGTAATGAACTCCCAACCTGAACACGATGCGCTAATTGTCAGTGAATCCTTCAATAGTGGCCCAACCAGAATTCCTCGTTGCAAGACAATGGGCTGGGACTTCGCGATTATGGTCGTTACGGCCACGGCTCGTAAACAGGAAGGTGGTGGACTTGCTTCGAGAATTTAAAGTCGCCGAGAAAGCTATGTTAATCAGGGAAACTCGGTCGCGTGTTTTATATCGCGGCCATTCTTGGCTGGCAACGAACCATTTATATTGAGTATTATCACATTAATTTGTCGGCAGCATTGTTGGCTTTTACGCACCTGCAATTTCAGGGCATAAATTATATTTGAGCTTATCCGCCTCTCGATGACATTTTTGGAAATTAATCTTGAAAATACGGCTGCTACCCATTACAAGACACTTAAAACTAAAAAAGTCGCAAGGGGCCAAATGTGGTAAACACAGTAAATACGGTAGCGTTTACAAAAGAGAAAACTAAATTCTATTTTTTAGATAAAGACGGATTCCAGTATTTAGACCTAAACTGCATAATATTGCTCGAGTTGTTTGCGCAAAATTTTCTGTTATTGGCCGAAAATAGGACCATCAATGAAATTTGCTACTCGTAGCAGAAGCGCGCTAAGTAATGTCCGTATTGTATATTTTGAATTAGAGCCAATAATGGCAGTTCGCTTTTCCATCGAACTTTTTACGTGCTGGCTGCTTAATGGCAGCAGGAAGTTTGGTTGGGCAGTTCCGCCGATCTTCTTTATGTGCGAACGTCGATTGATTGGTATGAAAGGAGCAGCCGCCCTCAGACATAAAATATTTACGACGGCCATTGAAACATTCAAATATAGTTTAGCAGATTGATATGAAAATTGGCGAGGAGCAGCAAAGACGGGCACGCCATTGATTTGCCGCGAGCCAATCCATTATTAAAATGTAAGTGCGTTTTAGATTTGGCGAAAAACCCATTACCAACATCCCACGTTGGCGAGCGGTTAAGCAAGGAAGCTCTGCAGATTAAGGGCGGTGCTCTTAGGGATGTTCACTGCTTTATTACATCCACTCCGCAGTCACACTTTCCGATTGTTCGAGGCGATCCCCAACTTCCAGACACGGCCGCAATTTTAAATAGTCGTGCTGAAAAAGCTGTCAGATGGGTCATTTTTACACGACCAAATGTGTTTTTATCTTCAGGTCGGCTAAAATGGTCGCAATTTTACCGCAGATCGGGTAATTCAATTCTTTGGCATAGTCACGAAGTTTGGAGAGTTTGCCGGGAGAAAATTTAATCAGCCGCTTGAAAAAACACTTTGTCGTGTCATATCTGTCACTCGCACTCAGTGAAACTTGCAATTCTTCTTTAATTGAGGAAACGCAAATTTCAAATTCTTATCTGGCGCATTGTTTGCAGTTATGTGACACTGAAACAACGGAAGGAAGTAGGGTGACAGGTAAAACTTGAAGGGTCGACCGCCACATCGCGACAGCTTGTTCCAAGCACTAAGCCCCTCTGACCACTTCAGCAATTGTGCTGTAAATATATTTCCATGATCCTGGGCCGGAGAGACAGCTACTCCTTTTTGCAGTCTCTCCTGTTTCAATTCTTGTTTATCTTTTTAACGGAACGGCAAGGGATATCATTAGAAATACTTTATAAATTATGTTATAATAATCTTTGAAATACATAGAAATATAAACAATAAATATAAATTAACGCTGAACACAAACAAATAATTTTATACACCTCAGCTCAAGTAAACTATATATTGGGGAGTCAAATGGATTGCGGCCATATTGATAAAAATATTAATAACAAATATTTTGCACCAATTTGAGCAAATTAATCATCACGAAGATGGTATAAATGAGTCAGAGAAAAAAAAAATTCCAGTAACTTTAACTAGTTTGCAATTGTAATTACTTCTGGACCTTTTTGGTTTCTGACCCTTATCTTGCTGAATTCCAGCAGCAACTATGATTGCCACGATAATCTCTTTTGAAATACGTAACAAGTCTGGGCCAAAAGCTGGCGGATATAAATTTTTAACGTAGGATTCTTATAAGTAGGGCCAAATTTTATTGCAAGCCGGATAATAAAAGTTGTTTCGTAACGTAAAATAATCGGGTGGAAGCTCATGTTTAAGGAATGGAGCCGTGCAGAATTGATTGAGGTGCTTATAGCGTACACGAGATGGCTGATATAAACACTATAGAAGGCTTATTCTCTAGAGTGTTTTCTATAATACTGATGGATTGCAACCTAAACGTAATTCTACAAGGTTGTCTTCGAAAAATATTACCCAGAAATATATTAGCCTCATTGATCTCCCCCAACATCTTCCACAGCGGCTTGTTTACAGTTTCCGATATTATGAGGTATTGATCCGTGTCTGAGATCCTCCATCACTACACTCACAAGACTGATAAGTTAATGAATAGTAATACGGGATATAAAATGTAAATTGAGTCGATAAACCAGACTTCATAGGCGGTCGGCCTAAGGCAAAGTAACACATCATGTTAGCATTTTACTAGTCGTTCCAGTAAATTTCCCTTGACAATGTCCGGTTGTGCGGCGGGACTGTAGAATCGTTGAACGAAGGGAATGGACGTTTAGCAGCTACTGGGGTCCGCGAGGGATGTCAAGTCGTGATGGCAAATAGAACCAATTCCTGTTACGCCGAATACAATTAAAATAATTGCCGACATTCTCTGTAGTCCTAAGCGGCAACGGCTTTCATTAATACGGTTTTATTAAAATTCCTGCAGTATTCCGTGATGTTTTATTTTACCCTACATGCTCCTAATTATGACGACATGAAAAACGACTTAATTTCAGGGGAATTGCTCCGTGAAATGGCGGCCATCCCCTTACCCATTGACCTTTGATTAACTGCTAACGACTAATACGTTTAACATGAATCGATATCAGAGTGCATGTGCTCCCGGAATTAAACATTTGACCACAGCGATAATTAGTGGTAAAGCCGGGTTGCAACGTTAAATAATAATGAGTCTTGACTAAGCTCTCCTAAAGTTAATTGCTCTCATAATTTTTAGCCACCAAACTTAAAACCTGAATTGGATCAAGTTGAAGTAAGACCGCAGGTAGTTGACAACTAAAAAAAAATATTTATCTGTCCACCCCTAATCGCAGTTCTATCTTTAGATATTTATTTCTATCAATGAAATTATAAAATAATAATAATAATGATAAAATCGATAAAATGGCTACTTTATCCAACAAATTTCGAAGCTACCAAAAGCAGAGCTAGACGCTCTAATATAAACCATTTCAATAGTACTCGATATTAATATTTACTTCTTGAAAGCTATAGCTACGTCTCCTTAGCTTAATTAATCTGCAAGCTCCACACGTATGGTGGATATTGATTAAAGCAAGTTCTCCTGAAAGTTTCAATACTCGTGACATACTACCCGACCTGAACTAAATAAAAGAACCAACCCCTTTATAGTATATGTATGCAAAATGTAAATAGATCATGTTTCGGTGCTAGAATTTTTCTGAAACAAGTTAGTTGACAAAAAGATTTATTATTAGTTATATGGTGAGTGGCGGATACCCTTATATGATGATTTCTTAAGGTGGAGCTGCTTAACAATATGCTTATCGCGTACACCACAGATCTATTTCATTATATAGAGGACGTAGCCTGCATAACGGTGTCACTTTTTTTTATTAAAATCGTATTCCATTACCGAGGAGGCGTTCATATTTTATTCATTTTCAGCATATCTGAAAGGCAGGCCATTCTATTTATTTCGTAAGTTGTTGACACAGAGCCCAACATATAAATCATATCTGCCTGAATATGAGATATGCCTCTTCGCAGTCACCAGGATATCGGAGGCGGCTGCAGACTCCCGAAATGTGCAAATGCACGAAAATTATTCATTCGAAGTTGACTGAGCGTACTCAACAGTTCAGTTATAGCGTTATAGTTAGCAGGAGTGTGAGAAATATTCCAGTTTGATGAACTTATAGAACTGAATACCGAGACCACCCGGAAATCCCACAGACGAAAATTATACTATTTAAAAGCAGCAGATGACAAATTTATGGCGTTCTTTAAAACTTAAAATTAAAGTTTTTTAATAGCTGCAGAGGGTTTAGTATTCTCGCCTCTAATCTTTAAAAGTATGATCTTTGAAGGTACCAAAATCCTTGACCTAGTAAAAAAGATTTTAGAATAAATTTAGTTCACATAAAAAATAAATGTTATCCTTGCGGTGGGTCTGCGACCAACACAAATAAAGGATCTAAATGTGCAGGGTTGGGTTTCACATACTCGTACATTTTTAATACAAACGACACCTACAATTGCTTCAGTAAAACAAAATTTATACGTGGCAGGTGCACAAAACTGTGATTTTTATTACTTATTTACATTGATATGAAAACAGTTAAAACTATGTATATATTTGCGAATTTCTTCGGATCAATTTTACTTTTAGGGTTTGATTTGTAAAATAGACAGACCAATTGAGAGTTACAAGAAAACTATTTCAATTGTGCTTTCGAAGCTTTTCATATTTGAATTTAATGCAACGTCCAGGTAGTTGAAGCCGGTAAAGCAACACAGTATTTAGTTATAATTTAGGCTAAATAAGCCGCTCATATCGGTCAATGTAATGGGGTACTTGCCTAAAAAAAATATGGGTCGTATTTAACAGTCTACCAAATTTACCCAATATTTTCATACAAAAAAATACTTTCATTTCCCAAAAATACTAAATGCACACCAAAATTAAGAAAATACATAATCTTAAAGCGACAACCAGATATTGACATAATGCTGGCCCCTTATATATTTTGTTCGCCAAAATAACTTTTGTTGACCATAAATACTAAATGTTCACCAAATTTTATTCCGCATTTAATTCTAACATAATACCCAGATATTTAATTTTCGACAGTGTATTATATTATTTAGCAGTTATAAATACTATTTGTTGATCAAAAATACACAAGCAATAAAATGTTGTGCAAATAGTAAATAATTTTATGCAAAATTATAGATGTAGATATGCTAGGGCAAGGAAAAGTAGAGTAAAAATAGAAGTGGTTTGCACAAAAAAAGATATTGATTTCCGTAATATATAAATGTTTTGCTGTAATTGGCTTGCATTATGTAAAACGTAAAACTTCTTTTAGTGGTAATTTTAATCGTGCTTTTAAAAATAAATACAGGGTCCTGAACTGACCTTGTACAAAACTTTTTCCGCGTGCCTCTTGTCTGGAAGCGCAAGCGGCAAGGAGAGATGCGCGAGCATATTTTATTTTTGGAGTAATAGAATAATTATTTGACGCACAAGTAGTTTTTTTGAAAAACACTAAATATAAATGGAAGCGCGAATATTTATTATGTACAGCACGGACGCGTATCTTGAGCGTTCTAAATTTGGTAAACATTTATTAAAATTGATAGACATATAGAATTTAAAATGTAAGCAATGGTAAAACAATAGGCAGCATAGTTATTTTAGAGGTGCTGTTTTTATTTTCTGAAGTATAATAATTTGGGTTTCATAAAGATTTTTGGATGCTCATTAAATTTCCTGGTGGACGGTGCAAGGGATGTATGGTTTAATTTGGTGTACATTATATTTGTTCTCAGAAAATATTGCAATTTTTATTCTCTAGATGCATGCAAATAACTAAAAGAGACTTAAATATTTTTTCCCCATTTTTTTCCTTCATATTTTTATAAATATTTGCAATTTTTGTTTTTAATGACGTATTGGTCCTCCGTACCCAAGACTCACATCTATATTAAACCGACTTTGGTTTTTGGCTACTATGCTGCGCTGCTGACAGAGAGCGCGACATGTGTACAGCGGATTGGCAGTCGATTTATAAATAGAACGCAAGAAAATTGAGTAAAGCGCCATCATACCATTTCTTTTAGAACTACGTCGTGCAGGGGCCGGCTACGTCACAAATCTCTCACTCCAAAAATTAAATAATTAATTCTGGGCGTAATATTGACCCTAGAACCAAATAAAAAAATACGGGTCTAATGAAATCGCCTACATTTTTTAAATATTATATTTCCCAAACTTGAGGCAAGTACTCCATTGACCCGTTGACCACATAACTTTGTAATAGTAAAGTTTCAATTTCAAACGCTATTGTTTCCTTTTTTGTTAATTATGCGCAGAGCAGGAAACTATGCAGATAATTGCAGATAATTATCCATTTTCTGCCATGTGTTAGTTTAGTTTCGCCGTTAGATTTAATTATGGAGTTGTGAGAAATGTTATATTAAAAATTTTAGTTGCGCGAATTTGTTGGCACTTTGCGGGAAAAGTGCGACTTTTATGGCTACTGGTGTAACTTTACTGCAGCAACTTTCAACTAGTTGCTCTTAAATAATCGAATTTAAAGAGTTATCTACTCGACCAAGTTTCTGTACCCGGACAAATTAGCTTCGTAACCGTTTTAGTAACTTAATTATCCAGAATTTTTAAGATCTATCTACTACCCAACTTCTGTAAAATTAACAATTAAAAATCGACATAAAAATATTTTTTTAATTTGCCGAAAATTTACTTTAGCTCAGCCGGATTGATTGGATTTTGCCAGTTCGTGTAAGCGAAGAGGTCTTCTCTCTTCGTGGATTTAGTGTTGTTATTGTCCGTAAATAAATGAAGGTGTGAACCCTTACGCCAGGGTCAGCGTTAAAACTTATCTGGGCGCCAGCACGCGATTCATCACTTAAGTTAATTCGCCGGTTGAACACCGCTACTGCGAATGAAAATAATTAAATCTAAAGGTAACGTGTTAGAGAAATCTGTACACTCCATTGAAAATATTTATTACACGGTTAATAAATGGATGAGCGTGGGGGTGTTATTAAAGTGTCGGGAATGGTCGCGATCAATCCTGTTAGCCACATTCACTAATCATGTGTCAGGGTGAAAACATGCAAAGGGAGGAGAACTCCAGGAATCGATCTCGACCCATTATTCATTTGCAATGTATTCGATAATATTTACGGACGCCTTTACTGCTCGTCCCATGCATGGCAGAGATCACAAAGAAACTCGCAGCCACCTACCGAAAAGAGTCACCATCAAGAGAATAACAGACTATTTATTCACTGTATGATGAGTTCTAAGACTTTCTGGAAGCTGTAAAGCTCTCAAGCTTTTTTGTCGGGCGTAGGGTGTAGACTAATATTACTGCAGTCTCTCCAGTAGTGAGAATAAAATATTTACACCTCAGCTACCTAATACATTCATCCAAATTCTCGTGATATTGATGCACGAAAGCATCTCGATAGAAAATGTTATTAGGTATCACGGAGTAAAGTCTAACGCGACCCTCTGCAATAGGAATCGCAGGCAGAAAATTTGATTAATAATTTCCGCACAAAATATTCATGTGAAAGATAGAACAGTCTTAATGCCGCTCGGAACATTTCCACCTGAATCTGTTTTGTGCTCCAGTTATTCGTTAGATTCAAGTTTTATATGAGACCGAAGTGACTACTGGCGCTTAGAAAAATAATGCATTCCACATGGCACACCTGTCTCTGCATCTAATGGAAGAAAATTGGATATTTCGTTGTTACCGAGAGACTGCGTGATCATCCAGTTCTGATCGAATCTAAAAAGAAAGGAACTACGTGGATGAAAAGAAACTGATTTAGGCGGCATTAAAATTATTTTGGATTAATTCAATGTTGATTAGGGGTAGATGTTAGATGGGACGCTAGAAAAACGTTTATTGGGCCATAAATTCGCAGCAATAGAGTGGTTATCGGCGGCATTTTTCTCCATTTGCGGTTTAATAGTATCAAGGGATGATTTAGTTAGGTCGAGTAGCTGGAACATCCACAGCCTTGTGAAATGTCGCTAGTGGACCTCGCCGATCTGCTGTAACTACGTTGATTTATTAGAAACCCAAAACTACCGCAAACACAAATCAAACCCTTTGATTTATGACTTCAATAACGTATATCTTCATTACGTCGAAGAACTACGCGCTCGCCATCACTACAACTTTTCTAAGTATTTCATTACACGTCGGCAGAAGGTGGCACGTTTTGGGTGCAACTTGAAAGCATAGTGACGTAGCCTCCATACCCGATATGTTATTAAAATTTAACGCCATCCATCAAATTTACCTCCAATAATTTTTATTCAATTTGGTGGATTGATTAGCGATCATTTATCTGTCAGAAATATATCATTTATATGTTCTGATAAAGAAATTAAAAAACTAGATTAATAAATAGTGGAGACAAAAAAAATTTTTTATTTTAGCAAACCAAGTTTTTAGCAGGATTTGAACGTTAGAGCTGGTTTTAATTCCGGCCTTTGAAGAACTGACGGATGCAGTTGTAATCCGAAAATTTCCTGTGCCATTGTTTGAAACATACGGAACGGATATTTATGGATAAGTTAACCGTGACAGTAATAAATAGTCAGATTAATATTGAAACATGAATCACGACGAGCACACGTCGCTCCATCAACTGTGAATTTAATGGCGCCGCTTGTACATGCGCTAAAGATGAATATGACAAAACGATAATGAACGCAATCACCGCCAGTTAGAAACTTCACATGAGAAGCCTGGATGCTCACCCCCACCACCATCCAATTAATAAATTTTATGCAGCTGATTACGCTCCTGTCATAAATTTTATCCCATTCAACAGGGAGAATTTACAACGATTTTGATGCGTTAATTACAATGCTTAATTAATGCTAGAATTGGAAGTCTGTTTCGTTGCCAAGTAATAAATTACGGTTTGTGCTGTAGAAATGTTGGTTCAAATATTATCTCGCTGTGGTTCGTATTAAGAGCGTCCAATTATTATTTGTGCAATATGTGCATAGAGTGGTTCAAAAGCATCGTGATCAAGGATAGACGTCAACTAATTATTATTACTGCAACAAAAAATTTCCTTTTAGAATAGTAATGGAATTTTTCAGCGACAAAGGCTAATTTCATTTCATGCATTTGAACGCTCGGGAAACATAATCAAATTCCGCAGCTTTATTTAGAAGGAAAGGAGTGTATCAGTCAATTTTTGTGCGCAATGCCACTGGGAAATTTAGAATGACATAGTCATGCAATGGCAAAGGGAGACTTTTAAAATTTAGACAATTTCTTTAAGTAGTTTGCAAATGCCCTTGTCCATCAAAAATTTTAATTAAAAACCAAATTGTTGAAGGTGAATTTATTTTGTGGGTCATTTGATGCAAGTTTGATTTCAATTAAAAGAAACATCCACGTTCAGTTACACCGGACTTAAATGTGCATTTGTTCCTAAACTTGTCTCTTAAATGAGGCAATTGTTTTATCACAGCTTTATGGCTCTAGCTTTGGAAGCGTCTAAGGGTTTTTGTTTTATGAAACTAAGTTAAGAGACTAGTCAAATAGAAGCTTAAATTTAATGCCGGGCCCTGAAAGGTGGGGCATTTTGATGCAGACTTTGCGTCGTAAAGCAACAAGACCTAACCGTCATGACGTCGTTAACGCAAAGCAATGCAGTTTCAACGGAAGTTGCTGCAATTTAGGGTGAAACTTAAGAAAAAACCAACTGCGCTTTCGACTTCATGGTCCACATAAAAGCTGTTTTCGTGCATTTTAAATTAACCGCACGGGTCTAGAATAACGTTCTTCCTTAATACCCTGCTTTAATAATTTACCCAAACTGCTTTGGTTTTGACGCAGAATTGATTGCTATTTTCTCCAAAATTTTCCTCTAGGATCGCTAGAAATAAAAAAAAATAAGTTACGTTGACTGATGTTGCGGAGCTAAAATTCGTCGTTGAATTTTCGCGGGCAACAATGTATTTTTGAAGGGGCAAAAAGTTTTATTGCAAAGTATAAAAATTCCATGCCTGTCACGTACGAAATTTAATTGAAGGAGTAAACGTACAGATCTGAATTTCAGGAAGTTTTCCAATGTCTTCGAAATGAGAAATGATTCTAGAAGAGATAATCGTTTTCAGATGGCGTTTGTAGATGGATGAACATTTTATTATCCTTTTTTCGAATCCCATCTCCATTAGCAAGCGAGCTCCCAAATAACTTTTTGCTGCGTTAGAGACGAAACAAAAATTATGAGGACCCATTGTTCGAATGAGATCGTTTTGTAACGTGTTCTTCAGCATTATTTTATTAAATCCCAATAACGGAGGTCTGACCTACTTTTCGCAATTCAAATAAATCGGCGTGTAACGAGGAGAGCCAACGCTCGAATCCGTTATAGGTACCAACATTTGACACTTAAATATTTTACTTCGTTAAATAAATGATTCTAATATTTATGTTGATACACGTACACGTTATGAGCAGTTGGGGATGCAAACTAATAACAACTTATTCATCCGCAAAGTGACATACGGACATATTTATGATACTTTATGTGAAAATGAGAACTGACTGAAAAGTCGTTATTGATTAAAGACTCATACCAGTTGTTTAACGCTAATTTTTTGCAAATAATTAAATAGCAATGCGTTAAAACTAAGTTTTTAGATGCGTTTCAGATAACTTTGTAGAAGGGTGTTAACGAGACGACTGAAACGTCAAGAGATATGCACTGAATAACGGCAGAATGCGCCCAAAAATTTAACTAAAATAAAATTTAATCTTATTTTCCATATTATAAAGAAATCAGTTGGCTTTTATTACGGTGTCAATATTTTTCTTGCGTTTATCTCACTTTTATTTTTACTAATGGGTACGTTTTGTCTTGTTGGCTGAAGATCAGTAAATCGTTTTTTGTTTGGTGCAGTTGAAAGTATCGCCACAACTTTGGCTGGATTTTTAAAAACGTTGATAATTAGAAGCTGTTGATTAATTTACTCGCCAACAAAATTTTTTTTTCAAGTTTCACGATTTACGCTCGTGTGTAGATATTTCTGAAGTTGTGTGCGCCATCAACAGCGCTTTCCATATGCATAAAATTGCCATTATAATCATAAATAGTATGAAAATTGGTAATCTGAGGGTGGGTCGCATCCAAATTAATAAATAATTGGTTAACACAGCATCGCAAAGACTTTGTGCAAAACTCAGTTAATTTTAAGTTCAAACACATGCTTCCTCAATAACGTTCATTCGACGTGTTTTCACAAGACCGCTTCAGAACTGTCGAGCAAAGGAAATTATTTCATGTTATTCTTGCCTTGATTACGCCTGACTTAGGGCTACATATACACCGCCATTGTTTAACCGCCTCGATGGCAAAGAAAATAATAATTACACGGAGAAGTTTTAATTAAACACCGATATTTTGAGTTTTATCTCTTAGCGCTCTTATCGTTTTGAGAAAACTAATTCTTTTCATTTAACCCAATTTCATTCTCATCAAACCCTATATCAGCTTAATAGGATTTTATTGCAAATTGATTAGGTGCAACTTCGTTGGTTTTTCTTTTTCTTTAAAAAAATAATTTAAAGAAATCAAAAAGAATTTTCGACGATACCTTTTTAAAGAGATTAATTTTATTTGAAAATGTTTGGAGGCGATTGCAGGAAATGGACCGAGTCCTGCGGGTCTTCGCAGACTTCATGCGTGCAAGATCGGGAATATTGTAAAGGTCTGCTGGAATCAAAGCAGAAAAGGGTCACAACCAACTGCCATATTTGAAGTCCAACGTGTATTGATGTCGTTTGCCGTTTATCCTGACGTATTGGATCGATCACGTTCATCCAGATATGTCCCTCTACAACCCGAATTTATGCCAATAGTTAACCCTCCGAAGAGCGGTCTCAAAAATTACTGGCATGACGAATCGATATTTGCACTGGCGATGCCGTTGCCGAATTTTTCCAATCAATTTAAACATTTAAAAAAAAACATAATTTTTTTTTCTAATATCTTCGATTTTCTTGTACGGCTTTATTACATGTTGCAAGTTAACTAAGTTGTAAATAATTACTAAAAATTGAAGACAATTGCAAGTTTTTTGATTGTTGGTTAAATATTATTTCTATAAATAAATTTCTTAACAAATCTTGAAGTAATTCAATAGAATTAGGGTTTAGCTCAAATTTTTAAGAAATCTGGTAAAGATTATTATACAAATAAAAGTTTATAAAAAAGTTAAAAGTAAAGATAGATAATTGTCAAATTTTTGTTCAAGTGTGTGTAATTACCCCTTGCCAGAAAACTAGGATTTTAAAGCGACAATTAGTTTAGAACTGTTTGGTCTGCAGTTACTACAAGAATTTAATAATGTCCCTCAATAAAAGTCTGAGGATTAATTTAAAAAGATAAATTTTAGAGATATGAGATGAGTTAGCTTTCATGTGGTATTGATGAATGTTTGTAGAGCAGTGCCTCCCTAGCGATTGCAGCTAAATGAATGACTGACTGTAGTTCATACATTCTTCAAGATAAAAGAAAAATGCATTACAGTATGGCTGCCAAGAAATGATATATTGCACTTCTTTGTACCTATAAGATTCTATGTTTTGAAATAGGTTTTATTTTCAATTTCAAACCTGCCACTGTACCTGATGCTGTGTACCATTAATCCGCTTCCTGGTTACGGGCGTTGAATAGAAACTATATGCATTTTTAAAACGTCATTCCCAATTAACGATTTACAATACATTTATGAAGATTAATCTACGCTGGACTTCTTACGGAAAGTATCGATTTATTTTACCATTGTTGTCAGGATTATAAAATTTAGGGGTTGATTTTCTTTTGTTAGTTAAGGAACGAAAACACACTGGCGCTCTCATGTTTTGACCCTAGTTTCCACCAGGAAGCCCCTATCTGCGAGTCCCCAACTAGACTCGGGTTGTGATTGGTCAGAACACGTGATCAATGAAGAGGTTGAAATCCAGGTTGAAAGTTACAAAACACGCGTGGCAAATTTTTGACATAATTGATAATGGTTCGATATTCAGTCATTACTGAAATGGTTGTGTACAGGTTCGATATTATGGTAGTGAGGAAGGGGGTTCTGACTTAAAGAAAAAGTGCCGGACACACCCTGCTGAGGTTGATTCCCGAAGCAACATGCAGAATTTGCAAAGATCTGGTGGTAAAATTTATTGTTATTGCTGGAAGCACTCAACATATGGCGTTCGTTTCGAAAACACTTAACCGAATTGTCATTATGTTGTTCATCTCTTAAAGTACCTTGATGATTTATCGTCCACAGTTGAAGGCAAGAATTACGCGCGACCGATACGGACAATAAGATGGCACTTAATGGGTTCAATGGACCGGCGCCCTTGGATTTCCATTCATTACAATAAAAACGCCGTCACTGACTGACAACGAAAATATTTACACACAACTTGAGAAAGCATTAGTTTTAATGAAGTTCCGGTCTGGACATATCAGAAAAGTGGTGACGATTTTCTGAACTACAAATTCTATTGCAATTGTTGTTGTAGCAATAAATGAGGTCGTTAGAAGCTATAGCTTAACGTGTTAAAAGATAAATAGGAATAATAACGTTGAAAACTACGGTAGGTGATACAGCAAGTACTGAAATATGTACCATTTGAATTTCAAACAATCTAGTTTACATTTCTTACTCTCGATGGTGGTTTGGTTTCTGGCGAAGATAAATAGAACTAGATTGCAAAGCGCATTTCGTCGTCTGGTTTATTCCCTTAACTGTACAAAAGTCGGAATAATAAATAATGGCGGAGATACCAAAGGATGATTTAAATAACAAATTGCGATTGTATGTACATTTGCTAAATCGGAAAATTTATTAGACGAGCCTAATTAATTGCCCTTCTTTCTCACATTAAAATATTTCTGAGACTTGAAATCAACGTGATGATTAAAACCAAAAATTTAAAAGCGCGATGAATATCTATAAACAACAAAACTTTATTATTACTAGGAAAGTATTGGCGGTGAGTTAGAAAGAAAGTGTAAGCAAATTTAATTACTGAAGCCAACTTGCTACTAACGTAACACACATGATCATGTAAATGCAATTTGAATACGATTGCGAGTTTAATTTTAATATCGCTACACAGCCATTGAGATATTATAGAAATCGTCGATTTCAAGCTCTTTTAGCTCTTCGCCCAATTATGCTAAACCAAATGCAAATCGTTCAGCGGGTATTTGCATAGCACCACGTTTGTTCGGTGAGACTATCTCGCTATTGTTTTAAATAAAACGATTTGCTTTTATTATATCGTTCACAAGACCACATGGTTTGCTCCAGGGTAGGAATTTATTTGAATCAATTATAGTAAAAAAAAATTTGGGTACGGCCATAATATCCGTACATTCTGTTTTTTTCTTAATATTTTGCTACGGTCCTTTTATTGTTTAGAATCGTCAGCGCTTCTCCTTAATTTTGCGCAATGATTTCCATATGTTACCTTTCTTTTCTTGTTACATGCTACATCTGTGTTAGTTTATGTTCTTATTGTTCTGGACTTGCAATAAATAAGTAGACTAAGTTTAATTTTTTTATTGGGGCTCGGGCGAGATAGGAATTGCTAGTTGGTGATTGTGTTGTGAGTGAAACGTTCCTCAAAGTGTCAAAAGTGCCGATAAAACACCAATGGCTGTAAGTTCCAAATGCACTAATTATTATTGTTACTACCCATGCTTATTAATAATCTTTGATCGTCTTTAATCACCGACCGACAGATCGTGACAATAATTCGAAGATGAGACAAATGGTGGATGCGCCGGGTGCACACCTATTCAACGTACTCATATAAATGCGTTTAAACATACATTAAATTATTTTTTGCGATGCTTGATTGTTAATTTATTACATAATTAGAAAAAAAATACTTTGCAGCAATTTTAATTCTAAAAAATAATGAGAACAAATATAATGTACACCAAATTAAAACATACATCCCTTGCACTGTCCACCAGAAAATTTAATGAGCATCCAAAAATCTAAATAAAACCCAAATTATTATACATTAGAAAATGAGAACATCACCACTAAAATAACTATGCTGCATATTGTTTTACCATTGCTTACGTTTTAAATTCTATAATATGTCAATAAATTTTACTAAATATTCACCAAATTTAGAACGCTCAAGTTACGCGCCCGTGGTGTACATAATTAATATTAACGCTATCCATTTATATTTAGTGTTTTTTAAAAAAACTCATTGTGCGTCAAATAATTATTCTATTACTCCAAAAATAAAATATGCTCGCGCATCTCTCCTTGCCGCTTGCGCTTCTAGACAAGAGACATGCGAAAACAGTTTTGTACAAGGTCAATTCAGGGCCCTGTAATTTTTTTTAAAAGCACGATTAGAAATTAGCACTAAAAAAAGTTTTACGTTTTATATAATGCAAGCCAATTACAGCAAAACATTTATATATTACGGAAATCAATATCTTTTTTTGTGCAAACCACTTCTACTTTTACTCTTATTGTCCTTGCCCTAGCACATCTACATCTATAATTTTGCATAAAATTATTTACCATTTGCACAACATTTTATTGCTTGTGTATTTTTGATCAACAAATAGTATTTTTAACTGCTAAATAATATAAAACACTGTCGAAAATTAAATATCTCGGTATTATGTTAGAATTAAATGCGGAATAAAATTTGGTGAACATTTAGTATTTATGGTCAACAAACGTTATTTTGGCGAACAAAATATATAAGAGGCCAGCATTATGTCAATATTTGGTTGTCACTTTAAGATTATGTATTTTCTTAATTTTGGTGAGCATTTAGTATTTTTGGGAAAGTATTTTTTTGTATGAAAATATTGGGTAAATTTGGTAGACTGTTAAAAACGACCCAAAAATAATTGCAAGTAACAATAACAAACATTTATGTAATAATAAAATAATAAAATTTGAATACTTAAATTCGATTAGTATCTATAATTTAATGAGCTTAAAGGACTTAATTTGTTTTATGCCAACAGGTACCTGCGTATATGCACTCACTTTAGGTCATAGGTTAAGGCTGTGTGACTGCCGCAGTTGTTTCGTGGGTTCAAAGGGGGCGGTTTGCGTTTTCCATTTGTCACTGTCCATTAGCGCGATAAGAGTTAATTCAGGACAAGTTCATCGCCGGCGTTCGTGATATTTCTCAAAGATAGGCCGACGATATTAGGTAAAGAAATATGATTCGCAAAGAGAAGTGAGCTCGAAGTGCGCGAAATAGACTAAAAAATGATCCTGATTATATTTTAATTAAAGACCGAAACAGTAAAGTCTAGAAAGTGCTTCTGTTATCGCGAGTAAGCCATTGTTAGAACATAATACAGAATAATTCAGCAATCTCCGTCACGAGTAAGAAATTCCCCTTGTAAGGAACCACTCGGAGTAACACGGGGTAATTAGGCGTAACGCGATTCTCCAGTGAAAGGGGTCTATGTCTGCCACCATACAGCCGAGCCTCATTAATTTTAAAGTGTCATATTAAATTTCCATGTAGCAGTGGTATTTCAATCAGTTCCGCCGTTCGGCAACCTGTCCGAAATAAAATCGTTTGCTGGTCCTTTTGTGGACCTTAACGTCTTTGCGGTGTTTTTTTTGCGCCCTCTCGCAAACGCCTCGCTTTCGATTTCTTACGCCGGCCACATTAATTTTTTATAACTTATACCCGGGGACTATTAAGGCCCAACTGGCTGCCTAATCGCTTGATAAATTCGTAACTTGGCAATGTCTTCCCACGAACTTTGAAACTAAATATTTAAATGACAAACACAGTCCCCGCTTGACTTCGGCCACCAAAAACACCGCTCTGGTCAAAAACCCCTACAATTAAACCCTCCTATAGAACCTTCTAATAACCAGATTTTTTATTCTTAACCCAATTCCAAAATCTCTGTTCTGTGTTTCAAAATTATTACGCAACAACTCTTTGGAGTTGAATGGATATGTAATAGAGAATAAATTAAAACATAGAGTAAGAAACTTATATCTACGGAATAGGTTCTAAGTAATAAATTTATTATTATTTATTTAACGAGATATGGCGCCCCCGAAATTCCTGGTAGCGCCGATAAATAAGACTCTGCCATAAATATTTGCGTTGTCGCTGGGCAGTGAGTAATTCTGACAGAAAGGCAATTTGTGGGTCGAAAGGTTCATTATTTCCGTAGGCGTTGCACCCGTTGCACTGGACCAGCCCTGTCGTTGTGGCGTTTGCATTTATATAAATGGTCGGTATTTGTAGGTGCGACAAAATCGCATTTTCGAACATGACTTTGTGCGAATTTAAAAGCGGCGTCGGTGAGATAAAACGGCAGGACGATCCATCAAGGGGTCGCCGCGGCGGTGGGCGTCCGCATGACCCCGGGTGACAGCCAGCGGTAACCGGTAGCCGACGACCGCAGCGATCGGACGCGCTCGAATTTACACCCCCATCTGAATTACCAGCTGCTGGCTGAGTTCGGCTCCTGATTAATGATAACCGTGGCCTCCTGACAACCTTCCGAACATCGTCTGCTTTATTTTATTATAACTCGCTAACGCGGTATACGGGGTGTTAATGACTCCTACCGTGGGATGTTTTGATTAATCTTATGAAAGTGTTTGTGGGCGCCATCAGCGCCCTCAGAAACTAGTTTGCAATACACCTACCGACACCCCGTTCCCCATGTGCACAGCGCTAATCTAACACAGATGAATGTGTGCCCACTTGTATGTCTGCAAACAACCGAGCATTAAATTACCTGCTCACGATTAAGTCAATTACAATGGAAGGTTGAACGATATAATTTACCGCTGCATCAACCAGAAGCTAGATATTTGCCTAAAGGTCATCCCTTAAATTACCATCAAACTCCATATTTCGTTGGCTTAAGGCCTATAAACACTTTCAATCAGAAAGACTGTCAGAGTCAGATACATCAATACTCAAAATACAGAATGATAGAGAATTAAACAACTATTGGTTTAGCATAATAATATTATATTATTTTAAAGATTTGCGAACAAACTCAGAAGCATTTCTATTCTTTCCTTCTTTATATCTGATTAATGTAAATCTAAAAGAGTTCTTACAAAATCAGATTTGCAACAATTGATATTTTAAGCAAAGCTTCCGGTTAGGAAGAAGCTTTAAAGTATTTATTTTTCAGAGGTAATTTTCATAGCAAAATAACACCTCTTATTATTGCTATTGGTCGACACTCGTGGCATTTTTTTTAATTCCGTGTTCCAGCTAGTGCTGCAGACTTTGTAACTATCCGTTTCCTTGCTAAATCCCTGAGAAACTCCCATTACTTTTATTTTAATCTTTTCGTTTTATTAGTAGTTTCCTTTCCGCGATGTGTAAGATAATAAAATTTCCAGCAGCCAAACAGGAAACGGAACCCTGTACGTCTCCATGATTTATCATCAATTTAATATGCATAAGACGCTTGTTTGAGACCTCCCTGGCTTCTTCCAAACACAGCAATCAATTTGTGACTAACTTTTGCGCGAAAGATATAAAAACGACAATATTTTTATTGCTCTTGTGGCCATGTGTTTTTGTTGCGGGGTTGTGTACACGTATTAGGGTGATTTGTAATGGACTTAGCAGGATAATAGGTTCGTTAAACAAACGGCTATAGCTGGAAACAGCATGAATCTCCACGACGCCTATTATTACCGCAAAACGGATAACAATCACTCATAGCGGACCAAATCGAGCCCTTCCTCGGATTTAATGTGTTGCCATTCAATGAGAACAGATTGGTATCTTTGTTGGAATTCGAGGCACTCATGTCTAGCCGCATTTGGCGCGGGTACGTGCCCCAAAAAGTCAAGTAATTGCGTGTACCTAAGCGTAATTACCTGGCATTTCAATAACCCAAATCCAATAATGCTCCATCTATCTACATGAGCGTAATTAGTTGACCTTTCAAAATTTCCAGGAGGCTATATCGTGATAATTTATGCAGCTTTCGTAAAAAGAGATAAGTATTCAACAAAGACTATAAATACTTAGCTCAATGTTGAAGCCTAACTTGTATCGGTTTAGTTATTATTTGAGGAAAATTTAAAATCAAATTTTTTGATGGCAGTAGATACGTTGAAAAATCTATTTTTGGGGCAAAACCTGGAGCTTTAAAAATTTAAAATAAAACGACTAAAACTGGAAGTAATTACAACAATTCATGATGATTAGTTAGATTTTTATAAGGTTTCTGTGAAAACTAAGTTTGCGTTTAATTGCGTCTAATTTAATTCTGTAATTTTGAGACTAGATGGAACATAGTATTTTATGAGAACTTGAGGTATTCTAGAAGGTTCGCATGCTATTGCTGAATCCGATAATGTGATGCTTTCCTCAACTGCATTACATGCTTATAATAAAATCAAAATCTCTCGTCTATTTTGCGAGTCCGGGAAGAGTAGGGCATAAATGGCCCGTTTTTATGGGACCGGTAAACACCGTCAATTATCTCATCTGCTGGGTTTCTCATTTATATTTCAGGTCAAGTGAGACGTTTATTTCCAGAAACTGGCAGAATTGCGTTTACACAACTTTAACGTTATATTTACTTATACTTGGATCTTGTTTGTAGTTTAGTGACAAAATAAATAAAGAAGAAGTGTGTATAACCGAAACACGTAAAGCAAATCTCATGGGGTCCCGCCTAACGTTCTTCTAATAACAAATGCACACAAACTCCCTCATGCCGTGAATAGATTCCAACCCCAACAATATTTCTTGCGTATAAGAGAAAAACGTCAGCATAAGCACACCTGCAATCACGCGATAAATTATTCAATCTCGAAGGAATTGGGAAAAAATATTTTCGTTTCGGCTTAAAAATAAATTTAAGTCTTTGGCCCCGGACTTTTAATTGTGGCGGCGAAAGCACTTAACGTCCACCGTAATATTTTATTATTTGCTGAGTCGCCAACCCTTTTCACCACCCCGGCTTATATCTTTTCCATTACGGATTTGTTAGAAAACCAAGGGAAGGGCTGGTTCATTACAAGGTTTCTATGCAGTCGTCATTAATTTGGGGGAAGGTAAGCTTTGAGATCCGCGTCACCGCATTCAACGTGCCATCTTTGTCCCAGCTTAACCGACCAAAAGATATATCGTAACAATTTACAACTGGTGAATTAATACCAGCACGATTTCTGTTGCCAAACATCAGCCAATCTCATCAAACGTTTATCTACCCAAGATCTCAAATATTTTGATGTCAAACACCATATCTGGTACTTTACGAATTCCACAAATTGCTAATCAATACCAGAAGGGTATTAAGAGAGTGCAGAAGGATTGATAGTGGTCAATCACCCCTCAATATTTTTCTTAGTTGCCAATAATAAATATTAACAATAGTTTAATTAAATTACGAATAATTTTCAGAAAATAGAGAATTCTACCTCATAATTCTTACATAATATTTTTGCATTCGGTATTAATTTTAACAAACTTCCATCAAGCTGTTCATATGTCATACGAATTTCAACAAATAAATTACGAGATTTTTCTTGTGCCAGCACGATAACAGTATCAAAATAACTCTTCGTTTTCTTTACGAAGTTGTGAGTTTTGAGCCAACGCACTTCTTTTTAGTTAATGTACCTGTTTTCATTGGGGCTCGAACGTCTTATGGTCCGCACCCACGCCCAACTGCAATTGTTTTCTTTACGCCAGGGGCGCAGAAAATTTAAGTCAGTATTTTTTATCGTCTCTCATTGTGTAGAACTTGTTTGCTCAAGTAAGTCGCCACAGGTCCAGCTGTTCTTGACGCTTATTTATTAAAAATATAAACAATTTTTTTTCTCTTAACTCAAAAAGACGCAATTAGTAATTAAACTTACCGTTTTCAAAATTCATTAAATAATACCAAAATGTTAATATTCAAATTGAACTGCGTCAGAAGTTGTTGACGATATTTAAATTGATGTTCAATGGATTGAACTAATCCCGCAAAATTAGTTGAAGAATCGCTACATTCTTCCAATTTTGTTTTTTAATGTCGTCATGATTTATTGCGTTTCTGTTTTATTTTATTGTGGCACATTTTCCCGTTTACGATTGTGCAAGAAGAGGGCTGTAAATACAAATTGTGCATGTTTGACGAACGAATAGAACTTTGAGGTTAACGGGGCGCTTACTCCAAATGCAAATTGAAAATTGGATTAGGACAATGCACAAGGATCTGATTTTAGGAGTCTTGATCTTCTAATGTAGATTAAATATGAATAAATTTTTGAGAATTTCAATTTCTAGCTAATTTTTAATCTCATCTACTTGATAACAATTTTTATTTGACGTAAATACTGTTTGCATTAATAAAACTTTACGCCCTAATTAACTTTCTCTACTAATTTATTGATTTAATTGTTATTTAATTTACCGGCAACTGTTTCAAATAAACACAATATAAATTAACTGAGTCGTATTTAACAGTCTACCAAATTTACCCAATATTTTCATACAAAAAAATACTTTTATTTCCCAAAAATATTAAATGCTCACCAAAATTAAGAAAATACATAATCTTAAAGCGGCAACTAAATATTGACATAATGCTGGTCTCTTATATATTTTGTTTGCCAAAATAACTTTTATTGACCATAAATACTAAATGTTCACCAAATATTATTTCGCATTTATTTAATTCTAACATAATACCCAGATATTTAATTTTCGACAGTGTTTTATATTATTTAGCAGTTAAAAATACTATTTGTTGATCAAAAATACACAAGCAATAAAATGTTGTGCAAATGGTAAATAATTTTATGCAAAATTATAGATGTAGATGTGCTAGGGCAAGGAAAATAAGAGTAAAAATAGAAGTGGTTTGCACAAAAAAAGATACTGATTTCCGTAATTATATAAATGCTTTGCTGTAATTGACTTGCATTATATAAAACGTAAAACTTCTTTTAGTGGTAATTTCTAATCGTGTTTTTAAAAAAAAATACAGTGCCCTGAACTGACCTTGTACAAAACTTTTTTTGCGTGCTTCTTGTCTGGAAGCGCAAGCGGCAAGGAGAGATGCGCGAGCATATTTTATTTTTGGAGTAATAAAATAATTATTTGACGCACAAATAGTTTTTTTGAGAAACACTAAATATAAATGGATAGCGCGAATATTTATTATGTACAACACGGACGCGTAACTTGAGAGCGTTCTAAATTTGGTGAACATTTAGTAAAATTGATAAACTTATAGAATTTAAAATGTAGGCAATGGTAAAACAATACGCAGCATAGTTATTTTAGTGGTGATGTTCTCATTTTCTGATGTATAATTATTTGGGTTTCATTTAGATATTTTGATGCTCATTAAATTTTCCGGTGGACAGTGCAAGTGATGTATGGTGTACATTATATTTGTTCCCAAATTAAATCGTAGTTTACAGGCGCAATTTTTTTATTTAGTACAATAGAACATGCAATTATTGTTGTCTACCAACCCTTAAATGAAATCACTCCCGAGCGAATATACCTACAATTATAAAATGTGATTATAACTTGAAAATGAGACAATCAGATTTATTATTTTATTACTTTATTAGATTGGGTTAGAGGCGACTGGAAATTCTCAAAGTAGAGTTCTTACCTACTTTTCACTTGCTGTCTTCGAACAGTTAAGGGTAAAGTGCTCTTTAGCGCTCTGCTATAGAAAAAAATCAAAATTTAGTAACGCAGCGTCATAAAAGTGTCTTATTCCCAATTAGCGGGGTGGGAGAATAATTTTTGTCGTAAATATGCATGTGGTGGCGACAGTAATTCCATACGGCAAAAACTAATACATCAGCCGTGTTTATAATCCCTGGCAAGTGGGTAATCCGGCGGCCCAGGGCCAGTTCCGGGAGGACTATCGTAATAAATAGCCTCGGCCTCCGGGGCGCTCCGTCATCACGCCTTGGGAAATTATGCTGATAGAGCGGCGCGATAAAACCTGCTCGTCTCCGCGATGCCAAACACAACTAACCTATCTTAACCTGGGGAATAGCATTGGCTTTTGTAGCTCTTCCAGTGTCTTTGGGGCGCAAATTCGTGGGGAATACGAGATAAATCCGGCTTTTTAATTTATTTACGTTTGTTCACGTTTTGAATTTCAGAGATGGTTATGGATGGTGCATTTTTAACTCTGGAAAACGGGCGACAACGGTAAATGAATTATTAAAAAAGAAAAATGTACGTCACACTGCGTGCCTAATTTTTATTAAAAGTATTTACATACGGGCCCCGAGGGGCAAAATTTTCCGCGCAACTGCCAGCCTCCTCTCGCTCCGCTGTTGACACGCCAAATGTTTTCATTTAGAGCCCCTGGAAATTTTATATGGACCTACCCTCCATGGTTTACGTCTGTTGAATCATAGTAGGAGCACAATAATATTGCTGTAATAAATATATTTTTTTTCAATTTTTTATCTCTTGAATTTTTACCTTTTGTGAGCTTTCAGTTGTAGCAATAAACGGTTTTAGTTAGCTTTACGATGAATGTTGCTGTCACGTGTCAAAAGTTCTGATGTTCTGCATAAATCCATTTAAGTAACGTTATAGACTGACCTGGTTCAATAATTATCGGTATCGAGCCATAGTTAACGAAATTTGTCGGGACCATTTAACATGCTGGTCGAACCTTTCGAACCCCTTCAGTGGGCGTTTAACGAGCCGCTTCGAATAATACACTAAACGAAGTTAAATTATAATTTTGCAATCAACACGTTGAAACTTATAACTTCACTAACCTTTACATACATATGTATATGTCGTGCTCACTAGTGAAATTGTGCATTTGATGAAAAAGAATGTGCACTTCACGAAAAGCATATCCATTTTGTGAAAAGAATTTTCCTTGCCCTAATGCGTTTTATGAAGTGCACATCCTTTTCATGAAATGCACAATTTCACTAAGTGTGGCCGACATATACATTATTGTGGCTTAAAAAAGGAGTGTCCTAACATGACCGGGCGTTCACTTCAAAAATAAACAGTAATTAATGGCGACTGTACCAAAATGTGGTCGTTTTCGATAAATCCTCTGGGTCACCACTCAGAGTTGGCACTCCCAGAGTTAAATAAAAGATTGCACTATTTATTTGTAAAAAAAAACAGTCTTTTCTTGGTTTGGTTGCTGGCTTTTAAAATTTATTAATTTATAATGCAAACTTAGCGGTCAATAATTTTTAATTTGTGAATAACAATTATATTAGTTACTAAAAATGTTATGTCTGTTTTGAATCAGTAAAATTATGAATTAAGTAAAAACATTTACCATCTTACCGTAAGATATTGTATATATATTTGTGATTTGGAGAGCCCTTATAAAAATAAACTCATCATTAGCTTAATGGAATACTGTATTGTGACTTCGTTATATTTCTAAGGCGTAACACCCTAACATTGTAATCTGTTGTGCTCCTTTCCCTTTGATAGTCAGAAGTAGCTGGCCAGTGAGCATTCTAGGCCATGCATTCAGCTTCCTGCTTTCCCCAGATCAAAAGTATAAAAAATATCTACAACAAAGAAACCGTTTGGTAATGGGTACACGGGTGAAACAAAATTCGCGTATAAGAAAATGTGATAAATAAGAGGCCGTTCCATAAATCAAATGTGAAAAATTACTTGGCTGACATTAATGGACGCCTTTAGATATGGGATTCAACGTCAACTTAAAACGCTGACATTTTGAGCGTGCAGCGGATAATATCGGACGCATTTACACCTTATCACGGATAATTTGCATGTTTATCACTAAAATTTCCCATATTTGTCCGGCCTGAATCAGGATTATGTCGGCCAGGTGGTAAATTAGTTCGTTCAACACATTTTTCTTTTTGCTTTATTAACTTTATTTGGAAGCCCCGGATCGTCACGCAAAACGTCGCGACGCTATTCAAAAGTCATTTTTGCAACAAATGACACAATCTGTCGCAAATGTCGATTATGCGCGACGACCATTTCCAAGATAATGGTTCAATGAATTTGGGAGCGATATGACGAAAACTCCACAAGAAAAAAAATTGACGCTTCCCTCGCGTGATTGAACGCTTTTAGCTGGATCCGTTTCCATTAATTGGTTCGACAGGCTCTCTAGCAAAACTTTCGGACCGATAAAAGCATTAAACAAAACAATGCAATTGAGGAAAGGAGATCTACTCGTATAGTTGAGCGTATGTAGTAAACAATATTCTAAAAGTTGGAAGCGCTCCCAAGGGTCTCACTGGCGGAATTGCTTTTGACTACCTTTTCAACTTTTGATGAAAAAATATAACTTATGTTACACTTTCTCTGTAAGAGAAATATGTTTATTTGTGCGGCCTAGATTGATGTTCTAGCAAAAAAAATCTGTTAGCGGCACCGTTCAATCCCTCCACCTAAGAGACATCAGCGAAATCTTCAAAAAATGCATTTGAATGGTAATATAGATCTAAGAGAATGGATAAACATAAACTTGCTGGAAGCCAGCAAATATGATTTTCTAATAAACATTGAGACAAATGAACCAAATTTTATCCAGACATTTTTTTATTGCTCCTGTTTAATTCATAAACAACTTTCCAGGGCCTAATAAATGTTTGTAGTTAGAGAGACGTATTTTAGCAAAATTCAAACAAAAGGATAAACTCTACGGTTAGTAATATGAGCTTACTAATGCATATTCACTCTTATTGCTAGCTTTTAAAGGTGGAAAGTGGTTCACCAAATCCCGTCATTTTTTCTCACAATTTTACTGTTTTTCTTTTATGTTAAAAAATTAATACAAATTTAGTTAGCTGTCAATAGTGTCAGTTAGCTAATTTAGAAAAATTACAAAAGTTGAGATAGGTATGATCAGAAATTTTTGCAGCAACAAAGTTAAAACCAAATTCCTTGTCTTTACTAATGACGATGATCAAAATACCCTGAATAATAAAATAAAATAGTCTGAAATTCCTACATCTCCCGTAATAATATCAAATTGTAGTAATGTGCAGCTTGCAGTATAATTCAGCTTAACTAATAAATTAGCTTGTAAGTTTGAAAACTTGGGTGAAACATCGGGACATGTTTGCGCCAAAGATTACTGATGCGTCTTCATATCAGTCAAGCTGAAGATGCAGATTACGTCGCGATGCTGTATTCAGTCTGCATAATATTGTGTTGTCAGTTGCCCGATTTTCAATGATCCAGTCGCAAAACCGTGATAATGTCTGATACGGATATGATCTCTCGCGAGACCAATTCTCAATAGAACTTGTCGGCCCGACTCGTTGAAGCGTGCCTGTTTTATCAATTCTGATCCGAGACCATTCGCAGACAAAAGACAACAAGACAAAGTAACCGCATAAACTACATAAAGCCATTCACATTGTGCAGAACTGAACGCCCGGTTGCAAATCCTTTAGAAGAACTTAACCGTCTTCCCCTGTCTCTGGCAAAATGAAATAAGTTGAGATTAGTCCGTAACCTACTTCGCGCACCATCGTGAAAATAAAATTAAGTCATCCGCCACTCAAAGAATCGTTCCCACTATTGCAATAAAAGAAATAACGAAATTATCCACCAAGACTTTAAGGGTGTTGACGAAAACCATCGGGGTGGTGGCATGGAAGTTTTTAGAGGTAAATTTATCGTCTGAGGAGAAATTAAATTTAATTACAAAATTTAAGTTTGCTTTTGGTCACGACTAGGGAGAAATTGGTGCGGGTTGCAGCATTACTAGCTGATTTACTGCACGACTTCCTGGTGGTTGCATTTGAATGCAGAATGCGCCCCATAAGAAGCATACACGGGTCGTCGTGTTACACTTCTGGTAAATTGATCGGCTCGTTCATGCTATCCGAAATGTGATTATAGCGTTTTATGGCTTGCAAGGGCGAAATGCTGCATTTTACACGATTTGCTACTTGAACTGAGATTTTCGGTTTCCCGTGCACCGAACATAAGTATTTTCTGTGTCTCAGATTCCACCGGAGAAATTTATTTATTTAAAAAGAAACAAGCGATAAATTTCAGGATAACCAAGCGAGGATTGTTAATAGTTATTCACTAGAATTTTTACGATATGGCGAGATTTATTGTTGAATTATGAAGTTTTGGGATTGTAATGGTAACATTGTAGAAAAAAATTCTTGCTCTTGAATAAATGGAGCGTGCTTAAGGCTCACGTCACGAACACGTTAGAATTAATGTCAACATGAGAGTTAAAAAGTGGACGAACAAAAAGTTTCTTATTCGATAACGCCATTTTTCGCCGCCTACCAAGCGGCGCTCCGGTCGATAGGCAGATGTAGGTGCTTCTTGCCAGATTGCAAATAGTTGACACAAAAGCACGGCTTAAAACATATTTTAGCGCAAGTTATGAATCCACTCATATTCTAATCTCTTAAAAGGCAGCTAGCAATTTTAGCCGTACCTAACTTGTATGAAATAATTTTGTAAAGTAGGTACCTACGTATGTCATAAGTTAAAATTATGCTCTAACTTTGAACAATATGATTTATGGATTGATGTAATAATAAGACTAAGTAAAACAATTTTTTTGATGGTCAATTATATTAGCTAAATTTTGCAAAATCAATAAACACTTCACAATCTAATAAATGATTCGTCAAGATGAACCAATTACATGAATCGAAAAAAATTTAAAAAAATATTAAGAAATTTACAAGTCACTACACAAAATACATTTTTTTACTGAAAGCAAATTTGAATACATAGAATTACTTTAATTACCATAATCTAAGCACAATAAATTTATTACGGCACAGAGAAAAAAAATAACATTTTAAAATTCATAAATTGTGCTAACAATAACCATCAGTGGCCAGTTTGGGGGTGATATGCGGATGAATGTGTGCCGTTAGCTGCGCATGCAATTTTATGGCTTCGTCCTGACAGGTGCAGAGTATCCTTGGAGGTCGAGATTTATCGCCGACGAAGTCAGCGTCATCAATATCCACTAAGTTTGTAATAGTGGTTGTCAAAGTGGATTGAACTGTGTGAGATGATGGATATCTCAAGGACTCAATTACGGACCTAGCAGATACGAACCGTTATCCATGTAATATGTCAGTTCCTGTTTAAAAATGTTATCATCTCAACAAGTCCGAATTGACTCGCTCCTTATAGCCGCTAAGTCTAAGCATTATTGTCTAGTTGCAAAATTATTTCGCAAGCAAAGATTTTTAAAGTAGGTCACAGGAAATAAGCTTTTATTGTTTAAGGTAATATAGACTAGGGACGCTGTACTCTTTAGTCTGATTAAAATTCCACCTTGCCTCGAGCTCCCAAAGCCTGGAAGTAAAATTATTTCTCGCCACTATATTGGGTTCCTTTATGAAAAGAAGCAATATCGGGTTGTAATGTGAATTTATTTAGCTTTCTTAGCAAAAACCAACGTTAATTTTCCTTGTTCAATTATTGCTGTATTTTAATATTCACGATGGTTTAACTTTACGTTTGCTTATTTTGTACAATAATCGTCCAGTTATTACAAACGTGCATTCAATTCACTTAGATGTTTTTAAAGCATGTAACGCCGTGCTTTAAAGCGTGACGTGCGAGTCGTGAATACAAGCTAGGGAATCTGAAAGCTTATCTACCCCTACACTTAAATTAATGACAACTCCATAGGATCTCCATAATGAATCTTGGCGTGCTCGTCCGTCTGCAGCTACTTCCAATATTCGCTGTCTATTCATGCAATGAACAAACTTTAAACGCAAATGATAGAACCATATTATTTATGCAAGTGGTCCGTAAATCGCAACTAATAGACAAGGAATAATATTTTAGTGGATAAAAATTATTCTTCCCGAAATTCATTGTTTTTGCCTTCTGCGCTGGATAAAAGTAAGAAAATTAAAGAAATTAAAAATGCGGTTGTGTAATAATTTCTAGCACTTTAGTCATATATTGGCTACTTAGTAACTTAATACCTAATACTACATCATCGCCAATGCATTATTTTTCAATTTACATCTTGCTGAAGACGCAGCAGTTATTAATTTCCTAGGTATAACTATAACATATGAATGCCAATTTTTTAGTATTAGTACCTAAGTCTGCGTATTAGCTGCAGTATTTACAAACTGTTATTATAAGTCAAATAAATCTCATTTTTATAGCCACATAAAGATTTTATGTGCTGAGATACGGAAGAAAAGTTGACAACCAGTATAGAGAAAATTAGGAGAATTAGCAACTAAAATAGGTCTCATTAAGAAATTTGTTACAACATAACTCTAACAATATGCAATAACATTGTCTCCTCTGTTAATGAGAAAAAAATCTATTGATTTCCCAGAATTTATGCCAGGAGCAACTTCACAGCCAACATAAAATTAGTATAAACATTGTAATAATGGATAGAAATTTGCATCTACATAATTGATCACTGATAACTAATTATTGCTAGCCCAAATGGGTGAATGAGCTAATTTCTAATTTCCATTTTAAATTCCGTTTTACGCTTTTTGTCATCGGTTCATTATAATGGCCCCAATCATAACTCCATGTAATTTATGTAATTCATAAACGTCCAATTTCCGTCAGTTTCACGGCACCAAGGTACTTATTTGCATAATCAGAGGATATCAGATTTTCTACGAAACGTTGTACGTGCAAACTTATCCGTTTTTCTGAGATTCGAATGCCGATCAAAAGCTTGTTCAACGCCTCCTTGCATGATGATGCACGGCACGATATGCCTACTCTGCACTTACCCCAGTACATTCACGACCCCGTCAGCCTCAACCCTTGACAAACAATTAAAGTTGTGCCCAAGATATCCATCTTTGTTCGCGTAGATAAGTCAATTTATTAAAAACTTTTAAAGTTACATTAACAAGTTATAGAAATAACTGGAAGGTACGAAGATTAGTCGGGAATAAAATTTTTGTTGACGAAGGATTCGGGTTTCTTAACGAGAAAATTTAATAAGGTACAATGGGTAATTAATTTTGACCTTTATCTCAATATTTATCCAAATTGCAAATAACAATTATCCCAGCACTAATTTCGCGGTAGACAGTTTTTGGTAGGAGTTTTCAATCGATTCCGTTAACCGGTGATCAAGTGGCTAAAGGAATTGTTGCTTGAGAAGCTATTATGATCAGTTAGTTAAAAGTTCTAACTACAATGTAGAATAATAAATTTTATTAATTTATTGTTTACTTACTATTTCCAAGCTGCAGTTTGTAATTTATTATCATATAACTCTTATAATAATTGTGTGTGATTTTTCTTTGTCTATAATATGCTCCCTTATTCTAAAAATCTCCCATTTAAAAAGATATAAAAATAATAATACTTTAATAGCATTATTCTTATTATCAAAAAGCTAGATAGGTAATGAATGAAGCTGTAACGACCAGAACAAGTTCTCTTAAAAAATTAGAAATCTTCTAATAATAATTATGGTTGCAATAATTTTAGCAATAACACAAGACCATTTAAATAATGTCACGATTTTCACTATAATTATGCCCTATCTAAGTATGTCTTTTATTGTCGCCTATAATAAACTTTACATAGCGCTCCTTCCATTAACATGATTATGAAATGAGAAGCTCCCGCAGTCTTCTAGTTGTGAGATGGCAGTAACGACTTAAAAGCAGCCCTCGACTAAAACATCATCACCCTGCGACCGAAAACACTTGAATCTCCATATTGCATATTACATTTGCACAAAACAAATGTTTACCTTTGCAGAATAGCGTCAAAGTAGTGGTTAGTAAAACATATTACACGAGGTCCTGTAAAGCATAACTCCCATCAGCAACGTGCCCAACTCACGACCATAGTAAACCTCATTACATCTCTTATCACGCCAAACATCATGCTTGTTAGTTTAACCCACAGCGGACCGTAAGCATCCCCTAATTTAATTATCTCCAAAATTTTAAAGCAATTCCGATAGAAGAATCCCCACGTACGCATCACTGAGACTTTCTTACTTTAATTAGAAATTGTGTTAAATTAATTCTGAAATTAATCCATTTTCAGATATTTATTTTCTTTCCTTTGTAGTTACGAAATAAGAGCGTGGACCCGTTGGTGCACACCTACATTACGTACAGGGTGTTGCAGAGGGCGCGCATGTCAGCAGGACGATTCGGCCAACCGGATCGCAGTTATCCTGCCGTCGCGACGCTGATCGTCTCGTTACGGTCGTAGCTAAATGTGATGTGCCGACGTCAAGCTCCCGGTGAAATGTTTTCGTAGTGACCGCGATGCTATGACGAATCGACGCTCTATCGACGTTCTCCAGGCGCTTCTCTAAAACTGTTTGTCCGGAACTTTGTGTGGTTGTGTGTGGAAAAATGTGAGAAGTTGTAAAACTTTGGGCCAATACTCGATTTCCATCATTGTGGATTCTCTACTTTTGAAAATGTCTGCACTCTTCTACTTACTCTTAACCCTGCTTCTGGTGTACACTTCAGGTAATTTTTGTTTTTAAACTTGCGTTTTATTGCCTAAAAATGGTGCGGTCGTCTTAAAGTTTCAAATAATGCTGGAGCGATTTCGAAGTTCGGCTCGAACTTCAATATTAATGTCGGGTTAAGCTTGTTAACGACTTTAATAATTTATTACCGAGTTGGCTCAAAAACCCAACAAAGTTTCAATCAATTTGTTTTGTCTGAAAATTTTCCTGAAGACGGTGTTGTTCTTAAATAAAATATTGCTGAAGTACAGCGGGGTATAAATATCAATTCGCCCTTTTTTTAAATAAATATTTTCCTTGCCATGCATATAGTCCTTCATAAAAATGGCAGCCGAAAACTAAATATTGGTTACGTCCTCAACTGAATTTTTGGGTAGTTGAGATGAAAATCTGTTAACAGTAAATACGCTTAGAAATTTAACTAAGTTCATCGGGCCATAATTCGATTAATTTGACAAAGCTTTCACCTACCTTCTTCCGCCGATACTATTTTTAATTTTCCGCCCCGATTTTCCTAAACATCTCCCCCATTCGCTTTGATCTAAATTACTTTTTCTTCAGCGAATTGTATAAAGGAAGTGGCTTTAATACAGGACTCTGCATTTACTACGGTGGTGAGCAGGAGATAATTCTACATTGTCGGAACAAGTTGTTTGTGCACAACTTTGGAGGCTTTGCTTACATCGATAGTCAAACTCGTTCATTGTTTGGTTTCCATTGTAACAACAAACTCCTCGGTACTCATCCACCATATAACATTTTACACTTGTAACTAAAGGTAATTTGAGTAAACTCTCAAATAACAAACGAAGTATTCGCAAGCCTCGTTGGTTATGTAACACGTTTCGGTTAACCCTCGTGTTCGGCGATACATTGGGGATGTTTAACTGAAACGGGATATCTTCATTTTGTGAAAACTATTACTTTCAATTAGGGTAGCGGAGTGCTTATTTTGTTTACCAACTATTACAATAATTGGTATTGAGTGTTGCGGTAGTCGACCGAAAGCGGTCATTTTGTTTTAGTTTCACTAGAATCAGTTACCTGAAATCACCACATTTATCAGGGGGGATTAGGTCGGAGTATTGGGAAACAGCGCCAGGCCCAACGAGCTTTTTACGTTTTTTTCCACAAAAAAACTTTATAGAAATTACGGACGGATACAGGCATTTTATGGCCACTATTTTTCAGTAGCTGTCATTCCTGGAGGCGGCGTTAACTTTTTTCTTACGGAGGATTACAACCGTGAAGACACTGACGTTTCTGAAAGAATTCCCTTTGCAGCGGCGTGCTGAATAAATTAAAAGAGGGCAAAGATATGGCTCTGTCCCCCTGGCTTCCAAATAATAATATCAGACATCATAAATATTATTTTATTGTGTACCTACGCTCTTCATATTTATGCTTTCCGTTTTCTACTTAACAATTAGATTACAACAATTAAACAACAAATCTTTAGCTATTGTTATTAAATAGTTGCAAGAGTTGCAAAAGATTTTACTGCCATAAGCAAATTTTGCAGTAAAGTTGTGTTTCAGATAAATTTAATGCAAGAAGCTGATTGAAAACATTGATTCCGCAAAAGTTACTTTTGCGGGCGCAAATGTAAATTATCATTGTTTGCACTCAAAGTTTACAAAAACCAAATCTATCTTTACTTTTTGCTTCTGCAAGAAGCGACAAGTTTTTCTGGAAAAGATTAAAAGTGCAACCAGCAGCTTGCGAAAATCATTGCATAACCTGGTTAATTAAGCATAAACTCTTTAGGAATAAATGTGGTAAGCACGACTTATTATTATCCTCGAAAAACTTTTGATGTTTTGTTGATTTTGTTGTATTTTACAGTGTTAATTAAATTATAACTGAAAAACTGTGCATGTGAAAGATCGATTAATTTAACCTTGATTACAAAAAAATTTCTTCTTTTTAGAGTAACATAACACAGCATTTTAATTGTTACGTAAATACTTGATTGTACCTATATATAATTTAAAAAATTATTAAAGTTAATTTAGACCGTTCTGCGTGTGTATTTACTCGGCGCGCTCTTTTGGCGGAGGCGCCGGGTGAATTCTCAAACAGATTGATGTATCACACGCCTATAAATGGTGCATAATGTAGAAACACCAAATAATATTATGCGTATTCAAATCAAGTCACCCTCAAATACAATAGAGCATCGAAACATTTTCTTATAGAGATTGTAGAGCCTAAATACGATTTATATTGTCACATTATTAGTATTGTATTTTAAATGCGCGTTGATTATAACGAAATATAATTGTTACATAATAATACGCTCACATATTGCATGCAATTTTAACTAAGGCGCTAGAGTAATTTACCAAATTTATTAAACAGAAAACTTATTGAATCTATGAAATTTCGAATTATTATTTTTATAGCAAATATTAACATTTAAAATAAAATCTAATTATATTTTTTACGAGATCAATATATTTTTCATCATTTACAATATGTTCCATTAGCAAAACTGCTGGTAAATTTTCTAAGAAAATTTAATGTTAATCTCATAAAATATTTACAGTACTGTATTTATTTAAGAAAAAAATTGTAAAACCAAAACTAGCAAATTTTCTTCTTAAAATAAAAACTTTTTGATTCAAAAAGGGTTCTCTATTTATAATACATATATCTATCCATCTATAAATTGCTTACCCTAAATTAAAAGTTTTAAACCTTTTCGTAATCAAACTTCTAAGCTATATCAATTCTTATATTCTATAATTATCTCGTTTCTTGACAATTTCTAAATACTGTATTATCAAAAATTCTAATATATACTGCAAGTGGTAACTCCACGCGCTACAATACTAGCAATAGACCTATTTCTAGTTATTTACAAATTGCGCGAGGTTGAATTTTTTATCGGCGAAATTATTTTAAAGAAATTAGAAATTCCATTAAAGAAAGCTCAATATTTGCCATTACTAAGTTATTACTTTTAGCATTAATATCTATCATTAAATCAGAGTTAATTTAATTTCTCTTCATATATGAGGCGCTCTTTTGGCGGAGGCGCCGGGTGAATTTGCCGAATGGAACCCCTTAAACTAAGCACAATTATTGTAATTGTATATAAAATTTTACTCTTGTGTATGAATCTTGTTATTGTTTAATTAAGATCATTGTTTATAACTGTACAGTAAATAAATTTTGGAGCGTTAATTAGCAAATCATTCGTGCTCTGAAACTGAAATCAGCACAAGAAGTATTGTGACTCGGTTATGATTTAAAATTAATCCAGAATTTTGTAATAAGTTAACAAGTAGTTAGTTACTGTATTCAGCCCAATTTACACCATTAAATAAAATACAAAAATTTTTTACTTTTTGTTGCGTCACACAGATTTAGTAGAAATATAAAAAAGTAAATCAAAAATTTTACATACTTAATAATTGGGTGCTAAAATGTCTAATTTAATGAGATTCATGGTTTTGTGCTTTTTTTCAGCACACCAACACTTTTAAGAAAACACTAGACTGCCAATGCTGTATCCCAAATGTTTGGTTTAACAGGGGTGTTGGCCGTTAGAATGTGACCTGTTTTGCTTACATTTGAAGTGACAATAACATTCTTATGGCAAACACCCATGTTAAGGCAAACATCTGGGATACAGCACAGGGCAGATTTGAACCTAATTTTGGACGTATTGCCTTTAATTATTATGTTATTATAAATATAATAAAAATTAGCAAACAAATCAGAATAATGCAAAATTTTAGTTGAGTGACTACACGCACTGTAATAAATTATTTCTAAGAAACACATTATCTGGCGTTATAAGTCATAAATTTTCCGGTAATAAAGAAGCTCATCAATAAAGTAGTTGATCGGAAAGTGGCTCTATTGTCATGAATACTGAGAGCGCGATATTTGAATCAGACGTGCATCTGAAAAGTCGTGCAGAGCCAATTAAATTCAGGTCCTGACTCGGGCGTAAGAGGGAAAATTTTGAATGAGAAATGATGCTTCAAAGTCACTTCAGGTTGTCTTTTCCCTCGCCGAATAGATTCTTGAAATATTTAAGGGAAGCGCTCTATGGAAAATAATTTCGAGGGAAGTACTCATGTAATACACGTCTCCGGATCAAATTACATACTTGGCAGCGACCTCACTTAAGTTTAAAAGCAAGAAACGTTGACACGAGAATCGTGACGAGAACATGGCAAACGGCAAGCCAGGCATGAACGAGCGGGGTCGACTGGTTGAACGACCAAAACGCAACAGAACGAACCAGCCACTTACACTAACACTCGGAAGTGGTCTTATCCTGGACCCCAGCACTAACTAAGGAGCTCTCCGGGAATTGCGGTAATCATTAACGCCGCTGTATTCCGGACACGAACGGCACAAATGCACAGCACAACCTACATAAATATCGTGTCCTCCACAACATCGGCTCTAAATCATAACGGCGTTGTTTCTGAAACGTAATTATTGTACCGGCTTATAATCACGACGACGCCTTTTTCAGGGCGGCAATGAAAGCCGTCGCTCCATTAATCAAGCTGCATTGAACCACCATCACCGGCAATAACAATCCCGCGCCAAAGAAAGCAAGAGGAAGAACCAGATTCTTATTGCTGGGCCAAACAAACTTTGTCGCAATAACCTTTCACATTTTTCAACTTTCTCCACTTTCGTGAAATATCGCAAGCTTCATTATGTATCTGCATGCTGAAGTAGCGAGAATTTCAGATAATGGCGTGTTTGCATAATTGAACTTCACTCTTAACGGGTATGTTATTAACTTATCGACCCGGTTAGCATTTACTGCCTGGTCCGACGAGACGACAAAACTGGGTGAAGACACAGCAAAACGGATTAACTTAACCAAGCCGACTCTTCTAGCGAAAATAACAAAAATCGTGTGATCTAATTTCGAATACTATAGGAGAAGAAATCCAATTATTGTGCTTTTCACTCTACATCTCCAAGTGACATCAGAGAGAAAACGCCAGATCTTCTTCGGTGGAACGATAATTTAATGCTCTAACAAAAGAGGAAATAACTTTTTACCCAATAAATTATTATTATGCTATTAGCAATGTAAATACTTACAAATCTAAATGTAAATTACGTAACGAAGAGAAGAATCACATATAAAAGCCAGGAAAATGCCTCAATATCTGAAGCCCTATTAGATGATTTGTGCATACCCGTACAAATATTAAGAAGTAAAACACCACCTGGACCCAAAAAATTATACGCAGTGTTAGGGGTTAAAAAAAATTAAGTTTACTGCTGATTTGGTTAAATATTTATCTCTTATAAGATGCCGTTGGTCATGAAGATTATAAATGTGCTAGTAATTCTCAAGTTGTAAGCTCTGTGATCTAACTTACATTTATAGTCAGCTTTCTAGACATGGAGGAATTATGTTGTCGCACACTCCCGAGTAAATTATTTCATAATAGGGGTAGAACCTCCCTTATCTCATTAACTGTTATTGGAGGCGGACAATGACTTTCCAAGCCTCTTTGATATACACTCCAGCCGGGCATGCTCTATCATGATGAGATCAGGTGACAAAGTGGAGAAAAGTAACGAACACACGATCTACCCTTGTTTTATAGACTCATAATACTTCAACGCTATCTCATACCACTTAATTAATTACAAAATTTCTTTATAGAAAAGGAGTGAGCCTAGACCGGTCCCCCAGCAACAATACACTTACTTTCGGCTATTTTCTTTATTTTTTATTAAAGCTTTTATCCAAAGCCCAGTTTCAAAAGACTTTGATACTAAAGTGAAGTTAAGGTTTTAATAAATCATTACCTACAAATTTCTGGGAAAAACGTGATAATAAAATGTTATTCTATTGGAAAATTTTTATCCAATTTGTCAAAGATGCTCCATTTTACAACCACCCTACAATAAAAACAGATTAATTTTCTTCAATGTACTTACTTCGTATAGAATTTCAGCAATTCGTTTGAGTATTGTTATTTATCTGATACAGCTCCTGCGTTATTTTTATCAAAGGTTGTGTTGACGTAACGTGCGGCGATCGGAAGTTCCCCAAGGTGTTCGTTTCGGGAAGTTTGTGGGCCGACAAATAATTGCGTTTCAATTAGCTTAACAGTTTCTAAAAATGAAATGAAACAAGAAAATCGCTTTAATATTCAAGTTTTAATTGGCCGAATGGCCTTATCATGCCATACAGATGTCGCATGCTTCCACCATAATTAATAAATGGGTTAGCTGGGTCGTCACGCAAAAATTGCATACTTTTTCCGTTAACGTTTTTAAATGTAGAGTCAATTAGGCCCAAAAAGCCCCCCTAAGTGATTTACTTAACGGGACGTCTTTGGGTGGTACAAATTTTTGTCGAAGCGAAGACAAGAGAGTGCATTCAATTAAATTTTAGCAACTAACGACGTTGTGATCAAAGAAAGACATTCCGGACGGTAGCGAGGAACTGGATAAGGAATTATTTATTTGCCATGTGGGTGCGACTGTAGTTGAATCACGTATCACGCAGACTTGTGAAGATGTTTGTCTTGACATCTCGGCAACTCCTGGGACTATTACCGCTACTTTTTGCGCGTTCTTCCATGAAATCAACAATCGTGTCATTCAAGAGATAAATTTACAAATTCTGGGGCCAAATTCAATTATAAATCAGCAATTTTTTCCGAAAGCTGGAACGTTACATAGTTTGTGATGCGACTAAATGGTCGCGGTAAAATATTTAGTTTCATTGGCTTAAGTTACAACGCAACAAGCTGCATGGCTCACAATTTTAATTAGAGTACCTAATGCTTAATGTTAAGTTATTTCATTAAGCATAATGCGGGGCTCATTAAAATATTTCACTAGTTGTAAACTCTGCACGTTGAGCGCAAAATCTCGCCCTGCATTTATAAGTTTTATTGTACCGCAACAGCGGCGAGGATTAAATTCTGCAATTAAATATTTTTCAGACATTGCAATTAGCTCGTTGTCAGCACGTTAATTTTTAAAAACAAACAAAATAAATTGAGGCGCTGTTTGCGACCGGAATAGTGTTGTTTAGTGTAAATTTGTTTGCCGGTCGGAAGAACTTTTACTCTTTCATTATGTGGATGGGTAACGAAATTCCATTGAGGCTTCTTATTAACGCCTACCTTAACTTGTTGCCAATTTCTTCTTTTGAAACTGTATATGTCGGGCAAATTTCTTTGAGGGTTGTGTGATAAAGTAATCCGGGGCAAAATGAAAATGTTTTGGTTCAGGTTCAAACCTAATTAGAACGATAAGAACGTATTATTAAGAGGCGCTTACCGGCAACTTCTGTTTTGAAATGTCGCAGAAAGGATAGAATTAATTAACGGCTGAAGATGTTTCTGGCGTAAGGTATCCGTACTCCTGGTAATTAGTGCAACATAAAATTTCTTTCATATTTAAGCTTCTTAAATTATTGCGCAATCCGGAAACAAAGGAAGCCTTTAAACAAGATTAATGATGTAAAACAATTTAAATGAAACTAAAACGTTTTATTTATTTTTTTACTCCCAGGTCCTCTTCCTTACATTTTGCTCAAGATCGTAAAAGATCGCATTGGGTATATTTTATTATTTTGATACTTTCTTTTTTAAAGCCACCCACACATAACGTTTTTATAGGGCCAACTTGGGCGCAAGGGTTTTAATTATGGAAAAACTGCGTAACCCGAAGGAGCACTCGGGCGGAAACGGGAATTCCTTCGATGGGGGGCCGGCGAGAGCTTTATAAATGCGCCATATCGCCTAATGACAAAGGTCGGACAGAACGTATTAATATTTTTGCGAATTTTCTTTAATACTGGCCCTGACTCTGTCAGACCATCAAGGAGGTCCCTGCAAAAACGTGATTTATTTTGGAAGCCAATTAGCCTGTTTGTGACAGTTTACGTTCGTTTCAAATTGTTATTTTATCAAGTTTTTTAGCGCCTAGATTATTTCCTGCCCGATGGGCGATCCGACGAAACATCGAGGGTGGCACAGAACCCGGAACCAAATTATTGGAGCCAACTTGCTTGGCATTGACTAACTTGCAAAACGCGCCACGTGGCAATTAATTATTTACATCTCCTCGAAACTTTAAGGGACCAGAAATTTACATAATATCCACATTTTGTTGGTTGATGAAAATTAGAGAGCGGCGCCTCGCTCTTCGTTCATATTTCGCAAAAAAATGTCAATCTCAATTGTTACCAAGATTGCCTTCACGTAAAATACTTTGTGTTTAGTTGATTTGAACCGAAGATTGAATTGGTAACTTTTGCTCAATTTTATCTAGTCTCTCTACAATCTTCCCAAAAACTAGGAGATTATGTTTGTAAATAAATTCTGACTTTCCGCATGTCACCTACCTTAAGTGCATTTTACTAACTGTTAATTATTTCTAAAGTAATAAAACGTTTTATTTTAAAACTTGGTTGCGACTTTTTGTCGGTTTCGTGAAATTTGCCCAAAAATTGCATCAGCGCAATATTACTTAATAGAACTTTTGTGAGTTACGCTAAGGGTAAATGTTCCTCAAGAGACACTTTCCTGTTTAAGATTACAGAAGAAACGTGTGTATAAATCTCTAAAACTACCGAAATCCTGCACAAGGAAGGAAATGAAAAAGTTAAGTGTCCCATTATATGAAATAAAGATAATATTTCGTTTCTCAGCACAACCGAAATCATTTATCAGCAGAGCCATGTTTACTATGTTCACAAAAGGAATGTCTTAGCTTACAATGCAATACAGTAATAGCTGTCCAAGTAAAGTCAAGTATATTGTGCTGCATGACGTAAGTTATTATATCGCATTACTTTTCTCATTTTCCTTGTTAGAGTTTTAATTGGTGATGCGAGTTGCCCGATACTAAACAAATCTGCTTAGCACAGACGAAAATTTAAGCTCCTTAGATAAATTATCGGCTTACGTTTTCACCGAGCAAAGACTTTTAGCGAATATAATCGAAAAACAAGATACACAGAAAGATAATTGTGCGAAAGCCGACTAGAACACGCGTTACCTTAGCGATCCCTTAATGCTTGATAAGGCAGTTTCAAGGCTGTTAAAAAGTATCGCTTAGCCCCAATGAATGAAACTGTGTAGGAGTGTAGGGCCAAATTAAAAAGTTTTTTAGCTTACGTCACGTGAAAAGCTTTCTCCGCTCGTTAGAAGCCCTATAAGGTTAATTAATGGAATACATTAACCCCTAATGCGGTTTCGTCATGATCACAGATTAAAAATTACCCCTAACTCTTTTACGGGCATAGGGATGTTTTTATGGAAGAAAACAGATGTTATTTGAGTTTTAAATTAGAGTTTTAACGTATATTTGTTATAATTTTAAAAAAACAGGGATTGTTAAACCTGGAGAAAAAACAAAATTAGCAGCTTATGTCTGCATGAATAGCGGATAAATCCACAAAGTCTCCTACGTGCGCATTGGTGATGCGAGGAGATTGAATAGAGAGTGGCAAAGATAACATTGTGTTAATCAATTTTTAACTGAGCATACAAGAAAAAAACTACCAGGTCTGGAAATTCCTGACACGCTATGCTTGCAAAGCACCTTATGATGAATATCATGTACAGTTCCACAGGGCAGATATGAGTGTTGCCCTCCTTCGAGAAATTTGATGATTTGATGAAACAGCTTCTTCAGATAGATTTTGAAGACAAAGAAACATTATATACTTACACACATTATTCGCATTATTATTGTTATGTGGTGAGTCTTGCAAGGTCGGAATCGATCATCAATAAGGTAAAAGCAACAGTCTCTGCAACAACCAACCCTTACTTTCATTTTTTAGTGCCACAATTTTTATTGCGGTTTGAAAGTTTTGGTGGCCCACGTAACCTTAATTTGCTTCCTTATCCGCCGTGAATAAAGCATACGATTTTTAATTGTTTTTGTTATCACGACAATCTAAACAGAAAGAACTTCCATGAATGAAAGACTCGGCATAAATCAACTAGACTAATTACTTCCGCCAGGGTTTTTATCTGCGTCGTTCGAAATAAAAACAGACGTAAGTGTTCCTCGAATTAAGTGCTGAACCGAATAGTGCAGTTGTCGACTGGAAGATCGATTCGCGCAGTTTGTAGCTGTGTCAGGTGGCATATTTTTTTCCGTCTATCCAACGTAATTAGGTTAAGAGGTATGAAAGATATCACGGTCCTGATGGGGTTGCGGAGTTTGGTACCTAGCGAATTTGTTTCCACTCCAATCACATCGAGTTTCGCTCCTACTTAATGTCAATTTCGCTTCTCAAAGGCGGATCACTTAAGGATGACTCTCTTAATTATGGACCCGGCTTCCTTTTCTTTCCCCAAATAAAATCGCAATGCAACGGGGAGCCCTAATTTTGCACGACCGAAATTGGCTCAAGATGGGAAACGGAAGAGGTTAATTGCCAGACGAATCTAATGAATCGGAATATTATTTATAATTTGATCCTACGAGTACCTACCTACCTCTGAAAGACGTCATAAAATTCCGGGAAATTTATGCTCTTCTTTCGTCATTTAATTAAGGAAGGGTTCAATTTTCATTAAAAACCAATCGAGCTGCCCCAATTATCCACTTTTATTTGAAACTGTACCGTTATGCAAGGTAATTAATTTAACGTTTGACTCGCTTTACATTTTTTTATTACGTCTCAGGGTAATTTGGATAAATCTAAAACTTTTCTGAGGGTGCATTCAGAGGAAATTTATTCGTTCAGACTAAATCGGACGGGATTTAGTGCCTGTAAGGGAGACTAATTGTTACTTTGGTCAAAATGACAGTTCTGATGGATGAGCACCTATCGTGCCCTAAAAAGATCGCACCCTCTCGTGTGGCTCCTTCCTTATCTTCAACATCACATTTCCTCAAACTCTCGGCAGCGGCGGCCAGTTTCCAGGGGACATGTGAAGTGTGTTGCTAAGGTCTAGAACTGTCCGAATCCTCAGCAATATTTGAGATGTCAAACATTCAGAAAATCACCAAGTTTTGATGAAAACTTACGTTAAATAAGCGCCAATTGCTAAAAAATTCTGCTGTAAAATTTGTTAAAAATTTAAAAGGATCTATAATTACCGCACGTAGCGTATAGCAATTTTGATTCCAAGTAGAAAATGTTAATTAAAAAAATTATTTTATTACCCACTTGTAATAATTGTAATTGACAGAGACTGATGAACCTTCACTATTTTTTTCGAAGACTTTAGTGGATTGGAAAACGTTTGATTTCTCCGATACACCGAGATAAGAGTTTACTTAACAATTTATACGCTTCAACCTCCACTTTGGTATTGGGCCTGTAGGAAAATATATTTTTAGAATAAAGTTACCTGTTGCAGCTATGGGTTTTCGTATGGTCAAAATGTAATATTTATCAATAAAATTGTAAGTCTTTTTAATGCAAGAGTGTAAAAATTAAAAATGGTAAAAAGCAAATTGACTAATATTTGGTAAGCCCTCTTCTAAGAAAATACTAAAAACTGACCGCTTGATTGAACATTCTATCACTTTATACATGCAGATCGAAAACTGACAAATATTCTGCACGTTACAGAAAGTTAATCTTACGTTCTCTTCATCTACAAACAATTGTAAATTCCTGCTTTATCATTTATAAAATATTATGTTTATTGAAATCTACAGCTACATTTTAATGATAATCTTCTATAGAATTAACGAAATATTGATGTAATGGAAACGATTAAATTCCCAATAATTCTCCATTGTTTGCTTTGTATTGAGGATTTTACTTTTTGTAAATACCTGTTCCATTATTCAGATTTATGGTGGATTTGAGAGCATCGAATATTCGACCCAGCGGCTGTCAGGAGAGTTCAAATTTTTGCTTCGCTAGACAAAATTATTTATTATGGGTATCTACCCTCCGAACACAACATTTTAATGTAATCATACCTAAGTATTCATTTCACAAGAATTGCATCTAACAATCAAACAAATTCTTATCGAATTTTATTCCTAGAGATTATTTGGATAAGAAACCATCTTTGAAGAGCTAGTTTTTTTTATTAATTGATTAGTTTGAAATCAAAACTTGTTTTCGTTTTAAAAGTAAGTTTCTAAGTTTAAAAAATGTGTTGCTGCAGATTTAGCAATAAAATCATTTACTAAATCCTTTACAAGCAAAGTAGGTACTTAGAACATTACGTGTGTTACAGAATTACTTTATCTTACCCTGCTTTTGAGAACCTACCGGGTTGCCGCTGGATGGCGTGCGCCCCCTTGTGGAGCTTGTTACCTCTCTCTGTCAAATTATTAATAGGTGGTTCAGAGCCCCAACAGCAGCTTGCTTGTGCTTCTAGGATTGAAATGAGCAAATTTTCTCGACCCACTACCCTCTCGCTTCGCCCACAATCACCCCGGGCTAATATTTTGCTTGCCGGTAACGATCTGAAAATGGCACCGCACAATTTGCCTTATCACTCTGTTCTTTTGTATCCAGAATGGTGGATTGATATTGTTACAGTAGAGGGTGCCAGATAGAAAGAAGTGTTCTTGCGACTGGCTGCGGCTTAGCTGCATATACCGCCCTTCTTATATGCCTGGGTGAGCGATCGATGAAGTGCTGCCTTTCTTATCGTCTTGCTTCCGCAAAATAAATCCCGCTGTGCATTCCGGATACGGCAAGATACAGTACGCCACTTTGCACTTTAAACGAGGCCCCGTCATTGTCTTGGAAAACTTCATTGTTGGAGCGGCGGCGGTGAGGCAAAATCGACGGATTGTCTGCTTAATTGCGCGAATAGGCAATGCGATAAATGCTATTGTAATTGACGACACTCCATTTAAATTTCCCGTTGGGATTTCAACAATAACTACAAGCAATCGGAACGACGCTCTTAACCATAAATAAGTAGTTGGAATTTGAGAAACTTAAATATTTCGCGCGATTAAGGGTAAGATGGCAAAATTGCGGTTGATTGTAGGTATGTGGGTGTGTTGACTCCGTTTCATTAATTAAAATAACTGAGCCCCTTGAGCTCGCCGAATTACCCTTAAAGAGTGGGACCACAACGTCGGAGCTATTTTCGGAGATATACGTCCTTTGCTGGTTAATTCACTCCATTGCTCTTATTTGAAATACGACAATTTAAATTCTCCGGAGTTAATTTTAAGTAATTCGAGGTTGAAATAAGAGGAAATAAACACACCTTGCAAAAGCCAAAACAAAAGAGGACAGAATTCAAATCAGGAAGTTCAAAAGACTTGAAGCAGATTTGTTAATTAGGCCAAGCCAAAAGAGGAGATTATTTATCGCGGTTAGGACGACTACAGTTGTTCAAGAGAACTTCGACTGTTGACGTGCATTACGTTAGCTAAACATTTTGCTACCGATTTATTTCTTAAGACTCGTATTAGCATTGTTAACTATTTAAGCTACGTTGGCAAACTTGAGAAAGGCGAAATGGAACCAAATAAATAATCTACTTTGCTGTGCTCTTAGTAAATGACAAAGGTATAAGTTTAGAATGGTTTCCAACATTTATGCTCACTAATGGAACAATGATTTAAGTTATTTATTAAACTTTAGTCTTCAGAACTATAATTGAAAGTGCCTGATTTCAAAGTTTTAGTTAAGAAATTTATCAGAAGATGTCTTTGATTCAAAAAACTTATTTTATTAAATAAGAAACAAAAAAAGTTTTATTGTTCTGTTGAAACCAGTTTTTAATATGATGATTTAGAAATAAAATGCTGAAATACTTTTAAGCAGCCTGTAACTAATTGTAGTTTATTTAAGAAATGCTCACCAGCTTTGTAACGTCATTTAATTTGTACTTTTATTTTGCTAATGGCACCAAGAGTTGTTAATTGTATATTTTCTAATAACATTATCAAAATTAATAATTGTTAAGTCTTGTCAATTGTATTGGCCAACAATGAGTCTTTTCCAGCGCTCTATATGGTAAATATCTTGTAGTGTAGGGGTAAAATGAATTCTCTGCAAACATAATGTAGACTGACAGAACGCTAATCTCGCTGCTGATTTCATTAGAAAAGAGATGTGACTAAGTTTTAAACGAACATTAACTCACTACGACCGAGTTAAAGTTGACAATGCGGGGCAAATAAACTCGCCCCCGGCCGTTAAAAATGAATCTAGCCAAGTTTCATTTAATCCATGGGATGTGCAAAGTGAAATAAAAAACACCAATAACAAGTAAAATTGGAGTAGTAAAAACACAATAATTATAAAGACCTTGCCACACTTCAAGCTCGGAACTGGTTAATTCTTTTTATTGTTATTCTACAATTCGTCATGAAAGCTTTGACATTTAAATCGTAGGTTTAAGTTTAGCTTAGTCAATTCACCTCCTTGCCTTCGTGTTAATTGCCGCCATAGTGTGCTGAAACGAGCTGAAGGATGTCTATCGTAATGTAGACCCACCGTCTCCGTCATTAGGAAATCATAAAACAGAATTATGTTTGTGCAAATTGCATAATGAAATCTTTACAGGTTCTACAGAACTTTGCGGTTTTTTTGTTTTTCTGCATTACTGAAAACACGCTATTGTAATAATTGAACTTCAGCGCACATATTTATTTCAGGGATGATGTGTTTTAAAAGTTTAATTTAAATCTGAAACTGAAACCGGGAGAAAATGACTCGTTAACCAGAAATGGCGGTAAGGACAAAATTTGTTTCACAAGGGGACGGTAGTCCGATTTTGCTTAAAATTCAAAAAGTAAAAATAAAAAATTGTTCTAATCAACTTCCATGTTCTGGTCATTAGGGAACTTTTTCAAATTTTTTTTTTGGGTTTGCAGGTAGTGGGGTTTATTCTGGCGAATTGCTCGAGGGGCTGTATATAACGAGAAATTTAGTTAATTTATCCCATGGAATAATATCGCCAGACTTGTAAAACAACAACCCGATTCTGGAGCAGTTTTAACTTAGAGACGATAAAGTTTGCAAAAACTATTTGTTTTGCTCCTAGCTTATCAGTTTCTTTCTTTTATGGTCAAGCGCTGGCAAATTATTAAATAAACAAACTTTAAGTAAATGAAACTAAATTATTATGAGTTATTTTCATAATTATGTAACAAAAATATTATTCTAACTAATAAATCCATTATGGAAACCCCCATATGAATTAGAGAGATAAATCGATTATTGGGCGATGATGGATGATGCATCATAAATTTTAAATCTTTCTGCTGTCTAGCCTAGGATTCGACGGATGACGTTAAAAATAAACAACAAAATCGACACACGGAAATAATAACTTTATCTGAAAAATGCTTTTTCGGCAGCAGTTTCTTTATTTTACTTTCATAAATAACGACCGCTTCCACATTTATCATTTTTGTATTTGATACCAAACAGCACTCAACAAAATATTGCCGGCATAAAATATGCATTTAGAACGCATTTCTCCATCTGCCATGCCTAGTTATCTTTACAAGATCTAGAGTCAAAAGTCAACTAACTGTGTTAGCTTAAAGTGATGATTCTTATCACGATAAAAAAAATTGTAACAAATTTATTAAAAATCTTAAACATTGTTGCACTAGTGGTAAATATGTCGATACAGTTTTCAAATTAATCAGTGATCCTGTTGAAAAAATGCTAAACTAACGAGACATGTTAAAACTCCGACCTTAGAGGCAAAATACCTTTGTGGTGCCTAGGTGAAGGCAGCCACTCAGCGGATATTCCATCTGGAGGAAAGTGGATGTAACGTCAGCTTCGTCGATTGATTGGTTTACTTTAGCTCAAATTCAATAAGCTCGAGGAAATTTTCCCGAAAATCTTAAATATCTGCATGGCGTCGAAGGTTAAATCGTGTTGGCAATTTAGCTGCTTCCGGAGAAATTTTTTTTTGGTAAAATGTGCCAGAAATATGCACGACTCATAAGCTCGTTATTGAATAAGGTGATCGACGACAATGCTCTATCAAAGTTTATCGAGAACAGGATTCCGCAAGTTCAAAATTTGTTTTGATGCGAGAACATTGAGTTCTTTACAAATTGTGCTCAAAATGCTTCATCCGAAAAGTTTTGCACTTTAAATATATAGAACTCGAGAGATATTTGCTGGCATTCCAAAATTACATCTCGGAAAGTTTATGCTAACGACAGCAGCTGTCTGAGATGATGAATTTCAGACTTTTCACTTTTAAAATTACATCTGGTGGTTTATAATGCCCCCGAGTAAACGCTTGAAATATTTTTCTCGAGTCAAAGCAAACGTTTCGACACCTACTCCGGGGATAAGGACAAAAGTAAACTTGTAAACTGGAGGAGCTTAAAAAGATGCATTTGACACGACGTAGCTGCGAAGGTATTGCTTGACCTTTCTTGCAAACTTCGCCAGAACAAGGTAATAAAACTTAAACATGTTTTATAAAAATCTTTATCCAAACTTCATGTTTATTCTATGACTGTAAAACATCAAATCCGCTGCTATCTAGGGACTTGCAATATTTGAATTGCAAAATAAGCAAAACAGCAACGCGGTCCTCAAGAAGAATCAAATTGCCGCTGAGGATTCACCGCATTACTCGCGGCTCACCTCTTTATACATTTCATTTCTCTGCAAATATGTAAATAAGAGCCGACTCACCAGAAGGTAAGCAGCTTTGGAAATATGTAGAAACAGGGGATGCGATAGCGCGATCTCCATTGAAGTTTTCCGATAAAAACTGTTTATTAATCTGCCGAGCAGCCAAAGCGAAATTGTAAAAGTTGGCTCGATCGCTTTGGATTTCCACGGGATATTCCCGTTTTGTTTCTTTTACTGCTGCATTTCGCTGAGTTAGCCCGGATCTAAACCGTATGAAACGCAATAAACAACGGCGTTTTAATATCCCGAAAACTTCCTTCTTAATTAATTTCCATAACAAAGCAGAGCGAACATTAATTGAATGAAAAAGTGACTTACCAACATAATTGGTTAGTAGAAATATGGAAAATGACTTGAAATACGAAAATGATGACTACTAGGTTTAACTGCATAAAGTAAATTAATCATTGAAGATAGATGCATGGTCCTTGAAGACAGTGACCATGCAGTATAAGTAGGATAAAAATTATGGATAACAAAAATTTCTTATTCTTCTTCTTCTTCTGGATGTCTATGAAATGAAACTCTGATTAGCAGATGTTAAAAGTATATTTTTGTCGGAAATAATGTTGGTTGAATTATTAATAAAATAATATAAAAATGATACAATAATATAAATAATAACCCCTGCTAGATGCGATTTGAGCTATTTCGTGAGAAATTGAGTAGCTAATCGATCTCCTTGATCTAAGGATAGTGGCATCTTTCTAAAGTTGCCCCGCAAGTCTAAAAGATGCATCTATTTTTATAGAAGTCAATAATAAAACTCCCTCAATGGCTGGAAAAATTCTCGATGACACTTGAACAACTTCATGAACTTAAGTAAGTGGCTCGATTCCACGTAAACTTTACGAGTGCGAGCCGAGGCGATGGGGCGTTTGATTTAGACTCAACGACAGCTACTAACTGGTCAGGTCGTTTCGAAAATAAATGCGCCTGTTATTTCGGCAAAGCCAGTTTATTAATTCATTAAAAGTTGGAACAATGCGTTGGATAAATTCGATCGGGCCCTTTCCTGGAAACACAAAGTTATTCATCGCAACAGAAGCAGTTTGCCCGGACTAAATCGCACTAATTATCACTTCCTACAATTACGCCATTCTTCCCGAAATGAATTTATTGTTCCCATGCAGCAGTCATTTTCCATTTAACATTTTTTTACTGAACATTGCCGCTCGGTTTACGCACAAAAGAAAAGTGATTTTTACAGAAACGTCCGAAAGAATTGCTGCCGTGAACGAAATAATATTTTTTGTTTTCTTTTGTGGTGCAAAACTGCATTTCGAAATCCTCGTCAGTCGGGAACTCTTGCAGACAGACGAACTCCCCGGTGCATTATTAATGAGATGCTCGCGAGAATATTTAAATTTCTCTAGTCGCTTTTCCAATTCAATTAAATTTTCTCGCTGTATTTATCTTTCAAATAATTGGACAAAGCGACTTCTGGCGAATGGATAGTAAAGCCATCAGCGCGATTTGGAATTTGGTGCTACTTAGCCACGTCGAGGGTTGATTAAGTGGTGCCATAAACGTCGGTTTACTCTCCTATATTACCATGCAAGCGCTCAATTTGATATGTGACAATGAACAATCTCTCGGTGCACCAAAGATTCAATTACCGAAGTCAGAAATCTTAAAAATATAATTACTTATTAGGTAAATTTCTTGTGTGACCGCTCCAGTTGGGGTGATTTTATTCAACTGCTCAGAACGAGGTTAAGAATTTGAGTGAATAATTACTCCCATTTTAAATGTAACCTTGACACGCAATAGCGAAATTACATATTATTATTCTAGGACTTTGCCTCCTCACCATATTATTTACCATTTACCTAGCCAGCAAGGTTTTGAGATTGTTTGTCAATTATTATGTATTTAGACTGTTTTATGTATTAATTATTGTTAACTTAGTTACAAGCCGCTCGAACTGTAGCCAGCAGAGGTCACAAGTTGTTATTGCATTTGACAGCATAGAGAATAGAATCTGCATTTTATCTCGTTTAAATATTAATACTCCGGTGATTCGGACACCTTATGTTGCTCTAGTTCATTCAGTATTGCTTTTTGATTAAATAGCAGAATAAGACCTAATCGGAAAAAAATTTCTTGAGCCTGCAACTCATCAGATAGAGTACTGCCCTCGACTTTTATTGAGGTGCTGAGATGTCAGTAAAATTAACTAAAATGCGAATATCTGCGTGACATAATCAGTGTTTCTAGGTTTTCTATCAGTTTTTTATGTAGGACATTATCTAATGATTTCTAGCAACCCACGAAACAACCCTCTCAATGTAATTCTTTTCCAATTTTTTGTCAAGTGGTGGTAAAAACTGTTTATTAAAATAACCTTTGTCCTCAACTTAATCGCTTATTATCATTTTTCCCAATCCAATAAATGAAAATTGAACGCTGAGAATTTTATGATATTGTTGAAGATACGTTTTTAAAAACGCTTTGTTTCAATTAAATTTGAATATCAAGTAATTGATAACGCTACATACGCATATTGAAAGCAACTGTTATGCAAATTGTTAGTTAGATCAAATACTAAAACGTTTGGCATTGCGTTGCTAAAATAATATTGTTGGCAATGCTTTGGAGTTTTAGCATCAGAATAGTTCAAAACTAACGAAAACGCCAACTAAGCATAAATTCACATTGAATATTATTGTGACAATAAGTATTCTTATTTACTGCATATGAACTTTCAACATGGAGTTGTTTCGTTGCGAAAGTATAGTTCAAACGACTTCTATCCAATTTCCGCATGGGCCAAATGACTAACTATTTTACATATTGCCCAGTCTACAGATTTGTAACCTACACTTCTAGCAATACATTCCCCGAGACAGGTCTTTAAAATTTGGTTTACTGCTACTTGCGTTAAAATTTATGTTCGAAATTGGATTGAGCTTTTCCAATATCGAATCACTAATAAATCGGGTGATAAAATTTCTCGCAGCAGTTTCATTTAATTTTAACTATAGGTACTACTGATTTATAAGTAAGGATTTTCTAAATTTTACTCTGGAATTTTTACGCTTTTTTCAGCAAGCGTTTTGCTTTTACTCTTCACTGAAACACTTCCAGACCAAGAAACAAACCACTGCAATTGGTAAAAACCACTTTAAAATTGAACGAAGAACTTGTGCTAGTAAAAACTTTAAGAACCCGTCAGAAACTAAATTAATTTATCTTCATGCAAGAGCGGACAACGCCCCGAAATGATTTTGCTTCATTAAAAGTTTCCGTCAAAAGCTCACAAAATATCTTTGACACTAAAGCGAGAGTACCTATATCGTGTTTCTTTCTAGGCCGTAATAGTTAACGCAGATTCCTACAATTGCAGGCCCTTTGATATTTTTTCGTGGCAAATTTTACAAAGGCAAGAGAGGGCATTACCTCGCCACGAGGATAGATGAAAGGAAAATTAGTAGGCAAAGAGCTTCAAGGTATGAAAGGCTGCCACAAGCTCATTCAAGCGCATCGTGTACCTAACGTCTCAACTCCAACAAGCGCCACTTTGCCAGCTACTTGTAATTTTCTATCTTAATTAGATCAAGCTCAATTACCAAAGAATTGGAAGACTAAAAAGAAAATGAAACAATCGCGCTTTTTTCATTAACACCCATCCGGGCTGTGCCGCAAATAATGACGGAAGTTTGTATGCCGCGAGAAGTCTTACGCGACACTGGGTAATTCAAAGTGCAAATTTTAAGGTTCCATTAACATCCGTAAAACTTCCAATTATTTGAAAAGCATCCTCAAGGGCTGTGTTGTTGAGCTGTGCGAGTGTGGGAGTAGAATGTATGTTGAGTGTTGAATTAACGATGGGCTCTCTTTGACATCTGAGGAGACGCAATATGGCTGTGTTAGCTCAAATAACATCAAAACGTCGAGTTGCAATTTGTAACAATTTGTAGTGAGTAGGTCGTGTAGGTAGGTACCCGCGACCCGGGGAATTTCCGGGCGAATGATAGAGACTTCCAAATCTGGTTTGTTTATATTTTTGCGATGAGGGGTGCGTTTTAGCGAGGATTCGGAGACTGCCGGCTGCGGGTTGCATGTAATATACCGGTATTGAGAAGTCGTCGTAAATCGTCAAATTGGAGCAATCCCTCCAGCGCTGGCGGTTATTTAGGATATAAACATAAATCCGCGCAAGGCAAAGTATGCAATATGTTTCCGTCTTCTTAGGTATATCTCCGATACAAATCAATGGCCCGAAAAAATATACATCCACAATAAATTCTTATCTCTGATAACAAATCGAACTTGGGCACAACCAAAAAAAATAAATGGTTCGAGAGGACATCGAGGCGTTGTTTTATTCAGGAGGCGGTCTGGATGTGGATTTGGGGAATCATAAACTTCAGTCAAGGGATAGTCAACTGCTGTAGTCTTGCTCATTTTATCAACGTCGCACCAGCAGGAAAACTCACCAGCGCACTTTCAATAATTCATCGGGTCTCGGAGGACCGCTTTGCCGGGGAATAATTATAAAGTGCCGTTACCGAGGCCGGGGTGGTGCTGCTGACCCATCGCCCACATAAGGGCTGCACGTACCGCGCTGCAGGACTCCGGCATTTGCATGTTTCGTAGTTTTCACTGCGGTCTACTCCAATCTACAATTGCAGCACAATCGCGGAAACAAATCGGCACGTTTGGCCGACAATAATCACGGCGTAACAAACCATCTTCCATAACGATGCATTTACCCAAAATTATAAACAATAAAAGATTTCTTGGGTATGACAAAAATTTTATACTTTTATTACAAAAGGCTTAATACAGTTTTCAATATTTGCTATTAAATTTTTTTTTATGTAAAATTACGGTTTATTATGGGCTGCTAAACAATTTTATTTCTAGCCCAAACAACTATTGGTAACTTTTATTTACCAAAAGTAAATATTATATTTATTTTTTCAGAACGTCTCGAGTTGGCCGCCAACTTTTCTTACTATTTAATTAATTAATTGAGTGAACGGCGAGCCCAGTTCGATGTAACTTTTGGTCGACTAGCACAACTCTTTTGGGGTTACGTATTGCTCAACTTTAAGCATGTTCAGATTCCACATAATTCTTTTCCTGTCGATTTAGTTTAAAATTCCAACTCTTCTACCCATTAGGGCACCTCAATATTTTATTATTAATAATCGTCAAAGTATCAATTGCCACCTAGTTGCTCGAGAATAAGTACTTTATTGATGTTGAAACGCAAGGGTTATTTGTGGAAGGAGAGCTCCAAGATGGAGCGCTGCAAATCACTCACTCGTGTCAAGTTGTGTAGGTGTATAAATTTCCAGACGTGCCAGATCACGGGGGTGGTCCCATTTATTCAAATAAATTGCGATATGATTCAGTTGGAAATCTGTTTAGCGTTAAGCCAGATAAAGCTGGTCCTATTAATTATAATAACGTAGTTTATCTGGCTAAGAGACCAATGTGATTCTGTGCCGCTCCTCGCTGGGGAGCATAAAGGAGTGGATCCAGATTTCATAGTAGCAATATATCAACTCAACTCGAATACTATCAGATATATTGTGGATGCTTTTAAATCGTATTAACGGAGAACAAAAGCTGTAGCTCCATGGAGCGTTTCGATTAAATGCGCGGTTGTCCGAGAGAATGGGGGTGTAGTAGCAGAAAGGGCCCGAGTGTCGAACACGCTTCTAACCGTAATCGAATACGACAATAAATAGCGAAAGGATCCGCGACTAAGGCTTTGGCGCTGATATGTCCCATAAACATTATTTTATGATGGTCGAAACGACACCTGATCGGCCTTTATTATGCAAATGGTGAATCGTAGAAGATGGTTAAAAATACAAATATGAGGTCAAATATAAATAAATAGTAACAAGATAAGACCCATTTGAGAAAGTTTGGCTAGGGTATACATTTAAATTGCGGCTTAAAGAAGCGCCCTCTGATTTAAGCATGAAGATGCTTTTATATCACATAAAGCCCAGATGCCCTCTTCTTCGTCTCTCGTTGCGGAATGGACGATTTTTTTATCCACCCCAGTTACCTGAAGTGCTATGCAACAATAATTCTTGGTGCCGACAGAAGGAAATTTTCAATATTGAATGGCTCAAAAGATGGAAAGATTTGGTACAATTTGCTTAAAGTAATTGTGCGTAACAGTTGCTGAGGTGAGTCAGTAAAATTTAATATAGTGAAGACAAAAAAGTTTTATTAAAGTCCTTTATATTTAAAAATGCAATTTTAATTAATATTTTTAATATATAGCTCTAATAATTTCCAAACTTAAATTTGCAGTATTCGTATAATAAAAACTGAAAAAAGCAAATTTTAAAATCTAAACTCTTGTGTATCAAAGACTGACAGAACTGGGCACTTACGTGCGAGACTGGTGCGGCGAACGAAATGGCAAAAAATATGCAAACTTTTTGCGTGCATAAAGGGCTGGAACGCGTTTTCTTGTGCATGTTCTTGGTGGTAAGTTCTTTCATGGGGGCAGATAGATAGCAGCGGGTTCTCGGATGTGCGTGGATCGTCAAAGCTTTGTGCTTGAGCGATTTCTGTCACATATCCATTTCCCAGATGTTGATACCACGCATTCTTATTACGTAAGCTATGCCTCGCTCGATTACCGCTTCCATCAAGCAACTCCCCCCAAGAGAAAATATTTACTGATCCGTGTGCACGAGCTTGAAATTCAGTCATTAGTCATATCGTTGTTTGCAAAAAGTGACGACAGCCGACAACTTTACCATGTTTGACATATACCGGAAATATATTCCGTCCGTCCTCTCAATGAGTAATCTCCAACACGCGATCGGTTAAGCCGCTTTCGAACATATTTTTAATTAACCGGAACTTTAATTAGAAATTTCAGATCGTCAGTACCGATTCAAGCGCGTTCACGTCAAAGTTATGTAACTACACGCGCTAAATTGGGGTCGCGGCGTGAGGATTCGCGTGATTTTTCAAGTTTAATGTACAAAAAAAAAACGCAAAATATTTCCCTGCAATATTTTATGTTTATTTTTCACATAAAGCTTTTACTCTTGGAGGATTACCAATATTTATAGAGCGGAGCTTTGCAACATAAATACGTGGATTTATAAATCTCGTAAATCTTCAGAGCGCACAGGTGGTTATTCAGAAACTCAATATTTCAATATACATAGTTTTAAATATGGCCAATATCTCTCTTGATGACTACGACTTTGTCGCAGCCACTCCTTAGATAAACTGAAATATTTCTGAAACAGCAACAAAGTTGCAACCTCGGTTGCAACTAACATCGACAGAACGTATTTTGCAAAACAATACAAAATAAGTTTTATTCAAAGCTTATCCTTAAGACCAGTAATTCGTTCTTGCAGTTAGTTAGAAATCTCTCCAACGCGAGTTGGGGTTGATTGACCCTATAACAAATCATTGGTTCACAAGTTCGTTAACTCAACGGTAGATGGCAGTCCCCCAATATTTCTGACTATTTTGAACTACTAAAATTGAGGATAAGAGAAGAAAGATATATTTCAGGCTAACTGGGAACCAATTTTGGTATCTTAGCTTAAATCCTATGCAAATATGTTTAAAGAGGACCGAAGGTTATCTCATCAATAATTTTAAAGGAAATTGTGGCGCCGCGGGGGAGTGCCTAGTGAACGCTAATAATTTAAAAGTCGCGTCCACGAAGTAGGGACATGCCCCGGGGCCCCTGAAAACTGTCGCAAGTTTGAGGTCCATAAAGGATACGGTTATAACTGAGCGACCTGAGCCTGCGTTTAAAGTGAATTTGTTTTCCGCGGCAAAAAGCGTCAGCGTTATTGTTATTCTCTGGAGAAATCACGTGCGTATCTCTGCATTTAGGGAGGCCACCCCAGTTCTTATCTATTCAGCGTATATGCCTTTTCCTGCCTCCTGTCGTCTATACATCACGGGTTATACCCCGTTCGGTTTTCCGACTGTCCGGCCTTCCCGATAGCCATTCCGCCCTCGAGGTCTGATGCCATCCGACCATACATATTTATGGATGGTGTTCCTGCCGATGGCGCGATTTAACCGGCAAATTGAAAATTTTCTGGTAATATGTTGGCAGCGTGAACTTTCCACTGTTGACCAACGACCGCGAAATTTATTGTGATGTTAAGAAATTTGTCATGTTGCCCGGAATCATGCCGGGAATATGGCTGGGTAAATAATAGTTTCTAAACAGGGATGTGGCGAATTTATGAGACTTTGCTTAAAGAGTGGAAAATGTGAAAGTTAGTAGGTTTATTATGTCGCTGAATGGCCATGGGCGGGATGATCTATCGGATTCGGAAAATGCTTAGGTCTCCAACCCTTTAACCCGCAACGGAATCGATGGTTTTTGGGATAACGCAGCCACATTTTTTCGAATATCTAATATATTAACCATTTTTATCTGGCTTCCGCTGAAGCGTTACATTATTCAAAATAACGGATACCAATACATCAGTGCCGAAACTGACGTGAGTCAATACTGATGTTGATGTGTGAATATGTGGATTATGCTGCGTGCGATGCTTCATCCATGAGTCGTGCTCAATTTTCAACACTAGCTGAAAAATTGCACTCTTAAACTGACACCACTTTCGATCTCCGCACCCAACTTCTTCCATTTAGATCTTTAATCTTGAAGCTCCAGTGTTGTTTTAAAAATTGGTAACTAGAGTTTTAATTTAATTGCTATCAAAAAAGTGGTGTCCGCCTTGGATCAAAATTGTTTCTGCTCTATTATTTATTTATTCCAAACTTTTTTCGGTTTATCTCAAGTAGTCAAATGGCTTGATCTTTGAGAAATTTAATTTGCGCCCACAAGAGTTTAGCTCGGGGCTGGCAAAAAGTCTGATGGTAATTTGTTTCGGCCTATATTTGCTTTTAATTTTGCAAGCTCGGACCGAAAATTAATAAATTTAAAGCCGCTTAATCCGGTGAGTATCTTAATGATAAATTGTTGCTATTATCGCTTTTCTCTCAATTTTCGATAGAGTTGCAGCCGCTCGCGTTTTAATTTAATTCAGTGTAGCAGGAGTTTGCGTGATTTTTCCCGAGACTCTTTTACACATAATTTGCATAAATTAGGAGGCTCATTAATGCTGGTGAATTAAGAAAACAGGAGAACGTTAATGTGCCGGTTCGATATACAGTAAGCGACTGGAGGGGCGGCCATATTCGAAATTAATCAGACCTGAATATATTAAGCGAACAAAAGGGAGGCCTGGAATTGTTCGTTTTGTGTCAATTAGGGATCAAAAATTGAAGCTTTTAGGGACCTTTTTAATAATCAAGCAATTTTGGAAAATTTACAATTTAAAATGCGGCGATTCGGGAAGGTCCAAATTTCGGCAAAAATATTCGCCCTGAAATTTAATACATTTAAATTATTATTAAGGGAAGTGGTGGCTCGGTGGAATTTTATTTAGTTTCGGGGTGTCTGATATTAACATTTTGTTCAGCAACCCGGCACATCGCCTATTTTTCGTAAGCTGACAGCGCAATTATTATTTCCTTCAGCTGCAAAAATTTGTTACGAGGAGGAAGCCATTTTTAACCGTACTACTCTTACGAAAATTCGCGGACGTAATTTGCATAATTTTTTTATCCCGCGATTTTCTTCCAAAGACCGGCACGCTAGAAGCAACAACGCGAGCTTCTCCTGCCAACCTGACTTAATTTACACCAATTAACGTAAAATGTTGCGATTCTCCTGCAGCTTTCTGCTGAACTTTCTGCGTTTTATTAAGCACGTAAACCGCGTAAAAGCTACTTCAATGGCAGAATTTTAAAACTATATTGTGTGTATGTGTTTCTACAATTTAGAAAACTGGGACGACGTGAAGCAGAATGACGTAATTTAAGTCTTTGCTCACGGACCCATAATAACTCACGACAAAACATTTTTCCAAGCAGGCGGCGCGCAGCATTCAACAAATCATTTCACGGGAATCATCAAGAAAAGCTGTGACTGTGGAATCTTCAACCAAAAATGTACAACCACTGAAATATCGCCTTGGCATTAATATTTGCTAACTCTGCTTTGATAACTCAACGGTCTTACTTAAAGCTTCTAATAAAAGTCACAATTAGTTTTATGCAAATGATGGTACTGCAATTACTTATTAGAAACGAGACAGTTAAATGATTGTTTCAGTTTTAATTCAAAACTATACGCTGGGGGCAAATAACTAAATTAAAAAAAAGTTGAAGCAGTTTCACTGACTACAGTTTGTACTCAAATCATTTCAACATATTTACTGATCTATTGCTGTTCAGTCTTCTGGATACTTGTATACCTACTAAAGGTTGATAGTAATCGACACTTTAAAATTGATTTGTCGTAAAAGATCCGTTATAGATTTACCTAACCTACATCTACATGCCTATAGAACGCACATGTACTAGCAACATAAGAGAAGGAATTCTAGCTACCCTCAAGATGTATTCATGATAATGTTATTTGATCCAATATTTATGACTAGAAACGCTGTCAGGGCGAAGCTTCTCTTCTTGGACTTAATTAACTATTTATCTGATGCGCTCCATTCGTTTTTGTATCTACTTTAAAAACTCAGGAACCAATATTAAAATTGCGTTGCTCTTCTATAGATCTACTTTTACACGCTTTCAGGTTTTTGATTAGTTACAGCAAACTTATATTTGCCCGAAGATTAGTTGAACACGATTTTCCGTAGTTACCTATTTTCAGTAGCGAGCACTGATAGAAAAGTGGTGCGATTGCTATTAAGTTTCAGGAACATAAAGACCTGCGCTGGGTGCATTCCTGAATTGTAACAAATGACTTTCCCCGCGATCATAGAAAATATCACGTAACATCTGCAGGAGAAGTGTCCGACACAATAGAGTTAAAGCTTGTCCCGGAAGTAGCACGTGACCCCTAACCGACTGCGGGTCCTGCTGAGAATGTTAGACGTGGGTTAGTAAAGCTCACAAAACACTGTATTTGGCGAGGGGTCAAACAAAAAATCTAACAGCCCACGCTCAGAATACATTAGCCTTGTTTATGCCTGAAATGGGCTAATGGTGCGGTGAGTCATCGCAACAAATTAATTTAAATTAATGAATATTTTTGAGAGAAGTTGAATTTACCGAGCTGTATATTAAAAATTTCATTAGAACGGACATTAAAATTAACGGTCAGACCGCACTAAATTTACTAAATGGTTATTTGTTGTTGCAGGTGCCGAGGATGGGGGCTCCAGAAAATTCCGGGATTTCTTACAGGAATGGCCCACGCCAGGGACCGGACCCTACTTTGATACGTCGATAAATTCCAACATAACTGGACTTGTTGGAACTACTGTTTTATTACACTGTCGCGTTAAGAACCTCGGCAATCGCACAGTAAGTATGGCGGTTAGATCTGCATTAATTGATTTGTTAATATTTCTTTTCATGGCCTTACTTCTTCGTGGTACTTTCTATGCAAATTGCGCTTCTTTGTTAAATAATATAAAAAATATATAAATGTACCGTGCGTTTGTTTATAAAGGCCCCCGTGTATAACGGCGCGGTCTTGGTATAACCCTCCAGGGATCTTGGTTTATGCGTCACGTTAATAGCTATTAACAAATTTTTTTCACCTCTGGTTCAAACCGAACTGAACAAAATTTTTGTTTCTGGAGTATACCATATTATTTATTGTTCTACAGATTTTTTTCTCTTTCCAATGGTGTACCATACTTGCCATTTTCCTAAATTGCTAGGTTATGGCGACTTAAATCATGATACCCAAAACTAAAATGTAGTCATTTTCTAAATTTTCAAGAAATTGGTAACGGTCATAAAGTCCTAAAAGCTCAAAATATTGTTTAGAAGAACGTTGGTTTCTATAATATATTCATAATTGGTTCACAAATACTTCTTTGTAATTTTCTCCCGGCTCATCCACCAATTGTTGAGTCAATTAGTTTGAGAACCTAAAAATAAAGATTAAACTTGACAAGAATCGTTTATCCTTAGAAATGATTCGGTAAATTTGTTATTAAATCTTGCACACACCACAAGGTATTCTCAATGGTTCGTTTACTTTAAACTATCTAACAACTTTATACTGCCGCAATAATGTAAGTAGGTATAACTTTAAATCGCTGCGATTTAAGTTAAAGGCGCTGCAGAAAACTCCAATTACACAATAATAAATATTTTTAATTTTCTCATTGCAGAAGCGGGATAATTTATTGTTTCTTGCCCTCGAATTTGGGAAGTAGACATGAATCACTAACCGGCCATGTTCGATATATGAAAACCGTTGAAAAGAAATCCTCTGTTTGATCTGAAAATTTCATTTGTGCTATACAAGAAATATGCACGCAACATATCTGTAATAATGGAGTTTTTATAAACCACTTTAGGTCATATCTGTAGTGCGTTTCCGTCATCCTCCATAACGGCATAACGTCTTTGAGTTCAAAGCACACATATGGCAAAATCGAACCAGTATATCGTCGTCAACAGCTTGGGTTTATGAGGAGAACAGTGGAGGTAATAAAAGTTTATAGATAGGCAATGCGTAGAGCGGGTAGAGCATCCGGAAAGACAAGTCTATTAAGTATCCGAAATGCGGCGGTCCTGTATTGCCGTGCACTTAGCTTAATAAGCTGTTAAACTCGGCCTTTAATAACCGCAATATTCATGAACTCATTTGCATATTTATGGCCACCTTTATAACAATTCTATCGAATTAACGCGCTACATCACGGAAAGGAATTAAGCCGGCCGGAAACATTAAACACTTATGTTAACAAATTTAGTGGATTCGAGACATTTGCTTAATCAGTTTGGGCCAAGATTTGGTGGAGTGTTAATTGTCACGCTTAAACCGGGTTTTTCGAAAATGCCGAAAAATTGTTTATTTATTACAAGCAAGTTTCGTCGATTATTGCGAAACGTGTTCCTGATCCTCGCCTTGATATAAACTGGGGAAAACAGCAGAAACTAATTATTATTCAAAATGGTATGCTATCCAGCGTCGAGCCCTCTCTGAAACGAATTCCGACTCGACATGCAGAACTACTCCGCGAAACTTTCGATAAGTCAATTTGCAAAAATACGAAGGCGTGGTGAATAAATTCAGGAATTGGTCCGATCATTTTGCCTCCCTTATAAAATTAATCTCTGAGGTCGACCATTGTTGTTGCACATTGCTGCCGGGTTTTCGCGATCAAATGGCGGAGAAATTTATAATTTATGACATTACGCCCAGGCTGAGGTATCACAATGAAATGTTCACAGCCAAGTCAAATATTCATAATTCGTTTGAATTCGAGCAAAGTCGGAACGGCGGATTTGCCTTATGGTAAACAACTAAATATGAAAATCTGCCCCATGTTGTGTTTAGGTATCGATTTTCTGTTTCGTATATTTTCCGGCGTGCAACAATTTCCCGAAAGACTTGTGCGCAATATCTAAACAAGCCGACGATGCCGAAATTGCTTATTTTATACCAAATCTTTCAGGAAGTGGATCCAAGATGCGCAAAATTATTGAAAATCAAGCCAAAGTAAATAAAAAAAATTGACTGTAGCTTTCTGCTTGACATCTCTACAGGGCGCAAAGATTAAATATTTATCTTTCCATTAAACGCAGCTGACCATCATTCCATTTGTTTAAAAAAAATTTGATTGTAATTATCAGTTTTAAATAGATTTAAATAGATTACATTATTAATTTACTTAAACATATTATATGATAAAATAGAAAAAATATTATAAAAAAATTAAATTTTTTAAAATCTAATAATTAGTACCTATAGAAAATGAGAAATAGGATGAGCTCACCATTAAGCGAAGGAATAAAATGCCATTTCCCATACATGCAAGTGGCATTTCTGTATAATTGTTAATAGCATGATGGAGAACCCAAGTAGAGATAAAAATATTTTTTTTTTTTTAAATAACACAATGGTGTTTCGGTGTTGAAACTAGTCTGTAGGACCAACCATCAACTTAATTTTAACAACTCCTAATACTAAAACACTTATAAGCTAAACGGAGTCCACTGACATCCGTTAGATAGTTCTGATAGTACACACACTCTCACCGGCGCACCAGTTCGAATGGCTTTGTTTTCTTCAGTCTTCGGACCAGATGTTGAGTGTCCAGCAGCTGAAGAACTTCTGCATTTTCATGTAGGCGAAGCCTTTCTTCGTGCATCTTTGCAAATCTTTGAATTTCCTCCTTAACCGTGGGAATGTCGAAGTCTTTATTAATATCAACATTTCTTAGATATCATGGTGCATTCACCATAGCACGCAAAACTTTGTTCTGAATAGTTTGTATTGTCTTGATATTACTATCCTTCGTGCACCCCCAGAGTTGTATTCCATACAGCCAAGTAGGTTTAATGATTTGATTATAAATCAACGTTTTATTATATAAAGACAGGTTGGAATGTCTTCCTATAAGCCATTTATACTATCGAAATTAATTTTACGTTGAGTTCTTCTTTTTTCTTTTTTACGTGCTCTTTCCATCTCAGCTTGGCATCTAATGTCATACCCAAGTATTTCGCTTTGTTTTCGTAAGGAGTTACCGCCCCATTTACTATCGGTGGAAAATTATTTGATTTTTTATTGGTAAAATTGATATGTACCGATTTGGCTTCGTTGAGTTTAATTTTCCATTTCGTGGTCCAGTCGTATATGATATTACTGGCTTTCTGTAATAATCGGGTAGAGGTAACCTCGTCTTGTCCTGTTGTGAGCAAGGCGGTGTCATCAGCAAAAGTAGCTAGTTTCACTTGTTCTAGTTCTGGTATGTCACTGGTATATAACACATACAGTAGGGGCCCAAGAACGCTGCCTTGTGGTACTCCCGCTTGTACGTCTTTTAAGTCTGAATAGGCTTCTTCGTGTTTCACTCTAAACAGCCTATTAGATATGTAGGAGGCAAGGATTTCTACATATTGTCGAGGTAACATTTTATTTAACTTATAGATTAATCCTTCGTGCCACACTTTGTCGAGATAATAATATAAAAATTAATAAAATTTTAAAAACGAAATGAATATGAATATGACTGTTTTGCTACACAGATTATTATTAGCTTTTTGGAATTTATTAGAAATTATTTCAGTAAAACAAGTAGTTCGAAGTCTATGCATTGTTGAAATCAATTCTTATTTACAAAAATCTTGAGAAAGCCCGTCAAAAAGTTAGAAAATACTTAATATTTTGTATTTAACCATTCACTCGATCTTTGAGAATTTTTTTTATTGCACTAGCAAAGTTTCAAAATTATTTAAGTTTTGTTGAGCATTGATGTAAAAATTGAAATTTACTTCTAGGAGTTTCTTAAACAAAATTAGTTATTAATTTTACGATAAAAACGTTTCCATTCACATTTAACAAGATTTCACGTTTCAGTGGTCGGCGTCCTGCATACGCAATTTATCCTAATTGTAGTAAAGTTAAATGAGGACAAAACCAACTTGTGATGGTAGTCAAGACATTGTCTGCACAAGTTCTTTCGCTTACAATTCAATGGCTTAATCAGTTTAAATTAGATCGTCTTGGTCGCAAACTTTCAATAGTATTAATGCCACGTTTCAGCCCAGACTTATACGCAACCTGTCCACGATTCAAATTAGGAAAGTTGCTGGGGTAGCTGACTGGAGACTGAATCCGACCGGAGCACCAACGCTATTCGTTATTCGTCTCAAGTTTGCTTTCTAGTTTATGTGTAGATTTTCCGTTATAAATAAGTAATATTTGAGGGCAAGCGGTTCTCGAATAAAGCACACGGGTCTAAATTCTAATCCCGAAGTTGTTCGCCCGAGTTTTAAGTGAAAAAGAAAAAGTGGCTCGACACTTTCGGTTCGCCCGAAAAGTTGCTTTAAATTTTGTTCGAGAATGTTTAAGGTGCCATCATTTATTCAAAAAATGTACAATTGAAACTTTTAACAACATATACTTACACATATAAATGCGTGGGCGTTTTTATCCTCTTCGGCCAAAGAAAAATAACGGTTTAACGATTTTTAAATGTAATTAAAATCCTAAAAAATATAGCCTTATTGCCTGGAATCTTCACAAAGTTCAATAATTCCTGATTGCCAAACGTTTGGCCAATTGTTAAAAAATAAAATTTGTGGGGCGTTGGTGTAGGGGATTATCGACCCATCACGTAAGCTGATCGTATTCAACACCCCTGAATGGCGGTCCAGAAAAAAGCTGCTTTTTCAGCACTAGCCGTTAATCGACACGAATCGTATTTTGTCACTTAAAAGCTCTTTCTCCAACAAATTGTTGAACAATAGATGTTTGTAAAAGATCATAAAATTATTAGTATATTAAGATAAAGATTTTGCTACAAGTGAGTAGTGTTGATTGTTATTATTTGTCCGATCCCATATTACTTTGAAGTCTGTGAAGTCTCTCTGAGACGAATAGAGGACTTCAATCAACTTTTCGCTTATTTAGTAATTTTGCTACTTAATTAATTCTTTTGTAGATTAATGTAACCAGTAGCCTTCCTTATTTAAACGCGATCAAGATTATGGCTGTAGGTAAAAACGTAAAGGTGTTCATCAAATCCTTTCAGTGATTCTGAAAGGATTCTCTGAGGGCGGATTTCGGCTTGAATGAGTTATGAGGGAGAATTAGGATTGGAAGTAAATATAAATAGATGTACAAAATGATAGCATTTATTAAGGCACCGCTAATATTTGTGGGGAGATATTTGTAATTTATGGCGTGAATGCAAATGTTGCGTCATTGATCTGATGATAGAGGCGGCGGACGTTAAAATCCGTTTAGCTGGTTTATTTTATTTAAGGGTGCTTTTGGGCCGTCGTTTATCCCCGCACCGCCTGCGATAGCGCCGGAATGAATCAGAATCCGAAGCAACGAGCCCTCGACTATTTGCGACACCGAGATCTATATATTTATGCGATTGTACTAAGAGCCGCATTCCGGCTTCCATTTGGCAGGGGGCCAAATAATCATTGCGGAAATCGAAAATCCTAAGTTATTTCGCAGGGGGCGAGAAACGACTCAAATGAATGGCCGGAGTTATGGGCGCGATAGAGTGGATGGCCGGTCTATTCCTCATATTACCGTCGTATTCGTTTACTGTACACGCTGCCGACCTTTCGCCATTCTTTCGATTAATAAATGGCCGGCCGCATTGAGGCATCATCTCACGGAAAGCAATTACGTCAGGACCTCGTTCGAACACGCCCTGACTGCTGCACCGTATCGACGCACCGGGCGTCGTCGGATTATTGTCGACGCCGATAACGACGCAAAAACAGGTGCCCGTTATTTCATTTACACGCTCGCGATACTTGCCACGGCCCCTCTAATTACCGGCGTCCCATCGATTCCCCCTTAATTGGCGGACAATTCGGCAACTGCTTTGCCGGCCTCCAAAGGCCAGCGCACTTGGCGCCCTCCTGCATCTAGATATCGCGCGAAGTCGCTGGAAATTCCATTATCCCTGTGCAAGAATCCGTGGCAATTTTAATTAATTCGGACAAAATTATAAACGGTCTGGATAGTCGATAACTTCGGATCTCAGGTTCAAAAGTTCACGGCGCGCCATCCTCGAAACTTAAGAACGACTTTTACTTTAAGCAATATCTAGAAGAGCAATATGCAGCCCTTGACTGTTTCTGACTTGGCTATAATAAAGATAAGAAAATTACATAAAATAGAAGACAAATTAATTTGTTCGCGTTTTACTTACAACTTATGGAGCGATCCGAAAAGCTAATTTATTTAAATAAAAAAAATTAAATGAACAAGGGAGCCGGAGAAAAGTGACAATTTTATAAACGTACGTAGTTTCGGTATATGGTAACTAATTATAGTTTTTATCTGAAACTGCAATTAACAAGTAAGCAAAAATAGAAAAGGAACAAATATAATATACACCAAATTAAACCATACATCACTTGCACTGTCTACCAGAAAATTTAATGAGCATCAAAAAATCTAAATAAAACTCAAATTATTATACATCAGAAAATGAGAACATCACCACTAAAATAACTATGCTGCGTATTGTTTTACCATTGCTTACATTTTAAATTCTATATGTCTATCAATTTTACTAAATGTTCACCAAATTTAGAACGCCCAAGTTACGCGTTCGTGCTGTACATAATAAATATTCGCGCTATTTATTTATATTTAGTGTTTCTCAAAAAAACTATTTGTGCGTCAATTACTTCAAAAATGAAATATGCTCCCGCATCTTTCCTTGCCGCTTGCGCTTCCAGACAAGAGGCACGCGGAAAAAGTTTTGTACAAGATCAGTTCAGAGCCCTGTAATTTTTTTTAAAAAGCACAATTAGAAATTATCACTAAAAGAAGTTTTACGTTTTACATAATGCAAGCCAATTACAGCAAAGCATTTATATATTACGGAAATCAGTATCTTTCTTTGTGCAAACCACTTCTATTTTTACTCTTATTTTCCTTGTTCTCTAGCACATCTACATCTATAATTTTGCATAAATTATTTACCATTTGCACAACATTTTATTGCTTGTGTATTTTTGATCAACAAATAGTATTTTTGACTGCTAAATAATATAAATAAAATTTGTGAACATTTAGTATTTATGGTCAACAAAAGTTATTTTGGCGAACAAAATATATAAGAAGCCAGCATTATGTCAATATTTGGTTGTCGCTTTAAGATTATGTATTTTCTTAATTTTGGTGAACATTTAGTATTTTTGGGAAATAAAAGTATTTTTTTGTATGAAAATATTGGGTAAATTTGGCAGACTATTAAATACGACCCAAATAAAAATAACACTTTTATGTGTGGGAAATGATATCCATTATTTCAGCCTTTCCTCGCTTATGAAATCTATAAAACATTTTCAAAAAAGGTCCATAAAATAAAATCGGATGTACATACGCTGATGCGGGGTACGAATTGAATTTGCGGCCGTGTACTATGCAAATCGCTGGTCGTAGTAGAAAGCTCATGTGTGAAAGCTCTTACTTTACATAACCCCAAGTCACACCTATCCCGGCCTTTCCGGTCACACGAGTTGCGCGGAGGCGATGATATGTTATTTAATCAAGACCATAATAGAGTTATCATAGTTCGTTGGCCCTCGGAATTAAGTTTATGCCTGGTGTCAAGCCGACACGATACGCACATAAGCCAGTTTGAGCTTGTGTGCTCTCACCCCATCGTCGGCATCACGAAATCCATAAATATGCTCCTCGCGCTGAATCAAACGGTTCGAAATTAAATATTTATTAAATTGGGATCTTTGCGTTATCGCCGAAATTGCTTTGGGAAATTTGTGTGGCGAAAGCGACGGGGGGCGCTTTCCCCGTTCCTGTTCATATCATTCGTTTTTCTTGATAAGCATTTGACGTCCGTTAACCTGCTATGTGATCTAATAAAACGTGGTAGGTAGACACAACAGCGATTTCCATCAGCAGAAATTGCTGGGTTGTGTGTAGTGAAAAGCGGCCCTCTCGTAAGTGTTTGCTTAATATTCGTGAGCCACAAGCAACACCTGCCTCCTCGTGCCGGCCCCGCACACCCACCCCCGGCTCACTTTTATATTCAGGGCTGTGCCATGTTTTTACATTTTATGCTCGCTCTTATTAAAATGTAGATTTCCTTCTGAATATGTAATAAGCATCCACACATGCCTGCGTAATTTGTAATTGTTCCGTTTCTCGAATCACATCGGGGGATATATTTTATGACTGAAACCGCTCCTGATTCCTCCTTCAGAGCACGCCGCCGCTGATATTAAATTCCTGGGAATAAAAAGTTTTATACGGTTTTATTGCGTAGTTTACACCGACTTTTGGGATAATTTATACACGTTTTTCATTTACGGTTAGACGCGGGCAAAATTAACCTATGCTTGCTGTACAAGGGGTTCTCGAACGACTAAATGATATCTAAGGCCATTTTGTACTAAGACAGTTATCTGAAGTAATGGCCTGGTGCAGAATCCGACTCTAAAGCTTCTGGACGTTTGCTTGTAAACTTGTTGGTCTCTCGGGCGTTGAGTGCCAAGACACCAAATTGCCAAACTACTAATATGATAATGAAGAAAAACAAAAAAACAATTTGAGAAATACGTTGTAGGAAAACGTAGGCTTTTAATTAAAGTTTAGCTAAAAAAATTTGGATTCTGCTTGGAATTACTTGTCCTGCGGATGTAGTTGCTTGTCGGGGAAGTGGAGCGAATTCAACGTAGGTAGCGCTTCTACAATAACAAAACATATTTGTTTGAAGGGCAAGAAACTTAATTGAATGAAGGTTATTTGAGAGAATCAGTTTACTTAGTAAACAGTGTGTAAGTTTCCCGCGATATAGACTAGAATAATGTATTCAGCATAAGAATCATAATTCATCGACACGGAAAATTATTCAGAGCGCAGCAATAACGAACTTTCAGCTAGTTAAGAATACTAAATAGTTGCCATGGCGGAAGTTGACAACTTTGGCAAAGTTCTCTCGGCAAGCGCAAATCCCTGACAAGATACCTACGTGAAAAACCTGCAAGAAATTCAATAAATTCCGGACTGTAATGAAGAGACTCATTTTAAGTGCCTTTACCGACAATTTGATTCAATCTACCCCAAATCGTATTCCACGGCGTACAAGTGGATTGTTGGTCGGTAGTTTGCAACTTCTCTGATGTATAAAATAAGTTGGGAGAGAGAGTACAAAGAGTAGATCTATCAATGGCGAGATTTGCAAATAGGTAAGAGTAATTCGAAAGTTGTTCAGCCAACGATTTCGGCACACTTATCCGCGGAAGTTTCCAGAGATTTACGGCTCTATTACATTAGTGTAAGTAGGTGCTAAGCAGATAAATTCAGACAACTTTGACAGTAATTTGCCGCATGGCATTTAAATATGTGGGAACTGACGCATAGCAGGATTACAACGCTTTTGAAGCTCTGCTAATGAATTTAAACTTTGAAATATTTTATTGTATTAATATGGGTATAAAATTCTTGTCTATCATTATAACAATATAATAATTCATATTTTATATGACTTATTGTTCCGTTACAAATTAAACTAAAATCAGGTGGATTCTATTTCACGTTCCATTGGACATGATAATTCGGTTGTTTGATGAAATGTGTTGACTCGAAAAACCTCTACTTTTCTAAGGTTGATTTTGACTTTGGACAATTTAACCCGTCAATTCGCGTTTACGACAAACGTAAAAAGAACATTAAATATTTTCATTGGTTTTGTCGTTTATCCGCCTCTTTGTTGTGATAACTCACCGCAGTCTATATAGCCTATTCAACATGGCGTCATAAATATTGCCTTTTCCGCTGAGCTTAAGTGCGGTAACTCTGCTTTTCTAACACCCATTGCTATTTACGCCAAAAACATAAATTCGAACCGGTCCACCCAGAAAATATAATGCCTTCTTTTAAGACAATAAAATTAATGCCGTTCTGTCAAACATAAAGTCAACATTATTTATGGGTCGTAGTTAACAGTCTACCAAATTTACCCAATATTGTCATACAAAAAAATACTTTTACTACCCAAAAATACTAAATGCTTACCAAAATTAAGAAAATACATAATCTTAAAGCGACAACATAATGACATAATGCTGGCCTCTTATATATTTTGTTCGCCAAAATAACTTTTGTTGACCATAAATACTAAATGTTCACCAAATTTTATTCCGCATTTAATTCTAACATAATACTCAGATATTTAATTTTTCACAGTGTTATTTAGCAGTTAAAAATACTGGATATTTGTTGATCAAAAATACACAAGCAATAAAATGTTGTGCAAATAGTAAATAATTTTATGCAAAATTATAGATGCAGATGTGCTAGATCAAGGAAAATAAGAGTAAAAATAAAAGTGGTTTGCACAAAAAAGATATTGATTTCCGTAATATATAAATGCTTTGCTGTAATTGGCTTGCATTATGTAAAACGTAAAACTTCTTTTAGTGGTAATTTATAATCGTGCTTTTACAAAAAAAAATTACAGGGCTCTGAAGTGACTTTGTACAAAACTTTTTTCGCGTGCCTCTTAACTGAAAGCGCAAGCGGCAAGAAGAGATGCGCAAGCGGCAAGGAGAGATGCGCTAGCATATTTTATTTTTGGAGCAATAGAATAATTATTTAATGCACAAATAGTTTTTTTTGAGAAACACTAAATATAAATGGATAGCGCGAATATTTATTATGTACAGCACGGACGCGTAACTTGAGCGTTCTAAATTTGGTGAACATTTAGTAAAATTGATGGACATATAGAATTTAAAATTTAAGCAATGGTAAAACAATACGGAGCAGAATTATTTTAGTGGTGATGTTCTCATTTTCTGATGTATAATAATTTGAGTTTCATTTAGATTTTTTGATGCTCATTAAATTTTCTGGTGGATAGTGCAAGGGATGTATAGTTTAATTTGGTGTACATTATATTTGTTCCCATTATTTATTAAGATTTCCTGACAGTATTGCCGCAACTAATAGCACCACCAATTTAACGCCATAATTACAGAAATTCGCACTTGGATAGTTCCTTTACTAATTTACTTTATTAATGACATGGATGCAATTCCAAGTGTCTGCTCCTCGTGTCATCTACACCTTTGTTATTGTGGATATAATTAAATTTACAGTTATGCACGTGCAGTTCTCCCTGGATTTACTGGAAGCTCGTTAATCAGATGCAGACGTGTCTGGTCTGACACTCTAAGTATCAAAAATCAATTCTTTACGCGAAATGTGTTCAAATTGTAACAAGCAATTAATTATTGTTTATTACTGTCCTATTCTAATTAGAACGTTGGGTATGTCGCATCGAAATTTGATCACAATTGCGATAATAATTACGCAGTCAGTGCATTTAATAGGTTTCGATACTTGCGGAGGAAATTAAATTCCGAGCGAGAACTCGTAGAATTTAGCAACACGTTTCAGGTCATGAGATTCTCCCGGCGCCTCCGCCAATTGTAAAGCTGCGTCGAAGTGTACTACTCATCATTGTTAAATTTTCTTGCCCGCCTCGGTAATCTTGAAAGGAAAACATCATATTCTACGTATTGCGTTGCATGCGATGCAACGAAATTGTAAAGAACTCGCGAGATCTTCTGTGTGCACAGGCCCGTTACCAATAAATTTAAAAATACGTGTTATCGTCGCAACAAGAAATCAATAACATTCAACACATCAACGGCGCTCAAACATCATATTTAAATTTTTTTAAATATTTTTACTAAGTATTTGTCGTTAAATGTAAAGAGATATTAAATTTATTGTGAGATGGTTGTTGATAATATCTTCATACTGATAAACCCTTCCTATCTAAACAACCTTCGCGTTCAATGCCATTTATCAAAGATTCGATTTGAATGGAAGTTTCTTTCTGGCCCATGTTCTATAAATGTTTTCTTTTTACCTTAAGCAAGTGCTCGTGAAGTCCATCGTCCCTATTTATTTTCACAAAACTATCGCTTTACCCCAGACACAACCTTTGACAAACCTGAAACATCTGTATTAAGCCTCTTATCTTTCCATGTAAGAGAGAAATAACTCGAAACTTGCTCAATTGCTCAACGTAAAGCAACACTCCAAATTTCTTTAGTTATCCAGTAATCCCCTTCGAGCAACTGTTTATTACTTTGAAGAGCAGACAGGATCGGAAACTCGAATGGAGTTTTGAATGTGTTCCACACAGTAAACTTAAAAAAAATTCCTTGATAGTATACTCGTTTAAAAAAAAAAGTTTAAGAATCTGACTATAAATCAGTGTAAATGCTTGCGTATTCCCATGCACCAGAATTCTCTTCTAAGCATAGGAAACAGACCTTCAGGTATGTCAAGATTAATATCGGCCGCAAAACAAATCCCTGCGGGACAACGCCAGTAACGCTTCTCTCAGAGAAGATGTCCTCACTAATACCAACTGTCAGTATCCTCCTCGTCAGAAACCTCTCAATTCTTTTAAGAATAAAATGTTTAAAGATTATCAAAGCTTTGTGACAGGCAACCCCAAAGCTATGCTAGCTGTCACAGTTTTTAACGTAAAATTTTCTTTTGTTGTTTAAAATTTGTTAATTCTAATCAGAAATAAACTGCAAATAATTAAATAATTAAAGTTGTAGGGGAGGTACTTGATTTAAACGTAAAATGTTATTCGTAGTGGGGATGCTTGTGGTACAGGAGCTGCAGCAGATTTTTGTTCCAAGTTTCGGGGTAGGTAACTTAATATTCCAGTTTTGATTAGAGCCTGTTAGTGCGGTCGGAGTGGCGAATTTAATCCTCATGTGGGGCGCGCTCCCAAACTTTAATCCGGCCATGATGCTGTTTGCATAACTTTAAGAAGGAAGAAAAACAGAGCTAAGATAATTCGCCCAAGACGAAATATTTCCTATTATCTTTATTACGGTTTCTAAAAACGGCACAACTTGTGCACCAAACGTTACACAACGCATAAATTTAATGAAAATTATTTCGACAAAAATTTGTAATTTGAAACTTTAGCATTTAAAGAGATAGCTGCTGCCAAATTTGAGTCCCGCAAACAGCAACGTAGTGATGCAAATGACTAATTTACAATAATGCATAATTTTATGAAAGCCTGTTGTTGGTTTATGCCCGGTTTTAAACAGGGTTTTGGATCACCCGCGTGTTGTCATACGCTAGTGGTCGAGTGTTTTAGTTGACATGAGCGCATCGCAGTTGCTATCTCTAATGCAACATCGCCGTAATCAGCGTAACATATTAAACAATGCTTTGTCGACGTTTACTAATGGTAAACAATTCCGGGCATTAAATTTTCATGAGGAGTCTGCGGTAGACGCGAGTATGCACCAATGCGATTTTCACCCTGCATTGCGGATGGGTTTTATGCCAGACAAAAGAAATTTGCGATTCAAACACCTAAACGAGAATTAATGTCGTCGAAACGCACAAATATTCCCATAAACTGCAGTTACTTTATATCCATCTGCATATTGTGGCCGCACCAATTTATCACGTTCACAGAAAAGTTGGAAATATGTAGCAGAAGGGATTGTAATTAATTGATCGTTTGTTTATGTTCACAACCATTGTAAAGTTATCTAGGTGCAATATTATGTCATTAAAACTACTCATAGGTTTCTCTGAATAATTATATTTTTTAGAGACGCATTTATGTTGATTTTGAGATAAGTTTTTTTTTAATTGTAGGTAGGCTAAAATAATAAAGTAACCAAACCGTATGGCCTTCTTTCTCCTTTGTATTCCTAGGTTTTTCGTTATTAATTGACTGTTTGTTTTTTCTTAATACTATTTTTCGTAAATTCTCTTCATCTTATATTTACATTATTTTTTTCTCCATTCTACTTGATTTGTTTTTGTAGCAGATACAGAACATTTTGTGAATTAGAAAATTCGATCTGATACTCCCTCACATTTATTTTCAATATATCATCGAACATTTTATTTTTGGAGAAATGGAATTTTTGCGATAAAGCGAATTTAATGTAATATTTCGCATGTGCTGCCGCTCTAACCCGTTCTCTGCAGAAACATTCATCAAAATAGCACGAGGGCTATGGGATGGGCTTCACATCGGCAATAAATTAAGTCCGCTTTTGCGGCGCCTTGAGCTTAATTTTTCCCAGAGTCATTAAGTTAGTGCAGCCTGAAAGAAGATTAAATGCAGATGCTACTAGCGCATATTTATCATGACATTAATCCTGCAAGCCGTCCGAATTGCACCCATTTCGCCCTGCCATCCCGCACACTTTCCACTTTCAAGACCCGTTCCTTATCTCGTTGTATCTTAATTTCAACAAAGTTTTATTCATTTCGCGAAATGAGGTTTCACCTGATTATTTCTTTTGTTATGCGAAATTTTTCGCTTTTTTGGCAAGGCAGAATGGGCACGTGAACTCCCGTTGACGTTATCAAATTACCCGGTAGTTTCGAGCTAGAGTGAATAAGTTATCCAAACCCAATTTGAGACCGTTTCAACCCGCATTGGCTGCAGCACATTTTTCAGGTATTACCCAAATTGTCCCTGTTCCAACTCGAATTGTAAAAGTTCGCGCACATATTGCAATCTCATCTGCCTCCCAGCAACTCGTAGCAAATATAATTACTAGAAACGGCAAATATGTGAAACCAACAGCAAATCCAATTAACTCAGGATTAATTAGTATTCATTCTTCTACTACTGTTGCTTTCCCCGAAATCAAGCGCTTCCTCCCCGCCGTGTACTGATCACTATGGAATCGCCAGAGTACTTACATAGACTCTTAATTCAGGAATTTCAACATATTTGATACAAATTGAGAAAATGTCAAACAGAATTGATCCAGATAACCAACTTTCAATGTAATGTTGCAAGAAAAATTTATTTAATTTTAATTGAATTAAACAAATTTAAAGTTTTTACTAGCAAGTTGTTTGGACATTCTTAAAATCGGTGCTTTCCAAATGCTATAATCTCAAACTGGGGCGTTTTAGTTCCGCACCGTCTTAACGTAAATTTTTAAAATTTTATTTGTATTTTCGATGGAGTTCATTTAGTTGTTTGCAGGAGAAGCAATTCTGATAAAGGATGTATCGAAATTTCGGTCCAAAATAGGCTGCATATTTCCTTTTGTGGGAGGGCTCCAATAATTCTAATCGAGGATGGCGGAGTTAAAAGCAGAATGAATTTGTATCACAGCTGTTATACGGGTATAAGGAATGGGCTCGTTGGGTACATCCAACCATAACTTACACAGCGAAAGTGATTTAATAGCTACACATTCCCCGAACAAATGTTTGCGTTTCTTTACTTTTACACGACGTGAGAGAAGTATCAAGTTAATCTTTATTTCCCTCTTGCCTGGAGAATCCTGTATTTATCACGTGAAAAATGTTTCTCTGCCCGGCCTCTCTCGCAAGAACTTTTTTAATTTCGACTAATTCGCCGTAAATTTCCTTATAATTTGAGACTCGTTTCGGCAGGTACCTCCCAAATAATAAAAACAAGTACAATTTTTCTTGTCGGTACGAAGAGCATTTTTATGGTGAGGCCGTAAACTCGGCAGCAAACTCGTAAAAAGTTGCCTTTGCTTAATTCGTATCTTCACTTTCAATAGAGAATCCCACTTTTTGCGGAAAGCGCGACCTTGTATCTTTCGCGGTTAATATTGATTTATTTATGTGAATTTAAGTGTAGCGAGAGTCTTTTGAGGAATCCGACCGGGCCTTTGCGCGGTTAATGATATGAGGCCCGAACAAAGTTTGATTATAAAGGCAGCGTCGCCTTTAGGACGAACTGAACCTTTAAGGCAAAGAAAAGGAATACGTCCGAGTTGTTCGAAAATAGCGGCCGCCATTCTTCATTCTTGGTTTCATAAATGAAAATCTGAAAGTGGAGGCCTCGGGCAGATGAAAACTGGGACTTGACTTGGTACCGCGCCCATACCACAAGTTAACGGGGCCGCGGAACTTGGATGAAATAAAAACCGATATTATACACATCGCCTTTGGCCGTAATTTCCTGCAGAAGACCGGATGTGAGCCGGGAATAAGGTTGCTTCTTGTAACACGCCGAATGAAGTCCAGCCGGCAAATTAGGGATGATTTCCAGGAAACTACTGCCTAACTGAATTCGTCCCTAGTTTTCGAAACCAACGCTAATTTTATCCCAGCTTTCATTCATATCCCGTTCCACGTATCACTGCAGCACACCCGCATTTCCGCCAAACCCAACTACAACTTTCGACCCTAATTACTCGTACATGCACTCTCGAAATAATTAGCACCGGCCTTGTGCATGATATCCTAACAAGCACCTAATTAAGAAAATCTACCACAAAATCCAACTACCCAAACCAAAATTTTTCCTTCCATATCAATGATGCTTGTTCTTAATTTTTATCAATAAATTTAATTTGGGAACAAATATAATGTACACCAAATTAAACCATACATCACTTGAACTGTCCATCAGAAAATTTAATGAGCATCAAAAAATTTAAATGAAACTCAAATTATTATAAGATACCAGAAAATGAGAACATTACTACTAAAATAACTATGCTGCGTATTGTTTTACCATTGCTTACATTTTAAATTCTATATGTCTATCAATTTTACTAAATGTTCACCAAATTTAGAACGCTCAAGTTACGCGTCCGTGCTGTACATAATAAATATTCGCGCTATCCATTTATATTTAGTATTTCTCAAAAAAACTATTTGTACGTCAAATAATTATTCTATTACTCCAAAAATGAAATATGTTCGCGCATCTTTACTTGCCGCTTGCGCTTCTAGACAAGAGGCACGCGAAAAAAGTTTTGTACAAGATCAGTTCAGGGCCCTGTAATTTTTTTTAAAAGCACGATTAGAAATTACCACTAAAAGAAGTTTTACGTTTTACATAATGCAAGCCAATTACAGCAAAGCATTTGTATATTACGGAAATCAATACCTTTTTTTGTGCAATCCACTTCTATTTTTACTTTTATTTTCCTTGCCCTAGCACATCTACATCTATAATTTTGCACAAAATTATTTACCATTTGCACAACATTTTATTGCTTGTGTATTTTTGATCAACAAATAGTATTTTTAACTGCTAAATAATATAAGACACTGTCGAAAATTAAATATCTGGTTATTATGTTTGAATTAAATGCGGAATAAAATTTGGTGAACATTTAGTATTTATTACGAAAGCGTCTAGGGGTCACCAAATTAAAATAAAATTATTTTTTCCAATATATTGGAAAAAAAATCCAATATATTGAAAATAAATTCAATATATTGGAAAAAAATCCAATATATTGGAAAAAAATCCAATATATTGAAAATAAATCTAATATATTGGATTTATTTTCAATATATTGGATTTTTTTTTCAATATATTGAAAATAAATTCAATATATTGGAAAAAAATCCAATATATTGGAAATAAATGCAATATATTGGATTTATTTTCAATATATTGGATTTTTTTAAAATGGGGTCTGGAGGGTTGGAGTGGTCGTAGAAAGCTGAAACTCGGCCTGCGACCTCTGACTGAGAATCTTAAGTAGGAAAAAAATTGACGACCCCCTCCCTTCACTTTTATTTTTCTCCTACCAGTGGACTTTATCGCGATTACATGACAGCGGCGAATCTGGACCCGGGGTGTGGAGGATATTTTTGCTACTTAAGATTCTCAGTCAGGGGTCGCAGGCCGAGTTTCAGCTTTCTGTGACCACCCAACCCTCCAGACCCCGGATCCAGATTCGCTCCCGCCAAGTAATCGCGATTTTTCTAAGTCCACTGGTAGGAAAAAAATCAAAGTGAAGAGAGGGGTCGTCAATTTTTTTACCACTTAGGATTATCAATCAGGGGTCGCAGGCCGAGTTTCAGCTTTCTGCGATCACTCCTACCCTCGAGACGCCATTGGAAAAAAATCCAATATATTGAAAAAAAATCCAATATATTGGAAAAAAATCCAATATATTGAAAATAAATGCAATATATTGGATTTATTTTCAATATATTGGATTTTTTTCCAATATATTGGATTTTTTTCCAATATATTGAATTTATTTTCAATATATTGGATTTTTTTTCCAATATATTGGAAAAAATAATTTTATTTTAATTTGGTGACCCCTAGACGCTTTCGTAATTTATGGTCAACAAAAGTTATTTTTGGCAAACAAAATATATAAAATTCCAGCATTATGTCAAATTTGGTTGTCGCTTTAGGATTATGTATTTTCTTAATTTTGGTGAGCATTTAGTATTTTTGGGAAAAGAAAGTATTTTTTTGTATGAAAATATTGGGTAAATTTGGTAGACTGTTAAATACGACCCATTTAATTTTACCAATTAACTGTACAGACGTTTCCACAATACTGAAATCGAAATAGTGGTTGAAAGCTGCCAAAACAGCCTCCGGTCATGATTCGGGATGCGGCGCTTACGGATTGAGGAGAGGGCGGGTTGTTGTTGGGCCTGGCGAATTTTTCGTCCTTATGAAAATGCAGGTACGGCACGGGGGACGCGAGTTTGGTATAAACACGTCGGCTCCGTTCAGCGAGGACGAACCGCTCCCAGAAGACCGGAAGCGAACAACAGATTTCATTACCCAAGGAGGCGCTCCATCAAGCAGGTGACGAGGACTTCCTTACGGCGCGTCCTTCCGCCGTTTTGTTATCCCGCCTGGCCTGCGACACGGCGCATTTCTGATATTTACTGCTATCTTGTCGTCGCCGCAGCACTCGGCTCTAACAGGGGCGTTTCCAAATAAACTCCCTGGTGATCGTAAATTTTATACCTCGTATTACGGCAACAAAGATATCGCAAGTTTTAGGTGGCGATAACATTTTTAGGAGAAAGGATACGAGTACGGCCCGTGTATTGGTTAATGTTTCCTTTCAGTTAAAGAAGAAAGAATGCCTCTATCCAGAAATTTTTTTGCCATAATCTCACTTCAATTGTTCGGTCCAAAAAGACGTTTCACTCAACCAGCATTGCTCTCAGAATGATGCTTTCCTGCGGGCCTTCGTAGAATTAAACAACAATAAAAATTTCGGTTATCAACTTGACTTGATTTGTTATTTGTAGCAAGATCTCGATATTTATATTCTCTTGGGCCAAATTATGATTTTGAATAACCGCGATCTGAATTATTAATGATTGTTAATGATTTCTATGATAGACGATTGATTTTGTGTCAACACGTTCATCCTGGACTAATTATGGGCCTACGTAAAGTAAATATTTGCTTTTAATAAATCGGGAAACGTTAATTTGCTGTAAAAACCCACTTTGTCACGGTTGGTTCGTCGTCAACATAGGCATATTCACTTTTGTTCGGATTGCGCCAAATTATTTATTTACTCATACTTAAAGCCACTTAAATGCCGTTTGGCTTCCATAAAATTAAATCAGCTTTGTAGAGCAACGTCTGCTGACAAAAGCAAACATGCCGTGATTACCTCCCTAACCGCTATTTCCACTTCCACAACGAACTATTAGCTATAAGTTTAAATTATAGTAGAAGCTGAAAGTTCAGCAATTGCGGAACCAGCGTACCGTAAAGCCGTATGTTACGGTATATTCCGGGTAAGCCGCTAAAAGCGCGTTATTGAAAATAATTTTCATAATGAACATCTCGACAAACTTAAACTAAGTGACACTTGTGATGGTAACAGTAAAATTAGTTCGAGCTATTAAAATTGACTGAAGCTTTCACAGATTTCACTTCCCGCACTTTGGAATATTAGTAGTCAAAGTTGGCAGTCAAGATGCAGTTGAAGGCAAAAACATGTTTTAAGCTTGTCTCCTCTTCTTGCATTGAGAAACTTAATTGGAATAAAGCATTTATTATTAATTTCAAATATTTGCTTCCTGCAAGCAATTTAGATAAAATTGCGCTACTACAATTATCACAACAATCAATTACCTACCAAAAGGACAACTGATGAGCTTATGCTTGGTCCACGAACAAGATAATGCTATTAATTAACAATTGAGTGCTGCTTTGTTGAGGTAGACCGTAAAGTAAAGACGGTTGTAGGTTGATAAGTAGGGTCAGCTATATTTCACTATAACAACTACGAGCTTGACTCTTCCATCAACTTACCATACGGTAGCAGCACAAAAGATTTATTGTGAATAACTTAGGCATTGTAGTCAGTATTAATAACCTTATCCTTGATGGTCCTCACGTAATTTAATAATTGAATGATATATTTGATACTTCACGAAGCTTTAGGTGGATACTAACTACGCTGTGTTCGCTTTTCTTCTCTCCTCTCTTCTCACTCATGAATTTAATATGATGCGTTAAAGAGCCAATTAATAAAGGTTAAGATAAAAGAACAAGATTTGCGTCTTTTGAAGTAATGCTCCAACTTTCTGCAGTTGAGCTCTGGGTTGTAAGATTGACTGTGCTCACTAATTGGTGGTTGGTGAAAAAATTGCTTATTTCAAGATTTTCTGACAACCAATAAAAACAGTCTATTTTTTGAATTTGAGCCAATCAGGATCTGATCTCACTGACAATCTTTAAGGTGAGATTCTTACAGCGATAAGAATAGTTGACAGGTGACATTTCATGAACTAATGCGTTTCATAACCTCCAATTTCCGTCACTTTCTGTGGATTGTTTTGCCGAATACAACACGTGGTAAGAATCTTTTGGTAATTTTTGTCAGTTACCACTCATAGTTGTTGTCTTTACAAAATCGCCACTCGTGCTAAAGCACTCATGGCAATTTGCGTCACAACAACTATTCGTGATAATCTGATAAAAATTGCCGGCAAGATTCCTACCACTAGTGGTATTATATACGAAAATCGCACGACACTGAAAAGTAGCCAATAAAAAAATTGAATTCGGTGTCGTTTCTATGACAATGTAAAGATTTCCTGAAAATTTTTGCACCTAGCATGAAATTAATAAGTGGAAATTATTTCAGCCAATCAAAATCATTTATTTATTAATAATAACATTATAATGACATCATGGACCAATGTCCGTGTCGTTGTGATTTTCTTACCGAATATGCCTCGTGCATTGATTAATATCAAGAAATTTTATTCTCATGCATTTCCAAAACGTAATTAGCCCTCGTGTTCCAGTCGGCCTAATTAATACGTTTTGGAAATGCATTTGAAAAAATTTCCGGAAATAATCAATGCACTAGTAATATTATAAGTAAAGCATTTTATTTTTTATTTTTAGTTTTAATAATAATAGAAACATTTGTACCAAAGCGCTCTTTGCAACTATTAGGTTTTACCACTCCATTTAGAATTGATTTCAAAGAGTCGCTAAGCTTTATAGCTTTTCTGAATTGCTACCAGTAAGATCTTTTGTTCAAGCTCTTCTTCTAATGAGTTTGACACACTATATTGAAAGTGTTTAATTTTTTTTACGGATATCATTGTTCTCTAGGTGTATAATGAGTGTTCATTTTGGTAGGAATTTTGAAGCTCCTATTATTTTTCATTATTTTATTAATTTTGTTAGAATACAAGGGCGAACATAGTCTTATGACGTCATCCGATTAACATTTTTCAATTTCATTACTTTTAAATCTTTTTTCAGTCTGTAAAAATTCCGAAAAAAATTTCATGGCCTTCAATTTAAAAACACCGCCGAACAAAGAAATTTTTAAAAATAAGTGGGTCAACCTCTAAAGCATAAATCTTTTGCAAATGTCTCTAAAAGGCTTCTTCTTCACTTTGGGCAAGAAGATCACGCTAGTATGTACAACCTGTTTGCTTAAAGAAAATTCTTTCTGTTTTAGGGTAATGTAGGTAAAATATTTATTGTTCTCTGCCACCCTTGGTATAAAAGCTTGAGACATAGAGCTATTACCTCGCTTCCTTACTCACTCATGAATCAGTTTGTTGATCCTAACAGTACAAATATAGAAACTTATCAACTTATCTCTGTTGTATACTGGCTTGGTGTTACCAAATCGCAATTACTTGTTTTTCATTTTTGTATTAAATTTGAATACCACACTGCTATGAATCCGATGTGTCAAAATCACTTCGCCGCTTTATACAACATAGCTCTTAAAAGGTTTCCAAGATTCAATTTCCTCATAAATATGGATCCGTAATTTTTACATTTCGCTCAAGTTCGTATTGTGACTTTAAAGACAGCTTCAATTTTTTCCTTCTTCTCCAGTAATCGTAACCAATCAGTGTTTGCAGCCTTTCTGACAAGTCTGAATTTAAACGTAATTTCATTACCGCCTATACCAAAATCAAATTAAAAAATTAATAACAACAAACTTAATTAAGCAAAGTAATAAAAATACTCGGAAACTCTATTAAGTTTGTTACGGGCTGCGAAATTATCTCGCTTCCCATCTTATTTGCAGCAGTGTTTGCAGAGTTGTCGGGTTATTTTAATAAGTAATTGTCAGCTAACATTTCCAAAAAATAAAGCATATTAATTGCCCTCTGTAGTTAAAACTATTCTAATAGCACCTTTTGATTAATATAATTATAATTAAATAAATAAGGACTCTCTGACAAGTTTTATAAAAATTAACTGTAACGCAGCTGTATTTGTGGACGCTTGGTTGTGCAGAATTAGGAAACTTGAACTAGGTCAAGTAAGCACTGGCGCAAAAGTTACCCTATAGTAGAACTCCAATTACATTAGTTTAAATGTCCCAATTAATGCTGAAATCTTATTATGTCGTCGACTCATTAAGTTTCTTTATTTCAGGTTTCCTGGGTGCGACACCGCGATATCCATTTATTGACAGTTGGCAGATACACGTATACTTCGGATCAAAGATTTGAAGCCATTCACACCCCGCACACCGAAGAATGGACTCTAAGAATCCGTTATCCTCAAAGAAAGGACACTGGGATATATGAGTGTCAAATAAGCACAACACCTCCAATTGGCCATAGAGTCGTTTTAACAATAGTCGGTAAGTATTTTGCGGAAATTTTACGTTTGCACGTGAAAGAAATTGGATCACTGCTTTAATTTCAACGTTAATTAAAAATTATTGTGAAGAGAAATGCCCGCGACGAGGACGCCGGGTAGAAAGATAAATATAGCGAGTAAATAGCGTTTAATTATTTATTTCAAGGGAAAGACTATGTTGTTCCATCAAAGCTCTTTGTCAAACGGTTTATTATTGTGATTTCCTTTCTTTCCTGCATTGGAGAAACTTGCTACAATACGTTGAAACTTTTTAATGGAACAATTAAGGTAATTTGCAAAGGAATCTCTAAAAATAACGAAGAGAATTTCAACTGCCGCTAATAGTCGCCTAAAGGCAAATTAAATGAGGATGCTAGTTACTGTTAGCGATGAATAAACCCGCGCTAACTAGACAAAGCTTTTACTGTCAACGGAACTAAAAATAGGTAAATATTAACGTAATCTAATTAAACGCAGCAGGTGACGGGGCCAGGACTGCGCTGGCGTTTTTTTAGGGTTCAGGACACCCGAAATTAAAACTTTTATCGTAAAATTTTGATGTACAATTAAAAGTTAAATAAAATTAAAAAGATTGAATACGGTAATAAACATCTGACTGCGCCGAGAGTTCTATGAGTTAGGTACACTTAATATTTCTCATTTTGCCAACTAAACTGTTATTACTGTGCAAAACTTTCCAAGAGTTAAAAATCAAATGGATGGAAATAAAATTTTATCAAGAGACTTTTTGCTCCATCATGCTTGTTACTGCAATTACGAACCCCTCCGTCTGAAACCGACCAAAATCCACAACTAATTTAAAATATTAGCTATAAACTCGCCGCTTCAAATTCTCGAGCAATGCTATCCAAACGGCATTTTTGTTCAAGAACATCCAATTATTTTTATAGATTCGCGCAAAACTAAATCCTGAAAATAGGTCGATTCTAAAAGTTGGCTTCTATTCCTCGGTTATGCCTATTAAAATAAAAGTATGAAGACAGCAGGAAAGCGATGTGTTTGAAACGTCAAAGTTTCTGAGGACCAAGGGATTTTAAACTTAATTTAAGCTTTCAAAAATTTGGCATTACTTGACTATTCTTGAATGCTTTTATTAGATAGCTGTCAAAGTGTAACCCACTTCTATAAAGTTTAGGAAGCGGGCCGCAGATGTGAGGGGCTTGCGCAAATCAAGAAGTTAAACCAAATGGTAGCAGGCTAAATTTATGGTTTTAACTACAATGAAAAAAGTACATCAAATTTCTTTAGTTTCACTTTCTATAAGCGTTTTGTTAAGATTTGCCGAAGATTTGTCTTATGTAACTACACTGAAACTACAAAGACATTGTCTTGGTTTTATCACACGTCTCAGTCTATTTTGATTACTTTTATTCCCCCAGCTTGCTCGTAATACAGTGAGAAAATAGCTTTTAAGAACAGCCGCGTGTGTGCAAATTAAATAAAAATCCACTCAATCGAGTACCAAGTAGACAAAAACTTTAAAAAGTGATTAAGATAAAAATTAAAAATGACATTCAGACTAGGACTGGTAAATAAAAACAATTAATCAATGTTAATAAATGGTGATAGAAAGTGTCGTTTTGGCTCAGCTAGTTATGTATGACATAATCAGTGTGATTAAGAAAGTTTAGAATTTTAATCTCTACTCAACGACATCTTATACTTATTAAATAAATATCAAATATATAAATAATAAATCCTGTAATACTAATTTTTCCTTGCGAGTAGGTATACATATAGTGTCACACGTACTACTTCAACGATTTGAGCTCCATTTCAGTTTTAAATCCCAATGACCGCCAGGGCTGCACCACTTGAGATAAGCAAAAGCTGTTCACAACTGTACAGGTATATTAAACTTGGCTTTTAACTGTAAATGAGGATTTAAATCAAAATGCATAGTATAAATATAGTGTAATATAGTGTAAATATAGAGTAAATAAAGATTGCTGCTTACAGATTCGATCTTTAAATCACTACAACTAAACACTAAAGCAACACAAAACACAAACAGGTTAGATGCAATATTACAAAATGTGCTTTTATAATTCTTGCTACTGTACGTGCGATTTGAACAAGACCACGAGTTGAGGGAACAATTTTTTGGTTACTTGTCTCCTAGAACCACTAGTCTGGAAGTATTCAAGACTTTAAGAGATTACCTACGTTGTCGATTAAAATGGATCTAATGGGTTTGCTCCAATAACGAGGCCACGCTCCGTGGTGTTTACCCCAACGATCGAGCTTGCACTTTATTACAAGTTGACCTACAGTTTTCTGTGGGTCGACAACAAGAAAATTGTTTCCAGAACTGAACGACGTGCTCACCGAAACCCTAAAAGTTGTGAACTACATAAAAGCAAATGCTTTGAATTCACGACTGTTTGCTGCATTTTGCAATGAAATGGGAGCTGATCATGAACAGCCCTCGTTACCAAAGTGCATTTCGATATCGAAGAGAGCAATCTTTTTACGGATATTGAAACTTAGCAACGAACTAATGGATTTCCTTGAAAACCAAAAAAAAAAAAAAAATCGGAAGCACCGTTTCCTAGATGCAAAGTGCTCAGCAGAGGACGCTGTCTACGACAGCTATACTGATTTCAACGTCTCAATCAAAAAACTTATGATTTGTTCTTTCCTCCTCTCAGACAAACCGGATGCACAAGAACCAAATATAGAAACGTAAAGCAATGACTAGTTTAATCAATATAGACAAACCTAACGGTTTATTTAAGAAAAGTTATCGGTTAACACTTGCCTAAATTGGCAGAACGGTTCCTAATAGAATTTCCAGCAGAAGATGCCGATAAGCAGAATGAGTGGCTCCAAAATTGGCCTATTACATTAAAGCAAGTTACTCGCTAATTATGGAAAATTAATTATTGAAACTTGCAGATGATGAAGCATTGGAGATCTGCTTCATCCCGTGCAAGACACATTTTTTTGGAAGGCACACAAAAATGTAGAGATAGATATAACAATTTTCTTAGGTCTTAAGTAAATAAATCGTTGGTAGTTATATTTTAATTGTGAAATGGCAGATGGGGGCAAATTTTGAACCATTTTAAGAAGATTTTGAACAATGCAATTTTTTCAAATCAAGAAGATATAAGGAAATAAGTGTAAAACTGGAATGCAGGAGCAACTGTCATATCGGTTTTAAAAATATTTGGGGCTCCGTCCGTGCGTGCTAATTTCACGTAACACGGTTAAAATGTGGCGCTGAGCGGCCGCTTCCCGAATTAAGTGCGGGTCGAGGTGGTGTGCGGGTGTCGGGACGACCCGTGGTCGTCGCGGCGCATTATCTTTCATTCCAGCATCCGGTAAAAGCTTCAGAAAAAAGACCGTAGGCCTCAAAGGGCATGCAACTAAGCAGATAGACAGACAGGCTGGCAGGCACAGGCGAACGCTCTATTATTGTGTATTCAGGACGCGCCTGCTCCACCGTCATCAAGACTCCGTAACGAAGCGGGCCGAGCCCGGAGCCCCCGGAGACCGTACTCCGCATGCGAAAGAGCAAGACTCATTAATTCAACGCGGTTAAGACGACAGCTATAGGTTATCGCATTAAAACGACCACGTCGTATAATGACTTGGTCAAACTGTAATCTTGAACGTGCCGATTCCCGGCATATGCCACTTCGGCTTTAACGTTATCCCTAGCTGGATTTCCTTAGAGCGCGGCACCTAAGGCATTTGGTTAAATTGCCAGGGATATTGCTTAAAGCGAGAAGTTAAAGTACAAAAATTAGCAGCTTCAGACTTCACAATTACACGCCCAACTGGAGAATTCTCGGCAACGCCTCAGCTTTGCTGCTTATACGCTGTACATAGAAAATTTTTAAATTAAATATTCCCATGTACCTACTACAATTTTAGGACAATTTTAATTGGGTGGTAAAGCAACGGTGAAACTTTATTTTTATATTTAGCACCAAATGTGGCTGTCAACGTAACTTGCTTGTGGTTTTCTACTATATTTGAAATATTAAAATTGCTCAATGTACAACCATCATGCGTAACAAAAATTGAAACGTTCTGTTTCCTACGATATCTACACAACTACCCTGGAGATCAATACTGTATGGAAGGAGTCGTCTCTCATTGTCTTCGCTTAAGAAGGAAACAATTTTTGGATGCGGAATATAAGTTTAAGCACAAATTCTGCAGGTTTCTCAAAAATATTATCTCCACTGTACAATTAAAATTTTAATACGCATTTTTTGATAATGTTATGGGCAAGTCCCGGTTCCCACTTGTCGTAAAAAATTATTAATTTTTTATTACTAACTAGCAACTATTCATGACATGCAGAAATCTTCTCATTTAAGATTGCTATTGTGGAAAGGTCACTTTTCTTACTGTAAATGTGCAAAACAAGTGGCAGCATTCTGTAAGATTAAGGGTAGCAATAGCAACAAAAGGACCTCAATACCAAAGAAAACACCCCATTAAGACTCCGTATTTTTCTGACGCACCTTGTATAGAATTAGCTCCCCTTTGAGGCGCTTCGTCGACATGTGTTAAGAGTTGTTTGTTTCCCCGGGGAAAGAGTCCGTACCTGATGTCATGAGCATGGCAACAAATCTTGTAGGAAATATTAAGGTGGATAAAAAGCCATGCTTTATCACTAAACAGAAAGTTGAAAACTGTTGCATGATGTATCCTGTAGCTGCAACCAAGGAACGACCTAATTTATACAATTTCAAGCCGCCGCATTGCACCTCCAATGCAAGCTCAACGTTTAGAAAACATTTTATAGCTATTACAATCATTTTCTAGTAGTCACTAGGCTACTAATACTTAAAAAAAATTATTTCTAAATTTGACCCCTATGACCCAATATAATAAATTCAGCAGAAAAGTTAAAGACCAAGTGCAGTTATTTTGACAGTTTTACTAAGTGTCTTTATTTAATCGTATGGACAAAAAAAAATTTGAGACTCTAAATCTAAAGAAGAAAGGTCTAAGACTTCGATGGTACCTATAGAAATTTCCTAGAATTGTTGTTGTATCTAGAAGTATACCAACCAATTCCGATAACTTAAAAAATAAACTGCCCTAAAAATATTTAAATTTTGATTAAGAAATAGCTAGTAACTTTTAAAAGTTTGATTGAAGTTTTCATATAGACTTAAGGTCTAGAAGAAATCTTGGAGTAACCTAATAAAACAGTTAAAGCACCAATCTTAAAAAATTTACGTGCTAAAAACAATCTAAAACTGTGGTCGCCAATTTATGTGAACATTAATGAACCCACTTCACTGCCTGTTGTTACAACATAAAACTTTTGTTAATAGTTATTATGTAGGCATGGTCGGTTGTAATCTAAATATATATTTAAGGCTATCGAGAAAATTGCTGTTGAAAATACCAGGCGCAACTTGAATAAAAGTTTCCAAATTAAGAGGCTTATCTTGAAGTCGGGTTGCGTGATTCGGATAATTCTGGCCACCTTACACCTCAAATTGCCAGCTTAAAATGTGTCACGTCCTCCGATATTCATGTTCCTTGAGCAAACCATTGTCGTTTCCATTAGTTCATCTGCTTCTAGCGGCTTACATATCTGATCCAACAACAAAGCTCAGTTCTATATAAGATGAAATCGTGGTCCTCCCCGAAATTTCTTTCTCTCACATCCGGGACTATTCATTGTTATAACGCGATCAATAGCTAAATCCAAAGACAAATGCAAACGGCAAACTCGACTTGAAGTTCGCGTAAAGGAAGGAATTTTAGGTAAGTACACATTGTAAGGATGCTTTATGGCCGGTTATTGTTTCTCTTTACTCCAGCAAAGTCTAAAGTTGTTCAAACGGCAACAAATGCCATTGATACTTGTCCGCTCATCCAGGCGGCATTTATAAAGAGGGTAGTGAAAAAGTTCAGGAAAGAAAATTTCACCTGGAACAGATTTATCATTATGGACGACGAACAAACTTTAAGAATAAAGAAGTGCTTCCAATTTTTAAGCCTCATTAATTTTTAATTTACCTTTACTGTTTGGTGAATTCTGTCACTACAGAAGGGAACTTTGTGGTGGTTAGTTCTCAATAGCAAATACTACAAAAGTTGTTGAGTCTTTAAAAATATTTAGTTGCAATTATTCTGTGACAAAGTGACAGCAATTTTTAAAAAGAACAACGAAAATTACCACTTACTTCTGTATGAAATCTTATTGTCAACTTGACATAGATTTTGCTCTATAACTAGCACAATCCCATTTCTAATAAAATTTATATCCTGTTGCTGCTACCTACAAAACGCAATTTAATACTACATTTCCTTTGTCTCTCTAGGATAAGATAATAATTTATCGATTTAACTATCAAAATTGAATATTCTCCTGTGAAGTTGGCAACATTTGTTGCATTGATATGCAAAGTGAGCTTGGCTTCAATTGTTCCGGAAAGGACTGGCACTATTAAAAACCACTCAAGTTCTTTATGTTCGCCTAAACTAGTTTCCGCAATTACTGAGTATCACATGTATAAAAGTTTACAATTGCATCTAACTCGCTTATGGAAGTCTTGCTGCAACAGTAATAATTACATTTTAACAAGGCGTTAGATCAGAACGAGTTAATTTAATAAAAGTTTCACAACAAATTACAACGGCATAGCAGACATCGCTAATATGACTTAACTGGCAGTTTATTACGAAATTCCCTCATTTTGTGCCTCATTATATGCATACAAGCAACCAGAAACCTGTTGCTTTATTTTTCATTCTTGCGGCAATATTCTCTAATAGCTTTAACTGTTGGAACCGGACCTCGACGGTCCCACGAGTATTTCTGCGTTATCCTCCCAACTGGTAGGTCAATTTCAGAATGGAGCTAAAAATACGAAAAACAGGCAGCTTAACTATATCGGCCGCCACCCCAGAGAGTTTCAATATCTGTTATTTCTCGAGAAATTTCCATGGACTTTTAAACAACCAAATGCAATAACGCTGACGATACAATAGCAAGTTCGGGATATTTCCGTCTGGAGTCATATCTACCACAACTCGCGGTGTTTATCTTGGCGAGCGTAAGCCCACGACTCCTCCGGATTTGTGGCAAGACTGCGAGAGCATTTATGAATGTACCAGCTTAGCTTTGGAAATTTAATTTTCTTAATGAATTATTCTAACGCAAAATTTACGCCTCCATTGTGCGTTACCTTCACCGCACATTGTTACGTTCCATGGGTCGTAGAGTTTAAATTAATTTAAACCTAATAAGACAAACGCAGTTTTTGCCATGTGGATGTTAAAGTTAATAAAGGTTTTGAAGCAGAAATCGCAATTTCGTTTTAGAAAGTACTGTATCTACTGTCACAGTGCTTTCAATGGAAAGGAGTTAATTCGCCCGGCGCCTCCGCCATTTGTTAAACATTTATTCGGCGTTCAAGTCGGCACTTGTACGGTGCGCTAGCGTGGTTGGATTGTGTGAACATTGTTCCTGGCAATTTTTTATTCATCAGTACAGCTTTGGATGAGAATGGAGGATTTCGGTTATTTGAAGCTAAATGTTTCAGGGTCGTATCAACTGCGACGAGTGTCGCAAAGCGTTTAATTTGACTGGCACCGCAATACTCCCTAAGTCTAATCGAATTGCTTTAATTAAATAAATTCCCCAAACTACTTCCAAATTGGAAAATTCAACTTCACTACTGGTCTATGGAAAGTCAGTCTCGCGTTACAACCAAAATAATCGCGAGTAACGAGGCGAGAACGCTCTTCTATTGTGATTTATTTTTTAGGTTCGGAAGCCGCCACTTTCCCCACACAATTAAAGTTTGGTAACCAAAATCGTTAAAACTGGCAAAACATAAATGACCCAAGTTCGGGACGCTTCTTCCCCTTTGTTTCCGTGCATGTCCGCAATTTCAGATTCTAAGAACGTTCATCCCTAAAACCTGTAATCTTCCGTCCCTTCTCTGTTCTTTTCCCTCATTTATTTCGACTTTTACACGACAGAATGCACGCTATATGCTTTCATGCAATTTGTTGTCACAACTGCATTTCTTGGTAACCTAAAGTTATACGTATTAAAGGCGCAGTATTTTTGTCGCTACAGTTTCCAATTCAGTTTCCTGCCATAGATAGTTAACAATAGCTGCAAGCTATAATTTAGTAATGAAGTTCAAGTCGGGAATATTGTAAGGTAGGGCGCGCTATTGATAACAATTTAGTGAACGAGTCTTCACCCAATTCATTACTCGGGAAATCGAATGGGTTTAACGATGTAATTTATTTAATGGGTTAAGTCGCTAGAAATTATTTATGATGACTCCGAAGCTTTATTGCAAAATGGAAATTGAATTGTAATTGATGATGTGCGAGACTAAAGAAAGAAACAAAACTATGACTAATAATTTCCACGATTAGGGAATTATTCAAAGGGGCTTTACAAAACCTGCGTTGGAAAAGTAGGTTGCAGTGAGGTTAGGCCCAGACATTTTTAAAATGTGTTTACAAAATAAAAAGTTGCTACTAAAACTTTGGGAAATTATAAAACGTCAACAAATGGTGGAAGAGCTGGAAGTCTCAAATTTCGGGATAAATAATTTTGGGAACAAATATAATGTACACACCAAATTAAACCATACAACCCTTGCACTGTCCACCAGAAAATTTAATGAGCATCAAAAAATCTAAATGAAACCCAAATTATTATACATCAGAAAATGAGAACATCACCACTAAAATAACTATGCTGCGTATTGTTTCACCATTGCTTACATTTTAAATTCTATATGTTTATCAATTTTACTAAATGTTCACCAAATTTAGAACGCTCAAGTTACGCGTCCGTGATGTACATAATAAATATTCGCGCTGTCCATTTATATTTAGTGTTCTCAAAAAAACTATTTGTGCGTCAAATAATTATTTTATTACTCCAAAAATTAAATATGCTCGCGCATCTCTCCTTGCCGCTTGCGCTTCCAGACAAGAGGCACGCGAAAAAAGGTTTGTACAAGGTCAGTTCAGGGCCCTGTATTTTTTTTTAAAAAACACGATTAGAAATTACCACTAAAAAAAGTTTTACGTTTTATATAATGCAAGTCAATTACAGCAAAGCATTTATATAATTACGGAAATCAGTATCTTTTTTTGTGCAAACCACTTCTATTTTTACTCTTATTTTCCTTGCCCTAGCACATCTACATCTATAATTTTGCATAAAATTATTTACCATTTGCACAACATTTTATTGCTTGTGTATTTTTGATCAACAAATAGTATTTTTAACTGCTAAATAATATAAAACACCGTCGAAAATTAAATATCTGGGTATTATGTTAGAATTAAATGCGGAATAAAATTTGGTGAACATTTAGTATTTTTGGCCAACAAAAGTTATTTTGGCAAACAAAATTTATAAGAGGCCAGCATTATGTCAATATTTGGTTCTCGCTTTAAGATTATGTATTTTCTTAATTTTGGTGAGCATTTAGAATTTTTGGAAAATAAAAGTATTTTTTTGTATGAAAATATTGGGTAAATTTGGTAGACTGTTAAATACGACCCAATAATTTTTCTTGTTGGGATAAGGGACCTTGACTTTAGTAAAATCACACTCTAACAAAGTGGCTGTGGCAAGGTAAAAATCCAATTATTATTTATCTTGTGTCATTTCTGCTTGAAGCTGCCGTCCAATTCTTCACAATTCTGCTCTCGACGTGTACATAAATTCATCTAATGCGGAAATAAAATTTAACGGCAACATGCCTGAAAGAAACTTTTATGTCGATCCCGTTCTAAACAACTCGCCTCGTTTGAACCGACAAAGTTTTAAATCGAAACTTCATAAGCAGTAATAGATATCTAGTCCATAGACATTTTCTTAGTAAATTACACCAATTACTCAACTTTATAAAGCGCTGATATTTAACGCTTCATAAATACGCACTTATTCTTGCAATTATTGTGTGAATCTTGTCTTGATAATTTCAGAACCAGTGACGGAGATCCTTGGAGGTCCCGACCTCTTCATCAACATGGGCTCGACAATTAACCTAACTTGTCTGGTGCGCTTCGCCCCGGAACCTCCACCGAGCATGTTGTGGGCGCACAATGCTCAAGTTATCAATTTCGACTCTCCCCGGGGTGGCGTAAGCCTCGTCACAGAGAAGGGCCTCATCACCACTAGCCGGCTGCTCATCCAGAAGGCCGTGCAAAGTGATTCCGGACATTATACGTGTACACCGTCCAATGCCAATCCCGCCAGCGTCAGAGTGCACATCCTCAATGGTAAGAGCGGAATCCTCAAATTAAGTAATTAAGTAAATGAAAACCTGCGAAGCCTCTTTCATAGGCCGGCCTGGTCTTGGAAAGTTAATTAATTTTGAAGAGCCGTCATGTGTGCGGTGTCAAGCAGGAATATGGACGCTCGACAGATGTTATCCTGGTTATGGAATATCCTTTGAGATTCGGACAGGGGAGTTAATTTGTGATGAGAAGGGTGAAATTATTAACGCTATTGTTACTCAAATTGCCACTGATATGGGTCGGCCTTTCCGATAATTGGGCAATACCGTTTGGTTGTAAATTTAAAGAGCTGATTATTACCGGCGATTGGTTTTCAATTATCGCTCTCTAAATAGTCTACTTATTCACCAATCTGCCATAACTAGCAAATGTGGCTCTCAACTACAAATGAGACATAACTTTGTATAGTTGCGGTTTAGAAACCCCTCTCAGTAGAGGACTTCATTTACAAAATTGGGGAAAATAAATAACTTGCGATTAGATTGTTGTCATTGTTAGGTAAAATAAAATCTTTTGTGACATTAAAATAATTGCTGTACAAAAATACTAGGAGAGCTTTCTGTGCGACAACTCATGACTAAATTAATACAACTACTGTACGTGTCAAGTGATGGTAGCGCTGTCGCAGAGAGATTACTAAATACCTTGAGACATTGCTTGCAGAATCCTGCACTTCATTCACAATTCACGAACTCTCGTGCATGGTTGGCAAGGCGCAGTTTACTTAACAGTGTTGCGGTAGTATAAACCCTTATGCGGTAAATACTCTAAATTTATAGTTCCTTAAAAAGCAATTATCCTAGAGAGTACACGGGTGCGACTATTAAATCAAGGGATGGCTATGTTGTTCTCTTTTCAGCCTCTGCCGCTGAGTTTCGTCTAATTACCAGCCCCCAGAAACTTAACACTTCTAATTTAAAGTTGCGGATTGTATCTAATATAAACATTACTGATACTAGCCATTTTTACTTAAACCGTAGCCGTAGCTGTTGGGGCGTGATTAAATCGGGGCGGAAGGAAGTTCAGCAATGTAATACCTGGCAACTCCGCAACATTTAACGTCGTGATAAAACCGCTATAAAATTTTCTTTACTTTCCAAACTGCCGATTTTAGCATGATTAACAAGTTTGGATATTATGTAAGCTAACAATGGCCGCAACTTCCGGCCGAGTCGATTCCTAGGTGCGAAATTGAACAAAAATCAAATTAACAGCCGATGAGGCGATGGTTTTGTTAAGTTTTAGGAGTTCACCCCCTTCGAGTTATCTTTAGCTCGCGATTATTCTCGAATAAACAGAAATCTGCCAAATTTCCATATCGGAATTTCTGATAGGGCGGCTCCAGGCGGTTTTATTCCGAGCTTTTTGTGTATCATTACAATATTAATTGTTCCCAGGGCCGACTTGCCGTTCTATAATTTCAATGCAAATATTGTTATAAAATTAATACGGAAAAATGTAAATCCGGTTTATTTATGCACATTTTGATGTTGGGAAACATAAAATGCGAAATCGTAACTTTGTTAGAACTTTCGAACTCAACTTCTGGGTGACGGCTTCGTCAATATTTGACTGAGGCGCGATACAACAGACAAAGTGACGGCCAGTTTACATATTTATTGTTACTGGCTGTTCACCAGGCCTGGATTGCTTAATTTTCATAACATCACTCTAACTCAACCGTAATATGCCAAGACGTCAAAGCCACCCAAACTGTCCGACATGGCAAGAGTTTATTGGTATTACAGTCGAATAATGGCCACGCAATTCAGCAACATTGTATATTTCATGCGTACTTACAGGTGACAGAGAAAGCAGAAAGTATCTTGTTTGGATAAGTTCTATTGTTGTATCAAACATAGATAATCAAAATTTTTTTTGTTATCTTAAATTAAATTAATTGAAAGGTTTTTTGAAACAATTTTTTTTATAAACACGTTTCCAAAATGTCACCATTGCCGAGTTATTGTTGAGGGTACAGTTTTAAAAACCTTTTTTTGTTTAATATCAAGACGTTCTTAAAATGTGTCTAAAAGCTCCGCAGTTTATTATTTTGTTCATAACGCTTCTGCGGACATACACTATTTGTTTCTCTTTATTTATTCTTCTTAATTACAACATCTTTGTTAAATTTATGTTTGATACCTCCACATCTAAATGAAGGAGCTAGATTTTTATTAAATTTTTCTCGGAGTATTATAAACCCATAATCTTCAATTTAAACTTTTCTGGTAAGCTTGGGTGTATAACATGAGTCTCTGTAACTCATCTAGAAGTTTCAAACTTTCTAATCATAATCATATGAATATTATTATCAATCGACCTGCACCTTGTTACTTGTTCTGTAATGATCGCTTCAGGCCAACTTTACTTGTCCTGAGTTCTTGAAGGCAGATTCTTTATTAACTGTTATGGCCTCTTAGATGTGAACAAATTTAATTGGGTCAATCGCAAGGACAATTTTTCCCAAGAGCTTTTGTTGTTTTCTTGGCATCTGCCATGTATGCTGGCTTCTAGTGGCACACGGTCATATTATAAGTTCTCGTGCTCGAGAAATGCTTGCAATGCAAACTTCCACGACGAAATGTACTCGTCCTTAATTCCTGAACAATGAAACTTCTTCCGGACCAATAAATTAAATTTAAATTATCTTTACAAAGGTAATCTAACGCTTCCAAATACTTCAACAATAAAGGGAATAATATTATTGGTCCAAGTCACATTGGCCTTATATTAAATAGATCTTGGCAGGGTTTCTAAACTAAATTATTGGGAAAGCACAGCCAATACAAATTTGATTTCTAGCTAAAACTAAATCTTAGATATTGATGTTAAACGTTACGCTTTCTAATCATAATCAGAATTGATCTTCGAATGCTAAATGTTTATAAGGCCGATGTGTTGAACATCAAAATCTTAAAAGTCGAAAGGTAACCCAAATAAAGCTGTAGATATACCTGCACGTACTTGTGAACAATCTTCCATTTCCCACCCAACTGATGCAAATGTAATCTTGCAATAATATTTTACAAGCTCATCGCATATCGCATATTTACATCACGTGGTCGTAAATATTTTACTGCAGATGATCATCTAACCGCATAAAAATATTTCTGATTTCCCTCATGTAACTTTTACGACTCAATGATGGGCTTGTAAATTCGTAGATTTATTGTAATGAATGTAGCATGGACTACTAGGCCTTTTTGTTTCAGGAGAACACCCAGCTGCAATGCATCACGGCCACGGATCCCTGACGAGGTTATCCCACGCCACCATTCTTCTCACCTTGGTGTTCTATTTGGTGCTGTGCCATCCTACGTAGCGGTACTGTTATTAGGTGTCATTCTTGAACTGAGACTGATAGTGAACAATCAGTTTTAATAATTACCCTACGTACGACTGAACTCGTGTACATCCACCGGTTCTGGTTACACGGAGTGATTGGCGTACAACAAACGGCGTGTCAGTGATATTGATGAACTGCATTAATTCTAGCAATTAATTATCGTGAATGAGATGGCTGAAATCGCATGAATCTCGCGTCATTGTTCCTCAATAGGGACTTTTCGGCCTAAATTGCGATACAACAAAATTACAATAACATATCATAAAGAACTATGATGCGGTAATACAAATTTTTGTCAAATTCAATGATGAGGTGAGGTAGTTTGTTACCAACTAATTCAACATCATTATTCATTAATGTTCATTAAGCCCGCAACGTAATTGATGCGATCATTACTTATCGAATTATTCCGTTCATATCGACGAGAATTTGCATTGCCGTTAAATTAATATCCAATTGCCGAAGGAGCATTCATGCGTTGGTGCCATAAAGTTCTAAAGTTTTACATACCTAAATATAATAATTAACTCTGCGGTGTGTACTGAATATCGTTATTAGAGACTTGTACATATCAGCAATAAAGCAACGATTCTTTCGTCTTGTACATATTACTAGAGGCTCGATTGGTTACTTTGTACATAATTTTTGATATGGCCGTCATCAAACTTAAGGGTGACCGCACACGTGTCGGTTAGCCGCCGTTAGTAAAATGTGGGTTATGTTACCATGCCTTTTGTTGGCTATTACCATCTTAGCTCCGTTACAATGATCCCCTAAAACTGAAATAGATGTGGTGATGATTGTTTTATGCCGTCCTGAAACGAGCTTGCATTCGCCACAACCACAATTCGGTGCAAAGTAGCAGTAAAGCCGCGTAAAAGGTGCCAATTTTTTGACTTACCATATTCAATCGCAACAAGAAAATATGGAAAGTTTGTTGCGTTACAAATTTCATGAAACCAAATTGATAACTAACAGCCGAGAGCTTGCCCGAAGAGTCCTCTTAAATGTCAATTTGGTCGCTGAAGTTTTACAAGTTACTGCAAAAATTTGAGGGTGCCTTGCGAGTAGTTTTTTACCCCACGCTGTATAATTTGTTATGTTATAATAACAAAATAGTTGATTGTTTGTTTATGAATCTGCTGATACTCGAAATTTTGTTGGTAGGTCTCTCCAAGTTGTTCTTATTCTCCTGTCGGACATCTCTCAATGTTATTTAATTTTGGTGCAGCAAAGGGCGGAAATATGAAATTAAAGTACCGGCAAATAAAGATACTTGTTTGCATTTCCGCTGGGGGTGTAATGGGTAAATTGACGTTTTTGTTGTTTGGACGTATTCAGAGGTTCGATAATGCTGTGAGTCGCCCTTTGATCGTTTTCCGTGCGAATGAATTGTTGAGCAGTCATTGTTTCCGATTCGTTTCAGATTTAGCCAGGTAGAACAACAATCAAGCAGGAAAGCGGGAGACTGCTAGAAAATCTGTTCAATTATAAGCACATAAATTATGTACATACTTGTCGCGGAGGAGAACGTAATAGAGTTATTGTTGAAGTGAATTACTGCATACGGCAAGTGTTGTGAATAGATTCCAATCTCTAACGCCAAATGACGTGTTCAACTCGAAATGTATTGAAAGGGCTTCACGTCTCCAGCTAACTCACCAACAAGCGCTTAGAGTTATGCCGAATTTGCAGGAGGGACTGTCGAGCTAAATGACGCGTTAGATTCGGCTGGTAATTGTCGATATGTTAATAGGAGAGTGGCGTTATGGAATTAATAACGAAGAATCGTCATTATTGTTGACGGAGTGCTTTTATCGTGAACTGAATTGGGGCTTTCCGTCGACGGTTTTCAGCTTGAGGAACATCTCCAGAAAAAGTGGATTCCAATTACGATTCAAGTTGGGCATAATTATGCAGGAGATGGCCGATATTTCGCAGAGTAAACACAATTTCTGGAATGGATTTCGGGAACAGCGCGCGGCCCCACCGCCGAAATAATGGCTATAAAATTGGGAATGCAGTTGTTTTTGGATGATATGAGATTTTCATAAGACGTTTGTGATTGATGTTATGAATTCTGATGCTAGTATGATAGACTTTTATTTTGAATGGGGTGAATTGGAAATTGAACGGTTTCCCTTCCAACTTTCCGAATGTGGTGTTTTATTATGATAAAGAAGGCAAATGACATCTGCCCGATGATGGCTCTTTTACGACCCACCTCGACTTTTACGTCTCTTTCATCGATTTTAATTAAATCCATAATTTCCAGCGTGTTTATGAATATTTAGCAGGGTGGTCGATGAAGCTTTCTCGAATCGACTCGTTTTCGAGGATAAGGTGCACTAATTAAAACGGGACCAGATTGCCCTTTGAAACGCAGTGACCCAACTTTTATAATTTTCGCGTCCGCAATTTCGATTGGCTTCTTGCCACCGGCACGCCGACCGTCGATTGTGAACTAATCTGAATGCTTTTAATTTGTTTCCTGTCGCCTGGTTCAAAGGAATCATTCTCCCGGCACTGGGAAAGACAATTGAAAACCCGCAAATTTCAGCGTGAATGTAACTTTTTATTGAAATATAACGACGTGTTTACCGCTTTCCCGAGGTATTTCCCGGAATTCTTTCAATCAACGCAATAAGTGTCACAACGTTTCCACAGTTTCTGCCCTGTGATTCACCGGCTTCCTTTAACACGCGTCTTGAGTTTTATCCTTTTTTCAAAGCCCGCGAACGCGGCGCCCCCTATAAAGCGTTCACAACCGTGAAGCCGGCAGGGGGTCGCCAAAACGTTAAAACTTGATAAACCTGCCAGGGCCGCAATTAGCGTCTTTCCGGATTAGCCCCAAAAACTCTATTCGGCCACCAATCTCCTCGAGCAATTTGTCGAAGATTGAAATTGGGAAGTTATATTAAAAATGTTTTTGTCACCTTTGCAGTCGATTAATTTTTCGTCACACCTTGTCGAGACATTTTAAATCGTCAGCCTTTTCCTTAATTAAGTTTCAATACTTAATAATCTTTTCAGTGACAATCCGGTCGTTCTTCACGAAAATGTTAAAAAACACAATTCTCACGTCGTAACAATATCGAAGAAACAAGTCAGTCTCTTCCACTTAAAACTCGCCAACTAACTCTGCAAACTGCCAAAAATTAATTAGAAACTCAAATTAACTTTTATTACTATTTCGGATCTTTTTAATTAAATTTCGGATACGTTAAATTAACAAAGGAAAATTGTGTTTAAAATTAAGCTCGCAATCTATACGTTTCTATAAACTTAAAACTTGGAAAGCGTATTCAAAACGGGATAATTGATGTTTGAAAAGGGCTATACAGCTTCGTTACCAATCAGGATCCCTTCAAAAATTCCGCTATTGGAATCGCTAAAGATAGCAGTTTTACGGGTCGCTCCTGGCAACCATTGTTCAATGACCGAGGAGGAATCTTCTCCGGACGCTGATCAATAGAAACTGCACAAGTTTGCGGTGGTTAATGCAAGTTCGTGATGACAGGCCCGCGATTTTATTAATTGAGGAAACTTCCAACTACAAGAAAATCGACTAACTTGTTAATCTGACCGGTTCGGATAAAGCTAAAATTAATTTAAAAATCTTTCCGAATAACTCATAGTTACATTTATAGCTGTTGATTTGTTACGTGGACAGAGATGCCGTTTTATAATTATTTTTAGGTATACCTGTAAATATTGTACATTATTGTATTTATTATAATACGTTTCCAGAATTAATCTGATTTCATTGTTGTCATCAGCGTATAATAATATGTGATCGGTTTCTGTTTGCACCTGTGATTTTCGGTGTGATAAATAAATTAAATTGTAACGCATTTTGTAAGAAATGGAGTTTTATATATTATTATTAAATGACCAAATTTTAGTGAGAATTTATTGACTCGTAATAGTTGTTTGAAAGTTAAATTCAATAACACTATGTAACAGTAATCTGTAAATATAGTCAATGGAATTCAGTGTTTTATTTATTATCGATAAAATGTTATTAATTTATTTTAAATAAATTAAATACTTGAAACTAATCCGGTGGCCTCTTTTTCATCCCCCGCAATAATTGACGTCATTTTTTTCCACCAATTCATCACCCAATATCTGATGTAATGGAGCCAGGGGTCTTGCTAAGTTAATTAAGGCCGCAGAACCCTTGCAAGGTAATGTATGACAAAAACACGAAATTTCAATTAATTAATTCTTCCAGGTAATATACTTGGACAAGGTGGAGTGTTGTTGTGTCGGACGGAAATTACTCTTCCCAATACAGCTAATGTATGCAAACCCATCTCGTAATTAACACGAAATGTATGTGCGTTTTGCTAATTACAACGCATTTTCACCGAACACAACACATAATACGTTGACGACTATTGTTAGCCCACCTAGCAAATGCTCGTCCTGGAACTGAAACCGGCTATATTGTGTGAAGTGATGAACCAACCTCATTCGCGAAATGAGATTTGAGAGCGTAATCTGAAACTATAGCGTTGTAAATCTCATGCTCGCGGCCTAGATTTTCAGAAACGAGTAACCTCTGGATATTATGTTATAAATAAGAATGCTAAGGAAAATGCGAACGCTGCAATAATATTTTTATGGACGTTGTCCATTCTACACCTTTTCAACTTCAATTACACGTATTATTATTATTATTTATTATTAGATTGTTTTGGCTAATGGAAAATGGGGACCAGGCCCGCCAAGAATCCAATTCTTAACTCTCCAACTGTCTACTTTAGATTTGGCGAGAGCTCTAGAGGTTTACATTTTAGACCCGTCTAAGTTGACAGATGAAAAGTTATTAAAACAAGCTGAGTTACAACTGTCAGAATATCAAAACTTTATATAGTAAAATCTTTAAGTTAGATTGCTTCAAAACTTATACCTTCTAATAGTTTTAGCCTAGATGACCGCTTTAAGTTTTTAGAAGAAGGTGATGATGTACAGGCTGAAATGTTAACAAAGCAATCAAAACAAATTCAGCAATATTTTTTAAGATTTACTTTATTCATTGAACAATGTGAGTAATACTAATTCGAGTGCAAATAGGCAGGAAAAACAGAAAGAAAAATGTAGACCACAAATAATGGAAATAAGAGAATTTTTTTTGCCTGCCTTTGAACATTACAAAAATTTGGCAGGCTCGAGAATAAAAAAGAGAAAAAATTAACATTTGTAACTTGTAGCTTATCTTCATTAAAAACTGAAATCTTATAGATATTTTTATAATTATTATACTCAAGTACGGAAATTTAAAAAGTGACTCACTAATGTATGTTTACAATCTCTGAGAAGCTTTAGCATCTTTAACGCCACTGCTGTCGAGTTATATGCACAACCAATTTGCCGCATCATACACACAACGTTTTTACTATTTAGCGTCTGCTCGCAACGCAATGATACTGATGAGTCACTTTTTAAATTTCCGTACCAAAGAATATTGTTATTGACTTAATTTTTTCAATTATTTTTTCTTTTAATAGGGTATTGCTAAGATTTACTCTTATACAATTTAGAATTTGCTTTTTGTTTGAGATGATATCATATTCACTGTACTTAAAGTCGTTGAACGGCTTTCTATTAAAGTACCGTGAATGCGCGCGCAACACGCAAGAGATGTCATCACGGAAAGACGCTTGACTACAAAGATCAAACATGCAACAACTAACGAGATCGATAGAGCCGTGGAAAACCGGTGGCGTACCATAGACAGGCCTGGAGTTCAAATCCTCGTTTGAACGATACTTTTTTTGAGAAAAAGAAGTTCTATGCAAGGTCAGTTTAGGGTCCTGTAATTTTTTTTAAAAGCACCATTAAAAATTACTACTTGAAAAGACTTTTCTAATCTTTTTCCTTGCCCTAACACACTGAAGTGACGTCATATTGATTAACGGCACTTTAACATTAAGCCGTTTGACGGCACTTCAACCCTTTCTTTACTAACCCTAAACGTCACAGAGAAAAGTGAACTTTAAAAAAAATATTACAATTATTTATTCAAGCGAATTATTCATAAAAAGGTTATACTCCGTAAAGCGGCTTTTAAAATAATATTACTAGGACTAAATTTGAGTGCCGACCAAAATCAGTTTGTTTGGTTCAAAAGCCGCCGTTAAACGACACTTTGACCATACGTGAACAATACCACTGTAAATGTTTATTGTAACATTTTGTTATTTTCGTTTGTACATAATTCAATTTTATCCAATTGCGGGTTTTGTTCAGTTATTTCCAAAGCCTTTAACAAAAAATTTTCTCACACCAGATTTAACTAACAAGATAAACTGAAATACTCAAAAAAACAACGTCACCCGTCTCGAAATCTTGGCGCTGTAATGCCAAGATTGTAAGATTTAGTGGCCATAATTCCCACCGTAATGCCTACAAACGTAGGGTTTAGCCGTCCGTGTCTCGGGCATTAGCCTCCAGGTCCGGCTCTGCGCTGTGAACCCCCCCGGCATTTGCATGTCTCCTCTGTGCCGTTGAGATACACGTTCAGGTATGTTGAGTCCCGAACGTCGGTTGTGCGGCATATCGTTTCGGTTTACTCGATTTCCGCAGTTTGTATGCAATAAAAGCCCGCCTGCATAATTTTATGTCGACTGGAATTGAATTTTTATTAGTCCGCATAGCAACCGATCGCTTATCAGTGCATTCTGGCCCATTAATGCCCCGACTTTTGTGCCCCCGCTAAATCAAAATGCTATGATGTTTTACGTCGGGGCGTAATTTGTCCCGAAGGGATGATTTGTGAGGGTTCGGTAATGGCTTGGACGTATGGTCGAAATGTAAAATTTTAAACACCTTTTGCAGTTAGCTTATTTTTGCTAACATGAAGAAGAAAACTATTTAACTGCTGGCGTTCGTGCTTTGCGGTTGTTCATATTTTCAATTAAGAGCCCTGTGTGACGTTAAAGAAATTTATTTCTTTAATAACACAACTACTTGGCAAGTTGTATCGCATCAATATAAAATATGCAGTAAGGGTGCATACGGCGTCTTGAGCTCTCCGGTGATCAATAATCGGGATATCCCAACTTTGGTGAACTCCCGTTGTTTCGATAGACCCTGGATAAAGTGTCTACAAATTTCCGATGGCAATAAATGAAATCAAATAAGTGGTAGCTATCGCTTTCGACCAACATTGGAAATAAATATCCCGAGATCTTCGAGAGTAGACACGAAAACCTTCGCAGTAGTTTGCTCTTAAATAAAAACCAATTACAGTTTGCTCGATATCGCATTTCAACGATACCCGCAATTCTATTAATTTAACCTAGTCAAGCTTACTTAGACTAGTGCATCACAGGAACGTTAAACCTAAGAAGTTAGTGTAATTGTCTAGATTCTTCAACGTTATGCCCCATTCGCGGTTAACTAAGCTCCCCTCATTGCTATGCATAGAATATAAATGCATAAAATTAGACTATTTCCTAATTCCTGCAGGCACTAATAATGCGGGCCATAAATGCAGTTCGTGCTGAAACATTTGAGTGTGCACACTTCTACATGCAACATTTCAGTTTAAACGTTGAGGGTGTTAAAAGTTATAAACTGACGTCAAACCCTACCGCAAGCGTCACTTCTGTACAATATTTCAGGCTAAATGATAGTTAAATGAAAATTGTTTTTAATGTGGCGTAAGTTTTGTAGAAACGTTTCTCAGTCTCCCCATATCCTCGATTGAAATACTTGTAATTGCTAAAGTTAATGAATTTCGGTTCGAGTAATCCTGCCAAAGTTGCAGATATTATTAATTTTGGTGAGTTTGTCAGATTCACCAACAAAGACAAACTAACCTTGCTCGTATTTAATTCAGTATTTTGCATTAGTTTCCCCACGTACACCAACTGAAATTGCTCAAGTTCAAATATTAATTACTTTTACCTTTCTGCACTGGCCACACCATAAAGTTTCAAAGATATGAACAGTTCTTTGAAAGCTCGAGGCGCGCTCCGAAATGACAAACCTGACATGTGGATTTTAGAAGTAATGAAAGTTTTTTAGTTACGCAAAGATGCTTTAGGATGGTCAGTAGAAGGTCGTAACAAGACGATCAAAACGTCAAGAAAAATGTAATTTAGAGAATAATGCTAAATTTTAGATAGAAATGTAATTCAAGAACTGCGCTTTTGTTCACAATTACAATTGCAAATAAATTTTCCACATTGCTACCAATTAAACGCTAAATTCTTAACGCTGACCGTGCTCGTAAAAGTTACATATTTTCTCTAACTAGGGCTGCAGATACTTTACGTCCCTGATGTATTAATGTAGGAAATCAGCGGACTGCAATATTCTGAGGTTGCCAAAATAGCGTTACATTTGAGGGATAGGTAATAGGACTCCGCGGTATAATTTGAGTCCATTTTGCGACAATTCAATTAAAACTTTGGCTTTGGCATTCTGAATTTTCCTTGCAGTACAAAATGAATAATTTGGCACTTATGCCGCAGCAATAATATCTTCCGCAAAACATAAAACTCGTTATTATTTTTTCCTCTGTAGAAATTCAACTTTGCGTTAATAAATCTCAACGGGGTAGAGAGAACGCCGTTGCATAAGCAAGTCAGCATCGCTTAACTAAATTAAATTTTTAATAAAAATTTTAATCGAAACCGCTCCAACTTGTTTTGTTGTCCGAGAAAATTTCGCCCTGTCAAAGTATCAGCTTACGGCGAGAATTTACAGCTCTCGAAATTAACAGGTGATTTATATTTATCAATTTCGTTGCAATTAATCTAAAGAAACTTAATTTAGAGTGAATGGTTCTGGAGGAAAATGTAAAAAAGTACTGACTCAGACTTTTTTAGTCTTGTAGCGACAGGCCCACGCTCCGTTTCAGGTAATTCCTCCAATGAAAGAACAATAATCTATTCCGCTTAATCCCATCCTCGCAACAGCTATAAATTACCCCCGGAATTAGACTTCCAATGCAATCTAGGCTTAATACGAAATTTCGTTTTAATTAAACTTTTTTTTAAAACTCTCCATGATTTGAAGTTAATTAGTGCCAATTGTGCGCTAATTAAGTAAATTCAGGACAGCGGACGTGGTGCAAATGGTTTCTGTTCTCGCCTCTATTGCGTTTGTGATGATAATTGCTTTTCAAATGCACGAATTTTTAAAAACCGCCGATTCTGTACGATAGCGACGATAAGCTTTTGTCGCTGCTGCTCAATCGCTGTTTACAGGATGACAAAGTTTGACGAGGCTCTTCGGTAGCATTAAAACATCACGGGAACTGTTAGTATGCGAAAGCATGTAAACAACTGTCCGGCCGTTATGCTGTATGACCGAAAGATTAGCTAGGGCTAATTGATTTGTGTTAGTGAAAATCTCATCAGCAATCAGCGGGCTGACCGCATTTTCACAATGGGATAATTCAGCGATCTAACTAAACCAACAAGACCCCAGTTGTAGGGTCTTTACAACGTCTTAGCTCCATTCACAAGAGTAATGAAGGTGGAAACTGGAGTAATTTCCGCTACACATCTATTTTTGCCTCTCCCTACAATTTGCGGGTAGCCAAACCGAGCACTAGCGAGAATGTCGATAACTGAAGTGATCGAGCAAGTAATACCACTGAATGCTCACCAAAATTAAGAAAATACATAATCTTAAAGCGACAACCAAATATTGACATAATGCTGGCCTCTTATATATTTTGTTCGCCAAAATAACTGTTGTTGACCATAAATACTAAATGTTCACCAAATTTTATTCCGCATTTAATTCTAACATAATACCTAGATATTTAATTTTTGACAGTGTCTTATATTATTTAGCAGTTAAAAATACTATTTGTTGATCAAAAATACACAAGCAATTAAATGTTGTGCAAATGGTAAATAATTTTATGCAAAATTATAGATGTAGATGTGCTAGGGCAAGGAAAATAAAAGTAAAAATAGAAGTAGTTTGCACAAGAAAAGATATAGATTTTCGTAATATATAAATGCTTTGCTGTAATTGGCTTGCATTATGTAAAACGTAAAACTTCTTTTAGTGGTAATTTCTAATCGTGCTTTTAAAAAAAAATTACAGGGTCCTGAACTGACCTTGTACAAAACTTTTTTCCCGTGCCTCTCGTCTGGAAGCGCAAGCGGCAAAGAGAGATGCGCGAGCATATTTCATTTTTGGAGTAATAGAATAATTATTTGACGCACAAATAGTTTTTTTGAGAAACACTAAATATAATTGAATAGCGCGAATATTTATTATGTACAGCACGGACGCGTAACTTGAGCGTTCTAAATTTGGTGAACATTTAGTAAAATTGATAGACATATAGAATTTAAAATGTAAGCAATGGTAAAACAATACGCAGCATAGTTATTTTAGTGGTAATCTTCTCATTTTCTGATGTATAATAATTTGGGTTTTATTTAGATTTTTTGATGCTCATTAAATTTTCTGGTGGACAGTGCAAGAGATGTATGGTTTAATTTGGTGTACATTATATTTGTTCCCGTAAAAAAAATTATCGGTAATATCAACAAGTGACTCTAACAGTAATTAATTAATAACTTTTACATTCATTGACACAATGCATGTGACGGTAAAAATTATTTATCGCCAATATTAACTATAATCTGGTACGGAAATTTAAAAAATGACTCATTAATGTATGAACACAATCTCTAAGAAGCTGTAGCATCTTTAACACGCGACTGCTGTCGAGTTATATGCATAACCAATTTGCCGCATCATACACAACGTCCTTACTATTTAGCGTTTGGCCGTAACGCTCCAAATGATGCTGATGAGTACCAGAGTATAGTGGCTTTAATACTAATTAATTAATAACTTTGACCAGTACACTCAAAACTACTGTTTTAAACTACCGAATAAATAGATGAAGGAGGATTGATCCAATCATTTTTTACAGTAGAGATCAAGTTGTAATTTTTGATATTTTAGTTTTCTTAAACAAATAATTTAATTTCTTTTTCGGAAATTATTGTAGGCAAGTGGTACATGACAGTATTGCCCTAATCTCTCTTTTGAACGCAGGAACAAATATTGCTATCACTACCTGTGATGGAATAAAATTCTTGAATTACTCTTGTAACAATAGAAGATGACTCGTAGTTAGAAAATATTATTACCTACAATTAAAGCAATAATGTAATGAAATATTTGTCAAATGAAAGCAAATTACGTCTAGCTCAATTAATACATATTCAGTAAAATCACAATAGATGCATGTCGTACAATAAATACAATTGGTAGCACAAGCGTTATGGACCAAACAGTGGTTAGGTACTCCTTTCTGGCCAAGTCGTTAATCTGCGTAGTGTTGTTAATGTCAGTTGAAAGTTCTGTAATTGTTGCTGTTTTATTCATTAGGGAATACATCGGGTCTAGGAGGAAAGATTTCAAATGACGAAATCATTGTACAACATTTTATTGTCTTGTTGAGGGACGGTTTTTGAAATTCTAATGTCCGGTCGGGTCCCGCAGTGGGTAATGCTTTCAGAGGTTCGTTAGTTCTGAATGCATTACGTCCAGTTCGAAACAAAACAGTTCCGTTGGAATTGGTTGAGGGGGCTAACAAATAACACAATACCCGGTTATATCAAAGCAATGAAACCTATTACTCGTCGACGTAAACTTCACCACTGGCCATTTCCACATACACACGAACGTTACTAATGCGCCTCTAATTCGTTACTTTGCTTGATTAGGTGGTAAAGTTCGTCGGAGGAAACTGGAAACTATTTGGGGTGTTGCCAAACAGGTAAATCCTCTTAATAATGCGGTTTGTTTCCGGAACCTATTTACATAAACTCTCACAGCAGACAGCTCAGTTCTGGAAGACGTTTACTCATCTCAGAGAACTCCGGCACTCCTCAATTTACTTGCAAACCAACACACATGTAACTTCCTTCAATTGGTGCTAGTCGGGTGCGTTTGCACATCTTCATCTCAGCGCTGTTGTCTAACATTTCCTAGTTAAACATTCAAGGGAAGCTGCCTCGCTAATTCCATTAAAAAATTAATAGTGTGCCCCACTTCCGCTTATTACTTACAATCTTTTCTTTTTAATTTCTCGCCCATTTACGTTATGGTGGGTAAATAGAAAGTTTCAATAGGCGCGTCATTTTATCTCGGAAATAAAATTCAGCCATAATTAATAAACACCTACTTCATCTAAATTATGATTAATTACTCCCGACAGGTTCAAGGGGAATATTTTTGGTTTTGAGATAAGCCACTCCGATGACAGTTTAATTATCAAACTCCAATCGACCTTTATCAGAGTTTTTGAAAACAATTTTTAATTAACAAAGATCCATTAATTAATATGCACCATGGCAAGATACACTTGATTAATCTGCAAGGGATCGAATTATTGAGGGAGTCATTAATGGTTAATGCTATTAATCTTTATTAGGTTTTCAAGAAAAAGAAATTTTAAATTAGATGACAGTTTCAATAGAGTCCATTTCAGTAAATAACTTTTTATTTCATAACAAAATACTTGAACAACTATGTCGGGCTGTGTAAAAAATTAATAATATCATTCTACTGAAAATATAAATTATTGTTAGTTCTAACATTAAAAATTACGTACTGATTGATATCGATAATGTTAATAATATATTGTGCTGCGCTATAAAAATCCGATTGGGTTGGCTCTAAAATTGAATCGCTTTGTTCGCAGTGGACTATGTTGGCACTCGCATGTACTCGAATCGAATAAATGAGTCCGATATAATAATAAATGAATATTTACCTGCGGAATATAAACACTGCTGTAATTCGCGTCGTCCCTGGCGAATCGGGATTGGAAAATTTACATAGTCGTTTCTTGTTTTCTAAACTAGAATAGAGTTATTCAAATACTTTCCCGGCAGATTCATTTTGTGCTTAAGCGCGGTCCTTGTCCAAAGAATTTATGTGCAAAAGCAGATTCTCTCGCCTATAAATCGGCACCAAGCGAGCTGCCTTGCGCTTAGACAAGATGCTAGCGGACTTGAATTGTTTCCTGCTGAACTGTGGCATTATTTTTGTTGGATTGTCACCGCTAAACGCGTAATAACAGCAAAACGGGTCCGTGCGTAAAATTTGTTGATCAGTTTTGGCTTGTTTCCTTAAAGATAAGGTTACGAGCGGCCTATCTGGCACATTTCAAAATAAGTTAATTCGCCAGTGCGACTGCGTTCGTTTCCTGAACACTGAATCCAGATAGGCCCACACGTGCTTCACTGGACTCGTCCTAATTACCGGATATCCGCTGTCCGACCGTATTCCGGGGAGACCCTGGCCGGACTTTGCATCATTCCAGAGCCCAAATCCGGTTTCGCAAGCAAGACGTTTGCGCCCTCATCTATTTTTCCAACTACTCAACGAAACGCCGACGAAGCTCATGGAAATGCTGCAGAAATGCATTTCTTTCGGACTGGCAAAATCTCGGAATAAAAGTTTTAACAAGGTAATATAAAGTTATGCATTACTGACTTAGTTTTAAAATTTTAAGTCAAAGTTTGCCGACGTCAGGAAGCCGGGCTGATGCGTCGAGAATTGGCGGAGGCGCCGGGTGAATGTGCGGTGTCCCTCAGAAGCATGAAAATGTAATTACGCATTTCCTATAAAATTTGTAGAAGAAAATCTAATGCGGTGTCGCTCACTGCGATAATCAGAAGCATGAAAATGTCATTACATTTTTGCTATAAAATTTGTAGAAGATAATCTAATTAATCTGACGTCTGAGAAGGAGAAGATTCGGTTTAGTTATGAAAACTATCATCCTAATAACATGACATGCAAAACAAAAAATAAAATGTTGACAGGTGAAGGACAGTCTAGAGTGCTTGCGCTTCTTGGTGGTTTACGTATCATAAAATAAAAGTGGAAGACTCGCTACTCTGTGGGAGAATTACAACCTTAGATAGCAAATAGAATTTACAGTAACCTTAAAACAGTGATAAAATTAATAGAATAAGAAACAAAATTTTCTTTAGAGACAAAAAGTCCAATTTTTGAACACAAAGACAACATTTACTTAATTAAACATTGCCAACTAAAATTGCTCTATATATGGCGACACGCACGTTTTTATCTAAGAATATATAACCCACGAGTCGTAAGTTGCTTTTATGACGTGCAGTTGCACGAACACAAAGAAATTATAAATAATTAGACATTTTAGGTATTTACTTAAATTTATAATATTATAAATTTATATGAGGTACCTACAGCTATTTAATTACATAGCTACTTGTTGTAAAATAAATAAACAGCTACACGAGCTGATTAACAGGCATTTGTTTTAATACATTTAAATATTTATAACTCAATAAATAGCTAATAAAAATATTGCTGCATCAGATGAATTGAAGTAAATCTTGAGAAACCGTACATCCAGCTGCATTATGCATTCTAGATATTCTCCGGCAATATTGTTGTGGCGTTGTTGTTATATTGCGTGCTTAACCTGTGGCGAGAAGCTTAAGAAGTTTTTTACGCTTGGCAAGTAGGTACTGTTGGTAAAATTATTGCGCTTGGGTGATGTTTTAATTAAAACGTTTTGTTGTTGATTTATACTGCTTGTAATGCATAACACGTTACTTACTCACATAATACAATAAGATGGCAAGAACCTAAATAGTATAAAGTATTATGGAAAACAAAACATTGTTACATTCTGCAACTTCACATCATAGTATTTGCATAAAATGCAAATAATAAATGCTTTTTCCTTCTAAAGTTAATATTTTATGTACCTATCTGCTTATCGTTATGATGTTTAATAAAAGGTGTTATCAGCACCAATGAACAGAAGTTGTTGTAATGGAGTTGTCATATAGTGAAATTTGCCTTTGCATAAGTCGTGGCGTTTCATGAAACACAGGCGTCTCATATATAATTTTGATTGTGCACGTTTTGACGTGGCTTTTCATGGCATGCCAGTTCGTCTAAGCACTTGCTGTCACAAAACAGGATTTGCCAAAATATAAGCCATATAGCTTTATAAAATTAGTATAATATTAAATCAGAAATAGGTATTACAAAAATTAACCTCTTTAATGTTAAAATTTGCAACTTCAGTAAAAATTAAATTATACCAAAAATTACTAAAGTAGCTTAAAGTATAATATAATATAAGAACTTACAGCGTTGAGCAATTCACTAAAACTATTTTTTTATTAACTATTGACTAACTAAAGAACGTAAGTAAAGAAAGTTTAGATCAGTAATTATCTTCAACTTTAACGAGCTTTGATAATTTAAAATTAACTTCATTTTGCTCCTCTTGGTCTTGGAGATAAAGAGTGTTCCTGTTAATTCCTACAGCGAGGTTGTCTAATCTGATGATACTTATAACTAGCCAGTTAAGCGTAAATTAATGGTAAAGTAATGGTAAAGTTATGGTAATTATTCAAAATAGTAAGTAAAAAATTTTGAAAAAATTGATCATAACAAGTAGCCATTATGGTGGATGCGCCGGGTGAATCTCGTCATATAAAATATTTTGAAAAGTTTGCAAATGCAATGAGATAAATGGTCAGTTTGCTCATTAAAAACCTCAATTAATTTTTTAAAGCGATCCAGAGGGCATAATAATGCAATGAGTACTTTGGAAATTACAATTTTTTTCATTCCAGCCCGCACAAAATTTTTGTAATATTTCACTAAAACGATCGGATATCCAATGTAAACAAACTTTCTTTAAACAAATTGTTAAATGCATTAACAAAAACCTCAGTTTTGATTATTTTTCTCTGATATTGGTAGATAGTTTCTAACAAAAACGGAACTCTTAGCGAATAGAGGAGAAATGATGAATACATTGGGTAAATTAGATAAAAATGCTAATAGAAACAAATTTGAAGTTATAATTATCTTAAACTATTGCTATAACTTTGATAAAAATAATTATAGGCAGGTCCTGCAGGAACAAGAAATTGTCAGGCCGAAACGAGTTTTCATACAAATTTCTTGCATATACCACATATAAATTATTAATCTTAAAACCAATTAATAACAACCCCGATAGCGCCGTTAAGTTTTTATGAAGAATTCCATACAAGTGAATTGTAGAACTTTAGAGCGCGGCACAGTTTCCCTCTAAAATTATTAATGTCGCAGTTTTCACGGAGCACCGTTTTCTCGGCAGTTCCAGGGTTAAAATGCAAGTCAATCGTTCATGCTTTCCTGATAACGGGTTGGTACGTAATCAATAATTACAAAATGTACTGTGAACCTTCCGTTATTTCAAGAATGGAAGGTTTTAACACGAAACCGCAAAATCAATGACTTCCAACAAGATTAACGACCAAAAATCATTAACGTATCTTTAATACAACAAAAATGTTTGCAACCCCTCACCCCCCAAATTGCGGATTCTGCTTTACCCCCCAATCATTTATAATCATGAAAGAGTTTTTTGTTATCACTATCGACCAGTTCAGTTAGCAAACAATAAAATTTAAATTGCGTTTGACGCGCTGCCCCAAACGGAATTATTTGGGTGCACTCCGGCCGCGAATCACAATTTATAGTTTGGCATGTTCCCGCAGGAAGTGAGTCGAAGCTGAATCTATAGCCAGATACAGTTGTCTTGACTAATTGCGCACCCTTTTGCGGTTGAAATATTAATTATCCCGACGTTACATTATTCGGTTACCTGCCGAGATTAACAACTGGTGCTTAGTGGCGCATGCTGGACCCCACAAACGTTACCAACTTCAATAACTACAAATTGCCCCGATTCGTGTGGAGCAAGCGGAAAAATCGGCGGCTACAGAAATCTAAAAACCAATATTTGCAAAATACCGAAGCGTTTCCGGCCGCAAAAATACACAAATAGTTTGATGCAAAATTGGTGGCGCTTGTTGTTTTCCGCGCTAGCACCTAGGCGATGTTCGAAAAATAATTTGATGCCTCTCTGCGCTTATCCGCGAAGGATCTCGTGTGCTTACGATATAACGACGATAACGATTTGTTGACAGGTTGAGTATTGTTACGCTAAGAATTGTGTTCGAAACGTGCCGCCCTACATTTCCTGAAAATAGACCAGTTAAAATTGCTTGTCGGAATAAAACAGTCCCACATGATTACACTCGCAATATTTATTTAGGCTTGCCGTAACAAGATGAAACATTTTTTCCATAAGGGTAGCTGAACCATATTGTACCCCTTATTGCTTCATTTGGTAAGACTGCTCTTGCTTTAGAATTCAGACGATTTTTTTCACTATTTTTTGTAAATATTTTTTGGATAGCTGCTTTGAGGCTAGAACAACTTTAACTCGTCGTTCTTGGCTTGGGGTAGTTTTATTTGATGCAGTCATTATAGCGTCAGTTCAAACAAAATCGTTTCAGTGGAGCCTCCTCAACATCCTTAAGCGTTTACTGTTTACCTACTTACAAGCACCCTAGAAAACATAAAGAACGGCGGGCATATCTGGCCGACTTGTGCGTTTTAAAATTGTTTTGGGCCCGACGTAAAAACTGCTAAGTAGTTTTCAGTGTATGAAGGGGCGCTGAAACTCAACGAACTGTGGGCGTGATCAAGGGAGGCCTAGTCGCTAGCCGGGTTACACGACACGTCACTGCGTGCTAAGCCGCCCCCGATAGCGCCCTAACTCAAAAAATACATAAATGGCTTTTAAGGCATTATGTAGCGATCCAGCGTTACACTCACTCCCCGTCAAACAAACCGTACATAAAATTTCGCAGTAAAAGCAAAAAATACAGCGTTCTGCTCGTCATTATTACGACAAACGCTGGTAATTAGATGGGCCACCGAAATTAAGTCGGCTCTTCAAAAATCTGCTCTTCCCAAATCCTCCCGTAATTCAGTTTCCTGTACTTGTTTTTGCCAACAAGACTGGAATTGCCGACTAATTTTTATGGTGCATAAAAAATAATTTGAAGGGCGACAGCGACGCGACCGCCCCCGGAATTAAAACCTTAGTTAGCATACAAAGTGTGAAGTGGTACGATAACAGCGCAGTATAGTCAAACACGCCTCTGTTAAGATGGAACCGGAAGGAGCTGATAGTTGTGTAACCCGCGGGACTCCCCTATAATTGTGCTGCTTTCCATCAGATAGCGCTGATTACCCATCTATTTGCTTAACTGTTGATTACGACCTCCTCGAGGTCGAGTTTACTCTCCTAGATACTAAACTCTCCAACTACTTGACTTGTTTATGGTAAATACTGCAGATTTATACAAGTTAGCTCCAACTAGGTACAATGTATGGGCGTAACTTGAACACCCTGCGTGAACCCTAAGAGGGTGATCAAAAATCTTAACTGCTACTATTAGTAATATTTTTGCATAAAAACAGGAACTGTCTAGAATTTTCATAAATCACCGCTGAAAGATTACGAGAGTTAAAGTTTTGGAAAGGTCGGGAAAAACGAAATTAATTTGAATTTCCCCCAACTCTAGCAATTTATTGAGGGAGCGGCTTTATTCCAGAAATTACTTTTCCTCGAGTGAGCAAGAATATGTCTGGCATTCGGCGTGTATCCAGGTATTGCAGACGAACCGTCGACGTAACTCAAAACTCTAGTAGGTTTTATATGAACTTGAGCATGAAATTATCATAAAATAAATTAGAAAATATGTGGGGGAACTGAGTGAATAGCGCTTTTGGGCTCGTGCCATGCTTTTCTTATCAGCGGCTTTCAGGCCGCTGAATCCTTCTTAAAAACTGCTTAATTGTCGCACCGCACCTCCGTCCTTCTAGCCGGTAACTTGTGCTTATTAAATTTAGTCGAATATTAATCTTCTTTTCTTTCATTGACATGTAATCTTAATCGGTGATGTAATTGTGCGAGAAATTTTAATGCAAATTTACTCAAGGGTGAAATTTAATTTCCCAGATAGCGCAGGCCGGCATACATTTAAATGGATTTGTTCCCCTTTAAGAGAATTCAATATTTATTCATTAAATATTTTACAGTCTTCTGTAGAATTCCTCACGCCCACTGACTGCACTCGTCTGCAATATTTCATTTAGCGTTGCAAAGTTTAAACCTTTTGGCCCTACCACTTAATTCTAGTAGCAACGACAAATCAACAGAGTCAAGGGTCAATTAAAGGATCTCAAAACTGACACAAATAGATTTATTTTTTCAAAACCTCACACTCTCTAGGTACTTATCTTTATTGTGCTACCTTCGTAATTTAATAAAATTAGACTTTTTTTATGCAAAAATACTCCCGAATGCTACAACATTAGCATTGTCCAGAAGCTTCTTAAGTTTTGACTAAACATTTTTTCACTTTTTAAATTATATTTTATGCTTTTAACTCTCTATCAAGTATAATCGTGTAGGTAGTAAAAAGATAATATTTAATGATCATAGTTAGAAAAACATAGCTGAAGTGAAATTGAAGTTGTATATAACAATTACATGACCGCCTTTTTACGAACAGTCACAAATTGAAGAAATCCCAAAGCTCCAGTGTTTCAGAGTCATGACGGACGGCCGCACTGCATAAGCTGCACTATTTAAAGCTCTCTAAATTACCAGCTTTAAAGTTACGGCACGAAAAACGTTGAAGGCGCGCTGAAAACTTAAACATGCACATGTTCCGGACCGCGGTCGCGTTTTATTTATTTGCGTAGGGGATGGGAAACGCATTATCATTTATTTAAATGGCAATGTGATATTTCGTCCGCCTCCCTGAGCACGTCTTATTTATCAAAAATTTCAACACTCCACCGCGGCGCATTTATTTTTTACGGTTGGCGTTTGAATTTTACAGTCTCTTTAGTCACAAACGGATTGCTGCGGGTTTTGAAAACATAAAAAGAAACATAAATTGCATTGCAATTGCTGTTCTTCTTTTTTGTGAATTACCATCTTATTGTGCAAGAAATACGTGAGAAAATAAACAAAGTAGCTGTAACATATTTATTTTTGAATATCCAGGTCCACAGCTACTAGAACATGTAAACATGACATTAAGAAGTTATCATTTTTGATGTAAGTTTTAAAGCTACATTCAGAACCTCTAAATTAACATTTTAATTAGTAATTACAATTATCCGTAAGAGTTTGGCATATGAGACTCCTATGAAAGTGTTCACAATCTACACAATGAGTATTTAACGCAAACTTGCAATAATTGGTAGGTAACTTAGAACCTTGCAAGCTCCAAGCTTTCACGTTAATTTACTTACTAATTCAAGGTTACCTACATCAAATTCTACGCAATTTATGGCAGTTGTGTGTGCGGTTGACAGTTTAAAGTTGTTGACACTGTGATACCTCCAAATCGTAGTAATTTATTTTGGTTTGTGCTTTCAAATTTTCACCACAAAATGCAACTAATTCTACTAATTCAACATTAAAGAAAATTGTTGTGCCAATTAACTCTAGCGAACGTTAAGTTACGTTTATACATTAAGGTGGCGAAGGAGACATTTTGCCGAATTTTGCTCGACTTTATACCACTGTAGTATGAAAACTTATGGCGTTAGAAAAATACACTTTATTAAATATTATAAAGGAATCTTTCAGTTACATACTACCGTAAAATTGAAGTATGCACCTTAATTAACAAAGTGGTAATAGTTAATTTAGAATACGTCTGCAGCAATCTTTTGATCGTTATATCGCGGTTACAACCAAAGATTTTGAGGACTTGATCATTTCCTTGTATACAAAAAATTGTAATCTAAAAAATAACGAGCTCAAAATCCGGTTAAAGTCTGAAATTTTGATTTTATGATTAATTAATCAACGTTGCCATTATTTTTTTTATGCGGTTATATGTTAATAGCTAGATTTTAAAGCGCTATTAACAAAAGTTAAAGAAATTTTAAAAAAAGTTAATTAGTCTGCTGTCTATCTTAATCGACAACCTACGGTCCTATGCTTGCCATGTTAAATTTAGTCCGGTGTAGAGCCACCACGTGGCGCTTCAAAGTTTGAGCTGTCATGAACCTGTCACCGCCGATCAGGGGTGCACTTGCGGTCAGTTTTATGATCCATTATCTGTTACTTTGCTAATGTACCATAAATAAACTGAAATGATGGGGAACGAAAGCAAACACGACAAACATAATAGTTTATTTTTGTTGCCCGGCGGTTACAGTGGTAATGAAGAAAACAAAATCGGCATGAAGATTTTTTATTTAAATGTGAATAATATGACCATACACAATACATACAACAGCATTTATTTTTATTTTGTACAAAAGCTAGCTAGATGTCTGGCAGTCAGATCAAGCAAAATTATAATTTTCTAGATACAAAAATAACTATTGCAGTGCAAATTCAGAAGCTGTTTTTCTCTTTTTTTTTTTAAACTTCTTCTTTGGCTTTTGTTATGGTGAGAGAGTCCCTGCAAGGCTTACCCACTTGACCTCTACGCAGAACTAATTCTGGCAGCATGCAATTTTTAAAAAAAGATACTAATTTTGTCTCAATTTTACTGTTCCAGAAGTTTCGATCTGCAAATATTTCCTCCACAAATATTTCATTTTCTTCATGTTTGTTATAACCAATGAAATAACATTTAATCGCATTAGTTATTCTCAATTGGCCCTGAACCTAAAAATAATAATTGTGGGTCTTCTTTAGAGTCAGTCGATCGTCTTCAATTTGTAAACAAAAATTTCGTTTCTTTGAAAGAGCAGCTTCCCGCATCGTTATTTGGTCTCTCGCTAATAGTGATGAAAAAGTTTTTATTTCGATTATGTTCCCATCCTCTAATATTCTTACAAAAATTAAAAATACAATAAATTTGGATTTATGGAGATTATTACGTATAATTTTTTTAGTACGATTCTGTTTAAGAATGGTTAGACTAGCAATGTTGCCAACTTACTTGTTATTATCATGCATGATTTTGACTAATAGAAAAGCCGGTTAATTACCATCAGGACTAGCTGTTAAAAACGGGTATGTGATATCGATCCAAAGTCCACTTGCTCTCACTGTCGTATTGTATTGTTTTTCAAAGAGCTCTTTTACAATTTCTTCGTAACGTTTTCCGTACTCCAAGTATTCTGATTTTATATCTTGAGGATATAAAATTTTTTTAACTAACGAATTGCATGAGGTGTGTAGTAACTTGTGACAGACTTGTCCAAATAGCGAAGCCGTTAATCTGTTTTGTCGTTTTTCTACGTAGCGTGGATTCTCATGTTGTCCAATTGTTTGCATTTCGATCATTTTTACCTCCTCTGGCGAGACCTACAGCAAAACACAAAATTGTATCGATTTTTCAATAATCGTGTAAAATACTTACAGTAAATGAATCTAATAAACTACCACATGATACCGTTAATTGCTCCTCTGAAATAAAATCATCGGCATATGGACCATAATCCACGTCTACCTCAGATTCTTTTGGACGTAAAGACCGTTGAAACAGTTTCCTAGGTCTTTTCACATAGACCTTAGGAATTTTGGTCGACGTCTTCCTAAAATATTGACCAGGACTTCGTTGCATCGCTCTTTTCCAAGCTATCGACTGCCAGTTTGGACCATTATTATATTGCAGTGCTGCTACTACACACCTTCTTTGAAATGAGCCTCTCTGAGTTAAATTTTTGCGTTTTCCACAATTATATTTAGCTAGCAAACTCATAAAAAGCTCAGACCTATTATTCGTTTCATTGTTGCGAACTCTGTCTGCTTTTTTTATTACATTATTAAGTGCCTCCTCAATTTTAACGAGAACCCTGCTAACTTTGAGTACTTCTATATCATTTGGATTAGTCTCTTTACATTTAGCAGCAAAATAATTTTTACAAGAGGAATGATTCCCAAAAACATGATTCGGGCCATTTCGTAAGTCCTCTTGAAGGCCTTCAATGTTCACAGTGGTCTCTGAAGTATAGTGCATAATTGCCCCCCGAACGGCTTTTGTCAATCTATCTCTTTCTGATTTTACAAGACTTCTTGCTTTTAGAGGAAGTTTGGTATCAGCAATAATCTAAAAGAAGAATTATGTTATTTACAGCAATAGTGTGTTTATGAGAATATTTATCTACCTTGTATAAGCATTGTTGTAGTTCTTAATTACATGATTCGCGCATTCAAATTTGGTAACAAAGCGGCCATACGATACTTTCTCCTTGATACGGGCATAAACGCTGGAATCGCCATCTGCTATAAAACTGGTATATTGTATCTTATAGGTCAGTTCACTTGTTTGAAAACCCTCTACAATAATATCAGCTTCCATAGCAGATGAGGATTTATCCCAGTTCTTATAGCAAACGTGATCTTTTGGAGGCAAATTCTTGCGCTTAAAAATACTGCATACGCTGCAATACTTATTTCGTACTCCAACAAATAATACTTTTTTGGTATTTCTGCCAATAATACATGCCTATAAAATGCATAATTATTTATTAAAATACATATGTATTTATTACTAAAGTATTGTTTTATAACTTACCACTCCCGAATTTGCTTTGTAATTATAAGTGGAGGTTGTGAGTAGCTAAATCTTCAAAAATGTAAAGTCAAAAATGTTTTTAGTTAGAACATGTTTGTAACTATTAACATATGTGTAATTTTTTTTTCTTATTTTTTTTATTAAGCAATTTAACTCTAAACAGCTCTCGCTTAAATTGCAGACGGTCCACAAATAATGGAAAAGCCAAATAAAGATACAGGCAACTTACAAACTTTGAAGAGTACGTCAAGAACATAATTAGTCTATACGATATTATGTTACCTAAATAGGTGGATAAGAAATTTTAACAAAAACATAAAGGTTGCTCATATTTGCTCTATCTAAATGGTTTTTCTAAGAAATTTAAAACCACTTCTGTAAATAATAAAGAGGCAACAAATAATGGTGGAAAAGCCAGGCGCATAATATAATACCTCCAAAGCAATAAATAACATTAGCACAATAGTACTTTTTTTTAAATATGCTAGAATTACCTATTTCCACCCAACTAGACATTAGGATTAAGTTGGAGCTCTTGATTTTTTTATGTATACATGCTGGGGTAATAGGGCGTCCGACTTCGGTAGCTCGAGTTCTATGATAGCTAGAAATTTGATTTACAAACACAAATAAACTAGAAAAGAAACTCTATAACCGCAAATCACTTTCGAACATACAAGCTGAGCCAAGACAATTATAAAGGGGTAAATAACATTTTTTTAATGCAACGTTTATTTTAATTTTTTTTTAATTTCTTAAATGTCCTAGAATCTTTTTACTCCAATATTATTACTGACTATTTCCAAACCACTTAGGTGTAGTAAATTTTTTGGTTGTTCAATTAATTACAGATGCGTTAAAAAAATCACAACAGTCACAATTACGAGTTTTTAAAAAAAATTATGTAATTACTCGTTAAGAAACATCTGTGGTGTGTATAAGCCGTCAAAAATACTTTCCGCTTATAATAGTTTATTTGTGTTCTTAAATCAAATTTTTAGCTATCATAGAAGTCGAGCTATCTAAGTCGGACGCACTATTGCCCCACTCTGTATAATCTCCCAATTTACATAAAATTTGAAAATGTTTTTCGATTTGGCAATATTCTTTACTTCATGAGAAATGGGGAAAAATTGTACAATGAACATAGAGAGTAAGTCTGAAGTCGCGGAAATTGAGAGTACCGGCGATAATTTTCTAATTCCTTTTTTACGCTAAGACTAAATTTGTAATCGATAAGTGCCCATCTTTAAATTTTAACTCAAACTCAACTTTAAACTAACTTAAAATTGACACTTATTGCAAAAAATTAATAGTTCGCTCAACCCACTCCAATCATGGTGGTATAATAGTTTTACCTTTGAGGAAGTTCCCAAAAATATCTATCAGAAGTCGCAACCTCACAAAGAAACGAACAAACCCAAAGGCAGACTGGCGATAACAGGGTCTTCAAACGTAGCTGGGGAGAACTAAAAAACCTATTATAGCGGGATGAGGCTTGTTCATTACGCGTCATTATCGGTACCGAGACTTGATTAAAACTACAAGATAGCAGGTTTGCAGCTTTTAAGAACAAAAAACAACCCGTATCACGGAAAGGCGAACAACGAACCACCAAACTGCTTAATTATTAACTGAAAGCGTCATCTTTACGCTCTCTAATTTAACTAACGGTCTTAATTAATACAGTTGTGAACTGGTGAACTGTGAATAGTTCACAGAAGATTTGGCTTGAACGCTGCTTAATCCCACCTGTGCATTGTGCATGGTCACAGTTTTTTGCACTCTGACCCCGTGCAGCAGTGGCGAACTCCTGCTGCACTCGGCCATAGGGGATGAGTATGGATGTGGACGGTCAGTCAGTATCCGGTAAATGGCAAGTTGCAATCGGCCTCGTCAGCGGCTGATCGTTTGCCTGAAAATTGCGGTTCGCGTCACAGCTGTCCGTAATGAGCCTTCAACCATGCGTGTGGATTATTCAAAATTCGTAATTTGTCACATGCGGCGAGCAATTTAACTCGACGTGTAACCACAAAGCAAACACGGTCTGTTTGTCTCAAAACCGAACGTCTGGAAAATTAGGCGAGTGCATTTTGGCCCGACCCCATGCAATAATCAATTCATAAATGTATTGGCACTTTGACGCTTCCAAATTCCGCGAGTTACAAGTTGCAATGATGTCAGCCTCTCGCTATCCATGGATCTCACGTAAAATTTTGAGACTGAACTTTTAGTTTATGGAAGTTGACAAGATTTGCAGCAATTCGTAAATTTTTACTAGAAATCTCTACGCATTAGAAAGAAAAAAACAAAGTAAGAGTTTATTAACAATTGTAAAATTTACCTTGTGAGTATCCTGGAGTTTTTAATTACGTCAAACCGAAATAAGGATAAAAGTCCTACTTCAGTTTGGTACATTAAAAATACGTCGTTAGTGATGATCCCTAAACAGTCGATTTGCCCGGAGCAGAGTATTCTTAAAAAAATTGTGTTCAAAAAGCAGACAACTCCTATAACTTTCAACTGCAATTTTTTACTTAGTTGCTAAAATTTGTACCAAATCAAGGAATGAGTAAAATCCAAGTAAGAATTAGCTGCAAATATTTATTTCGTAGTAATTATTTTTTTTATTATTTAACAAAAATAAGATAACAACCGGCAACAACTTTTCTTTGCACGTGTGTCGTAACTTTACATAATGCCCATCCACGGAAGCGTCGAGGGCGCATGTAACAAGCGGCACGCTACTAGCACCATGTAAATGCGGGATTTAAAGGAGTATATTTCACTCTGATGCTGCATACGTGATAGTGCCGGGACTCGACACTGCAGTGCTTGCTATTCCTGCGGGAATCACTGAGATTATCGCAGTGTGCTTGAATCCGACTATCCCTTCTTGTGTCCCTGCATCCTTCCTGTTACATTTCAAACGTACCCGTTACAGTAGCTCACACACTCCTAATTTTTATTTATCCCGAAAAGCTCGAAAGCAACAACTGATGATTCGTGTATGCAACTGGGTTGATTGAGCAAGAGGGAAAGGACGTGATTTATTGCAAAATTAATCATTATCGAGAAGGTTCTTAGAGACTTTCTCATGTGGGTCTGGCAAAAAGCGGCCATTAAATTGGCTTAATTTTTACGATGGCCGTTTATAACGTGCCATTTATAACCCCCGAATTCAGAACTGTATCTTGACTATCCGAAATGGCAAAGATACCCGTGAAATTGTTTACTATTATTCCATCGGAACGGCAAACATTAAAGTAAGCGCCACTTAAATTATCCGTGTAACGAGACTATATACACGTTAAAATTGAAACTTTATGAGCGTTGATACTAGTCTTGCTCTAAATACGCTCCCATTATGCTGCTTGCAAATAATTCAATGCCTACATATACAGGGCGAGGCCTTAAAAGGATAAACATCAAACTTATTATTTCAAGCCCTATTTGTTTCAAATCAACACAACAAGAGGAAAGCTTTATAAATTAAAATGCCTATGAGAAAGTCAACACAAGTATTTTTAGTCTCCAATTTTTTTTAAGCGTTCAAAGTGGGGATCAATAAAATAAAAACACAAAAATTTTAAATATGAAGGTTTATTGACATGTGTTTAAAACGAAATCTTGTCCAATTTGTCACAAGACAAGTTCAAAGAACCTTACGATCAACTGTTTAGCAAAATCGAAAATATAGCTTCCCAGGATAGAAAACAATCAAATCTGCGTTTTAGAGAAGATTTTGAAAAAAGCTTGATAGTTTTATGAAGCTTTTGAATGTTGAAAACAATAATCAACACCTTATAAAACTGTTCTTTTAAAATCCTTAATTAATTTTAAATGAATTAGACCAGGTTTCGATTTAAACACATTTAAATCTAAATTTATACTTGAAACTTTGAAGAAAAAGTTTATTTTTGTATGCCCATAAAAGAATTAGAGACTAAAAGAACTGGAGGCTAGAAATGTTTTTGGTGATTTTCTCCTCCCTTGCTGTGGGACAAACAGGGTCTAAAATAATTCCGGTGTTCTTCCCTAAGGACTCACCCTGTATACAGGTGCTTGTATATTAGAGTGGATATTATGAGGAGGAGCAAGTTTATTATTACTCCTTTTTTACCGGTGATTTACGTGCGGTAACAATATAATATTTCTTGATAAGGACGCCGCTGCTGGTATTTCGCCGCATAGCCGCCTACTTTACAGCACTTGAACAAAGGTGCATTTCACAGCAAAGCACTGCTATGTGCAACATGATTACTTTCAAATCTCTTTGGCCGTTTTTAGTAACAGGAAGCACTTCAGTATTATTTGTACGCGGTAAATGCTCTTGCAACTTAATAAATGTATTATTTTCCAGTCAATAATTTACATAAATAAAATTTTTCTTCAATTCCATTAAATTTAAGGTAAAATTGAAATCTAATAGACCCCCTCATCCACAAAAGAAAAGCTTTAGGTAGATATATAATTTAGTTTTCTTGATTCTATCACATCCTTTTATGTGGGATTTTTAAATATTATGATGCTTTTGTTTCAAAAAAAGGAATTTGACAATAAAATTATTACACACGTTTTTGAATCCGCATTGAAAAATAAGAAAAATAATGATGCGGTAGAAGTAATGGGGCATTATTAAAGATGTTAGGTCAGAAATAAACTGCAATTAAGTTCCTGCAAACATTACCCGTTTTGACTCTTTTGCAACCTGTTGTCCCACCCTAGTCTCAGTTCTGTTTTCTAGGGGGCGCAAGCTGCACCACAACCAATTGAAGCTCCACGATTTGTGATCAGTCTCGTGTTATAACGACCGGATTTAATTTGAACAACACGGAAAATCCACTGTTGGACAGTTAATGGACTGCCTAAATAACTGGATACGAAGGATTTAGCGCAATTTGCCTTTGATTAAATTACGATAATAGCGAACATAGATACGCAACATATTAAGTGGAACCTATGAAAATTTGGATGGTAGAGGAATAGCTGTGGCTGTTAATTAATGTTCAACGCAAAATCTATTAAACCTTACTTTATTAGATTTTAAATGCATTATGGGGATGTGAAATCAATTTGTCTAGATTGAATTTGCCAGCTGTAATAAAAGTGACAGCTGCGAGATCGATATTTATGTTGATAATGGCCGCACATAAAGATGGCCTCATTCTAAATATATTTAAGGAAATCCGAGAAAACCCGATTAGGGATTCAATTTGCAATTCGAAAAATTAGCATATAAGTCGCCCTATCCGGATCAAATAAGTGTATCTCTGTGTATGTATATCAAAGGGCAGGTTGCCGGGTTGTTTTTACATTGAATTAATCTTTGACCGAGTCTATTTGATTAGAGGAACGCTTTATGAATGCTGAATGTGCTCGGGGCAGGCATGATCTCTGCCGATCCTCCAAGCAGACGGTTCAAACCAATCAACAGGGATCTTCCGATTTGGACGGCCCTGATCTCCGAATACAGAAGAAAAGCTTCCAAGGCGATCCTCAATCTTATTCCGTATTTATTTCAAGCAAACAAAATTCTGCTGCTGTAAGTAAAAACATTCTCAAACCAAATTATTTTTAAAGTGCATTGGAGAAATCAATTGCCTCAACATTTGACGTCGTCAAGTTTGCGGATCCCGTGCTTTCAGCCTTCAGCGTATTTTTGAGCCAATACGAGCCAATAAGTTAGACCCATTTGTAAACAGAGATTGTTTTATTCAATAAAGTAGGAACTAAAATTAAATAAAAGGAAAACGACGTGAAACCGAAATCTAGGTCGTTGGTCGTTTTGTCAAGGTACGTCGCTCTGATTTGCATGCTGAAGACTTTTCAGGAAATTCGCGGCTGTTTCACCTGTAGCAATTTTGGCCTTTCCTGTATCGAGGCTATCCGCCACCTTATCTCCCATTGTTTCAAATGCGTTGTCTGATAAATTGAGGGACAGCCGCGATTGTTTTAACGGCACCCTTATCAGTTTAATCTCCTCTTTCGGAATGGTGTCTTTTACTGTTTTACCCACATTAAGTTGGGCTTTGCATTTCTTTCCATTTTCATCGGCAGATAAATTTTTATCGAATTGTTTTTTACCGTCCAGATTATGTGCTGCCCTTTCTTTGTCGTCCTGCAATAAAAAATTATAGATACGGAGAGAGTGGCTTTTCATTACAATCTGTTATGGCGAAATTAAAACAAACATAACGTTAAATTGCCCATCAACAACACTCCTACTCGAAAATTTTACAACGGAACGCCGCACAGATTTTTGTAACGCCTCGTTATTAATAAAACCTCACCGATCTTCTCACTCTAACGTTGTGAATTTGCTTCCAAATATCCTCCATCATTTCGTCGGGCAACCCGTCGGTGTACCTACGCGATTTGCATTTTTTATGAGAGTTACATAACTCCCTCGTTCCCGGCCTTTCCTCGGTACACTCCGAGTCCTCAACTAAGACGTCTTCGGTGCCGGGATGCGGCGACTCCCTTACACATTCCACTTGACGCATCCTCACTCCGGACTTGAATTTGCAAGCGTGACATTTGCCCCACTTTCCCGTCTTCCACCTTCGCAAAAACTTAACAGTTTCCGTCTTTTTTCTAGCAGAAGACTTACTTGGCAGTGCACGGCCTCTCGTTGCAGGTTTTCGTTAAGGGTTCGGGCTTGTCCAGAGAACCGCAGAAGCTGCTGCTCACTTTTCCCACCTTTTCCTCCACACACGTATACAGGGCGGTCTGGCGGCCACCGCCACATTTGGCGGAGCACTCCTCCCAATCGTCCTGTTCCCAGTGATATTTAGGGGTATAGGCAGTTATGTCGATAGAGGGCTCAGCGTACTTGTAACGATAGCCGACGTTCTCCGGGGTGTAGAAAACCACCTAAAGATCACAATATTAATTTTTATCACCCGATTTTGCGTTACAATATTTATTCTCGGTTTCTGGAATAAAAGATATTTAGATCAAAAACATAGGTAATAGGGACTCCACTTTTGTCGTTTGAGCATTTTATTTGCTCTACCAAAAACCGAGCTTTACCCAAAAAAATAACTTACATTCCTAAAACTTTGGGCAACATTTTTACGTTTCTAGTTTTTAATCTACAAGGTGTTTTATAATTAAATTGATATTAATATTAATTGAGAACAAATATAATGTACACCAAATTAAACCATACATCCCTTGCACTGTTTACCAGAAAATTTAATGAGCATCAAAAAATCTAAATAAAAGCTAAATTATTATACTTCCGAAAATGAAAACATCACCACTAAAATAACTATGCTGCGTATTGTTTTACCATTGCTTACATTTTAAATTCTATATGTCTATCAACTTTATTAAATGTTCACCAAATTTAGTACGCTCAAGTTACGCGTCCGTGCTGTACATAATAAATATTTGCGCTATCCATATATATTTAGTGTGTCTCAAAAAAACTATTTGTGCGTCAAATAATTATTCTATTACTCCAAAAATAAAATATGCTCGCGCATCTCTCCTTGCCGCTTGCGCTTCCAGACAAGAGGCACGCGAAAAAAGTTTTGAACAAGGTCAGTTCAGGGCCCTGTATTTATTTTTAAAAGCACGATTAGAAATTACCACTAAAAGAAGTTTAACGTTTTACATAATGCAAGCCAATTACAGCAAAGCATTTATATATTACGGAAATCAATATCTTTTTTTGTGCAAACTACTTCTATTTTTACTCTTATTTTCCTTGCCCTAGCACATCTACATCTATAATTTTGCATAAAATTATTTACCATTTGCACAACATTTTATTGCTTGTGTATTTTTGATCAACAAATAGTATTTTTAACTGCTAAATAATATAAGACACTGTCGAAAATGAAATATCTGGGTATTATGTTAGAATTAATGCGGTATAAAATTTGGTGAACATTTAGTATTTATGGTCAACAAAAGTTATTTTGGCCAACAAAATATAATAAGAGGCCAGCATTATGTCAATATTTGGTTGTCGCTTTAAGATTAAGTATTTTCTTAATTTTGGTGAGCATTTAGTATTTTTGGGAAATGAAAGTATTTTTTTGTATAAAAATATTGGGTAAATTTGGTAGACTGTTAAATACGACCCATATTAATTTATGTTTAAGTTTTATCTTCGAAAAAAGATATCCATTTAGTTGCAATTCTCTTAACCCAAAGTCCACATAAACTAATGCTATTTTCATTCCAACTAATATCAGGCTTACAATATCTCATCAAGTTTAAGAAAATATTGCTCCTTAGAGAGGCATTACTGGATCCTAAGCGATTTATCTCGTATGGACTAGTTTTTAAGTTATCCTCAGATAATGGTTAAGTTTTAAAAGTTTAGAGGCATTAACCTATGAGTAGAGTACTTTACATAGACAATTTGCTATTAATCTTTATTAAGAACTTGAATGTATTAAAAGTATGTTAAAAGTATATAAGAATACTAAATGTTTATAAATATAAGGCGGTTGTTTGATTGTTATTTTGAGCAATAAACAAATAATCTTTTAATACTTATTCACGTTAGGCAGCCAACGCAGCACTGGTGTAAATTAAATTGCAGCAAGCTAGAGCTTCAATGATAAGATGCCATAATCCTGTAAGTGACGTTGAGAAGAAAAATATAAATGACTGCTTTATAGCACCCGGTTCTTGTCGTGTTCACTTGAAACCAGAGTCTTGATAATCTGGCATTTTCAGGCGGCTGATGGACGAGAGGCAAGCCCATCTTTCAACAATTCACCAACAGTGCCACTATTCCGCTCGTAAAGACCGCTAATCCGCCACTAAATCTTTACATTGCGGTCTGTTTGCGTTCGATAATTAAGATCGGTTACAGCCTGAAGCGTTTGAGAACGACCGCCACCAACCCCGCAACTCGGTCCTGCACCAAAGCGAAATAAGCATCCATCGTGGCTTTGCATAATATAATAGAAGCATCAGCATGTATTGTGCTTGTGCACGGCATGTATGTGCGCCTCCGCCATCCAAATCGTGAAAAGTTCATCCATTATTTATTCCCAAAGCTACTTAACACCCCCCGTCGCATCCTTTGCCGCCACTAATCCGGATATCCCGCACTTATTTGCTTAATTGCCCGAAGTGCGACGTGACGCCAACGCAACCTTACCGATTGATTATCGCACGCGTAAGCGACGCCGCCATCGTTTTTTCCCCGATTTATTATTAACGCCAACGCGTTGACATCTACTCCTGATTGGAATACTCACGAAGAGCACTAGGTCCTCTGTCAAGGGACCGTGTATGATGAGGTTCTCTTTTCCACGCTCGGGATGGCTGTACACGCCCGTGATTTCCCCGAAATTTATGTCCCCGTCAGCTTGCTCGGAACTGCGGATGAATTATTGGTGAGGTCGCAAAATTGTAAATAACGAAAATCACTGCTCACTAGTCGCCGTTCAGGAAATACTTCTTCTCCGAGCTGTCACTGACGGCGATCGTGTTCGTGGACGTGGCCAGCTCCTCAACGAGGACGTTCCTGCTGTCCGCAGGAAATGTCACCACCTTGTGGTAACCTTCAACAAAATATTAGCCGCAGGAAGTTTGCTACTTATAGAAATATTTTAGTATTAGCCATAATACATAACTTCTACTATTGTTATCAAATTAGGATCTTTAATTAATATGACCTAAACATGATCTGCGAAAGGAACAGATTTAGCTGCAACAAAGTCTCTTTAGAAATCCTTCTAGTTTTAATAAATTTCTTGTGCGTTAAAATTTACTACCGTCTTCATAATATGCGTCCTGACTTTGAGCTTTAAGCGACTCCCCACTCATCAATTAGGGCTCCTCGTTTGTTAGTTCCAAGTCCGCAACTCTGCGTTTACAGCAGCAACTCACCACGTCCCGGAGGGCCCGTGTAGGTCTTATCCACGATGTTACACTGCGTCCCGTCCCCGTTGCAGATTCCGCAAATATCCTCGATGGCCTCGGAATCCACTTCCCAGTCACAGCCGATTTTCTGGTACAAACCCCGAGTTAGCGGAACAGTCTAATTAGCGTCGTACTCACCCACCCGGCATACGCCGCTTATGCACATGTTCCTCGTCCCCAGTTTGCATCTCGTCCCATCCTTGGCCCTCGGCTCCAACTTCGCGTACACATTCTCACTGCTCAAGCAGTACAGGACGCAAGGCTCATCTGCAACAATATTACTTACTAGGTATGTTGTTGTCGTGTCGGTCTCGAACAACACGACGCATCATTAAGACATTCGCGGGAGTCTGTTATTGAAGAAAACACTCCTGAGGGCGGTGGTTTCCAAAAACATGATGATGAGCAGACGCGGAGAGACTTTAAGGCAACAAAGTTAAAAGCTACCGGTTTACGATCCATAATTTTTTTAACAACTGAATATATGTTTTACAGCTGGGCATCTGCCAATCGCATTCTCACACTGGTTTTATCTGAGCTTCTCTGAACATCATCTCAAAATCCTGAGTGCTAGAAATAAATGCATAGCACTTATTCCGAGCATTTTCAGGCAGTTATTTTCGATTTATGGAATTAATTTTAATTGGAATCGGTCAGTGCTTCGTCTGTGGTCTTGTAGAGGAACAATCTGGATTTTATGAACCCGCATTTTAAAACCTCCAAGGTTTAACATGTTAAAATGGTCTTTATTCTTTAAATGGTAACGTGGGGACTTTTAACATTAAGACAGAATTTTCAGAAATAAAACCAATCTAGAGCTCCAACGTGACCTGCTGCAACTGTGAAGACACTATTACCTGTTGTATCCAACCGATAGCTTATAGATTTAATATCTCTCGGTCTAGAACCGATTATCAAAATAGTCTTTAATGGGCCCGTTGTAAATAAGAAAAATTAGTTTTGGTCCCAACAACAAGCAGTTAGATTAGTGACAATTATTGAATGATATTTATTATTTCGATGATTATTTTTAAATATTTAATAAGTTACCCTGACAAAGAAATGCATACAAAATTAAATAATTAAAAGGGTACGTTGCAAGTAAACATAGATAAATATTCCACATGTATGTACAGCGGAGCTTAATATCTGGATCATAGGGAATGTTCACACATTGAATTAGCATTATTCATGTATAGCGGATTATTAATGAGTAACAGTAAAGCTTGATATTGATATTGTTTTCAATGAATAATATCAAGTTGCTGGTCTTGGTTGAGACAAGTCAATTTTGCTGGTAAATAATAGTTTTACTTAACAGAATATCTCCAAATCATTAAACATAAATTATTTGAAAACTTTTCATGAAAAATAATATCCTCAAGCCAGCTTTTACTAAGAGAGCTTTTATATCCTCAAGGCTCAATTAAATCGGGTCGTATTTAACAGTCTACCAAATTTATCCAATATTTTCATACAAAAAAATACTTTCATTTCCCAAAAATACTAAATGATCACCAAAATTAAGAAAATACATAATCTTAAAGCGATAACCAAATATTGACATAATGCTGGCTTCTTATATATTTTGTTCGCCAAAATAACTTTTGTTGACCAAAAATACTAAATGTTTACCAAATTTTATTCCGCATTTAATTCTAACATAATACCCAAATATATAATTTTCGGCAATGTATTATATTATTTAGCAGTTAAAAACACTATTTGTTGATCAAAAATACACAAGCAATAAAATGTTGTGCAAATGGTAAATAATTTTATGCAAAATTATAGATGTAGATATGCTAGGGCAAGGAAAATAAGAGTAAAAATAGAAGTGACTTACACAAAAAAAGATATTGATTTCCGTAATATATAAATGCTTTGCTGTAATTGGCTTGCTTATGTAAAACATAAAACTTCTTTTAGTGGTAATTTCTAATCGTGCTTTAAAAAAAAATTTACAGGGGCCTGAACTGACCTTGAACAAAACTTTTTTCGCGTGCCTCTTGTCTGGAAGCGCAAGCGGCAAGGAGAGATACGCGAGCATATTTCATTTTTGTAGTAATAAATTAATTATTTGAAGCACAAATAATTTTTTTGAGAAACACTACATATAAATGGATAGCGTAACTTCAACGTTCTAAATTTGGTGAACATTTAATAAAATTGATAGACATATAGAATTTAAAATGTAAGCAATGGTAAAACAATACGCAGCATAGTTATTTTAGTGGTGATGTTCTCATTTTCTGGTGTATAATAATTTGGGTTTTATTTAGATTTTTTGATGCTCATTAAATTTTCTGGTGAACAGTGCAAGGGATGTATAGTTTAATTTGGTGTACCTACATTATATTTGTTCCCAATTAAATTCATCTACATTGTACTGCACATTCATACTTTAGTGGCTTATCAGTATCTTTTCGGGCCAAAGCAATAACGCATTTGTCTTAAAATAGCCGCATGATTTAGTTAGAAGAGTCGTTGATGGTTTTCTGTCTTCGAATCTCTCAGGTCACCACATGTCTAATCAAGGAGATAGACGGTTATTTCCTCGAACGTCCCTTTCGGAGCGAACTTGTTTTATGTGGCCGTTCACAAAAATAATTCTGCGCCGTTGAAACAACAATAAAAATAAACGCAATTGTTTGCTTTAAGCGAAATCGTAAAGCTTTAAGATAACATGGGATGAGTCAACCGAAATTGGCCGGTTCCCTCAAAGCAAGTGTCTCGTTTTAGTGGCGCAACTTCTTCATCTTATTTGTGGTGTCGCTTGAAATCCCGTAAAATATCGCAGGCTCGTCTCGAAGCAGGTGGCGGCCGCAAGAGCCCCCCAAAAGCCTATTACGCCGTAATTTTATTGCTCACGTTAATTAAACATCTATTTTCATTAGGAGCGCGCCTATTATTAAGTGATTAAATGCCAAACGAAACGAAAATTTCTCTAATACCCACCTGGTTTCAAGAACTGGCGCCATTTCAGCATTTTCCCTTGAAACGGCTTATTGTCGTGATCGCTGCACTGGACCTCTCTGAACGACGGCGATCCCGCAGGACACGGCTGGATGTTGGCACGTTAAAAGCGTATTGTCTGATTTTGTCGGGAATACGTACCGTTGTGTTGCAGATTTTCACTTTCTTCCGCTCACCGATGCAGTATCGGCCTCGGTGTTCAGGGACGGGGCTGTCGCAATCTCTGGTCGCAAATGTCACGCCGGCACCGCAGGTTCGCGAGCAAGTCGACCAGGAGCCCCATTCGCCCCAACCGCCGTTTACGGCCTCAGGACGTGAACCCATCGCCACGCATTTCTTCCGGTAGCACCACTAAAAGATCGCGCATTAGCCGAGTCAAGGAGCAAAATTGGCGGAGGCGCCGGGTGAATATTGCTGCAAATGGCGCGGAAATCGTATCGCGTTCCAGTGAATGTTCAAGGTTTCATTATAGACCGTTTGGAAAAGAACCAGTTTGTAAACTAGATCCAAAAGTTTTAACTCTTGTTGTTGCACGTTTAGATAACGCTTCTCTACGTCTTTTGTCACAGTTGGGAATAAGAAATATTTATTTTCACCAGTCCTGCTATTGTTTTGATTTTTTCCTCCACCAACAATTTTTTTCTTTACTTGTAAGTGATGTAAGAAGAACGGTAAAAATCGTATTAGTTTAAAAAATTAACTTTTACTGATTTCCGTTTGAATAAATTATATTTATGGTGACCCTCACAAAGCTTCTTACTGCTGCAAACTGCTTACTCGCATATTTGTTGTGAAATTGAAGCTTTCAACTTTCTGCGCCGAGTATGAGCAGAATCCGTTGCTCCCAATAAGCGCATTATTTTACGGTGTTCATGAAAATGGTCTGAGCATCGGATGGCTCCGTCCGCCACGATATGTATTGACAAACAGTGAATATGGAGGCGAGAATCGAAACCTAAGATTTCAATCCAATTTTATTGCGAGACGAAATAATAATTTCCCAACTGACTTGAAGCAGAAACGACGGTGGTGCGTCATAAACGGCAACAATGGCAAGGCGTTGGCGAACTGTTTTTTGTCGACATCCTCAAAACTTTCAAACATAAATCGTAAAACACAAACTAGCAGAGTAAGATGTGGCATAATAAATAACAAACCATATTCTCGCCGCACTTGGTGCCATCGGCTGGTGGTTCGCCGTTACTCAAACATTCAGTCGGCCCGGTCTGGCAGAGCAACATTTCGCAAAAGGTGTCCTCGTTGACGTGGCAAACCTTGGAGTTCGGGTAAGCCATCCGGCACTGTTCTTCCGCATCGTAGACGGTTCCGGGCAGCAAATTCCTGTCCCTGTAGAGGGAAATCTCCGGTTCGTCGTTCAGACATTCTCCCAGATCGTTACTGGAACAAAGAGATTCACATGTAACTTGATCGGCAAGCTGGCGGCTCCGGCACACCTGAATGCATTTTAGGTGACAAATGGAAAGTTTGACAAGAGACGACCTGCCAGACCTGAGTGCAATAAAACGAAAGCCAAGAAATTGAAAATTGCATTTGATTCCAGGGACTCGACAACTCTGTACAGCGAGAATCAATTGATACATCGGAACGTTGAGAAGAGAGGCTTCCGGCAGAGAAGCAATAACGATGCCAGCCACCCTGTCCTCATTTGTTAAACGTTTTAAACCGTTATTCTGCCATCTTGAGCAGTTCGTTTAGTTGCATCTTGCGAGAGCAAATTAAAAGTATAAAAATATAACATAATCGCCTTCCAACTAATTAAATATTTTGTAATAAATTTTTAATACCTAAGACAATATTAGGCACTCGCTCTCCCTCATGGTATAATTGTTATACAATAACGCTTCTACTGAAGCTTTATTTATTGAGTAAGTACGAAGCACTGCGGCTTTTACTGGCTGAATTTAACTCCCCTCAAGTCAATTTCCAAGTAATTCCCAAATCTCACTGTTTATTCGTAACGGCGCCATCAAAGCTAAACCTTATCCTCGGCAGAGGATAAATTGAAAAGGTTGAGAGCTGTTGTGGCGATTACATCGAACGTTAGAAATATGTAGGTATCCTGAGCTTACAAAAGAGCAAAGCTAGTACGGAAAAAATATATGTAGGTATCTATGGATTAAAAGATAAAATGTATCGCCAAGTTTAAGGCATTTCCAAAAATTTTTTTAAATTTCTAGAATAACGTAAGAATTTACAAAGAATTTTCTTTATGGTAGAGATCCTACCTTTGGCTTTTGAAGGTTTAATGCAATTATACTGTGAACTCATAACAGCCCAAGAAGGGAAATGAAAAATTGATAACTTGACACAAGAAAATAAAGTACCAAAAGAGAAAAATTATTCTTAGTTACAGGTGCAAAGAAAAATATTATAAACTTACTCAAATAGCGACGTAATAAAAGTTCTGCTGCAAGTAGACCAACGAGTAGTGTAGAGATGCACAAATGGCGCCATGACGAAGAAAGATTCATCCTTGTCTTGAGCTGGGCAACTAGACTCTCCCTCCTTGTCATGCGCACATCCCATCCTAAATGTATTGTAAAAAAAATGAGAACAAATATAATGTACACCAAATTAAACCATACATCCACTGCACTGTCCACCAGAAAATATAATGAGCAACAAAAATTCTAAATAAAACCCAAATTATTATACATCAGAAAATGAGAACATCACCACTAAAATAACTCTGCTGCGTATTGTTTTACCATTGCTTACATTTTAAATTCTATATGTCTATCAATTTTACTAAATGTTCACCAAATTTAGAACGCTCAAGTTACGCGTCCGTGCTGTACATAATAAATATTCGCGCTATCCATTTATATTTAGTGTGTCTCAAAAAAACTATTTGTGCGTCAAATAATTATTCTATTACTCCAAAAATAAAATATGCTCGCGCATCTCTCCTTGCCGCTTGCGCTTCCAGACAAGAGGCACGCAAAAAAAGTTTTGTACAAGGTCAGTTCAAGGCCCTGTAATTTTTTTTTAAGCACGATTAGAAATTACCACTAAAAGAAGTTTTACGTTTTACATAATGCAAGCCAATTACAGCAAAGCATTTATATATTACGAAAATCAATATCCTTTTTTTTGTGCAAACCACTTTTATTTTTACTCTTATTTTCCTTGCCCTAGCACATCTACATCTATAATTTTGCATAAAATTATTTACCATTTGCACAACATTTCATTGCTTGTGTATTTTTGATCAACAAATAGTATTTTTAACTGTTAAATAATATAAGACACTGTCAAAAATTAAATATTTGGGTATTATGTTAGAATTAAATGCGGAATAAGATTTGGTGAGCATTTAGTATTTATGGTCAACAAAAGTTATTTTGGCGAACAAAATATATAAGAGGCCAGCATTATGTCAATATTTGGTTGTCGCTTTAAGATTATGTATTTTCTTAATTTTGGTAATCATTTAGTATTTTTGGAAAATGAAAGTATTTTTTTGTATGAAAATATTGGGTAAATTTAGTAGACTGTTAAATACGACCCAAAAAAAATTGTATTAGGCCAACTTCCACACCTGGAACCGCACCTTGTCTTGATTCGCATCAAGTAGAGATCTTTTAAGATATACGATGAGATCAGGAAGGAGCTTAGATTAGGAGACAAGTTTAAGGGCAGAGAAGCAACTAGTGTCAACTCACGAAAAAATAGCTTAATCTAGGTACTTTTTGGATTTGTCCTACTTTGAAAGACTTGTACGTGGTCAATCAAGTACGGTTCTTGACGGTCAGTCCGACCAGTAGACTTTTAGAGAGCCCAAAAGGCTACAGTTAGCACAGATTAGGATAGTTTAGGCCTGGAACCGCACCAGTTCCAGTCTGGACGTATCACCAAAAGGTATACTTAGATTTGTAGAGTGCTGTCGCGAGGTTGTTTAAATTTCAGGTGTTTATACCAAAACAATTTCATTCGCACTCTGCAACGGCACCCTTAGGATTTAAACGGGGGTTCTATTAAGTTGAAAAAGGAAGCAATTCTGACAAAAGTGTGCAACCAACTTACACGTGCCCCATTTCGTGGGCGACGACGATCCCCAGCACCAGGCCGCCGTCCTCGTTGATGGCACAGGGCTCGTTGCCCGTGCACGCGCTGGCCACGTACGCCAGTCCCATGAGCCCGCAGTTTGACAGATTGTCCGAACATATATCGTACCTAATAACAATAAAAAACTTTACTATCTCGTGCCTTCAAGCCCGCTCGCCCGCCCCATCGCGCGACTAACGTCACAACTTTTTGCTTTATTGAAGATGCTTTATGACTTTTTATGGGGGCCCCGTTCTAGGCGATATGAAAAACGCCAGTGAACGAAACGTCATCAAACGCACAAGAACGTGATTTCTTCAGATGTTACAACATAATAAAAAAGATACGCCCCTCATCCGGCCGGACTTATTAAAGATAATTCCGAGGACCCACTCGTTCGTAATTAGCGACATAATTGGACGCGTCCTTAATAGCGGTTTAATTAAAAAATTTAAGTCGAATATTGTCGCCCGCAAAACCCTTGCACGTAATCACTTGAGTGCGGGCAAATTTATTTTTCATTAGCTCGCCCGGATTTATTTAGAAGAGAAACATACAAAGTGCATATTACATGAGGGCTTCTCCGTGCATTCTGCTAGGGCACTTGAGCACTCCAGAAAAGCTGAATTAATTAATTAAGCTCGAACGACCTTTCTAGGTGTATCTATTGTCTCTACCAAAACGTAGACATGAGAAAAGTTAATTAATGCCTACTTCACTGTTCCAAAGCCCAATAACTCGTAGCTTAATCACGTTTCGCTTGAGAGTTTTCATAGAGTCTTACACATTATTGAAATATTGGTGATTGAGGCAAACGATTCTCTCCCAGGCAGCATGCATAGCCACCAAAAGAGCTTTTCCAAAGATTCTTTGGAATTTTAATCTTCAACGTGGTTTAAATAGAAATGCAACTATTATTATCGGTAGAATAAAAAGTAAAAATTTTGGAAGTCTAATCTGAAAAATGCTAACAAGGGTTTGAGTAGTCTCTCAAACTCATTGAGTAAAATTTAAACTCCTCCGATTAATTAAAATAAAATAATGAAATATCAAAATTTAAATTTTTAGCGATGAGGTGAAAAGGGGTTGTCACACAATTTGAAATAATATCTACCTTGTCAAAAGAACGGCAATGTCGTGATGGTTGGGATTGGCGATGTCTTTCGGGTTGATCTTCTGTTGCCACTTGCAAAAACTGGCCAGCGTATCCTCAGCGTTGGCATTAATAACAAGATCAATTTCTTCTTCTTCCTTGGCCAGATACATAATCCTGACAACAACAACATCCATCTGATTTCCGCTACTTGAGTCGTGATAAAAATCGGAAACCTGAAACACTCGTCGTAGTAGTTAAGGGCTGGGGAGAGTTTATGTTAAAGTATTGGGGTGCAAGTTATAGATCCATATCGCACTTTCTTCAAGCGCTTAATTATCGCTGCCAATATTACGACTATTAATAATGTTTATCTGGATGTAAGCGCTTTTATACTGCGAAAATATTTAAATAACCTGCAATAAATCTTATCGGCGTAATCAGATACCGTTTTAACATGTACTAATTTTCCGAATGCTTTAAATTTTAAGCAAACAGGACAACTGGTTGCTGGCACGCGAGTTTTGGCTCCTTCCTAATAGCCGTCACCAGGGTAAATAGCTCTCAGGGTAAAAAAAAATCTGCAAAATTTACGTCAATAAGAGTGCACCAACTTCATGCCCTTAAAAGCTAGCTGAGGGCTTAACAACTGAATTTTTGTAAAAATACTTATAATTTCCAGGACATTGACAGCAAGTAATTATAAATATGTCACGTTTAAAAGCGGAAAAATAATTCGTCCGTTGTAACGGTTTTTCAATTTGACGGTTTCGCCTGGTGCATTATTAGTAATCCTGCCAAAGTGGCGGCGAAAAATAATTAGCGATCGAAACGAAATTTATTGAGTTTCGGATTATGATTGGGGTGCAATTAACGGCGGTCAAAAATTGAGGGCGCAATTATCGAACTGATGTTTTATTCATTGCTTTCGGAATTTCTGCTTTGCTTTCCAAGAATCTCAAGTGATATATTAGATCCGAGAGCAGGATATGAACGTGCCTCAATCAGAGGAAACCTGATTTATAGACAACGATGCATGTTAATTTTCAGGTGCACACACACCGCACTATTCAGCTGTTCAACTGACAACTGGCATATTTTGGCACATTTTGATCACCACCTAATGTTTATTCTCACACTAATCTTGCTAAGTATACTCATTTTATTTCGTTAGAGCTTTCCGTTTTAAAAAGTGTTGAACCAACCTCAAATAATCGTAATCTAGAGTTGCATGCATTTATTTTCTGTGGTTTTTGATTATGTGGTCGCGGTGGGTGCGCACCTTTATTATCCGCTGAAATGATTAAACAGATCGCTAATCAAGTCGTCGTAATAATTCCATCAAGAAAACAAATAGGAATAAATAAATATAATTACAGGCTAGATGAAGGACGGGCTTTTTACCGGCGGAGCTCGCAGATGTTTTCTTCTCAACTTGCATCAGAACTAACTGCAATGTTATTAAAACGATAAAACGTATGGGGCAATAATTACGATTAATATGCCATTACCTGGGCATAAAACTAAATTTTACTAGTTATTTTGCATAATATTCTCTTCTAACTTTGTCTTTATACCTACGTTGTTATTATGAGCATATAAAAACAATTATTATTTACTCTCTTCTAAGTACTGAATAAATTGCTGAAAGATTAACAGTTATTTTAAAAATGCGCTACTTTCAAGCATTTCTTGCAAACTTTTACTTCTCGTTAATTAATTAAAGTTGACTAAAAAAACAAGGGTTTGATAAAAAGACATTTTCTTAAAATTTATTACCTAATCTATTAATTGAGTAATGAAAATTCACGTATATTTTTTAGAAACAATTATTTTCAACTTAGACGAACAACTCTAATTCATAAAGGAATGAAATTTTTTCAAATTGATCTTGTAATAAATGGTTTATTAAAAATGCTTTGATCTAACACACTAGAAATTGGCCCAGACTTTCCTAGTTTAATATAAGCAAAAATGGCAAATTTGCCTGTAGCGTCATGAATTTTCAACTATTCAAACACAATTCTGAATGTTTGGTTGCAGACTCAACTACACATAATATTATTCTCATGATTAATGACAGCATCTCTTTGATGCAACAATTTTTATTAATGAAATAATAAGAACATAATGTTAAATGTTAGCTTATCAAATTTCACCTCTACAATTTATTAACGTAATAATTTAAATTTCGATAATCAATTAATTAATGTCTAAATAATTAAATTAGTCATATTTGCGGTAAAATTCGGAATTAATCACAAAATTATTTTTGTGCTTTTTAACTTCACTATGTGTCATCACTACCTTATCTCGGCCCTTATATTTAGTGTAATTTTTTAATTTTAATTTTTAATTTTTCTTGACTGAATAGTATGCTAATGCTTCTGAAACTCAGGAAGTACTAACTATAAGTACTACTACGTTCAATTTTTTATTTAAAAAAAGAAGAATTATTTATTATTTATTTATTGCATCTTGCACAGTGAAGAGCACTTTATGATAATTTAAAAAAATAAAAATTAAGGAGAGTCGCATAAAAAGTTTAGAACCATATCAAAATTAAATGCTTAAGCAAATAATAAATAAATACACATGAGTAAATAATAAATACGAGTCTAAATTATATTGAAAATTCCAGCGACAAGCAATAACTTGATTAGCTTTTTTTAAAAAGTTAACCCAATGATTTGGAAGACAATATTTATCTACTGACAACTGGCCGTCGCCAAGACCAAGTTAGAAATAGTTTCTAGTCAATAATGCGCCATGATCTCACCTAATTTTTAATAGAAGACACGTCTGAACTAAATTTGTAGCTAATTAGTTAATTGGCAGGTACATCATCGGTAAATCTGTTAGGTTATTCCTAACTGAAAAATAACCGCGGTCACCGTCCCCTTTTGCTTTGATGATGATCCGATGTGAAGCGGTTAATTTACTGCACCGCTGCTTTAGTCGGTGCGAGGATTGAATCGAAAATTTGAAAATTACACGTTACACTGCATTAATAAAACTGCAGCGTTGTGGTGCGTCCATTAATATTGTTTGAGAATTGGGATAATTGGTCCATGCATAACGCCGCAACGGCATTGATGCTTCAGCTACCCATTACACGATAATATTGAGTTTAATAAGGCGTCCTTAATTAATGAGACCCGTCCAATCAGTAGTTATTATTAGAAACCCATCAAATTATGATTAATTAAGACTTCCGGCAACATTTTCAATTCAGATCTTATCTAGCCAATTTATCGGACGGCGGGCATGATATTACCGCAAAATCATTTCATGCGACCAGACGTACCATATTCATGACCGTCAAAACATAGGTTTCGATATCCGTGTTTTTGTGGTGCTCCAAGAACTTTTTGTCACAAACGATCAACGTTTCCAGATAGCGATGCAAACTCGTGTCCCCTCTCTTGACCTTCAAATCACCTTCTTTGATGTATTTGTCGTAAAAGCGCTTCTTCCAGACTTCTTCCCAATTGCTGGAAGTACCGCACCGGCTTCCTCCACCCTCCTTTTCGCCAGCACTTCTTTCGTAGACAACGTGCAAATGTTGTCCTTCCTCGTTGGCGGCGTGCTCCTCCACGGGCTCGATAAAATAGCGCTTTTTTCCTACCGCGATGTAACCTGCCTAGGAAGTGATGATGAGACCACTCGTCGCAAAAATTTTGACAAACCTACCAAACCGTTGCACGTCGACAATGCCACTTTAGAGTCGGAAACTCCCCGAATTTGGCCCGTGTAGTGGCACAGTTTTTCCAAATTCATGTTCTTCAAGTCTCTTTTGCCAACTTCTGTGTTGGGTTCCCGGTTCTCCACTACTGCATTTGGCGAGACTAACCCGTGATTAGGCCAAAGTTCCGCTTGATGCGATTTACTGTTGATCCTGAAAGAGTAATGCACCATCTCCGGATCGTCGAGCGCCCGCCTCCTTCTTCTCGTCTCTTCGAAGTTTTGCTGGTAGAAATTCGGGATTTTGTACGTGACAAATCCTCCATCTTGGGTCGTTTTGAACGGAACGGTGAGCTTAAAATCGACGATGTCCCTTGTGTAGCGACCTTTAACAATTGCTTGATTTATACAAGTAAATTAACCGGGATTGATTACTTATGCATTCAGTCACGCCGCTTGGCGAGTTTTCAAGACAGGAGAATGGCTAATTTATTAATCGCGTGGTGATTAGCTCAGTAATAAGGTGTCATTTCCGGGAACGTTGGTGGAAACTGGCTTTTCATTGGTTGCTGTGCGAGGAGACATGAGTGTGTTGGCAAATCAAAGTGAAAAGTTGTCTTAACCACCATCCTTGTCCCCTGCGACTTGCAAATCTAACGACGCAAGATTTACAGCGATTAAGCGCAATTAAAAGACATATTTGCCAACGCAATAGAAGGGGATTACCACGCAAGGAGTTTAGTGTTGGAATAATTAATCGAGCTTTCTTGGTTCGAAATTATCGCAAGACTCAAGGGCTATTTCGTTTTAGGTACGTGGCATCTAGTTTTCTAATAAAAAGATTTTTAGTTCCGCGCTTTTGGGTCGCAGCTAAAGCTCTCGTCTTCAGTTCATGATGAATCACCCGTCGTGCTCGTGATGAAGACGTTCGGATTGGAGTAACCTGCTTTTGCCCGACACAAATGTGTAATTATTTATGCATCATTGCAGCGATAACTACATAAGCTGATGCAAGATACCAGGACCACACAAGAATTTAATATGGGAGAGGGAAGGTAGAGACAACAACGTTCCATGTTCTGAATTCCAGTTATTTATTGCGATTTTTATTTGGTTTTTAATCAATTATTCACGGATGACGGGCGGCTTTGCCAAATTAACCCAATCTTCTTCTGCCTTAAATTTACTGCTTAATATAATAATAACTCTCAGTTGTGAGAATAGGGCGCGATTTTATAAAATGGAAAATTCCACTTGAGATGGAAATTGCGTGAGACCAAGATCAACGTATCAATGAGCATTATTTATGATTATTATTATAAGCATTATTGTCCTGATAAATTATTCCAGCACTCTTCTGGTTAAACATTTAAATGTCACTTATTCTGTCCTCGAGTTTGTGTTATTTGTTCTTTTGCAAACCAATTTAACTCATTAAAGATATTAAAGATATGTCCGCTTTATTTTTTCAGTTTTTGGTTCTCTTTTGGATTGAGATTCTAAATATTTTCTAAAGCTTTTGCTATTTCTATTGTTGAACAACTCTAAGAGACTCTACAGGCTTTTTTCTTTCAAAACCTTTTAAAAATACACTTTCTTTTAAAATTTTGTAATTTTTTGACTGCATACCTACGCATAAATGGTGAAGTGGAGATACTACGACCCTTAATTTTAATTAACATTATACTCATACAATTTTAGGAAAGAAGCTCCAAATTTAAAAGTGTTAAGTCCTGTTATAAAGTAAGCAAATGCTTATACCTAAACATTAAGAAATATTTCAGCATGAATTAATAGTATAAAAACTGTTGAGACATTAATTAGAGGAGAATTATTAAATATTCGCAAATACCTAATTAGTAAAATTGATCTGAACATTAGCATTATTTAAATCGTTTTAATAATTTTAAAATTGATTGCCCTCATGAATTATTGGGAACGGAAAGTCCAGAATATGGCAAAATATTTTTTCACAAACCTGCTAAATGAAAAACCGATATAATTTATACAAAGTGTCGTTCCATATTTAGTCCGACAAACTTCGAGTGGTTATGAAGAGCTGCCAAACCAGCAACTTTTGTCAATAAACCCGTGTCCGCAAATGAATGGTTTTGGATATACAGGATCTGAATTCTGCAGCAACACGCGGAGTGATAAAGTGACCGGTCAAGATTACCATTTTGGGCAAAAAGCAGCAAACGGTAATGTCAATGAGGTTATATGTTAAGCAAGTTTTACACCAAATCTCGTGTCTATTAAATGCCTCTGTTTTCCAAAAACTTCTTAGATGATGATTTGTAAAAATGTATGAAAAAAGTTGATTAAAACTTTTATATGAAATCTGTAGAAATCGTAACAGTTTCATATAAGACTAAAAAACTATAAAAGTAAAGCTAAAGTTTGTGGCTCCAGTTGCTTCAAAAAATTTCTTAAAATTTTCAGGTATTTTAGCAGAGTAAAACTTTAAGGCTTTCCTTAATCTCTCTTTTCCATTTTGTCTACCATATTCTTCGTGACCTTGTCACATAAGAAATAAATAATTTTGAAAGATTTAAAATACTTCTGATGATATAGGTATACTTACCTACATCATCGAAAATATTTTTAATTCTTTACTAAGATTATATTTTATATAAGAAAAAGTTGTAGGCTTTAAAATTACTTAATGGCCTAGCAAGGTAAAATCCAATTTTGACCTTTTCATAAGCGAATTAGCGAAACTTACTTTTCTTGTCTCATTAAAGAAAAGCGGGAACCAAATTTGCAATAAATTCAAGAATTTACCTGTAAACCAAATGACAATGTAAACAAAACAATCTTAAAACGTTTATAATTTAGTCTGAAAAAATATTTAAAACTGGTTATATTTATATTTACAAAAATATTTGAGAAATTCACTAAGTATTAGAATTTGTGTGATAAGTATTAATAAAATTTAAAGAATTTTAAAACATATCACTCTTAAACTACCAAAGAGCTACTGTTAACACTTTAAATTTCTTTGCTCATCTTGCTATCCGCTCTGCCAACACCTGAGTTGGCTTGATAAGCAAGAAGAAGCATTAATTCATTCTAGTTAAAAGCATGTAAATTAAGCCGTGCTGTAAAAACAATAAATGATTTAACACTTACCATTAAGAGTTGGTATGCAAATTACCGCGCCCTTACCACGTAAATTGAACAAAGCGATAAACACCAAAATTGTAGAATAGAAACATAAAAACATTCCAGCATCCTGCATTGACGCAGCTGGTTATAAAAAGTGACACGACTTAGTCGTAATGACGTTTTCCATCTAGATTTTTTATTTATTACCGCTCGTTTTCCCCGTGCCCAATCGAAATACATTATACAAACTTTTTGGCGCTCATTAATTTAATGCAGATTTCGATTCAGCCTCTGATTTCGAAACGGTTCGTTTTATTGTATCGCCGGGATTTCAGCTGATCACTATCTAAATTTGAGTTAAATCGAATTTTCGGGCGCAATTAACAAGGCTCCACTGAAATTAAAAATTTTTCACAATAATCCCGGCCGAATTTCCAATACGAGCATTCACCCGCGGTTTCACAAAATTCCGGTCTAAAATTCCGCTGAATACCATCAGGTCTCACAAAAAGTTACTTTTGCATTTTTATTACTCCATTACTTATGATGCAGTTCGCATCATACATAAGATATAAATTGTTGCTTGGTAGGTACCTGCCGGAAAAGCGTTTCGTTTCTTTAATTATCTTCAATGAATGGGCGTCCTGTAAACACGAATCGTAAATGAATCCTGGCATTTATCGCTAAAAACACACGTAATGAACAGTATCCAATTACGTTGTCCATATTAAAGAGACAGTGAGTAAAATTCGCTCACAAAGTCCCTTTTCTGAAGATAAAAATTAAAGTAAGACGAAAACTCAATGTTCCATAATAATGCTATAAGTATGACTAACAAAATTACGAAATTAATGTGATATTTAGAGACTTATTTTATTACCTATAGAAACTCTCCTAAGGTTGTATACTGGTCGAGTTGGTAATACGAGGATTTAGGGTAAGGTTGTGTGCTTGAAATTAGTATTGTTGCATTCTAAAAAATAATTGAAAAGGCCGTTGCTCTTGCCCTCTTGCTCCTGATGACTTCCGTACGGTCGAACAGTCGAACCCTGACCTCTCCAGCATTTCGCAGTGATGATTCACCGGCCACCACCTCTGATAATAATAATTTCAGAAATGCTTTGTTTGACATCTCATTTCAATTCAGTTCTCCCAATCTCCAGAAAAACCTTCATTTTTTTTAATAAAAAAATATTGCGTAACAGAAATCATTCAGTTTAATTTCGAAACTGCATGAAAGCAGACGAAATTAATTTGATATCACCGGATATGCGAACGGCAAACAGGGGTGTATGGCGCTCCGCGCAATTGATTTCTCGAAATTTCGTTTGTACAGGACTCACCCATCTTTGATATCGGTTCGTGTTTAAAACACGATCTGTTATTAAAAAATCGGCGAATTTGATGCCGGCGCAAACAGATTTTCATTAGAATTCGGGATTGCTTTTGATAACATCACGCCAGTTCAATGTCGAGCTTTTACAGCAGCAGATATTATCAATTCACGCCGCGACGGTAGAAAAAGAATCATTATTTCACTCACCTGTCTCTCAGAAAATCAAATCAATATGCATGGCATTTGGGACAAATTATCGTTAGAGGAGGCGGTAAATTATCCACTCAACCGCAAAGAACGCGCCAAATTTATCTGGTTTCTCGTGTTTTCTTAAAAGCGTGCCCTTATGTTTGCAACCAAATTTTACCTCTATAAGGGTTCAATTTCAGGAATTTTTTAAATTTTAAGAAAAAATTTATTGGAGCAAGCTAAACAATTTCAATGTTAAAGGCAACAATGTAAAATTATTTTTAAAATAAAAATTTATTTGTAACTGTACAGGTTACCTACTAGCATTTATACGTTTATACGTTCGAGAGAAACAACAGGTTTTAAAGAAAATTAAGAAATCTACGAAATGTACGAGACTACAAGTTGCGCGAAAGAAAAATTTAAGACCATGCGCTGCTTCTATTTATTTTTAACATCGTTAAAAAAAATCAAGCGTCTACCCGCAATTTTTATAATTTTATCATTTTTAGAGATAAATTTCCTGCATTTTGGTGGATGCACCGGGAGAATATTGCCAAAAAGACTTCCGCTGTTTAGTTTTAAACTCTTAATTTAAACTTAATTAAACGCTTATTAATACGACTATTACTGTAACAGCTGTAAAATTTCATTTATTAAAGTTGTGCTTCCACGTATTTAATAATAATTTTTGTCCATACTTAGGTTTGTAACAACAATTGGCATTTTAAACCTATAATATAATTTGATAGCAGAAGCGATTTAGCCCTCTCTGATCCCGTGATCCTATTTTAGTCAATGTGAGGAATTTCTAACAATAATTATCACTGATTAAAGCCACGGATGTTTCCTGGCAGCTTCGTCTAATAATTACTGACGTCACAGCGATTCGAGGAAGTCAAATTTAGTTAAAAACCAAAAGCCCCCAAGCACTCCACCGTTATTTGATCCTTAACGCAATTTCGCTTACGTGTAATTGGCGATTTCCTTCCTAATATTAAAATGGTGTTTTTCTGCAAAATGTTCGGCCTTATTATTCGGTTAACGTCCGCTTTTTCTTTTGCTTCGCGTATCCTGGTTTAAAAATAATGTTACACGGTCGAGCCAGGCAAACAGTGCCTTTCATTCATAAGAAAGCGTATACATCTAGTTTATCTTTCATAAGTGTAATCGCCTCTTCTCTCGTACTCGTGATGCGCTTGCGATCTTCCAAAAGATATTCTTTTCTATTTATGCATAGTTTAAGGCTCTAAGATGATCCATCAAGTCTTAATATTACTTGTGAGGTTATTCCCGGAAACTGGGAGTAACAAAACCGCAACTAACACACCACGCTATTCTGAAAATATTTACAACATTTCCGCCCAAACTCAAAACTTCTCCTAATTACATCTATTCTAACAAAATGATCAGCACACTCGTAGAATTTTTGCGATAATTTACCAGTTGATGCGAAGTAATTTAACGGCAGACCCAGTAATTATTATTATTAAATCATATATTTATGCGAAGTGTCTAGGACGGTGACGTAAATTATGATTATGTTTACTTTTTCTTGCGCTATTTTATGCGCTAATTAATTCGTATAATTAGAAAACATTGATAGGGATTAGCGACAACTCGATAAATTTAGATTTTATCACGATTTCATTTGCACGCCTCTAATTCGAATCCCAGAATTGAATTAAACTTTAGACAAATTTATTCAAGGATTCTTGGAACCGCAGAGTATGTTATAAGCGCATGGCGTGCTTCCTGTGGTAAATTGAATGATTTAGGAATGTTAAGTGATGCAAGGAAAATGATTGATAGATATGAAGTGAGCGATTGAAGTCGTAAAAGTCCGGTGGGCTGATAGTAGGGACATGACGAGTTAAGCTGGTCCATCCGAAGCATAAAGAGTGTTATGGCAATAAGAAATGTATCCGGTGGACCAGCTGTTTCGATTTCACGCTTGTCTGCCTACCACTCGGTGACTGGTTGAGGATTTTTATAATACACCGCAAGGAAGCTAATAAAATACGGATATCTCCTCCTGGCTGCCTCAGCAGTGCATCACTCTAACAATTTAATCGACATCCCGAAGTCCCTTCATTCATTAAGTCAATATATCAGTCAAAAGTTTTCTTTTTCCTTTGAACTTTTTATACAAAACACTTACTATATCAAGACAAGTTTGAGGCCGATGTAAAAAAATTTGGCCTGTTTGCAGGTTAATCTATGGCACCAACAGCGAGAATCTTTCAGATTTCACGCTGGAGGCAATGAGGCAGCGGACAGTTCGATGGAATGGAAAATCAGATTTGAGACTTGTAAATAAGGCCACCTTGTCTCTCCAATCTTTGAAATTTGTTTATTTTTTTTTTATATTGCTGGATGCTCGATGGTGTAGCACTTGACAGATCACTGTCCACCGTTCCAACGATATATTTGAACAAAGGCGAAGGTTGAGGAATTCGATCTACAATCTTCATTGATCTTATGACCGGTTACCGATTGTCTCTTCTCTTCAAGGAAATAAGTTGAACCCAAACACACTGAATGCAGAATTTGAAGATGGTCAAGTCTTCCAATAAATAACGATACTTAGGTACCTTAATTTTGTATATTTCTGCATAACTACTGCATTCGTAATGCAATCGGTTACATCTTCCTGGTATTTCGTTGCATGAGCGGAAATTGGAAGTTCTAATTTTGGAAGTAACAGAATAACATCAACCCCTGCTAATAGCCCACATGGTGTAGGTGGACTTAGTCACAAATACGCATGTTTGGATGTTTGCAATAAATCACCATCGTAGACGAGAGTACTTTCAGCGCCTCTATTTTCAGAGTTACTGCAATATTAACAAGGTACCTACGTACCAAGCCCTAGAATGAATGTGGGAAAATAATGACGTAATCGGATGTTGAGTCCAATAATAATTATTATAAACACAGATGTGCTTGCCTAAGACTAAGAAAATTTTCTAATTTCTACAAGTTGTAGTAAGTAAAGAAAAGGTGAATGGGCCAGGTGAAGATCATAGCATGAAAGTTCATTGAAAATATACAATTTGTTTTTTAAACATTCTAAGCTTACCTTTTCTAACTGTTTCAACGTGATGCTTATGATTACTTAAGTACGAAAGCGTAGTTAGGACATGGAGGATAAAATAAAAAAGTTGAAATTTTAACTTTTTTCGTAAAATTTCAGCTTTCTGGAAAAGTTAAAATTTCAACTTTTTTCTTTTTCGTTTGTACGTACCTTTGTAATAGATTAGTTTTAGTGGTTCATACCGTACCGACAAGATTACCTACATATTGTAAGTAGCAGTATCAGGTGATTTAGTGTTTTATCGCGAGTAGTAAGTTGGCTGTGACAAAAAGACATGAGTTTTGAAAATCGCAATCGTTTGATACGATCCTATTTTACAAATTAAAACCTTACGGTATTTGTATTAACGGGTGCATAGATTTATGACTTTTCTCGTCACGTAATTTGGTTAAAAGCTAGATACACTAGTAGTGTTCCTAAAGTCATAGCTGAATAATATTTGAAAGCAATGGAATCATGCCAGGGATGTCCAAGAACTATTCGAACTGATATGGGAACTGAAAATCGAGTTATAGAAGATATGTAGATTTTTCTGAGACGCTATTTTTATGAAGAAGATGGCCTTCCAGCTTTTATATATGGTATAAGTCCTTATAATCAGAGAATAGAAGCCTGGTGGTCTATACTGAGAAAACACAATGCTCAGTATTGGATGAATTTGTTTAAAGATTTAAAGAATTAAAGATTTGTGACGATATTGTAAATAAACTTGGTCAAATATTGATGGAGAAGAATAATTATACCTTGCCGTCATCTCCACGCGAAGCTGTTGATCTTTATTTAAATTTAAGAAGCGAAATTCTTCATAGGTATAAAATGTTTCTACATATATGTAATTATTTACTTAAATTGTAGAAAGTGCAATTAGCATAATCTACACTAACTTTGTTGTCTCTTACACCGAATGGAAACACTTCGAGGTGTACATAGCCTATTTACATGGGAAATAACATTTATACATGTTTCTGCTTACTTAGCTATGTACTACACCCCAATGACTTTCCACCTAGTATAATAATATGCAGTTTGTTTAACTCTTTTAATAATAATTAAACACGTAAACTTTAAATATGTTTTATTTAAGAAATTAAAAAACACTATAAGTAATTATATCTACATAAAATTTAAAAGTAGCTTACTTTATGAAGAATTAATATAATTTGTATTTATTGAGGCAAGTATTTTAAACAAATATTTGAATATAGTAAAATATGGTAGAAGTAACAACATTTAAACTCAAACAATATCCATTACCCATACATTGAAAGAAAGCAGTGCAAAACCTAAGGAAAGCTTTTAGGGTTACGTCACAGACTAGAGACTATCAAATCAAGTACGCCAACTGCCAACTTTGCAACATCATAGTCACTAAAAAGTTAAAATTTCAAGAAAAAACTTGAAATTTCAACTTTTTCAGAAAGTTGAAATTTCACGAAAAAAGTTGAAATTTTAACTTTTTTATTTTTTTCTCAATGTCCTAACTACGCTTTCGTACTTTGTAACCACTTTCACACTAAAAAAAACGAAACTTCAATGCTGGCGGTGGTTACATCTTTTCGATATCACCAGCATTGGCAAGAGACTCTTACTCAGGGCGCGAAAGGGTGAAGGGTGAGAGTGTTATCACCTGTTGCCACAAATTTGTTAAAGGGCGCCAGTGACAACAGATGACAACCAATAACAACACACAACTTAAAATAACAATATATTTAATTAAACAAAAGATTTAAAGTTAACAAGAAAAGAACAAGTGCTTTAAACAACAACAACAATAATAATCTTAATTTTGAATTTAAATTAAAACCGGAATAAAAGTTTGACCCAATAATTATGTTTCAAAACACGACCGAAAAACTGGGCAATTCAAAGCGACAAAAATGGCACGGATACCTGGACCTCAGTGGTTCGAGGAAGCTCCAGTTGTTAATCCATGCAGGGTTTCCAGGCCAGGGGATATCAAAAAGTTAAGATTGTTGGCAAACGTCACAACAAACAAGATGGACGCCTCAAAACCAAAATCCAAAAACAAAGGGCGGCACTGCCACAGCTCGCCAAAAGCTAGTTACAAGTGGTGCAACTGATAAACATCGGCAGTTGTGTCCAAGATGGCTACCGGTTTCTTCCTCCTTCTTCGAATTACGCACTATTTCCAAGAACACGGGGGTTTCTTGAAAGCAACGCCGGGTAGCGCTATTCGCACACAACCGCACCACAACCGAATTAAAGCGAAAGTACAAAATTCAAAACAAACACAAAATACAATAATCACACGGTACTACCGCAACGTTGAGTTGGGCAACTTTACCAAAAAAAAAACGACAAAAGTGGGCAACCACACAGCAAAAAGGCCTAAAGCCAAAACAACAACAATGAGGAAACTCGGTTACACACCGACTGCGTCTGTTCGATTCAACCGCTTATCGTCAACTCTTCACCACTTCCTCCGTTCCGGAAATTAAAAACTCAAAGAGGGGGTATCACGCCACTCGTTCTGACCAATCAGGTCACTTTCGCGATCTACTTTTTTACTCACGGCGTCAAAAAACTGGCGTAGTAAAACAATAACGAAAAGTACAGCTGCGCTATAAAAATTGCAACGGTACAGGGCTGTACTCAAGGAGTTAAATTAATCAAGATTCGTGGTTTTCTTTGACAAAGCGAAGCGCTTAACCTCAAATTGGCCAAACTGAAACGGGGCAAAACAGAACCGTTACACACCATCCCTCCCTTCTTTAAAATTTTTGAAGGAACTGAAAAAATTTTTTTTAAAATTAAAAATGATGGTTGCTAATTTTTTTTTTTTTTGTTCAAGAAGATATGTTTTGTAGACTAAATTTGGTCATATCATTACCTCACAGAACTCAAGACTGAACAAAATAACCATATTCCATTATTTTTTTAGAAGATTCAAGACAAGAACAAATTTATAACAAAGTAGTCATGACTTCTCAGTTTCATTGGTTATAACAAGAGATTAAAGACATTAAGAGTCCTGTCTTTGGTCATTCAAGAAGGTACGCTAGCCTGCACGAGATTCAGCTATTGTATGGATTCCTACAAGAAATCACTAGGCATCGCTCACGCCTATGCTCTTCTACGACACGTCTGGGGGATAAAAAAATAGAATTCCTTAACCAAATAAAAGATAAAGTTTGGAAGTTTGAAAAATTCCCGACAGCTGTGATATCCGTAACAGCGCGACTCGTGGTTTTGTATAGGGCAGGGTTTCGCGAAAACCATGTTGATCCCAAACAAAAGTCACTCATCCATCCTCAACTTCAACCGAGCTATCGAGCATTTAGCCACCCATCAAAACCTAATCCTCATCCGGAAAAGAGGTGTCATGGTAAGGTTTCAAATCCTTAACATGCCAACGACCAACATTTTTACCAGCTTCATTTTTGAGCTCGTAGACTAAATTTGCAATTTTCTTAAAAATTACACAATGAATGAATCGAGGTGCTAATTTGGCTGAATAGTCTTTAGAAGCATCAGAAAGGGTGTAGTTTTTCTTCCATACATGATCTCCGACTGAGTAAGTAACAGGCCTCTTACGCAAATTATAACGCTGCTGGTTAGTAAGATATGACTGATACAGACGCTTTCGAACATCAACAAATAGATCTGGTAATTCTTCTAAATCCTCTTTCCAAAAAACTTTTTCGGAAATATTGACAACATTGTTAGGATTACTCGCAACAGGACCGTAAAATTTTCCATCAATAGGAACATGACGACCAAATGTCAAAAAAGAGGGACTGAAGTCCGTTACTTCGTGCTTTGCAGTGCGAATGGCTTGTGCGATTTTGAAAATATTCTTGTCCCATTCTTTGTGATCTTTCTCTATATAAGAAGAAATTGCAGTAACCAAAACACGATTAACTCGCTCTGTTGGGTTTACTTGGGGATGGTAACGAGCATTATACCAAACCTTTTCCACTTTGTAATCATCTATAAATTTTTGGAAATCTTTTGACGTGAACTGAACACCATTATCACATAACAAAATTTGTGGAACACCAAAAATCAAAAACACATGATTTTCCAAGAACTTAATGACACTACGAGATGTGGCTTTTGCCAAAGGTTGAACCAAAACAAACTTTGTGAACCAATCGGTCACAACTAAAAGATGTTGATTCCCTAGCTTTGAACGGGGAAATGGCCCTAAGAGATCAACAGACACAAGTTGAAAAGGGAATGAAATATTTTTATATGCACCCATTACTCCAGCGCGACCTTGATTAGAGGCTTTATGAGAGGCGCAAATCTGACAACGCTTAACATACTGAACAACTGATTTCCGCATCATGGGCCAATAATAAAAGTCCTGAATTTTGGCGAGGGTCTTAAAAACACCAAAGTGACCAGAGGTGGGGTCATCATGAGACTGTTTAAGGATTTCGTTACGATTTTCAGTTGGAACAACAATTTTCCAATCATTGAAATTAGACTTAATCGAGATAGTGGACGGGACAAATTTAAACAAAACATTATTTTCCATGCGGAAAGATGGATACGTTTCGGGGTTATCTTGAACTTTGGTTAACATTTGGCGATACCAGGTATCAGGGACAAAATGATCAACATTAACAATGTCTAAGCTTCTTGATAACGCATCCGCAACAACATTTAGGGAACCTTTACGGTGCTCAATTTTAAAATCATACTGGGACAACCGAAGAGCCCATCTGGCGAGACGTCCAGCTGGATCCTTTAAATTGTTTAACCAAATAAGAGAATGATGGTCAGTCAGAACTTTAAATCTGGTGCCTTCAACATAACAGCGAAATTTCTCGATACCAAAAAGGACACCAAGGCACTCCTTTTCGGTGACACTATAATTGCGTTCAGGGCGAGTCAACGTCCTACTAGCGTACGCTATAGGGTGTTCACAATCATTTTCCTCTTGAAACAGAACAGCGCCAAGACCGGTGTCTGAGGCATCTGTTTGAATTATGAAAGGTTTGTCAAAATTCGGGCTTATTAAAACAGGAGCAGAAACTAAACAGGACTTAATCTCCAAAAATGCTTTTTCGGCATCTGGGTTCCACTGAATGGCTTCGCCTTTCTTCCTACCATGCAACAAATTCGTTATAGGGGCACAAATAGTCGAAAAGTCTTTAACAAAACGTCTATACCAAGAGACAAGACCGATCAAACGTTTAATCTGGGTGGTGTTTCTAGGTACAGGGTAGTTCAAAATACTGGTGACCTTGTCAGGGTCTGTTCTAAGCCCAAACTCATCAACAATAAAACCAAGAAACTTAAGAGAGGAACGACAGAATTCACACTTCTTAAGATTTATAGTTAAACCGGCATCACGAAGTTTTTCGAAAACACGGTTCAAAACAACTAAATGCTCTTCAAAAGTAGGAGTGGCAATTATAATATCATCAAGATATACAAAAACAAAGGGTTCAAAAGAAGGGTCTAAGACAGCATCCATCAGTCGTTGCATGGACTGAGGACTATTGGACAAACCAAAAGGCATTACATTAAACTCAAAAAGTCCTTTGCCGTGAACAGTGAAAGCTGTCTTAGGCTTTGAGGCTTCATCAAGCGGAATTTGCCAAAAAGCATGACGTAAGTCAATAGACGTTAGATAAGAGGCATCACGAACTTTATCTAATATTGAGTCAATCAAGGGAAGTGGATAAGAATCCTTTACAGTTACCGAGTTCAATTTCCTACCATCAAAACAAGTACGCCATGCACCAGACTTTTTCTGAACTAGCCACAATGGGCTAGACCATGGGGATTTTGAAGGCTGAATGACATTGAGACTAAGCATTTCCTCAATTTCTTTAAACAAGTGCTTCTGCATAGCAGGAGACAAAGGGTACTGACGTTGTTTAATGGGGGTGGCGTTACCAGTGTCAATGGTATGAGTTAACAAGTGAGTTCGACCGAGTTCTGCACGATTCAACTGCATAAATCTTTGACTAACAGCATCCAAACGCTTGACCTCGTTTGGTTTCAACTCAGCACGAGACTGTAAAGAATTAACCACATTTAAATAAAAACGATTTGGTGTGATAATATGATCAGAAGAAAAATCTAACTGTACACGGAATAATTTACAAAAGTCTATTCCCAAAATTAAGGAATGATCAACTGTGGGCACCACAAGACATTTCAAAGTTCTGACATGTCCAGCAAAATGAACAGACAAGGTGACATAACCTGAAACTGACTGATTGTTGCCATCAGCGGTGGTGACATGTACAAAAGCAGGATCAGTTTTGATAGACAAGTTCAAGTCACGTAACATTCCTAAACCACGTTTACCGATCACCGATAAATTAGCTCCAGAATCAACTAAACAAGTCACCGTACGGTGTAAAATAGCAATATTAACATAAGGACGATCATCAAATGGCTTATGATGAAACACATGTGACGAAGCTAAATGAGTGGTTTTAATTTTACAAAAATCATGAACGCGACTACACCACTTTTTCCAATCAGATGGATCCGTCACAATTTTTATTGTGGGTTTTGAGGTTTTGGTGAGGCAGACTTGGTACCGGTCTGACTTACACATTGTGGGTTTTTGGGTGATTTGTTGGTCTTGGAATGATTTTCTACTTTGTTTTGATGCTGGGTTACATTCCTGGACACAGCAAGAGGTGCGTTTTTTGAACATTGCAAACAATTTGAACGTATTACTCCGGGCTCGCCACAAGAAAAGCAAAACCGTGTTCGCGGTTGAGGACAATTATTAAAAATATGACCCAAAAGTTTACAATTCCAACAAGTCACAGAAGAAGAAACATGATTGGGAGGTTTTGGAAAATCTCCGACATGTAGACCAGACAGGTCAGGTTCCAAAAATTGTCGATCTGGATTAGATTGAGGAGAAGAGAGTTGACTTTTGGTTTGCTCCATCTGCAGGCATAAGTTTATAAGTTCTTTAACTGAAGCAATGGGAATGATAGATAAAGGCATAATATATTCTGGCAAAAGATTTTTCCTAATAATTTTAACCCGCTTACCCTCTGGTAAAGGGGTGGGCAAACGCTGAAAAAGGCCTTGCATACTAGAGATAAATAATACCACCGATTCTTTCGAACCCTGGCGACGAGCATTGATTTCAGCCAATAATTTTTCCTCAAAGTCCTCAGGAAGGAAAGTTTGCTTCAACAGGACAACCAATTGTTCCCAATTGGAAACACCCTCTTTATTACTGCGGTACCAAGTTAAAACTGGTTCCGAAAACAAGTCAGTCGCGCTACGAAACAATTCAGCATCATTGATTCCGCGAGCTACCTTTAGTTCATCAACACGCAACAAAAAATGCGATAAACTCATGTCTTCTGAAGCAGCAAACTTTAGTCCCCATTTATGAACAGGTTCAGTACGAACATTTACAGAGGAAGCATGAACAGGATTACCAGAAAGAGACACCTCAGGGGTGGTTAGCAAGGGATCAGCAGACGCACTAGCATCAAGACGAGAAAGCAAATCACCTTCCAGCATTAACAAGGAATCATCACGTTTACATCGTTCATTAATATTTTCGGGGTTTCCCTCATCATTTAATAAAGCAACACGATTTACGGCATGACTCAATCGAGTCTGGATTCGCTGAATAACATTCTGTCTTGTCATGTCCAGTTCAGAAATTTCTCGAGTTAGATCGGCAATAGTCACGTCAAGTTCAGCAAGATCATCTTCAAACGCCATAACAGATGTCTTGTTCACCGCTACCTCACGGTTTAATAGAGCTCTCAATTGTTTACGTTTGGCTTCTACTGTATCTACCGGTACTTTACCACGAATCTTAATTTCATAATCCAACTCCAAGGACTTAAGGTGATTAACCGACACCATGATGGAAAATAAAAACTTATAAAAAACAACCGAAAAAGTCAGAACGAATCACTAGGGGAATCAAAAAGTCAGCAGCTATAAATCGAACGCAAAAATACTTGATTTGCCAACCTCAACGTTAAATTGTTACTGTTTCTCACCTTCACACCTGAGTCAAAATTTTAAAAAGTATTCAAAAATTCGTGCCCCACGCACAGGGCGCCAAATTGTAACCACTTTCACACTAAAAAAAACGAAACTTCAATGCTGGCGGTGGTTACATCTTTTCGATATCACCAGCATTGGCAAGAGACTCTTACTCAGGGCGCGAAAGGGTGAAGGGTGAGAGTGTTATCACCTGTTGCCACAAATTTGTTAAAGGGCGCCAGTGACAACAGATGACAACCAATAACAACACACAACTTAAAATAACAATATATTTAATTAAACAAAAGATTTAAAGTTAACAAGAAAAGAACAAGTGCTTTAAACAACAACAACAATAATAATCTTAATTTTGAATTTAAATTAAAACCGGAATAAAAGTTTGACCCAATAATTATGTTTCAAAACACGACCGAAAAACTGGGCAATTCAAAGCGACAAAAATGGCACGGATACCTGGACCTCAGTGGTTCGAGGAAGCTCCAGTTGTTAATCCATGCAGGGTTTCCAGGCCAGGGGATATCAAAAAGTTAAGATTGTTGGCAAACGTCACAACAAACAAGATGGACGCCTCAAAACCAAAATCCAAAAACAAAGGGCGGCACTGCCACAGCTCGCCAAAAGCTAGTTACAAGTGGTGCAACTGATAAACATCGGCAGTTGTGTCCAAGATGGCTACCGGTTTCTTCCTCCTTCTTCGAATTACGCACTATTTCCAAGAACACGGGGGTTTCTTGAAAGCAACGCCGGGTAGCGCTATTCGCACACAACCGCACCACAACCGAATTAAAGCGAAAGTACAAAATTCAAAACAAACACAAAATACAATAATCACACGGTACTACCGCAACGTTGAGTTGGGCAACTTTACCAAAAAAAAAACGACAAAAGTGGGCAACCACACAGCAAAAAGGCCTAAAGCCAAAACAACAACAATGAGGAAACTCGGTTACACACCGACTGCGTCTGTTCGATTCAACCGCTTATCGTCAACTCTTCACCACTTCCTCCGTTCCGGAAATTAAAAACTCAAAGAGGGGGTATCACGCCACTCGTTCTGACCAATCAGGTCACTTTCGCGATCTACTTTTTTACTCACGGCGTCAAAAAACTGGCGTAGTAAAACAATAACGAAAAGTACAGCTGCGCTATAAAAATTGCAACGGTACAGGGCTGTACTCAAGGAGTTAAATTAATCAAGATTCGTGGTTTTCTTTGACAAAGCGAAGCGCTTAACCTCAAATTGGCCAAACTGAAACGGGGCAAAACAGAACCGTTACAACTTAAGTACCTTCTTATACACACAAACTTTGAGAAAGGTTAAAATGTTAACATCCCAAAAGCCTTATCATGATACTCTTCATATTATCATCTTAAAGCTTTAGAGGCTGCAGGTCGTTTTAAAACAAATTAAGGATAAAATTTATCACTACGAGTAAGTTTATTTATTTCAGACAAAATAGACCACAAATAAAACCTTTTTTCAAAGGCAAATTCTTACTGTAAAGGTAATATTTTTCTATTCTAGTATCCTTCTATGTATGTGTTGACGCTTCTGCGCCGTATGTTCCCTACGTTCTCCTTCTGTATGTACCTAGCTTTACATCAGTTGTATAGTGGTTATCATCTATACTAATATTTTACATCTGTAACCTCAGGACGTGAAATCGGTGTAATTATGACTCAGTGGTTATACCCGGCAATCACTCGATTTCGTGAACTTTGGCTCGGCTTCGCGAGAGTACGGCCCTGGCAATCAGATCGATCTGTCTGCTTTTGTTTAAATAATGAGTCAGTTCCTGTCTATGAACAAATTGCGGACGATCAGATAACCCAGCCGAGTGCCGGTAGGCGTGTCTGCTCTAACCTTCAATATTCCAAATAACATGTCAATCACTGGTAGAACTGTGCAACTTGGGTATTTCCTCGTTACCGAAACAGTATTGCCGGCGTTCTTCTATCAAGAACGCGCTACGTTCGGGATGGGAACTAAATTGGAAGCCCGTATAATTGCTTCGGGATCAGAAATCGCATCGAAGTACAAAAGAAAAATTCTAGTCGCAAACTAAAACTCGGCGACGAGGTGAAATATTGCCTGTCAATTTTTAATAAATTACGCAAAATTGAATTTGATTAAAAACACAATATATCAAACAGCGCGCGTTATTATTTCTTTCTCGGGTCCGCAGCCATTGACTTTCTAAGTGGGTATGCAATCAGAGGTGAGTGATAGCCGTCAGTCTTTAACAACGTCGAAAAATCCCACAAGTCGTCTCTCCTTATGCGGAAGAAAATCATTAACGCAAGATATGTGTAGAATCGGATAATTAAGAGAAGTTCTCTAGTCAAAAAAGTCCGCCGACAACCGAAAACAAATGGCCGACACAATACGTTTAACGAAGGCCAATCGATATCTTGGCTGCAATCTTTACCATGTCCATTACATGCCTTGGTGGTTATGTAGGAAATTATGTTGTTTTCTCCATCTTGTCACTAGTAAAACGTGTGATTATACGCGTTTCCCTGTACAACTTGAAGTTAATCTTCCTTATACGGCCAAAGTGTATGCGACGATGGGGACAGATATCGTCGTGTCCGCCTCGCTCCCATTACACACAAATTTCAGACGTGTAACTTCTGATATCTCTATTTATCAAAATGAACTCGCTTGAAATAAATCGGGGGGCCATACAAATGCGAGGACAATCGTTGGACTACACCCCTGTAAACATCTCGACAAAACCGGAACACGCAGTCATTATTTTCCGGCTTTCGGAGGCGCACGGGCAATTTCGGCTTCTTTTCAGTGCTAAAAATACACAAATATTGCGCAATAAAGAGTGTCCGACTGGGCCCTTTGTTAGAGCCAAAACAATTTTTCCCAGCAAACGATTACCATGAATTAGAAGAAAATAGAAGAGTAATTCGCAATGTGGTGTTGTAAGAAGTAGACAGAGAACTTGGAGACCTGGTATATTCTATAGGTTATAGAGAAGATAACTTGTGAAGAAAGACCAACTAATAATTTTTCAAATTTTGGATTTCTAAAATCACGATAAACCTTCACACCGAAGAAGATTCATAAAACACGTTGCAAAAAGTTTTTGATAGCCATGCTCCATTAGTGAAAAAGAAATGTTAACTTAAATGTTAACTAGAAATACATTATTAAAGATAAAGGATCTGCAACTGCCTACTGCCGGTGAAGAATACATTGATGTCATCTTTGAGTAGACAGGAAGAGGCGTCGAATCCATATTCAAAACCTAAAGACTATAAAAATGGTTTTAAAACATTTTGAGGATTAAGGTTGTCATTTATCCAACGTTGCAACATTTAGCAAATTCTAGCATAAAATTAAAAATATCAAAAAAAAAATTGTTTTGGTGGTTGGTGACAAACGAATTAATTCTCTGAAGTTGCCCAACCTCCCAGTATGTCATCAAACTCATTTTTATTTTTCTATATAAATAAATTTTCTACTACCCATAAGTTATAGTTAAATCACAATTGGTCAATTAGCCCACAGGGGGAGGTTTTAACGTTTATCAAAAAAAAATATTTAGGTTGTCCACTACCGAGGCAGTAGCTGGATAAATAATTTTTTTAAAGATAAAACTATTTATATTATTTTCTTGATAAACTTGGAGAAACAAAAAAGAAGCGACTTAAAATTGTAATTAAAGTTGTGCCCTTGTGAATTACTATTCTCTTCACGAATCTGGTAGAGTAACTGGATGTCAATGAGGGGATGAAGTTACATCATAAAATTCCGTAACACGTAACTAACTAATTAATCTATTCAAAGCACGAAAGCAACTTTAATTTTAAAGAATATTTTTTATTTTACTGCCGTTCCAATGCAGTTGCTTCGTTTTTCATGGTAATTAAGAGATGGCACTCGAGGCAGTACGACATGTAGTAAAGCACATATGCAATACTTTTCATACATCGAGCTTTACCACCGCTGAGCCTGTTATCTATGCGGTGATAAAATTTGAGGCGGAAAGGAGCGCCGCGCTTCGATCTAATGCCTACTTCCATTACCACGCCATTCGCTCTGTAGATTAAACAGATCACAAATGTGACCATCGAGGTTTTATTTTAAGTCGGAATGCTGGAGATGGTCCACTTGAGCTACAAGTTTCAAGTTAAAATAACGTTAGGAAGACTTATTACGTTCTTTCTGGAGTCAGTAGAGTTGAGTTATTGCCGGTACTTTCCGCAATGTAGTGGATTTTATGGGTCAAATTAAATAAATATAGAGTTCGACTACGGCAGTTTATTCAAATTGCTAATATTGTAATAAAAATGTATTTGGAGTACACAGCATAAAACACAGATATACGGGTTTTTAAACATATACGGTTATCCGAAGCAATAAAACTCCCCAAGGAGTAAATCTTTATAGGCGTTTTAACGGCCAAAAATGTCGAAGATATAGTGGGCTTCGCGATAGCAAATTCAAAACTAAACAATCAGCTGTTGAGTGAATAAACAAAGACAATCCACAAACTCACTTTCCATCATCTGGGAGTTATCCGCGCGTCAGGTGTTGAGTCTTTGGCCATAATTTTTGTTGTCGTCCTTTCAGCGAACGTGGCGAACGGAAAATTTGAAAGGATCCTTTTAAGTTACGCAGCTCGATGGCAAAAAGTGATGAAATACCGGTGACAAACGCGCGAAAAATTACAATAATTCACTACACATTAAAGGCAAATAGAGGCCCACGCGCGAGTTTCAGCGTAGATCCGAATTTGATCGCTTTTACGACCAAATGTTTTCAGGATTTCAAGGTAAAACTAGACAACTTGTGTGATCACAGAACCGGCACTTCTTCCGAGTTAGGTGTTTGCTCCATTTTAGTCTTCGATCAAATTTTCTAGGCTCGGACACCTGTTCAAGTGAGACGCCTCATCGTGTGGGCAGATCAGCTTACAAGCTAAAAATCCGACTTAGCATCTGCGACCGTGATGATTTATGAGAACGTAATAGCGCGATGCCACGCGATGCAGTAGCGCAGGAGGATCATAAAACTGCCCACTGCTTGACCCACCATGGGTCGGTATACCCCAAGATAACTCCACGCCCAGCGGGACTTGTGCTAGTAACTTGCGCCTAATTGCCGCAACAGAGAGCTTTGTTCAAAATTAAAAATAGCGCCAGTAAATAAGTCGTTTCATATATTTTGAAGAAAAATGAAAATTTTTGTAGCAATAAAGCTTCCTGGAGGTGTTGTGATAAATTTTGTGAATGGCGGTGTCCAGTTACTCGCTTTTTCTGGTTGTTGATGAGGGAGAGGCCCGGGCGCGCATTGCGTATTTCGGGTGTGTTTAGTGGAACACGATGTTTACGTGTTGTCGGAGGATATGATTACTAATTAAACAATCTACTTGAGCAAACAAGTGATTTATAAACAAGAACAGGAGTGGACCGTGAAACCGTATGTTGTGTGTCATAGGCCATTTATTATTCCATTCAGATTTCCGGAACAAGTTTCGGCGGCGATGGGAAGTAGTGGCGATGCCTTCGGTCGTAGGTGTTTAGTCATCTGATGATCTGTGGCCCCGGTCCAGCGTGGATCTCTTTGAAGACCAGTTGCTCTAGCTAGACGTTGGCCGGACGCGACGAGACCGTCTCCGTGGTCTGGAGTCACGCACACCGACACTCGTTCCATCTACACATTCACAATCCGTCGTGGAGTGCAGGTGCAACTCGAAGTGGTGCTTGTGTGATCCAGTGATCCCAGTGACCCAATTTCCGGAAATCGTGTCTAAAGCGGGGTTGACTCGCGCTTCGGGACCCCCGACCACGCTACATGTAAATTACTGGCGAATTTCGGACAAATTAGCTATTTGAAGCCGCCGTCAGTGGCCAATTTGCTAGTCTGGTGAGCATCGTGACCCATTTTCCATCTCTCGACGCGAGTTTTTATCAGGCCACCAAAGCCCCATTTGGATCCGTTTTGTGCAGTTTGCGGGCCCACTGCACTAACAAAAGTTCATCAAATTTGTTTAGCGGCACCATGAATGACGCAATATTAATAATACTCCTACAATCTTTGCTAGGTACGTCGTTGGAGTTTCCATCAATTTGCGAAGTCTTAATTAAAAATAGATGTTGAAATTCACGTGTTTTTAATTAACTCTGTCACTGGCGCTACAGAGATTTTATTATTAACCTACGCATCTTCCTCTGGTAGTATTTAGTAACATTGCGGTAGATCAGAATCTATGAAAAATTATAGTTGGAAGGAGCAATTCATTCATTTGCTAATACAAGTAACGGAAGAGATATGAGCCATACAACAAGGGAATTATTTTTGATATTGATCTCATTTTCTAAAACTATGTAATTTCATTTAGGGAGGATCTCTATTTTGTTAAAGTGGTTATTGAAAATAATTTAATCCGGTAATTTTACTCCAGTAAACATTGACCACGGAAACCTAGCAAATAAATAATTTAATACGCGTTATTTAACGCGCAATGACGTAGAGGAATAATGAAAAATTTGTTTAATTTTCCAAGAAAAATACGTTGTTGTAATCGAATATCTCATAAATTATTCAAGAATTAATTACAGACAGCTCTAAAATTATACTGATGTTTGAGTTTAATTAATTAAAGCATTACCAAAGAATCGGTACAGTTACTTTCATATCTAAAATGTTCCATCAAGAATTATTATACAGAGTGTTCGAAAATGATCATCAAAAAGTGGGAAGTTTTGAAAAATTATTGCCACCAGTTTCTAAAGCACTTTACCTAAAACTATAAAAAATAATAAAGTTTGGAGCTTCAGTGAGAAACTTGCGTTAAATTATTATTTGTTACAATAAATTCCAAGTAAACTTGTTTCCAACTTATTCTATCGTAATGAATAAAAATATAATTTTGATTTTTTTTAATTTTTTTAAATTGTGTTGTCAGTATTTAAAAAAAAAACAACCTTAAACAAAAAAGTAGTTGGCCATTATCTAAAGATCTGGGAAAGTAAAGGCTTTTTGACTTTAGTAAACTTACATCAAATTTGAAATAAAATATAAAGTAGTACTAACATTTGTGATAAATGGGCCAAATTTGAAGAAAATTGATGTAAAGTTATTAAAAAAAATTAAATAAGAAAACCATCTTTGAGACCCTACACTCTGTAATTTTGGAATTTGTGGGAAAACGTTTTGACATTAATTATGCAAATAGAATCACCCATTTGGGTCAGTTTTTCTTCTATGCTGATTTTCTCTTGCAGAGGTACCAAAAATTAATTGATACAGAAGAATTAATTTAATTATGTCGTTTTGATAGTTTTATATGTTACCTATACGTTCTGCAAAAATTGCGCGACAAATCGCAAACTTTTTTAAAAATAGCTACGTCTTGATCTGATGAGCTTTTCTTGCAGATTGTCTTAAATATTTTTATTACAACTTATTATCATGACGTGGTTGAATTTTTATAATACGTAGCGCATATTAATGCTTTTGCCTACGTGTCGAATACAAATTTCTCACCGAAACATTTTACTTGCATTGATTTATACCAGGAAACTTTTTCTTATACATTCCAATAACGTAATGTTATTGGAATCTATCTGAGAAAATTGCTAGAAAAAAAATCAATGCACTAAAGACATGATACTAACGTAACATTGCATTAGTGAAATTAAAACTTTCGATTTTCTTCAATTGATGGAAATTATTTTGTCAGCACCTCTCAAATTCATCAAATTTTCTACAATAAATTTTACGACCACAACAGTCGGTTGTCAAGCTCAATTCACTATACATATATACGTTGGTAACTGAAAGTTGAAAGTATTATTGTAAACTATTAAACTATTTAAAAAAAATTATATTTTTATATTGATGTAAATCCGAGAAATTGATAAATACCTACAAGAAGCTGGATGGCGGCAAGCTTGTATTAAGCAATCCATTAATCGACGTCAGTTATTTTTATTTTTATTAATTGCATTGATACATCTACATTTTAATTATGCAGCAATTAAAATTTAAATTATAGTTCCACTTACCTAACACAATTAAATTATTCTAATTTAAATTATTTGATTAAACGTTAATTAAAACCCTGACAAACAGGTACCTATATTCTGATTGATGATTGTTTAACCGGATCGAAAATGCATCTGCATCCCGATCTCATTTGCCACCTATCGACTGAAGCAAGTTAAGGTCCGCAAACATGATGCTTCAGTAATTTGCGTATGTTGTGGTTTGTTAACACATCCACTTACCCTATTAACTTCGTGGATGTCACTCGATAGGTCAAACAGGGTCCAGAATCATCTAACTTTGAAATTTATTGTGGCCGTTTGAGAGATAAAAGTCTTTTCTTGACAGAAATTGACACAGGAGTGCGATCGAATACAGTGGAAATGGACTAAATAGTGCACACTTGTTGACTGAAGAAAATTTACATCGAGCGAGCTTTCAAACAGTCAAGCAACATCGAACAGAAGGATGACGTACTTTGCCCTTGCCTCCAGATCTCTCCGGAACCATCGCGGCGTCATCGCCATAGTCCTTATGGCGATGTTGGAAGCAGCAGCTGCAGAGATGTACAGAGGTAAGTGCACTTTTTAACTACAGCTCTTTATAACTCTTGATCAATTGTTTGGTATAATTGCTTACTTTTTAAAGCTGAAAAATGTTAACGCAATCCGCCAAAACAAAAATCTAAACTAATTTCATACTCAAGATTTTTCTGACGCCCAATAACACAATTCTTGTGATTCTGGGGTCAAAAGTGAGCTTCTCGCTTTTATTGTCACGATTACAAAGCCAACAACCGTTACTCTAAGCTATTGAAAAAGCAAAAGTGCCAAAACTTCCATCAAGCGAGTTAATTATTCCGAGGCTTAAGTCGTCAAGCTTTCGACTGCAGCACAGCGAAACCAAAAATTAGCACATTATGTAAAACGTTTAATTGTTCCTTTGGGTCAATTCCAAATTGAGTTAAATGTTAAAAATATTATTGGTACTCCGTAAGTCTCTGAGTCGCGTCAAGATTTAAGTCTAAACGAGAAAATAAAGCTCCTTCATGTTTGATTGATTTCGCCTTAATTAGACCCATCTTTCGCAATTTATTTTAGAGTAATAAGGCGTCGTCGTTGGGGAACAAAAAATCGGACTAAGGCTGCTGGGACGTCTCAGGTTCCAGCTAATCCTTTTTGAGCTTACTAAGTTATCCTAATTAAAATCGATAGGCATTTTCCATTATCTTAACGGGGAATTAGAGTGTCGTAAATATATTTCCAGGTCCGAAATTGATTGGAGAATTAACGGCGCATGGTAAAGTGCAATTTTATTGGGTCCGAATTGAATTTACGATAAGTAAACTAAAAACAACTTTATTAACGGTTGATTCACGTGATTATTTATACTGTTGCTCCTTTGCTGTTTAATGTTCATCTGGCTCAAGTACTCCAAACAAACAGACGCAAATTTTCTAATTATCACCGATGACTTCGCCCAATACCACTACAATCGTCTAGTTTGAAATAAAATTTCATTGACCTAATTAGTCTTTATGCATTTTTAAATGTTTCATTGCCGAAACCTTAACCTACACGGTCGTAATTTACGATTAACAAGGCTCCAAACGTCTCGATTGACCAATTTGACCAATTTATAGTTACGCGGCTTCCACTACTAAATGCTATCGAGTTTTCTAAATTTTATGGATTCATCTAAATTTTCCGGAAATTTGCGGGGTTAGCGACTAATTGCCAATGGTGAAGTAATAAAACATTTCAACTGCACTATTCACTTTACGAGAGTAATTTGACAAATTAGGAAAATCCGACTATTCCGCTTCTGTAAATTAATGGCCCTACTTATTAGCGTAATTGATAACATCATCATACATTTGCGTTGATGAAACGAAATCTCATTTTATTAGCTTAGCTTTTACTATCCCAGACTATTATCGCATTATGTCATTTTCTATTGACTTGTTGATATGTAACTATCTCCTGTTTTAAATGGATAATTTGTGATTTTCTTTGATAATTTAAACAGACAGTTTTTGACGTACTATGGAACTCGATAAGTAACTCAAAATCTCCCAACTGATACATCCAATTCTATGTTAACCGTTTTACTGAAATCCATCAGAATTTATCTGTTTTTTAAGTCAAAACATGACAGCATGATTTTATATAACGGATCTAGTCTTCTTCTTGTTCTATTTCCGTAACAAACGTTGCGATACGAATAAAAAATAGTGATTATAGTTAACATGCTTCATTAAGCCCAATCGGCAACAAGTCGAGAGCGCCTATTTAAAGCTCTGGATTTAGATTGAACTTGCTCAGGGATTTGTTGGCGCCAATCAGTTTTGCGGGGTCAAATGAAAATTATGCCACAATTAAGAATATTACACAAATTTATGGGGGAATTTATACATCTACAAGTAAGTAGGTTGACCAGAGGCGAAGATCTTATCGTCAGCAAATATTTTAAGTATTTACGTTCTTTATGATGTTTGCAAAGGTGACAGTATGAAAAGATTGTAAAAGTTTATGTTTCGACCTTTTACATCTGCATAGCTTTTGCAGGGTAACAAGCTCGGAACTTGTTAAGAATTTATGTTCATGACAAAGTTATCGGAGTAAGAAAATCTGTTCTATTTTAAATGTGGTTTCAGTTTTTTTATTTTAATTTTTAAACTATATCCAACACATTATAAAAGTATATACTCGTAGTAATAAATATACATTTTATTGTCATTTTCTATTTTTTCTTACTTTGTATCCTGGACACTTTTACGTCCTTCTTTATTATTGCTCTCTTATTTAGTGCTTTTATTGCTCTCTCGTAATAAATTTTCTTGACCTTAAAGATTTTTTTCTGCATTCAACACATAGTTTTCTTTGTAGCATCTGCCTTTTTAATTTAGTTTTCAAGCGTTTAGTTTCTCTTCTTTCATCAGATATTTAGATAGTTTTTGAGTTACAGACTCTACTAACTAGTAGTGTTTCTATTGTTTCTCTAAAAATATAAGCTTTAATGCTTCAATTTATTTTTATTTTTTCTAATAATTTCTTTTTTGTTACTTCTCTTTACAAAACTCTTTCTCCTACAGAACTGAGATCCAAAAAAAAAAAAATGACAAGTGGTGTTTATAGAAACACGACAGCTGTGCACACAGCACTCCCTATTCACAATTCTTTTTAGGATTGTGTCAAATATAAGTTTATAGTTTCTACTGGAAGAGCTTTTTCCAGAGCATCAGAAGCGATAGCAAGTTGTTAATAAGGCCTAATATCCAAAAACCAGTTGACAATAAAGACAAATTGCTTACCAGAAGACTGTTATTTAGCATGCCACCTACCTAAAATTTCCAATCACCAAGTTGTAGAATGTTAACGTAAACACCTTTGCTAAAATATTTTTAGCGCGTAACTAGGTTGTTTAACATTCCTTAACATTTTTTATCAAACCACAAACGAAAAATTTTACACTAAGATTGCTGCTCTGAAGTGAAACAAGTAGGTAAGTTTGGAATTTTTTTCTCACAAGTGTTCACTGCCCCAAATGGCGACGTTTTTTTGTGGAGCCGTACAGCAGTTGTTACTTCTAAAATTTAAGACGTTATTGTGTTCTGAATATAGTGATACTTCTAACTCATAAGTAACTGGTTGCAATATTACGTGAGATTTTAAATAAAGCACAGAAGAATTACACTTGGATGAGGAGCTTAAACTTAAAGGCCTAAAATATTAGCAAAACTGGATTTCTATAAATCAAAATTTTCTTGAATATTTTATCTGTACCTACATAGATATAAACTTCTATACCTATTTGGAAAACTCTCACTTAATGTTTGGTTAGCGTGGTTTTCATTCATCCGTTTAGCTCGTAGCGCAGTCGTGAACATGCAAAATTGGAAGACAACAGAGCGGACCCCGTGAAGAGTGCTCTCCGCCAATCAAGCTTTCTTGTGATTCGACATCCATTCATGGGTAATGGAGATGTTTTCGATTATAACATGTTTATATGATAGGCTTATTAGAATTTTATGCAAATATTATAGTAATAAGCTGTATTGATGTCTCGCCCACAGCCGCCGCCCACGGAGGGTCACCACGTCGATATGAATCGCTACCAGGGATACCTAACTGTTTAATTATTTGCTTAAAATAAATAATATTTCGCAAATTATGTTAGCAACAATGGCGCAAAAACATCTCACAAAATTTAAATTTTATAAGCATTTACGAGTGTTTCGCAGAATTGTCGAATCGTGAAAATATCCATTAATTAATAATTAAAATTTTCTTGTGGGTGCTGGCGACAACAGGCTATTCTAGTAAAGGACGAATACCGGTCACGATTCCACTTAAGACTCGATATCTTGTGCACGGCAGAACCACTGCAGGAACCTCGGTAGGTAAATAGATTCACAATTTAAGTCGTAAATTTGTTAAAACAATAAATTAAACAGATACAATTGCACACTATAAATGTTTACATTCGCAAGGTATTGCTTTTAGAATCGTTTTTAAATATGTTAGAATGCGCGAGATATAACAATGTTGCAATAACCGTCAGCGCTTTATGGCGTGATAAATTATGGCACCCAGGAACTCAGCTTAAGCATTATCACAATATCTTTTACGTTTATTGCTTTATGTATTACTGCTCTTAAGCCATTAAGGCTGCATTCTCCCAGTCACCACCCAATCCCGATTTAGAAGAACGAATGGACCGCAATGAATCCTGAAAATTCCCACCGTCACGCGGTGTGGACAGGACGCAAGTGTTAAAGCAACAATAATTTACATAATGCATCGATTTAATCAAAACGGAGATCTGTGCATCCTAAAGCATGGAATTTAGCCCCGAGACAAAACAAAATTACATGTAATTAAATTATGAGTCTGCGTGATTGTGCAAAATTATCTATTACGCATTTTTACCGAACAAGTACAATTTACAGTCATGGCTATCTCAATCACGACAATATTTGTAAATTAATGTAAACATTGTCATTCTAACATTTGGATCGTCTTAGATTTAATGTTGTATTTTTAATTCTCTCTCTACCAAAAGAAATCTACAAATTTGCCATAGACTCCAGACCACTAAGTTCTTAATGGTACTATTTTACTACGGTCCATCTGCTGGAGATATCTTCGAAAAAAATAATCTTTAAAAACACGGCGGCGCGCTTTCAATTGCAAACACAAAGCGGATACACAAGTTTTTGCTTGTTATAACAGCTTTTAGTGATAGTCGAACGGTTATAAGAAAGCACTAAAAAATATTTTAATACTTGCGAAATTGGTTGCTTGAAATAATTTATATCTGAAGTTGGGGTACTTCCACTATCACTTAGTCCTCCAAGCCGCGTTCCTTTTCGACCAAAGAAATGTAAGAAGCAGAAGGGACCGTTTTAAGCAATTGTGAAGCAAATTCCAAAATTTAAACCTACAAAGTAAAATGTAACAACTAACTTTTCTTTACACATAGTTTTCTTCATTACCTACCTATTATCTTCTATGGTTGTTGCATTCCCGTAGAAGACGTGTTTAATAAAATACTTTTGTGGTTACAAATTGTTAAGAAAATGTGGGGTGAATCTTAATAGTTTCTTGAATTTGGAAATTCAGGCTGGCTGAGGTAACCGTCGATAGCGGCCTTTCTTCTTTAGGTTACATAAATTTCCAAATCGCCCGAGTAAATGTCACCAAAAAACCCCTGGTTAAAAATCCGGTTTATGACTAAACTGTGTGGTAACTATCAGGCTAAAATTACACAAGTCGAGGTTGAAAAATTATTTATAGTTTTAGAAATCGAAGTATCGACTGCTCCCCACACAGTCAAATACTCTTGGAAGTTACAAAAATTTTTCAAAAGTGGGTGGTGCCAATGCTCATCAAGAGATTTAACAAACACCGAGTCCTACATGGACGAAGTGATTAACAACATCTAAAAGGCAACTTTTGGTGTTTACCTACAGTTCCCGGTGGGCGGTGGATTCGACCTCTTCATAAAACAGTTTGCGACCTGTTCAGTCCTCTTTCTTTAACAGTGAATAATTACTTTTACTATACTGCCCACACCATCGTATGTTCTTACGTTTCGCCTTCCCACTGTGACAGGTCGCCCGACGCTTTATTCATTCATCAACAGTAAGCATCAATCCGCCATCGGGCGTTGTTGCATCCACCTTGCTCGTTTTAATTGACGATGAGAGGCAAAGCATCGTCGGGAATCTGTTGCTGGAGGATGATTGCGGCTAATTAGGTACTAGCAGCGGTGTTACGTGCTTGTGTTTGACTGGGTACATGTGTATGAGGCAATTAAAGCTGCTCTTGTTGTTTTAGTTTAAATCGCTTTGCGTAGGTTAAATGTTACTGGTTTTGCACTAACGTTAATTAATTGGAAAATTTAGCTCGTGGAAATAATGGCGAACCTTGGTCCAGGGGCCCTCGTTTATAATGCGCGAATTCATGATAACGTGAAAGAGGCCTCTGGATTTTGCTAATGGAGCTAAAACAATCCGTTTCCATTCAAACTACCGAAGGCGAGGAATGTTAATGATTGACGTACAGCGCCCTACTTTAGAAACACAATAGGGGCGTAAACGCTACTGTTCATTTCACGTTATGATTGGATAACATTGCAACCCTTTACTTTGATCAGAAAACTGTTATTGCACCAAACCTTTGCAGTCAAGTATTCAAAATGGCATGACCGACTCAACACAAATCGTGCTGTTCAAAAATTTGGTAAATAGTTGGAAAAGTTTCCCTTTACTTTGATCAGAAAATTGTTATTGCAACTGAACCTTTGCAGTCGAGTATTTAAAGTGACATGACCGACTCAACACAAATCCTGCTGTTCTAAATTTATTTCTCCGCATGTTCAAAAATTTGGTAAATAGTTGGAAAAGCTTTTACTGAGTAAAAGTTGTAATACTAACACTAACTATCATACAATTGACTATTCGGTGATTAGAACAGGGGATAAAGTCGACAAATCCAGTTTTGTAAATGGCGCTTGAACATATTTGCCCAATATTAATATAATGACGGGCTTGAGGGGTTGATAGCAGAACCAACGTTTCATCGGTTTATGAGTGGCCGGGATTTAAAGGAACTAAATTCAAATGAACAGGCTAATAGCTGTGTAACTTTAGAACTATTTAGAAGCAGAGAGGGTCAACGCTTAAAACAAGATTCAAGCTGATATCAAAACTGGTGAAAGCTCTGCCCGTTTTATTCCATAATATTCCATTTTCGGTCTCCGCTTTACATGAAACTTTAACAAACAATAATTATCCCAACATTTGTTTTATTACATCGTGTGGCTAAAGTGGGATTAAACAAAAAAAATACAAACAAAAAAATTACCTAGTAATGAAAATAGGTAGAAACTCTGATTAAATAGTTTTGTTCGTTGATTTCATTAGAAAACATGCTCTTGCAAGAAATGTGAAACTAAGCTACGAAGAGTTTAAGCGCCTTTTTATCAAATAAGGAAATAAATCTGAAATCTGTTAGGATTCCTGTGCCAGACTTTTCAAAGACCTAAGATTGGCGCTAGAGCTCGACGTGACGTGCAGATGCTACGTTGATTTCTGCTCACATCGTTGATTTATGCATTTCAGTACACCTCGAGTCAAATAACAGACTAAAATCTCCTTTACTTATAATACCAAATTTCTTTATTATTCTTCCAGATTTGGAAGTTTATCTAGATTATTGTCAAAACTATAGTGCATAATTATTTTTTAAAACTGTTTAAGCTTGTTAGAGGCTGAAGGCTTGTTGTTTGAAGCATTAGGAATTTAAAAAATCATTCAAGAACCATATATTTAACTGAAAATGGTATTTATTACAAATTGTCTCTCTGTGTGATACCAAAGCTTGTCCAATTTCATAAATATTAGCCGATCCTGCTATCGAGAAAAATGCACCTACGCAAATGGAACTGGATAAAAATTATCTCGCCATTCGTCCTTATTAATTGGCTGTGTTAGGGCAGGTCAGGACCGACAACTGTGAATTCATGAACCATATTTTATGCAAATAAGTGCTTAATTGCTTCCCAATTCGCAAATGTGCCATCATATTTTAATCACGCCTTCAGAATTTCTGATGTTACACTTCCTGACTGCCTCGATAAATTCGAGGTTCGTGATTTAAATTTTAAATCTGAACACTATTAATTTATTTCAGGACACTATGAATGGCTAATTCCATATCGCATAATCTTTTATAATAAATGACAGCTGAATAAATAATAATTTTGATTCGTTTTTCACTTTATGTGGCCGTCTAATTCGGTGAGCTTCGCGGGTGATGAGCACGCCGAATTCAACAATGTTTAGATAGCGGTAATCAAGTCGAGGCTACCACGCGAATTAATTTCCACTATCTAACAAGGAAATGCGCAAAAATTTTAAGCACTAGTTTGCATAAATTTATTACGGACTGCATATTCATCGCTTCTGCGACGAAAAATATACTTAATGCTTTGCCAGCTCGGGAATCCTTGATGCGAACACGACGTCGCTAATTACCAATTAATATTAAATAAAAGTGTTTGATCTTATGTAGTGTTGTGTGCAAGATTTAATTTCCGGGTTTCTTTGCTCTAAAGCAATGTTTACTTTAATATTTGGAACTTTAATACTAACACCCGCGCAACTTTACACAGAGTTTGCAGTGTGGAACAGGAAATGCTTTAAATAAATCTTTACTAATCAGAGGATGCATCCGTGTTAACGGGACTAATTTTAATTAATAAAGCTAAGAATTTATTCCAATTGTAAATTTATAAGTTTATCAAAGTTACACCTTCCTAGTTTCAACGATTAGAATTTATCATTAATTTTTTTTAATATATTTAAATAATACCCACTAGATCTTCATGTTTTTGCAGCATACTTCTGCATAGTTTTCTTTTTGCATAGCCGCATGCACCAATTAATTGATATTTGAAGACCTAATAACAGCCCGGTGTAAACGGTAATGACGACGTGTCTTCGATGGAAACACCCATTCTCCACCATTATTCATCTTAGTTATAATTAAATGCAAGACAGACCAATCACTTTTAATTAAATAGCATGTACATACACCTTATTTTAATAATATGACGGCTCAAGTGCACCTGGATTTGTTACCCGCCGTTGATTATAATTACCTGTCCATTACCCACTACTATTGTTTGCCATAAATATTCAACTTTGAAAGGTAATAATGTCGACAAAGCAAAAAATATTATGTTTGTTCAGATTGTTTTTAATGGTTTTTAATAATAACAACAACTATAATTATAATTCTTTGATATTTATCTAATTGTTTATGTAAATGTGAGAGTTGGCGTCATCCGTTAGCAAAAATTAAAAACTGGTGGAATTTAGAAATATCTACGTTTAATACACCATTTAAATGTCCCAAGTAATAAGCTGGCTTAAGTAAGTTACACTTGTTGTTTGATACTAACTTAGATACAAGAACTACATGCAATCCAAGAAGGCGAAGAAATTAAACCAGATGGATGGCTTTCACGCGACTTCGTAGGTGACACGTAAGAATTGAAAGAAAATAAGTTACTTTCTGTCTGCATTAGTGGGCCCCAACTTTTACCAAATATAATTACATGTCATAAAAATGGCAATTCCACCCACTACAGACGTATAAATTAAGCATTTTCTGGGTTAAACAGCGTTTCAAATGCAATCAGATTTTGATTGTCAACTCCACAAATTTTGGAAAAATATTTTTGTGAAAGCTTTCAAAAATCTACTTTCATCTGGAGACCAGAATCAAATAACCTAAAATCTAATATTGACCTTCCTCAATATAGGCATGCAAAAACTGGAAGCCACCTACATAGATATAGTATTTTCAGACTCCGTAAAAACTTTGAATAAAATTTAGGTTTTCTTTCTTTTGCAGGTACTCTTCTATTTGTACGATCAACAATATTTAAAATTATTGTGAGGCAAAGTAGTGCAGAAATAAGAACCGCCGCGAAACAATGTGGTCGTTAAAAGAAACTGTTTCCATAATTCCATGTTTTAGAAGTGAGGAATGTCGCTTTCCTGCAGCATCCAGGACAAACTGCAGCAATGAAAGCGCATAATGGTTGTTTCTCATCTCGCAGCAGATTACATGAATTTTCTGAAAAGTATTCGGACAATAATAAGAACCTTTGTATCGTATTCACGCCAACAAAAGAGATACTTTGTCGGCAAACAGTTCCTTATCAGTCATATCGCCTGGCAATTTCTCACGTGTAGCCGGATTTTATTGGTCAATAAATTACGCGTAATTCCTGAAAACGAGCAATTTTCTCCGTGGAACATCTCCGGCACATTTAAATAATTTATGGCGGTAACAAACAATAGTCGGCTGAAGCAGAGGGAATTCTCGGACACGGCGCCATCTTCACTTATCCTTTTTCTCGGGTCGCAACGTGATGCAGCATTGGAATCTCTCGCTGGTTGCAAGCGCCTCGCTAACTACATCGACGTGCCCGGAATACCGCACACCATCTGAATTTTACGCGTTTGATGGAATACCTGGCGCTATTCCTCTTTCTCGGGATCGAGACGAACAACTCGCTACGCACATCTCAAACACTGTCATTAAGACGGGCCGATCCGGTAATTGCGGCCCTGGAATCATCGCCGAGCTGTGGCCGTGATCTCTAGTTTGTATTGCTTGGACGTCTCTTTGAAATTCTTTGTTTACCGGGTACCAGGTTTTGTTTTTAACAAACTTGCTGGCATTTCGTTAATTATCAATAGATATTCATGCAGCTAAGTCGTGCTATTTTATAAAATTCTATTAATTCTTTCCGTATCACGTACCCGCTACAGCTGTGACTTGTAAGAATAAAAGCTTTTTCGAACCGCTGACTTGCCTTGGCAAGGAAATTACAACAAAAAATTACAACGCAATGGGTGGTTAAAACTTAACTTTTAAAATCTTTACTTTCAGGGAGTTTCAGGGGCGTATGCTCCGAATTACAATTTCTAAAATCGCCTCTTAATGGACTGGTAGTTCGTTAAAAGTTGGGAAATTTATGCCAACTTTTACAAATTCCACAACGTTTGCAGGAGATTGGTTTGAAATCATTGAAAGCTTTATATGTTTAGTCCTGAGAGTAGGTGTGGTGAGTATGGCACAAAAATATTGGTTCTGCTGAAAATATGCGCGGTGTTCTTTGAAGTATCGCCGTTTTAAATTAAATGAATACACACTTCTAGGGCGACCTCTTCACACAAATGTTATTATATGTTTTCAATAGCTAACACCACAAACGCAAAATACTATTTTGAACTTGAAGTTTTGAATCGACCTGAATATTGAACTCTCTAAAAGTGGCACCAAACCATAACATCCACGCACCTGAAAATTACTAAATTATACGCAAAATTAGTAAGCATTTATTAATGATAACATAAAAAGAGATAGATTTAAATATTAGATGAATATATTTTTATTATTCGTCTGCTATTCCTCTGTAAGAAAAACATAAAAAGAATTTAAGAAACATAAGTAGAATATGCTGCTTTAAAAATTAAAGGTATTAAATAATTAAGGTCCTTTGTGCCATCTAACATCATTTTTGTTTATATCAAAATTTAATTTGTGTACTTATTACACACATCAAATATGTCCATTGAGGCCTTAAAGCCAATTTAACGATGTAGGTGCATAGTTTTTAGGTCAGTCCTATTCAACCGTGTGATCATGTACAAGTCATATTGAAATGCATTAACAACTTAACTAGTAAGCGGTGTAAATGACAAAAATCATAATTGCTGTTTTATGCCTTCAGGCGCTGTGTAATATTTTATTAAAGCTTGTAAAAAGGCCGTTCATAGCCATTTAATTGCCCATGAATATAAATAGGTAATTTCATGGTATTTACCTAAGGCATCAAATGCTGTAATGACAAGTGCTGGACTTTTGCCAATTTTAAAGAAAGCGTCCAGCTGAAAGCAAAATATTTCAGGAAATAAGTGGGAGCTTTGTTTCCACTTAACGTGGCAATACGATCGTCAAATATTTTTCACGGCTATTACCAAGCAATTTGCTCCCAATAATTGAATTCTGCCACCCGATCCCAAACAGAATCTTCCGGTTTCAGGTCTATACACAAACGCTTTATCAGAAGTGCATGAGACAATTCCGAGGAAAGTGTCGGACACGGGGCAGCATATCTCCCACGATTTAACAAGTTTCCACGATGACGGTCGGGTGCACTTCAACGTATCTATACTCGGAAAAGACCACCTATTGATACTCCAACCCGCCCGACATTTTTTAGCCCCCGGAATCATAATAGAAAGGCGACGCAGGGACACCTATACAAGAACCAGGCCGAAACATAAATCCGGGAACTGTCATTTTCAAGGCATTGTTCACGGCCAGCCAAATTCCAGGGTGGCAGTGTCCGCCTGCAACGGACTGGTAAGTTTGCTACATTGCCATTTTTACCAGTTTTCTCCTTATTGTTGTTCTTTTCCTTATTGTAACGTAGACCGGCATGCTGCATATTGAGAATAAAAAATATTATATTGAGCCGTTGTATCACCCGGAGAAGCAAATAAGTCCGGGACACCCACATTTCGTGTACAAGAGATCAGCGGTTTCCGCGCCGAATTCGAAGAGAAAGAAGAAGAAGCGAAGGAGGAAACACGTTCGAGACTGCGGTACTCGAGACCCAAAAAGGATGACTGAGTAAGGGCAACTACGTCAAAAGTGCTCATTGCGCTAGAAATAATTTGGTTTAAGATTTCCGCACTTTATATCTTTAAAAAGTTTCGACATTAATTAAATCAAACTTAGCATCGGTAGGAACAATAAGCAATGTAGAGCATTAGAAACTGAAATTGATGTTGAGGTAGAAACATTTTAAATACTCTAAAATAGTTACAGGCTGGAAATTGTCACAAATTTTGAGCAACTTTTTTAAAGCTTCGGGATCAGAATCCTTAATATGTGTAATTATGAATTTTGTGTACAATATTAAAACTAAGTCAATTGTGAAAAGTTTATCAAGTCACTGTATTTTTCCTTATAATGACAGACTAGTGCGTACCAACCCATCAAAATTGAGAAATTGAGAGACAAAGATAATAAAAGTATAGCCTAGATCCGCAAATACAAGAAAGATAGGAAGCAGAAAATTCAATAAACCAAGATCAGCAGCAGATATAAAAACTACTCACAACTAAATATTTGCACTTTTTGATTTGTCTATCTTTTTACTTATCGTTGTTTAGACACTCCTTAGAGCTTCACATAAGAAATGATGAAGAAGTTTATTTTCTCTACCACGCATCCTACATGTGGAATTGCTGTTCTCAATTTATATTATTTAAGTGTTGATTCAGATGTAAGCTTCTCAGGGCATATCTCAGCTGCTTCCCTTTCAGCTTTAGCAACTTATCAATTCTTTATTTGGACGGCCAAGCAAGAAATGTTTGTTTGCCTTATTAATTACTTTACCTTTAATTAATTTTATAACTACGTAGCAGTAATTAATTATGTCGTAACAAACCAAACACGTACTCCTTGGAAGCTTTTATTTGATTGCACAGGTAGTTTTTAAGCAATGGCACAAGAGTGAGCGGAACTGTCCCTTCTCTTCAGTTGGTGAGAGCAAATACCGATAGAAACGTCGCATTACTATAGGATAATAATGGTCCCCACCGAAATAAGCGCATGTACTTTGCATTTACCTAACTATTGAAATGGGAATTGCAACGCATTTATCTGGAGGCAATTATTTAGTGTTAAATTATTTTGAATAACAATATACAAGGCAATAAATAACTTATCAGAATGGAGATCTGACATTTAGATTTCTTCAGAACATGATTGGACATATAATAGAATCTTTCGGCAAAATCAAAGTAAGCTAGAAATAAAAATTTTATGTTTGCTGATTTTTTTATAAAACCGCAAATACTTTGTGAGTGACCAAATCGAAAATTTTAATCGGAATAAACTTGCAGAGAACTTTGCATCATATTTCAATTAGTTTTGTGACGCTTTTAGTTAATTACTATTATTATTAACCAAACTGACATAAACAGCATCAACAAGAAATATTTTTTTATCAGTTGGGAATATTACCAATAAAAATACAATCCTCATTTAATTCTTAAGAGCACGTACACCGATCTAAAGTACAACTTTATATAACTTTATAACTAAATGATGATGCATTTATTTAAAAACTTATATATCGTCTGCAATGTATTGGTGAATAGTTGAATTTCCAAATCTACTATTAAATAAATTTCGTGCAGGAAATTGTTATTAAAATTTGCAATTGTGCTAATACGTTGCAGAAGTTGTAAGATTTCGTATGTTAGTCTAATTTAGGGAAGAAGCATGGTTACTTTAAGACGGTAATTTTGCAGTCCCTTTGTCCACTTTTGCGGTTGGAATTGTTTGATGTTGCCGGATTAACTACAGCAATCATTTGTTCTGTTTCGCAGATTAGAATGGCAAAGGCAGCTCGGAAAAGTTAAAGTGCAAGAGAAAAAGCACAAAACCAAACATAAAATTGATATCCCCAGCGTGCAGCAGTCTCAAATGAAAAAGCATAAATATAAGAAAATTGACGGAAGGGAAAAGCGATCCGTGAGCAAGCCGCAGTACGTAGAGGCGCTCCTCGTCGCCGATTCCACCATGGTCGAGTTTCACGAAGACGGAGACATCGAAACTTATTTACTGACGATAATGAACATGGTAAGAGCACATGTAAAACATGAATCGGCTAATCCGACTGCTATTCCCATTGATCGCTAATTGGATTCGCTCCAATTTATAGTTTTTCTGCATAAAATATGCAGCATTAATCTTTTTAATTACTCTAGACTCTAGCCTTGGTATTTTTTCACTTTGCGTGTCTTTTCCGAAATTAAATATACACGACAGATTAATTGTTTTATGGACCATTTAAATGTTTTACACCTGAACTACAAGAAATCTAATGAATTCTGCAAGTCGCATTAAATCACCATTTTCAATTATCAACAATTTTATTGCTCGGACTTTTTCAAAGGCGCTTATTCCGATACAGTTTTTCTATGTTGGCGGAATCAACAACAGTTTCTGAAATTTTTAATTAACCGAGCAATAAAACTTGATCCGCCAATAATGATTTATCGCGGTTAAAAGACATCAATACAAAATCACAGTTCCAGGAATGACCAGCCTCTTATCGGCGCCACGAATCGATTAAAGCACATTTCTTAGGGTCAATTTGAATCTAACAGTCTGCTCCTTGGGAGTTTCGAGAAATAAAAACCGATAATTAATTTCGTTTCGTTACGAACCTCCATCTCACGGCAGTTACGATGCCAGGATTTCGGAGAACCAAAACCCAATTCCAATCCAATTATGCCAAGGACTTTACGGCCTAAATATTAACAAATCAGGGTGCTCCGCGGTCTCCAGCTGAGAAAAAAAAAAGCGATCGAACCCAAAAACTTACGGAAAGACCAGCTTTCTTATCACGCATATAGTTCATTCTTTATTACTTACTTATGACTTCAGTCCAAAGCCTTCAAGTTTGCATTTAAGACTCGACGTGACGTGTGTATGATATTTGAAATTAAAAAAGCTCAGTGTCGTGTATAGTTACTTTAAATTTTAGTAATAAAACTATTTGTTATAAATTTAAATAGGGAAGAAAAAGGTTCTATAAATTTGTCAGCAAATTTTTGATAATTTCTGCAATTGAATCATATATTTCTATTGATTTTCCTTAAAATAAAAATGGGATGGTCCTTTTCGTTGCAATAAAACTTGAGGTTATTTGTCAGAGTTGCAAATAAATCTAATTCGCACCCGACATTGCCAGCTATTATTTTAGTTTTTTTGCTTTTTCTTGTGCCATATTCTCTATAAGAGTAAGCTATTAAATGGACATCCTTAGTTTATTAGAGGTTTTCCTCAATGATAAATAAAGGGTGGCTATTCGCCCAGATTCTGTTGCCGCGAGTTTGACAATCTTGTCTGTTCTCTTGAACAATAAATTTTTTTAGAACTAACTGTTAAGTTATCGGTGCTTTTTCTAATGAGAAGACCAAGCAAGTCGATTTTAGATTCTTTGACTCCAAAATTTATCTCTTTACCCTTTAAGAATCAAACATCCTTATAGCCAAACATAAAGCCTGCTAATGTAAGATTCAAAAATGTAAATTTTTTCTTCGTGAATAAATGCTCCCTCAAATAATTCTCCCTCATTAAAATAATTTCGAATGTCTTCTGAAGCGCTTTCAACTAACGCCATTAGGAAGTTCTAATTCTGCCTTCTCTATCTCTCAATACATTTCTTTGAAGTTTAATAACCTTCCCTCAATAATTTTCCTTGTTCTGCAATCGCCCGTAGCGCTCTCAAAATTATTTCAATAAAAAATTAAAAATTGTTGACTTTGCGGCATTGCAGCACTAGCTGGCGTTATCGCTGCGCGTGACGGGTTGTTATTCGTAATTTGTTTAAAATTTTATGGTCGACCATAAACGTACAAATTTGATTTTATTCCCTGTTCAGCGAAATAACTTAAAAAAAATCATTTGTTTGTGGCAACAGGAACATTCAGGGAGTTCTTCATGTGGGTTCGATATTTAACTGGCCGCGTATAACTGTTTTACTGTTAATTAATCACCTAATAGTTGTTAGATGGCAGCAAACTTAAATTTGATTTTTACTCAAGGTTTCGTCTCTTTACATGGACCCGAGTATAGGCAATTTCATAAACGTCGTTGTAGTAAAAATCATTTTAATAGACGATCCACTGTCAGAACCGGAACTAAATATTACTGTCAACGCAGATCTGACGTTAAGAAACTTTTGTAAATGGCAGAAAAGTTTAAATCCAGGAAACGATACTCATCCGCACCACCACGACACTGCCATACTTGTCACCAGAAAAGATATTTGTGCCAGACAAAACGCTCCTTGCAACACATTAGGGGTTGCACATGTCGCGGGCATGTGCAGAACCGGAAGGAGTTGCAGCGTTAACGAAGATAACGGGATCACCCTGGCGCACACCATCGCCCACGAGATGGGGCACACGTAAGTAGAAAAAATTAAAAAAATATCTACCGCCATCGCCGTAATGGATGTTTGCTTCATAAATCACCGTAATTGCAATTATCTGACTCCTTCCAGGTTCGGAATGTACCACGATACGGAAAAAATCGGTTGCAAAGCCAGGCAAGGCAACACGTCGCATATTATGACGCCGAGCTTTGAAGCCGACACGGTGGGGGTCAGTTGGTCGCGTTGCAGCCGACGGGATATCACCAACTTCCTTGAGTAAGTACTTGCGTCATAAATTTAACGACACTCCTAATTAACTTAACATTACGATGAGCCTAACACAACTAAGTAACGACTTGAAAAAGATTGAGGAGGGAATTTATGGCGCGCCGCAACAATCCTCGGAAAAAGCACTAACGCAATTTATGCGCCGAAGAATGTCGACCCAGAATTTTTGTCGCAGGGAATGTTAAACCGCAGGGGAAAGCAACACAAATGCGAAAACAACTTTAAAACAAAACATTTTATATTTTATGCTGCACGTTCGATCCAGCGCGCCCAGAGGCAAAGCTCCGAATTATTTGATTAGGGCTCAGGGCTTTCGCAAAAACTGGATTCATTTTAATTATTGACTAAAATATTTTTTTAATTATTGTTAACATATTAAATGTAAGCCCAAATTGGTTTTATGCTATTTACTTCTTACATCTTGTAAATTAATTTATTATGTGGATGGAAATTATTTAATCTTTTTCTTTTTTTATAGCAAAGGTCTTGGGGAGTGCTTGCAGGATGAGCCCAAAGAGGTGGCCGAATATGAATATCCCGAGCTGCCGGCCGGGGCGATGTACAACGCAGACTACCAGTGCCGGTTCCAGTTCGGCGAAGAAGCTTCCGTGTGCTCTCCCTTAGACGAGATCTGCTTCCGGTTGTGGTGCATGGTAAACGACACTTGCACCACCCAACTGAGGCCAGCGGCTCCCGGAACATATTGCGGAAAGCACAAGGTTAGTTGAAGTTCGGTTAATTTCCGACCTCATTCTTAATTACACAATACCGAGGACTCAACCTCAGGAGAATATTATCATGCTAGTTGCAATAATAAGCTAAATTTGTTACACAGACGGCACTCATACGTGGTCTGAAACAAACCGATTTTCAAGCGCATTTTCACGGACCCGCGACTGCAGCTTTGTCCTCCTTTTCTTACGTGGCTGCAACATTAAATGCCAACTAGATTTAAACACATTGCGAGGGTAATTGCTTATTGCCTACAACGTACACAAACTTAAGGCAAGGAAAATGCGGCAAAACTGCTAAGAGCTGAAACTGAGTCCACGAAATTAATAACTAAATTACAGCAAGAGTTGCACCTGGATCATATTCTTATTGTCAAATTGTTGAAATGATCAATCAAAACTCTTATTTAACACTTTCTGCCTTTTAGCCGCTTCTGGTTGCTAAATTGTCTAGAAAGTTCAAAAATGAAGCAAATTGACAAATGGTGGATGCGCCGGGTGAAAAATATGCAATAAAAATTCATAAAGTATTAACAAATTAAGCTAAAACAACGCCAATTTTTTTCTTGATTAAGCAGAACAAGAGCCTTCAAACACTGTTTAAAGAATTTAGATTTGTTTTTTAGTTCAAGAATTACGATTTTTTTAATTCCCAATTGAAGCAAAAATTTTAAAAATATGCTCTTAAATTTACTCTGTCGGTGGACTTCCTAGCGTCAAAATGTATAAATAATTAATCAGGACATTGATTCGATTGTTTACATTTTAACAGATCTTAAATTTAAAGAATAAAAAATATTGAAGGCGCTGGCCAAAAATCCTCAAATAAACGATTTTAGGAAATTGAACACAAAATTACGTTAACAGTGATTTAATTTAAAACAGAATAACAAAAGTTATTTAAGATAGTTTAGAACTAATGTTTCTTTAAAGTGATTATACTAAATTTATATGATAGCGAGAAATATAATAATTCATATGGTAGCGTGAAACTAAGCGACACCACAAGTAGGAATTATTCAGAGATGTTGGGGTAAACTGGCTTCTGGAATGCACAGTGGTATGTGCGTAATTACATTATTACACTGTGATTTACAAATGCCTCACAAACACGTCCTAATACCAGGACCGAGAGCTTTTTTGATAACAGTAGAGCAAGTATCCAATTTTTTTAATATGCTTGAAGCTACAATAATCTTTTGCGCCAATCATGATGGCCACTCGGCCAAGATCATCTTAAAGTGTTGCCAAAGATTGGCGTTTCGTGCAGGTAAGAAAGCACGCAGCTCCTGCAAACGCGTTAATAGCGATGACGGCGACAGTTATTTGGTACTAACAGCGATTAAAACTTGTGTGATTAGTTCCGCTCCAGAGGGCTTCAGCGGGCCTATGATTTATTCTAATCGGATCGGTTAAGTGCCCTGTCGACTAATAACAGTTTTATTGGTTTCAGTGGTGTCAGGACCAGAAATGCGTGCCGATAATGGAGCCACCCGTGGCGATCGACGGCGGCTGGGGCGAGTGGAGCTCCTGGGGCGAGTGCTCACGCACCTGCGGGGCCGGCGTGTCCGTCATTGAGAGAGAATGCGACCACCCGACTCCGACGGCCGGGGGCCGTTTTTGCGTAGGCGAGAGGAGACGATATCGCATTTGCAACACGGATCCGTGTCCGGATAACGGGCCCACTTTCCGGACGATGCAATGCTCCCGATACAACAACCATTCCCACGAGGGTCGCCTGTATGAATGGCAGCCCTACTTTGATCAAGGTACGGCAAATAGCGGCCGACACGACCGCCGGAAACGCAACTTCAAAGCCGCAGGAAAGAGAAACTTGAATCCTGCCACCAATTAGAACTGTAGCCGCTTCTCAGAATCCTAATTCTAGACAGCCTTCCGCCGCAAAATGCTTTTTTACCATACGGTTCAAAGTTTAGGGGCTGATTTAGGAGGGCGAGAACCGCTATCCAACGCGTACGTCATCTAACTGACGATTCAAAGAACGCCGGCAATTTCCTCGGTAAAGTTGCAAAAGCTGCATTTGGCTTAAACTCCAACTTGTTTACCAGACAATTTTTTTATCGCAAAATTACTTTCAAATTTCCTCATTTTGATTTTTAGTTTTCTCCTAGTTGCAGGAAAAATGTTTGCCATGAGCAGGAACCGCTCCTGCATTAACATGAAAATATTTAAAATTTTGTGAAAAGAGAACAATAAATTTATCCTTACGACTCCTTTACCTGATGCTCGAACAGCACGCAAGAGTTGCGTTTGCTGAAAGCCATCTTCGATGAGCCTGAGGAAACTCACTCAAAAGGCAAAATATGGCCTAGCAACGAGAAACGATGAATAGCAATCAACTTGTATTGAGGATTTGCACGCGAGGCTTGCACATTTATTATACTACCGCTAATATTATACGGAGTGTCCCATACAACTCTCCACTCAGTTGTTTCTGAAAAGTCACTCGTTAAATGTTTTTTTTTGCAGTTAATTGGTCGTATTTCTACTACTTATGAGATAATACTTTTAAAACGGTCTAATAAATCTTCTTTATCCTCTTCACAAGTCTATATAATGTTTTTTTATTAATATCATTGATGATAATGAAGACTACAAGTTGAGGCAATTCGGTTTCTAATGTCAATACTCCTTCAGGCTAGAAGCATGTTGATCGGTTGATGTTTTCTTCGTTTTGATGGATCCCAAACATATCAATATGGAAATAGAGCTAATTGAAAATTAACGTTACTACATTTTAATCGCGTTCAAATTGACGATGTTGCATTTAACAACCTGTACCTACTAATGGATAATAAAAATAATTCCAGAGGAGCCCTGTCAGCTTTACTGCAGCGACGCCAACGAAACCGTAATCGTTCCTTGGGGCGACCATGCAGCAGATGGTACTCCCTGCAACGTTGGCTCCCGAGATGTATGCATATCCGGAATTTGCAAGGTAATAATAAAACCTTGTCGTAAGTTCTAGCTTTTTATTAGCCAATAAACAGGTGGTCAAAACTTAAAGTTTGCTCCTTCATCGTTTGTTAGGCATACTCGTCTGCATAACAGACGCTGTTTTATTATTAAACTGGTAAGCGTTGTCAGCGCCTGGTGCTGAAACTTTTGCCAGTGCGGTTTAAGTGGAGGATTTACATGGATCATCATTGTCAATTCATAAGCAGCAGTTACCTCCGTCTAAAAAATGGAATATTGAGCAGTCTGCTCTACCTCTCGAATTAGGTTCGTTGATAAATTCACAAACAGCTTTTAATTTTTTTTAAATCATCCAACTCTATTTGAAATTTCTCGGGTGGTCACAATTTACCATTTCTACATTAACGACTCTTTGTAGTCATTATTTTGATTCGTTAGGCGACAAGCAAATTTTGCGAGTGACATGAGCCTATTTTTTACAATTCTGACATTATTTCCTTCTACACTTTTTTCTGAGACACTTTGTTTAAATGTACGAATGCTCTTCTGTTTTTTACTAGTTTTTCAAACAAAAGTACTTATAACTGGGAAGTTAGGCAACTAGTTAAACACGACATATTTGAAAGTGTTGATGCATAGAAGTCGTTTAAAATTTGTCGACGAGTAAAATTTGAAACTAGTAACCATTGCAAGGAGGAGGTCTTGACACTTTAGTTTCAGAAAACATTGTTACGGCACTGTCATTCTACACACATAATTCTACTAAGCTTTGGAGTACAACCCCCAAAGCAATTGATATTAATTAGTTTTAGCAAATATTAGAGGACTGTGTCAGATCAGCCGGTCCGATTTGCGTCTTAAGAGAATTAGGGAGACATTCTTTAAAGCAGAAGCGGCGTATCAGAGTGTTAACATCTTGCTGCTTTGGCAGACTCGATACACGTGTAATGTAGTGGAGAGTTCATACATTTTGGACCGGCTCCAAGCTTAAAATTGGGAGAAAGAATCTATTGAAAGCTTGATGCGAATCATGCCTGCACATTTCACCCTAAAGACACTCTGAGCCTGATCATTTGAGCTAATTGGTTCAAAGGATGTAGGCTTATGAAATTGGCTTGTAGCTGAAGTTGGGCGCACCTGCCGTGCCCCAGGTGGTGCTGACGGTAAATTGTTGACATATTCCAGAGGGTCGGATGTGACTGGGTGGTGGACTCCACGGCTCACGAAGATGATTGCGGCATCTGTCAAGGTGACGGCACAAAATGCGACAAAATTGAAGGACTGTACAGTAAACAGAGCCAGTCTCCGGGGTATAGGGAGGTCGTGGTGATACCACCGTCCGCCCGCAATATTCGAATCGAGGAGAAAGCCGGCTCGGAGAACTACATCAGTATTGGAAGTGCCTTAGCCCGAAAGTTTTATCTCAATGGAAAACGGTAACACATATTTCTTTTTTAGGGAATTATTTGGACGTTCCGCTCTGATTAGGGCGCGTTAATGGCCACTGGCTCTTGTTGAGACTTTTGCTACGACCATATCGAAATTTTGGCGAGATTGATTTGTCGCTGCAACGATAAGCAGCTTCACGATCTTTTGCCTTAATTCGGGATATTGTTTGTTTTGCAGGCACATCACGTTACCGGGGGAATACACGGTGGCGGGAGCTCAAGCGCTGTACGAGAGGGACAACCAGCTGGAGAAAATCCGAATACCGGGTCCGATACGGGAACCTATCGTCGTTTACGTAAGTCACCTACAATCTACCCTCCTGATTTATGTTGTCGTTTCTCATCGACCTTTCCTGGAGGTACATCGCATGTTCATTCATTATACACACCGAATTTACTTAATTGAATCCGGTCGCTTGGCCCCTTCGCGAATCACGTACTCTTTATATTTCTCGTTCCCGCAAAAAGCGCCAGATTCCGGACGAACCGTTTTGTATTCGGTAAGCAAATTTTTTTTCATTCGCATTTTACCTTCGTTTTTAGCGCTGCTACTCGCTTCCATCCTCATCCCTTCAAGGCCGTTTAAGGTAGAAACACACTACTATCACGTCACGTGAGCTCACGTGCTATCACGTTAGCCGTGTCATGCATGATATTACGCTCTGGAAACATACTGGTGTCACGGCGACTACTCACATACCTATATTGTTTAGTCTTCTATCAGTTCCCGAGTCAGTTCCAATTCGTGAGATTCTATTATAAAAGTATGGATTCTTTGTCCTCAAGTTCTTCAGACAGGAAAGAGGATATGGAAAATATAGCAGCTGCTTTTACAGTACTTAAGGAGAAACCTTCTTGACGAATGCGCTGGTCCCTGTATTCAGATGAGACATGATTGTACAGCACTTCATGCTGTCTAACGTGTTCTATTAATATTTCCTCCATTTTTGTTAAAACAACCACTTTGTTTACTTTAAATCACCCAAGGAGCACTAGGCGTGACCTCACACCGGACTGAAAAATGTAAATTGGCGGGATAGCCAGAGCGTGCCCTCACGAGTGAATATATGAACCTGCCGAAACTTGCATGAGGTGACAATAGTGTGATTCTAAAAGTAATTTAAGTATGTGATGTTTATACGAAATTGGCGTTGCACATATTTTGGAGGTGCTGTGACTTCACGTGATAGCACGTGAGCTCACGTGACGTGATAGTAGTGTGTTTCTACCTTTAGCATCAACGTGCACGGCATTACACTCTTTTTAGGACTGTCCGGCGCTTAAATTTACTGCCGCTATTAGCAAAAAAAAAATGTGTAATGTGGCAAGTTTCCGGAATGATTACTATTTGTGCCTTGGTGCGGGTATTAAAAGCATTCGAGAAAATATTTACACCTTGGCGCTTTATAACCCGATCAAAGCGTGAATGTTGATGGCATTTTCCCGGCGCCTCCACCATTTGCGAGCTACGTAAGAAGCTTAAATTCGAAAGAAAGTTTTTACTAAAAGGAATTTTGCTGAAACTAATGTATACTTGTCTAATTATTTTTTCCCTATTTAGACGTCTCCGCATTTAATGCACTGAACTCGTATTTGAATATTCTCCAGTATTTGATACCACCCTTAAAAACAACAGTTATTTATAAATATGTACAACGTGTATATGTCGCACAGCGTAATTGTCCATTTCATGAAAAGGAGATCCACTTCATGAACCAGATTGCCCAGTTAATAAAGTAGATCTCCTTTTCATGAAATGGACAATTTCACCAAGTGGATGCGACATAATATACACGGTTACAATGTTACAAAGCTAGAAAGAAATTCTGAACAGGGTGTAACCGAAATAAGTACATTAATTTTAACCAGTGGTAGAACTCATCAAAACAAAATTTTTTTCCATGTACTTACCATTTTTTCAAAATCAAATTTTTTTAAATCATTTTTTCCCCTACAAATTGACGAGCCTCTTATGAATTGCTCCAACAAAGAACAATAATAATACAATTAATTCATAAGGTAATCTTGTTGACTAGGTAACGTTGCTTCCAGTGGCGTGTAAGAAAATTGTGTAAGATTTTAAAATAATTTTAACACAAAAACTAACACGTTTTTTAAAAAAATATATTAAGAAAAGTTTTTCGTCTTGAAGAGTTCTATTACCAGTTAAAATTAATGTACTTATGTATTTCGGTTACACCTTGTATGACGGAGTGCAGAGCTAAAACTCAAATTAATATGGCATGTTCTTGTATGATCTATAGATCCATGATCTGCAAATAGTAAATCAAAAATAATATAAATGGAAGATGCACAACAGCCCCATTCTGAAACCAGCGCAAAGTTTATTTAAATAAATTATAGTAGTTACGTAACTTGCTAACCGTAGTATTACGTCCAGGTATAAAATTCCATCTCGGTAATTTCAAAATTTATTACTGTTTTTATAGTCTATGAAGATACATAAATAGTCTTCATAAAATACCTACGTAAAGTCGGTTATAAAAGTTTGTCTCGGTTACATTTTGCCTTAAGACGTCATTTCTGCTAAATCTACGTTAAGTGCGCTTTTCTTAATTATAGTGGCGTTCTGAAAAAGTATAAAATAAACGAATGACATCCTTGAAGTTAAAATAAGAATTCAATTAAAATTGAAGTTGTTTTAGTATTCAATTTTGAAATTTGAATCTAGAAAATCTGCGTATAGTCTACTTCTGCGTCTTTCAGAAACATCCTCAACACTGTAATACTGACATTAATATTATTTTTTATTTTTAAATATCTACGTCAATTTTTTGAAGCTGCTGTTTCAAACTGGAATAACTCCAAATATAAAATAATCCATCAAATTCAGGTAAACATTTTGGTTATATGTATTTTGCGAAATAAAAAGATGTTTGCATTTGGCGGTAAAATTGGGGTTCGTAAAGTGTTGATTAGCTCAAAGAGTCAACACCGTTTTTTGTTGATCGTAAACTGCGGTAGTGTCATGAGAATTGGGTATTGATTGCTTCTTTTCCATCGAGATCTAATCTCTGCTGATTGTCGCTTTTCGGATGATTGATACTACTAGTATTTGACGTCCATCCCTGTTATTAGTTTAATTCTCTGTGCAGTGCAAGTCATTCATCATCCAATTCGGATGCTTAATCATTTTTGACTACTGAGTTTATGCAAACAAATTTTAGCACCTCTTTGACGCTTGCTAGCCTAAACTATTTAATTTCAACAAAATTTAATCCGGCAGGAAGCTTTAATCAGCTGTAGTGACCCGAGATTCGGGATGAATTAGAGAGTTAACGTAATTTCGACGCTCATTCATAATCGCTTCCTACAAGAATGCAGGTGTTTACTTTGGAGGAACAATCCGCAGTCCGCCTACCTTGAATAATTAACCGCGGCTTAGGCTCGTTGTTCGCGAAACCGCGATATAATAATCTGGGCAATTTATCGGGATCCATTTAAGTCGTCGAGCTTGGTTTCCGCCAAATCTAAAACGAAATTCGCCAACATTAAAATTACATATTTCGTTGTTTTATCATCCCCCCCAATCGTAATATCATCAATTCAAGCGCCCCATATTTGTTTTTGCACTCACCCAAACTTGAATTGCGTAGCTCGGTGACCCTCAACCTGAAAGGTCGCGCCCCTTGAGGGAGCACCGAAATGGAGATTAAGGAAAAAATATCTAATGGAGAAGATGAAGCAGAAGGTCAAAAAAGAGTCTATTAATTGCTAATGGAAAATTTATTACATAAAATAAAAGGGTCGTATTTAACAGTCTACCAAATTTACCCAATATTTTCATACAAAAAAATACTTTCATTTCCCAAAAATACTAAATGCTCACCAAAATTAAGAAAATACATAATCTTAAAGCGACAACCAAATATTGACATAATGCTGGTCTCTTATATATTTTGTTCGCCAAAATAACTGTTGTTGATCATAAATACTAAATGTTCACCAAATTTTATTCCGCATTTAATTCTAACATAATACCGAGATATTTAATTTTCGACAGTGTTTTATATTATTTAGCAGTTAAAAATACTATTTGTTGATCAAAAATACACAAGCAATAAAATGTTGTGCAAATGGTAAATAATTTTATGCAAAATTATAGATGTAAATGTGCTAAGGCAAGGAAAATAAGAGTAAAAATAGAAGTGGTTTGCACAAAAAGAAATTTTGATTTCCGTAATATATAAATGCTTTGCTGTAATTGGCTTGCATTATGTAAAACGTAAAACTTCTTTTAGTGGTAATTTCTAATCGTGCTTTTAAAAAAAAATTATAGGGCCCTGAACTGACCGTGTACAAAACTTTTTTCGCGTGCCTCTTGTCTGAAAGCGCAAGCGGCAAGGAGAGATGCGCGAGCATATTTCCATTTTAGAGTAACAGAATAATTATTTGACGCACAAATAGTTTTTTTGAGAAACACTAAATATAAATGGATAGCGCGAATATTTATTATGTACAGCACGGACGCGTAACTTGAGCGTTCTAAATTTGGTGAACATTTAGTAAAATTGATAGACATATAGAATTTAAAATGTAAGCAATGGTAAAACAATACGCAGCATAGTTATTTTAGTGGTGATGTTCTCATTTTCTGAGGTATAATAATTTGGGTTTTATTTAGATTTTTTTATGCTCATTAAATTTTCTGGTGGACAGTGCAAGGGATGTATGGTTTAATTTGGTGTGTACATTATATTTGTTCCCAAAATTATTTAACCCGAAATTTGAAACTTCCAGCTCTTCCACCATTTGTTGACGTTTTATGATTTATGATGTACAGTGGCCGGCACAGAAGTATACGACCTGAAATAAATTTTGATTGAAATGATATCTTGTAAGCACTGTGAATCGATTTATTAACAAGTCGTGCCTTGGGGAGCTCTATAAACTATAAGTATACTGTAAAAAATTCGCGCCCCCAAATTATTAAATAAGCACTTTCCAAGCTCTTCAATTCAACGAATTCAATGTTACCGTAAACTTTTTTGTGTCGGCCACTGTATGTTTAATTTGGTGTACATTATATTTGTTCCCAAAATAAAATGTATTTACGTCTAGAATTACCCAGCTACATATCAATTTAGTGCAGAAAATGCATCGTAAGCAACAATCCAAATTTCAAACATTAATTAAAATCTAATTTGTCTTTCGAACATTTTGATTTGGCCACTTGTCGTGAAGTCTTCTCTTCTTAAATCGAAGACTTTCTGAAGATATTTCTAACTTTAAGAATTAATAGATTAAAATCGTTATGGAAAGGAAAGTTGAGAAACGCTGGCGATTTTTCCCAGATCCCCAAATTGCGTTGCAATACTACCAATGTCGGTTTTGCCCGTCTTTTATCTGCAGAAATGGATGCGTTGTCGGGGCAAATTTCAAACGTCTGGCCGCCTTTGTCCTATTATCGGTATCATCGGCCGTCATTTGAAATCAACGGCTTTAGCGGCGTCAGTTCGGTTCATTCAGTGTTTCCCTTTTCAGGTGATTTTCAGGGGCAAAGTGCACAATCCCGGGATAGAATATAAATACTCGATCTGGAAGCGAGAGACCACACAGCAGGTCAAGTACTCCTGGGTAATGGGCGATTGGTCCCAGTGCTCGGCGACGTGCGGTGGCGGCGTTCAAGACCGGAGGCCGTTGTGTCAGGAATCTACCGTGGGAGCGGTGCCCTCTGTGGTCGATGGGACCTCGACGATCGTCGATGAGCTTATGTGCGATCCGTCCCAACAGCCTGACAAATTAGCGAGGGCATGCAACGACGATCCCTGTCCCACTCACTGGTGGGTGGGCCCCTGGCAGTCCTGCCCCGTCACTTGCTCTAATGAGGTATGTATAGCCATTCGACTTCATTTAAATAAATGCACCTGCGTTAATTACACCCATTACGTGGTAAATGTCTTCTGAGAAATTATGATGAAACACCAACCACATACATGAGTATGACTGAAATAATTATTAAGCACAAATACATACTTATTTCATTACTCAATTCCAGCCAATAATAATTACCATGTTTAATATAATGCCGTAGCCAGTACTAATGCGAGAAAAATTAAGTAATTGCTAGACAATAAATGATTGCTGAGATAATACACTTCAATATTATGCTAAAATCGTAGGCTTTTAAACTTACTTGTGTTACACAGCAACTGTTGAGCAACTCTCTATTTGACTATACATAGGTATAATTGACAGATTTTTGACAAATGTGCAAAATCTTTAAATTTACGATATTGTTCTAAATTTTAAAGATTAAAGATTTTAAACATTAAAGAATGAAGAAACTTATGTTGAATCAAGATACATCAAATTAATCAGCGTTTCAGTGGCTATTCAAAGCTCCAAGTATGAGAAGCCTCCTTACAAAATAGAGCTAAAGAAATTATCAATCTCTTGAAATATACAAATATCAAAAGTCAAAAAAAAAATTTTATCGTACTGTTTGTGGAGAATTATTCATTATCGTTCATAAATTAATTTTCCTAAAACACAATAAATACCTAATAAAAAAAGTTTGGTTTAGCAATGGCTACAGTCAATGGTAAATAAACATTTTGATATTGACATTCTTGCATCGTATTTCAAACGATTGCTTCCAATAAAATTTTACATTTTCGAATGGCTCGGTGTAATGCATCAACCACAACTGACACCGCAGCATCAGATGAAACTGCTAAAACACGTCAACTTTTAAATTATTTTATCTTCTGTCCAAAATCAATACATGCACACTTCTTCCCAGTGCAAATTTAAAAGTGTGAGATATTTTTTTAATGCGTGTATTTCCTTATTTTAAAGTAAATCTTTCTCAAGATAAAATATAGAAGGGATGTAGGTAGGTATGTGAATAAGATTCTTTTACGTTTCGTTGAAAATAAATTCATATGCTCTAAAGCCCTAAGGTCGTCATTATTTGTTACATAAAGTAAGAAGTTGCTGAACTTGAAATAGTTTACACCATATTTTTCCTCGTTTTTCTCGTCTGGTGTAGACATACATATTAAAGGAACATTGTCCACAATTTTATTAAACATGGAACTTTCTGAATAGTAATAAAAAAGAGCTATACACTTCATAACAGTACCTAATGCATTTGTTCTATACAGGGTGTAGGTGAAATAAGTGCATTAATTTTAACTGGTAAGACTTCAAGACCAAAAACTTTTCCTAATATATTTTTTTTAACGTTTTAGTTTTTGTGTTAAAATTATTTTAAAATCTTACACAATTTTCTTACACGCCACTGGATGCAACGTTACCTAGTCAACAAGATTACCTTATAAATTAATAGTATTATTATTGTTCTTTGTTGGAGCATTTGTCAATTTGTAGGGAGAAAAAATGATTTTAAAATATTTGATTTCGGAAAAATGGTAGATAGAAAAAATTTTTGTTTTGATGAGGTCTACCACTGGTTAAAATTAATGTACTTATTTTGCTTACACCCTGTATACAACTCTTAATTTTTTCTCTGACAATTCGGTCTTTTAGTATTGAAAACAATAAGATTAGGACACTTTTATTAATTCTAGATACGATTTACATCGGTTCGTGAATGCTGTTTTATTTCTCATAAATTTTTAAAAAAGTTAGTGCAATTAGTCCCATTAAATCACCATCTCTGGATATTTATGAGTTATTACCCTAATTAATATTAATTATTAAATCTTTCTCCTGTTGAGTTGTGCCCAAGTCCATTTAAATAGCTTTGATGAACTTATTTCAATCGAGCAGCGTAATCTATCAGTTTTCTCAATGTAGCAGGACTAAATTCCTGCAGGACTAGCGCCACAGAACTGCTATCTGAAAGTTAACTTTGTTTCAGGACGAGAAACCTATGAAGCACAGGAGCGTAATGTGCGTCGATGGTCAGGAGATGGCGCTGCAAGACCGATTCTGCGACCGAAACGTGAAACCACTAGAGTTCACTCCTTGCAGAAACTTACCCCTTTGCGTAGACCGATAAGCAATTAATTTTAGAGAATATAAGAATGTGATTAACTTGACCCTCCAAACTTTTCCAAAAAATTTCGAGAGATCAGGTGGTTACGTAACAAGAACATAATAGTCCACCAAAAAATTATCTAAGGCGGATACCCTTTGTTAAAGTATTATTACTAACTCAATGTTTATTGATTGTTTTGTAGATAACACTAACGCTCTTTGGAGCGTTTATTTATGTTTAAATCGGAAGCAGAATTACTTACAACAGAACCGAATACTCTTAGCATATGTGTAAAAAATAAGACTGATTTTGTATTAAGTTTGAAGTGTTAGACACTAACTAACTTAACTAATAACAGTTATTCAGTAATTGTGAGAGTTTTATTTAATTAATCAACGAAGGAGCTTGTTTTTATTTACTAGAGCAATTGGTAATTAATGTGTGTCTGCTGGTAATATACTGCCGAGAATGTGGTTGAGAAAAGGTACTGTGCATTCCGAAAACGAGCTGCTGTGGCAATAATCTTGATATTTCACGTCCGTATCAATTTCAGCCGCCCTGAAATTGTACAAGAAAAATAAGAGTTGGCCGCTACTACACGGATTATAGCAAAACTCACATAAATATAGCCGATAGCAAATCTTTGACTAGAGATTTACGTTCCATACTAATAAAGCGTTGAGCTTCACAAATCATCCGTTTCAAGCACGCCGTTCCGTTCAATCCACTCCTGAAAAAATTGAGAGGTAAATTTGGCAATAATTAAATTTTCAGTCGACAACGCAGCTGAAGCTTCAACGTTAATTGAGTTTGTCATCAAAGCAAGAAAACAATTATCCCAATTTGACTGACAAAAAAGCCCTTAAATTCAGCAAAACGTAAGGCTATTGACATTCGCTCAGCAAAACTCACTGTTTTAATATGTTAATTAATTATTACTCACTGAAAAAATCCAGTTTCTATTTCGTTAAGGACCTCCCGCCTCTGTAAATAATGGTTCCTGCGGCGATGCTTGAAAAATCGAGTGTCGCTTGGTAAGGCAAAGGGCACATCGCATTCTCCCAGGATGTTCATTCCTCTTGGCTGCACTATCATTAGCGCCTTAACGTAAGACATGGTCATCTGAAAAAATGGAAGATAAATGTTGGTCATTTGAAGAAACGTGGGATAAATGTAGCCTAAAAAGTTTTATTGCGACATTTAGGGGGGGTGAGGAGTGAAGTAGCAACAACTCCTAATAATGTTGGGTAAATGGATTCTTTTCTTAACTGCTGTTCTACGTGATCGTCAGAGCAAATAGATGATTACGACCAACTTTTAATCGATTTGAGATTTATTAATTTCACAGCAAGTGATTTTGTCGCTGCCCTATCGATTTACAGTTCCAGACCGACGGTCCATCGTTGAGGTCGCATCTTTCCCCTCAAACTCCCAGAACTGGTTGAAAATTGTTGACTTTTTATTGGCGACAGTGCTTGTGCTGACTAGCTTTTAGCGGTTAGCAATGTTGACGATTTTTGTGGAATTGTTTCGAAGCTCGCACAAGGGTTGGATTCACCCTCACATTTTCGAGCTTGAACCAAATCTGCATGCCAAATTCTGCGTACACTCCTTCGCATCTTTGAGCTCCTGATACTTCTCTGAATATTTCAACCCCCAAAACGGCTTTAAAATTTAAAATAAACCAAACGGCTCTCATTCCACCGTTGTCTCTGTCTCGCCGGTGCTTCATCCAGAACTGGGCTCGGCCCGGCTTTAATTCATTTATCAATTCAGAATGCTCAAACAAGGATGCTGTTAAGAAACAGAATTCGGCAGATGCTGAAGGTAAATTGTTTCCAATATAGCTAAAACTCACCACCAAGTTGCTGTTCATTGGGAAAGTCAGATATCGTTTCCTCCGGGACAATAGCGCATGGCCCCTAACTATTCTGGTCGTTTGAGCTAAAATTAAAGATATCACACAATTCGCTACAATTAGTTTCAGCAGCAACATTTTTCAAAAACAAAACTTGTTTCTATAGTTGAGAACTGCCGGCGTGATTTTCGTATCATTCTCGTGACGTGACTGGATACAGTTAATTGACAAATATTTACGCTACTTGCTGATGCTCCAGAAAAGATGATTTAGCCGCAGCTCGCTAAATAATTGGAAAATATTGTTCGGCCGGGGCACGGACAAATATTTTGCTGAAAAAAGCAACGATTGCGTTTTATTCAGCAACTTTTACGACGCCTCTACGTCGACCGAACTGTCGTGATACATAACGAGTTTGTAAGTTTTTATGGATGAATTTGCATCGGGGTCCAAACAACCACTTGGTGAAAAAACTAAGTGAAAATCAATGTTGATTTCCAGTGGCACCGACTACATAACGGATATGCCGAAGGGAAATTCGCTTCCATTCCGGAAAATCTACATCATCTAATTACGGGAACATTCGACGTAAATCTCTGAAGTGGAATATAAATTTGTTATTTCGTTTTCATTCGGGTTTTTGCTGCATGCGGGGCAGCTTAAATGCGAAGACGTCGGCTTCTATAAAGAACCCACCAAATACAACCCCATCTAAATTTAAAATTGGCAATTACATCGAGGCAGTACACACTAGCGCAGTTTTATTGCAAACATCAATTGTCGAATTTCAAAAGTGCAAGTGAAAACTATTCATAATAAATTAAAAACTTTAAAATATTCACACTTCTGCTGCGTAAGTTATTGAAACCAAGCCATAGGTTTAATTGCTTAACAAATGTACATTTCTGTAATAAAAATCTGATAATTTCTTACGTAGCAGACATTTACCTGGAACTCTATATTCTTTTATTTTCAATAGTATTTTAAAGCCATTTGATTACCACACAAAATAAAAATAGATTGTAACAACTCATTATTTGTAGTTAAAAATACGTATTATTGTTTAAAAGACTAACAAAATTAAAAAATTCACAGAACATTAAAAAGTAAAATTATGTGAATGGTAATTTTTTCCCAAAATAACTATGGTTAGCTATTTCCAGGCAGCTAAAAACTACTTCAAGGCGATACGTAATTCAAAACTTATGATTTTTTTAAGTATGTTGATCGCCCTCCACACAAGCTTTAAGAAAGTCCGTCAATAAGTCAATGTTCATTACAAAACTTTTTAAATAGAAAATACTTAGTTCTACTTATCAGCGAAAAGGTAAATTTCTATTATCTAGCTCATTTTAAAAGTTTTTTGAACAAACTTTCTAAGGGGTAGAAAGACAAATTATAATGAAAAGCCGGGTGAATATTTAATATAAAATTTCATAAATAATTAACAAATAAAATGTAGATAAAGAATAAATAATAATAATAATAATAAATAAATTTATTACCAAAAAACTTAATTTCGACTATCTTGCCAATTCTGCAAATTGTAGTAAAAAGTGAAAAACAGTTGAGGAGACACATCAAAATCATATAAAAAATTTGATAAGAAAATAACAAATTTACTTGCAAAAATAATTTTTTTTTAAACCGAAATTAGTTTTTTTCGTGTAGTTAGAAACTGTTTTGGGAGAGTTCTCAGTTCAGTACCTACTTACGATTTTTAATCTTTATCTCCTTATTTACAGAAACTTTGAAAAAGTTAACCAGCTTGTTGTTGACTTAAGAAAAATTTTAAAGCTTTAAAAATTAGGGTGCCATTAAACTCCACCACTTGTTTTTATAATTTTAAATATTGCATAAATTATAGATATCTTACTTATCAATTTTACGTTAAAAATATACTTCTCATAAGAATTTATATTTTTACGCAATTTTATGTAGAGACATATTTGCATAAATATAATTTTCCATAACTCCTCATGTTATTTCTATATTTTAGAACCTGCTCATGCAGCACTCGCTATAATTTACATATTTCCCTAATTTCGCTGCTAACAACAATTATTTGTAAATTTATGCAACTCTCCCCCTTCTCTGGGAGAAATTATCCCACTCAACAAAATTTGCATGAATCTCATCCCCTATATGGCGGTTAATTAATGCCTGTAGGTACGTCACATTTTAATTGATAGGATCCATATTTACTCGGAGAATAGTCACGATTATTTTAAGAAGCTGTTAAAAATTAGGTCTTGTGTAGACGACACCAATGACACGATAGACACATGACGTAAAAGTTTGAACAAATCGTAGGTGCTTATTGGATCTGTATCATTATTACGCAAGACGTTGCTCGCCTTTAAATTTACCGCTAAGGACACTTAAAACATTTACTCAACTGTAAACTTGACGTTACTTAACTGTAAATGCAACACCAGCAATCATCGAAATCCTTTCTATCTTTTAACCAATTTCTTCTTTCCTCCGTTGAGAAAAAATCAGGCGATGCCGACATTAAGGCGCGAAATAGCCACGACCGCCGTTCTGGCAACTTGTTTATTGTTATCATGTATCGTTATGGCCGCTTCAGATGGACTAAAGCACAGGATAAAGAGAAAAGTTGTGTTCAGCAAGAGCAGCAAATTTTTTGTAAGTATCTCCATCTATTCCGATTGCGTCGTCGACAATTTAAAATTGATTTTTCCAGTTCAGACTTAATGGCAAAGATAACGTTCTCAATCACACGGAAATTTTTGCCCATGGATGGGCTATCAGGATAAATTACGATTTGCCAGAGAGCATACCGAGAAGACGTCATTTCTTTAAAAGGGATGTGCACAGCGAGTTGGAAGCCGTCACAGATGAGTACGTTTGGCAGGAACGGCTTTATCAAACTGCCCTAAACTGTTCCAGGTCAGGAGTGGAGGGTTTTTCGTGTATCCTTAAATATCTGTGCGACACCGTCAGGAACCTGCAAACGTCAGAAAATTGCGGAATCTTATGCGGCATTGGCAGCATCATATCCAGGTAAGAATCAGGAATCAATATCATTGTTCTTCATGACTTAGAATATATATGCCCTACAACTTCACACATTCTGTTTTAGGTCTGTAGCAGGGGAAGCATCATTTTTTAAGTCTTTTCTTCGAAAATGCGAGCATCATCAAAAAACTTGTATGTACTCCTTCAGTGATCCTTATATATCTAATTATGGTTAGAAATTAGAATTTACTTTTGTAGATGTGTGTAAATAAAAACTTAGAAAACAATGATTAAACCTGTGTTTTAAAGCCTAAGGAATCGCTAATGCACTTTTACCGGTTTTGCTGCATATCTGTAAAAGGATATACATATTTACTTATTTTTGAAAGTAATTTTGGACCGATTGAAGATTGAAAATTTATACTTTTTTTATTTAACAAAACAATGTTTTATTAACTAGAATTGTCTTGAATTGTCATCTGGGGAATTGTATCTCGCGTAATTAATTAAATATCATCTTCTTGATCTTCTGTTGGGAATTGGCAGAGTAAAGTTCTTACGATTAATAAATAATCAAAAGATTTACTTGTAGATATTAAATATATTTTAAAAGAGATCACATTTTTGTGTTTAATATTTCAATAAATTTAATTAACTACCTACTCTCGTATTGCTTGAACTAGTGATGTCTCAAATACTTGACTCGTTTCAGTTGACATAACACCTAGTTACCAGACATGGTAATGAAAGACCATCCTTTTCTTAAATAAACACAAATCGTTGGTAAACATCTTATTAGGAACTGTCTGTTAAAGTGTACTTTTTCATAAACGGTTTGGAGAAGGTGGTTCAAGTTTGAGTATAGTTCAAAACACTGTAGCGAAGATTGTGAGTGAAATAATTATGAAAACAATCGCACTGTTTAATTTAGCAATAATTACCCTAGTTAATGGCAAACTCCTCGACACCAGTGGAGAACTCTTATCGAGACAGAAGAGATTTCTAATTTACAAGGACAACATCAACTGGGTGCAAGTATAAATTTCATCGTTTAAATGGACCTTTCTACTTAGTAATATAATTGCAGATGATTGTAGGAATCGGCCTGCCGATTGAGCTGAAAGATCAAAGTGTTACAATAGGCACAGTATTCAAGGCTTTTTATTTGCTACCGAATAATGCCAGCTACTTTACCAACCCCAGCATTGATTACGCCAGGAAAAAGCGATCGGCGACCCGCTGGATCACGTACAGCCTTATAGAGAAATTTCTGCAGAGGTGAGTAAACATATTTTGTTAACAATAATATCGTAAATAGAGGAAATGTAGGTATGGAGACGGAAAAGCGTGTTTACTGCGAAGTATTTGCGAGGCTGCCTCGATTCCCTTCGAGAAGCGAACAGGAATTCTGGCGGAGATAGTCCACGCCGTACTAACGTGAAAATTGTAAAAGCAGTAAACAAACAAAATTCCATTAAATTGTTGTTTCCAGGCCTTCGTCGACTCGGGAAATTCTTGACAGCCATTTAGACACACAATATCACGCCGCCGAAAAACTAGGGAGGGAAACAGACAATTGCTCCGCATTATTCCCTGAATGTTCCACCAATGTTATTCAGCAATTCACCAGATTTCTGTCTTAAAATGCAAATTTCTCGTGGAATGCTTGATTCTTTAATAAAGCTAAATAAAACGCATTTCGGGTTAAAGATGATAAAAGTAGACCCTATTGAAATTTGATGTCTGCAGTATCTACGCCAGACGCCACGTGGGGGTGAAGGGCACTTTTAGATACGATCTACTATGAGAAATTTTGATTTGATCGCTGCTCTCTATAAGAAATAAATCTCGCAAAAGAAGTGGCTATTGTTGAATCAACGACAAGTGATATTAGAGAAGTTTTATTGTTTCCCTGTCAGATGCAGTCGAGCGATTTTAAACTTCCATTTCGTTTTTATAAACTTGAGAAAAATACGGAGAATTGACCTCGAAATTCCAAAAAACCAAATTACCTTTTTCTCGTCGCCCCAATGTTTGCTCGCCGTAATATTCATTGTCGCTATGGTGATCGATGTCTTTGTTGGTGCTCGCAGGGCCAGAATTTACCTTCCTTTCTCATTTCCATACAGTCGATAAAACTGGCTCAGAAACCTGCCCGATTCGGTTCACAAAAATTCCCCACTTGATTCACATATGGCCACCGAAATATGCCACCAAACTCCAGTCGGTGACAAATGTCTGGGAAATTAATTGAAACCGACAATATCAGGGATCCTGAAATTATTGACGTCACATTTTGCTCACTTAACGAAGCAAACATTCAGGATTCAGATTGCAGTTGAACTGAATTTTTCTCACATTTGAGATCACTTTAAGAAGCTTGAAGATCGTTTTATCGATGCATATTTTTATATATTTTTTATTGCAATTTTTCTCGAGAATATCATTGGCCTTATTGTCCAAGTTTCTTATTAGTTCTTCCAGATGCAACATTAACGGACTGATTAATAAAACAAGTAATCTAACTTGTAACCAATCTATGAATTTTAATAACGATATTATTTAAGGAAAGGATTTAAGATTGTTAACAAAGTTTTAATTATAAAATTTACAACGTAAAAATATCAGTTAAACTAATTTTGCAGGCAGGAAAGAGCATTTCACAGGATTTCTTGGAGCTGCTACCCAATTTCTTAGCAGCTAAATAATCGTAATTGGTGTGATGAACCATGTCTTCTTTAGTTGTGGTAGGACTGAAACAAACTTGACTTAGAAGATTATATTTCAAGGAGGAAGATTCTGTTCTATAAAGAATGTAAAAGATATACTTATGTATGTCTTCTGTTTTTGTCATTATATACAGTTAACTCCCTCAAGTCTAATTGACATTAGTCATTTCGGATTTTAATTTCGAAAGAGGTTCAATTAATTTTAGTACAAACTTTGGAAGCTTTTTCCATTTGAATTAAATGTAGTTAGAATCGAAAATCTTATTTAAGGATATTGGAATTGGCATTTAAATTGGGGTTCGTCATCTTTAGAAAATAAACAATTAAAGCAACTTACTTGAAAATTAGATGAGCAAGTTCGTCAAAAAGCCCATTACTTCGGTCTATAGGGATAGACGACAACTCGCAAATAGCCCTCAGCACACAAGATTTACCATCACCAAAACCTCGCCTGAAATAACAAATTGTAGTTTTCATTACTGTAAAAGTTCTATTAATATGTAAGTATTTATTTCAAAAAATTCCTGAAATAAATTAGTATTCTATTTTAGAACATTCTTTTAGAGGTTAAATTAAGAAAAAACTTAATTTTTTGTTGGTAAAAAATCTTATTCTTCTCATTGTATATTGATATGATCAAATCAGCAATATATCTTTTCCCCAAGAATCTTGTATGAAAGCAACTTCAAGTGAAAGAGAAGTTTATATATTTAAGCCTAAAATAACTAACTGAAAAAAATTAAGGATTCTAAATTTGCTGCTAAATACTTGACACGTGCATTTCAGATTATTATATAAATTTCCCTCCAACAACACCAATCAGCTAGATTAAACCTCTCAACATCTTGACAATCCGATCGTTAAACTTAATTGCCGACATTAATTTGACGACGAATTGCTTAACGATATGTTTACAACAATTTAGCAGTAAAATTCTTACATTTCCGACGCTTGTGCCAATATATCGTAAACATCCCATCTAGAAGGAGAGCGTTTCTTTCTTGCAAAAACAACTCCGGGATTATTATAATCAGAAACGTTCATCGGCAGCTTGTAATTTGCCTTCATCACAGTCCCTATGATCACAGTTTCCACTTTCAAATCTACAGGTATGCCGAACCCCGCTATTACCTAAAAGATATACGATAATTTCGGTATGTTCAACAAAACAATTTTTGAGCTCGATATTACCTGCACTCTGCTCCGTCCTCCCGCTTTTTCCCATATCAGAAATCTTCGCTTTCTGCTAAGTTCGCTGCCGGAATTTATTGCTATCGCCGAGATTAATATTACACCCAACCAAGCGATCCCATTTGTAGCGACATGCTGCAGGCTTTTCGTCATCGTTAAAGCTTCGCAGGCGGTACAGAAATGTGGAGGGTCTGAATGTGTAAATTGAATTTGATTGTCTTAACTACTCGATCTGTTCGTGGAAGTGTACGAACAAAAAAAATATTAACAAGTAAGGTTACAGTTAGCTAACGGATAATCGTAATTTGATTATAATGCTCAAGTTCTTGTTTGCTGGAGAATTAGCAGCAACAAACACCATGACTGAAGGTGCCTAACTGCCTAAGTTATGTTGAAGTAACGTTCAATAGTGTAAAGGCAACAACCTGCTGACCAGTTTTATTACGTAATCTAGTGAAAGAAAGAATCTTTATCCGAATAATTATTTCTAGATTTTCCACTATGTTACATTAAAAAATTGTTAATGTTTTAGAAAATGCTTTACACTTCCAAGTAGTTCTGAATAGTTAAACACAATTTAAATATGGGTCGTATTTAACAGTCTACTAAATTTACCCAATATTTTCATACAAAAAAATACTTTTATTTCCCAAAAATACCAAATGCTCACCAAAATTAAGAAAATACATAATCTTAAAGCGACAACCAAATATTGACATAATGCTGGCCTCTGGTATATTGTATATTTTGTTTGCCAAAATAACTTTTGTTGACCATAAATACTAAATGTTTACCAAATTTTATTCCGCATTTAATTCTAACATAATACCCAGATATTTAATTTTCGACAGTGTCTTATATTATTTAACAGTTAAAAATACTATTTGTTGATCAAAAATACACAAGCAATGAAATGTTGTGCAAATGGTAAATCATTTTATGCAAAATTATAGATGTAGACGTGCTAGGGCAAGGAAAATAAGAGTAAAAATAGAAATGGTTTGCGCAAAAAAAAAATATTGATTTCCGTAATATATAAATGCTTTGCTGTAATTGGCTTGCATTATGTAAAACGTAAAACTTCTTTTAGTGGTAATTTCTAATCGTGCTTTTAAAAAAAAATTATAGGGCCCTGAACTGACTGTGTACAAAACTTTTTTCGCGTGCCTCTTGACTGAAAGCGCAAGCGGCAAGGAGAGATGCGCAAGCATATTTCCATTTTAGAGTAACAGAATAATTATTTGATGCACAAATAGTTTTTTTGAGAAACACTAAATATAAATGGATAGCGCAAATATTTATTATGTACAGCACGTACGTGTAACTTAAGCGTTCTAAATTTGGTGAACATTTAGTAAAATTGATAGACATATAGAATTTAAAATGTAAACCATAGTAAAACAATACGCAGCATAGTTATTTTAGTGGTAATGTTCTCATTTTCTGATATATAATAATTTGCGTTTTATTTAGATTTTTTGATGCTCATTAAATTTTTTTCTGGTGGACAGTGTAAGGGATGTATGGTTTAATTTGGTGTACATTATATTTGTTCCCTTTAAATATCTTACGTCTCCTAGCAGTAAGCAGCTAATTAAAAATTAATGATTTTAAACAAATTATTCTTATGTACGTCAAAAAGTGTGGACGCAATAAAGAATTTTTGGAAAGTTTGTGACGATGAGCAACTACATATAAAAAATCGATTATGTGTTGCACCAAAAAACTTCTAAACTGTCTGAAAGAGCTAATCGGAGTCTCTTTAAGAAAAAATTACCATCGACGTAATTACATTTCTAAATTTGTTATGAATTTTTTTATTATAATTTTTACCCGGCTCCTCTACCATTTATTGACTTTCTGCAGTGTAAAAAATTTGATCAAAATTTTGCAGAAAAAATTGGTGGAAAGGCAAATAAACTATATTCACGTCATTTTTATACCCTATTCAGATTTATACAAAATACATTATTTTAAAGTTTTTCTGGATACGGATACGGATATTGTTACTCTGAACACACAACTCTCGATAAATATCTAAACGATTACTCTACTGACGGAATACAATGTATTGTCCAAACTTATATTGTTCCATATAAATTATTGAAGCGCCTGCCTATTTTTCATAAAATCCCTCTGCTTTCCTTCTGCTCTTACGGACTACATTCCTTTAAACGCCAAGATTTAATGCTTTAGCTTCACGCTTAGGTATACAAAACAACTCTGTAATCTTTCAAATAAATTGAGAACTTTATATTGTGGAAACTGCCATTTTTATGAATGATAAAACGCAACATTTAGTTGTTTACCATGTACTATCAAGCAGTGTAATTAACCTTATTGAACGGCACCAGGAGTGAAACAATCACGTGCATCTATACCGTCCAAGTCAAAGACTGACGAATTGCTAACGCTTAGCTGAAAGCAGCTGAAAAGTGGGCATCCTAACAGGACACTTCACTTTGAATAAGCACCTCAACATCATAAAGGTGGCAAAAAAGAATCCAATATTATGAAAAGGGTGAGTTTTCTCGTCGCATCTTATATGAGTACACAAATCTGATAACCAGGACACACGCCCAAAGCACTTTGGGCAACCAACTACTCGAGCCCTAGCTCTATTGATGGTTAACTGCCGCGCAGATTTCTAGAAGACACAGGTTTAATAAAGTAGTTATGGGGTACGATAAGCTAAAGTTTTAATAGGACTGGTTTTAAAGGCACATAACCCGTGAAGAGCAAAAGTTTCTAATTTTTTACTCCACCGTGGTTATTAATGATTCACTTGTTTGAAATTGTAAAAAAAATAAAAATAATTATTTTATTTACAGATGGTTGTGTTTTATTAAAAATTAATCTTCAAAAAGACCATTATTAACTATTTTGCTTATATCGAATCCTTCAGTCAACTGTAAAATAACATAAAGTATTAAGCTAAAAATTACTATTAATAGCATTAATCTAGAGTAATGATCATTTTGCGTTCTGTTCTTTAACAATAAATTTATGTCAATAACCTAATCCAGATAAGTGGAACACGTTGCAGAAATTATGAAGCATTTTTTTACTTCTCCAATAATAATCAAAGAATCAAAGAATAATATATGGCCGTAATTTATCTGTTGATCCCAAAAATACTAAATGTTCACCAAATTAAGAAAATACATAATCTTAGAACGACAACCAAATATTGACATAATGCTAGCCTTTTATATATTTTGTTCGCCAAAATAACTTTTGTTGACCATAAATACTAAATGTTCACCAAATTTTATTCCGCATTTAATTCTAACATAATACCCAGATATTTAATTTTTGACAGTGTCTTATATTATTTAACACATAAAAATACTATTTGCTTATCAAAATTACACAAGCAATAAAATGTTGTGCAAATGGTAAATAATTTTATGCAAAATTATAGATGTACCTAGATGTCCTAGCGCAAGGAAAATAAGAGTAAAAATAAAAGTGATTTGCACAAAAAAAGATATTGATTTCCGTAATATATAAATGCTTTGCTGTAATTGGCTTTTTGAAAATCCAGAAGTCGGTAAAGTAAACAATGACCGCATTATGTAAAACTTAAAACTTCTTTTAGTGGTAATTTCTAATCGTACTTTTAAAAAAAATGTACAGGGCCCTGAACTGACTTTGTACAAAACTTTTTTTTCGTGTGCCTCTTGTCTGGAAGCGCAAGCGGCAAGGAAAGATGCGCGAGCATATTTTATTTTTGGAGTAATAGAATAATTATTTGACACACAAGTAGTTTTTGTGAGAAACCCTAAATATAAATGGATAGCGCGAATATTTATTATGTACAGCACGAACGCGTAACTTGAGCGTTCTAAATTTGGTGAACATTTAGTATATTTGGGTTCCATTAAAAGTTTTTGATGTTCATTAAATTTTTTGGTGAACAGTGCCATGGATGTATGATTTAATTTGGTGTAGGTACATTATATTTGTTCCCAATGTTTAACAACACAGATAGAGGTGTTAGAATAATTGAGTACTGGGTATAACTATAGAGAGCAAATAACCATAGATTTTTTTTATTTTCTATTTTTATTATGAGAACATGCCACCCCATATCGAATGTTCACATTCAGGATACATCTCCGTACAGTTATGTTGTTGGTTGGCTGCCATGTCAAACACGTCATGTTCTTCGCCGCTGTCATCCTCGTGATGTCTGACTCTAAAAATAGCAATTGGCTTGAATCCAGCTAAAATAGTATTAATTGGGAATGTAAATTAAGGGTTATTTGGCAAGGTTCTAAAACGGCAAATTCGAGCTATTTCCAAATTAAACCGTCACAACTTTATCCATCACTGACCCTTATGCTACTCTGTCTTAATCAGAACATTACGGCTTTAAAACTTGACCAATTTCGAGTACCTGAAGATTGCTTTAATGATCTCCTCCATAAAAGTGCCGCGTTCCCGAGTCGCTTTGCTGACTTCGCAAACGGACTTCAGCAAACATGCTCTCCCATCTCTGCTAAGCCTGCAAACAATTCTGTTTACTCGACGAGAAATTGCAGATACAACCGAAGCCACTTGTACCCTAGTCATATTTGCTATTTAGAGCCGATATGTATGAACGTAACAAAGCAATCATCAACTTCTACTTACGCTGTAAGGAGCTTTTCGATTTTCGTATACAAATCTCTTCTGGTTCGTCTATAGACCTTGTGATAAACCGGATGAACATATGCAGTGACTGGTCGGTTGTAAGTTCTGCGAGAACCATATGCCATTTTATGGGGGTCATGCGTGTATCTGAAGAAATAAATTTCTTAAAGATTCTAAAGAATTATGATGCATTTATTCAGGAAAAAGTGGCTAAAACCCCTGGGAGTATTGCAAGATCACGCTATAGTTTGTCTCCAGTGCAAACTACGGTTAGATTAGATCGTCTAAAGTTATGCTCCCACGGCAGGGTTTCTTCCTAAAGGGAGTTTCTAACGTATTTATGGCACATTTTCTTATTTACCGGTGGTCCTTCCTGATCCCAGTTTGTATCCTGGGGCTTGCGTAATAGTAATTAGATTTCCTCCAGCTGCCTGATGCGAATCCAGCCTTCACTGCTGAATTGTAGGGGTTCGACGAGAGTTCATTGATGGTGCTGTAGCCCACCGACGGTGGTTTATTGATGAAAAACGGATTGTAATAGGTTTTCATGTTACTGACAGGTGCCGGTGAATTGCCGTTTTCTAACGTCCAGCCGCCGGAAGTCTCCTCGCCCGGCTTGTCAATGCGATGGAGTAGTTCGGAGTTCGGCCTGAATGGCTGATAGGGATCGTGGGGAAGCTCCCAAGCCAACGCCGCCGTCGAGCCTATTGTAAATATCTGGCCCACGCCCACAGATGGCACAGTTAAACAATATACTGAAAAGACAAAATATGGTTAATTTGGCGCCACCCCCGGTGAGCCCCAGCAACTATTCTTGTGCTTATTACAAGATTCTAAAAAAATTGAGGTCGAATTTAACAGTCTACCAAATTTACCCAATATTTTCATACAAAAAAATTCTTTCATTTCCCAAAAATACTAAATGTTCACCAAAATTAAGAAAACACATAATCTTAAAGCGACAACCTAATATTGACATAATGCTGGCCTCTTATATATTTTGTTAGCCAAAATAACTTTTGTTGACGATAAATACTAAATGTTCACCAAATTTTATCCCGCATTTAATTCTAACATAATACCTAGATATTTAATTTTTGACAGTGTCTTATATTATTTAGCAGTTAAAAATACTATTTGTTGATCAAAAATACACAAGCAATAAAATGTTCTGCAAATGGTAAATAATTTTATGCAAAATTATAGATGTAGATGTGCTAGGGCAAGAAAAATAAGAGTAAAAATAAAAGTGGTTTGCATAAAAAAAGATATTGATTTCCGTAATATATAAATGCTTTGCTGTAATTGGCTTGCATTATGTAAAACGTAAAACTTCTTTTAGTGGTAATTTCTAATCGTGCTTTTAAAAAAAAATTACAGGCCCCTGAACTGACCTTGTACAAAACTTTTTTCACGTATTTTTTGTCTGGAAGCGCAAGCGGCAAGGAAAGATGCGCGAGCATATTTCATTTTTGGAGTAATAGAATAATTATTTGACGCACAAATATTTATTATGTACAGCACGGACGCGTAACTTGAGCGTTCTAAATTTGGTGAACATTTAGTAAAATTGATAAACATATAGAATTTAAAATGTAAGCAATGGTAAAACAATACGCAGCATAGTTATTTTAGTGGTAATGTTCTTATTTTCTGATGTATAATAATTTAAGTTTCATTTAGATTTTTTGATGGTCATTAAATTTTCTGGTGGACAGTGCAAGTGATGCATAGTTTAATTTGGTGTACATTATATTTGTTCCCAAGAAATTGCTACTATTGATTGGCAATATGACTAATTGGCAAGAAAAATATTTTTGGGAGTTTCAAGATGGCCCCGATTGCTTTCTGCTAAAAATATAGTCTTCGTGGTTGGCGACAACTGTGTCAAGATTGTCATTTTAAAGTGAATGATGGCTAAGACCACCAACTGAAAGCGAGAACGTTAAAACTGAAAGTGCTTCTAGTAGCTTGGCCAACTTAACTTAAAGAAATTGAAAGTTAATTTTTCTAAACCGTAAATCACCTTTAATACCAAACTTTTGAAAGAAAAATCAGGTTATTGACCAGTTTGACAGAATTGATTACTTTTGGATATTCAATTGATCGTGGGGGAAAAGTTTCCTAAATATGGTCCGGGAAAAGCCTCAGATACGCCTTGGACGATATAATCTGAGAAAACGCCTGAGGGAAGGATTTCTCTTAAGCCATATTTTAGGAAAACGCTCCCTTAAATTACAAATAATGAGTTTCCTGCATGAAAATTGCGCAGCACCCTGCATACTAAATAAAATTGGGCTTTTGTCTGTGCACTTCGCGCGATGCAATCAAGCTTTTATTGTGCTTCTGCACCATTCGTCATGAGAGTGGTGCAGCTATCTGCAATAACGCAGCTACATTGACTTTGGGGCATGTATCGGTACATTTTCGATCACTTAGTCGCAATAAAGTATGGAAGAGTACTGACCTAGTTGTAGCGAGCTCCCCTCCGGAAAAACAAGATATCTCCTCTTTCTCGACAAACTTTTTTCAGTGCCATTTATTCGAGTTGCTATATCATCTTGCAAACTCTGTAGTGTCACTCTTATCAAAATTATAACAATGAGTATACACAACGCCACTTCTTGCGCCATTTGTTTCCATTAGTTACTTATTCAACGTCGTACAACAAAAGCCTCGGCTTCCGAGTAAATTTTCGTGACTTGACAAGTCGCTAATTGCTTTACCGTTGACCACCAACGGTATCGAGGTGATTACACAATTTTAACTAAAGCAATTTAACCAATTGACTTAATTATCGTAAATATTTGCCGGGGCTTCGATTGAATTAACAGTAGCGGTCTAATTCTCGGTTTTATTGACCGCCTCAGAACTGTCCCAAGTTTTCGAGACTTCGAGAGTTGTTCCGATGGAGATCCCCTTTTACGTCCTCGGGGTTTTTATGTTGTTTGTTCCCGAAATAAATTCGGGTGGATCTAGAGATGACGGCGTTATTCTTTCGCGTCGTAAAAGATACGTTGCTTTTCCAGACGGATCGACATTGATCGTAAGTCGTCTTTCTTTAATTTGGCGTCCAATTTTAAATAATTCGCTTGCAGTTTGCCTTCTGCATGACGGAGCAGACTATCATCCCTAACACGGTTTTCACTGAAGGTATCAATTGGGGTATCGCTTACGAGCTGCCCAACCGCACATCGTTCAAAACGTACATCAAGAAGAAGCCAAAATATATGTTAAAGAGGAGACATCGCAGGGATTTGTACAACCAAGTCGAGCTGGTAATGGACTCGTAAGCCTCCGATTACGGAAACTAGGCGGCTTTCCCCTATAATTGTGTTTTTGTAGAATGGGCTTCGATGGTCGTTCCTGCATCTTGAGGGCTCTTTGCGAGAGCGCTCGTTATCCCCAAAAAACCGCAACCCTTTGGGAGGAAATGATCCGCCTCGTGTTTAAGTAAGCCATTAAGCAAATTGTTAGAATCAAGTGTCGGAAAGTTGAAATCCTTTTAACTAGTTCTTGGTTGTCGACGAACATAATTAATCTGTATTGATTGATAGGTTTCCGCAGCAAACTATATCGGAATTCGAGCCCGAGGAGCACCGCTTGTATCATTGGGCGTACCGAAGGGGCCGAGAAAACAAGCAACAGGACTGCTCCGGGATGTTCCCGGCATGTTCAATCTCCCTCATAGATCTGGCTTTAGGATATTACAACGATTACGCGGAGGAAGCTCATTATCAAACATCAACTCCGACTCCCAATCAATAGACGCTTTTTGATGGGCCTCGTTAGCAACTAACTTACCGGCAGTTTTACGAGCTACCTGTATTACCTGGTGCGATAAATAAGGTTAGCACCCCGTAAAGTGAGCAAATATTTGTCGGGAAAATTTAACAATTGCTGAGGCGGTAACTATCGATTCCCCCTTGTACTCGCGATCGTTACACATTGTTTCATTATAACATTGTTGTCGAATCCAGAGCAGTCTGATTCGTATTTCCTGCAGAACCAGCGGGCCCAAATCCTTACTTCAAGCAAACCCAAATTGTAACGCAAAGACTCATATACATTGTAACTAGTTCAAATTGAGAACAAATACAATATACACCAAATTAAACCATACATCCCTTGCACTGTCCACCAGAAAATTCAATGAACATCAAAACATCTAAATGAAACCCAAATTATTATACATCAGAAAATGAGAACATCACCACTAAAATAACTATGCTGCGTATTGTTTTACCATTGCTTACATTTTAAATTCTATATGTCTATCAATTTTACTAAATGTTCACCAAATTTAGAACGCTCAAGTTACGCGTCCGTGCTGTACATAATAAAACTTCGCGCTATCCATTTATATTTAGTGTTTCTCAAGGAAACTACTTGTGCGTGAAATAATTATTCTATTACTCCAAAAATGAAATATGCTTGCGCATCTCTCCTTGCCGCTTGCGCTTCCAGACAAAAAACACGTAAAAAAAGTTTTGTACAAGGTCAGCTCAGGGCCCTGTAATTTTTTTTTAAAAGCACGATTAGAAATTATCACTAAAAGAAGTTTTACGTTTTACATAATGCAAGCCAATTACAGCAAAGCATTTATATATTACGGAAATCAATATCTTTTTTTGTGCAAACCACTTCTATTTTTACTCTTATTTTCCTTGCCCTAGCACATCTACATCTATAATTTTGCATAAAATTATTTACCATTTGCAGAACATTTTATTGCTTGTGTATTTTTGATCAACAAATAGTATTTTTAACTGCTAAATAATATAAGATACTGTCGAAAATTAAATATCTGGGTATTATGTAAGAATTAAATGCGGGATTAAATTTGGTGAACATTTAGTATTTATCGTCAACAAAAGTTATTTTGGCGAACAAAATATATAAGAGGCCAGCATTATGTCAATATTTGGTTGTCGCTTTAAGATTATGTATTTTCTTAATTTTGGTGAGCATTTAGTATTTTTGGGAAATGAAAGTATTTTTTTGTATGAAAATATTGGGTAAATTTGGCAGACTGTTAAATATGACCCCAAATTAATTATTGTCTTCAATTTAGAAAATAAATTACTAAGAACAGTATTAGGTGAATATTTGTCTAACAATTTTTGTTGCAAACTTTTACTTTCTGTATTTAATAGTATATAAGTACAACTACATATTTGAGTGTGGTCTTACAATAGCAAAATTTAAATTCCTCATTTTCAACTTAGAACTAAAATGTTTTATGAATAAAAGTTAAAACTAAAGTAGTAACCACATTGTCATGTTGTTGCCAACTGCTGGCACTGCAAATTTTGGTGCTTATATTGACCATCGTTTTTTATCAAATCTCAGTTATTTACCATCAGCTCGAGATGATGGCTATCAATCTAGAGATAGCTTTACGGAGCGATTACTGGCATGTACAAATGTTCAGTCGTTTTAAGAACACAAAACTTGGCCAAGTTGCAGCCACGCAATATAAATAATGTGCATTTTTATTTGTGATCTTAATTTGTCCGTTTACTAAAAATATTTTCTCCATTTAGCAATTTTTATTACTACCACTCTTCTAAAACAAATTTGATGTTAGAGAAATTAGCTGCTCGTGGCAATCTCAGATTGTTTTTCAAATCATCTTTAACAAATTTTGAATTGTGTAATAAAATGCTTTAAGATTATGTATTGTTCCGTACCTTCACTTAGATATTTAGTTCATTTTTTCTTTTTGTAGTTAGTTTGTTTTCTTTAGATTAGTTTAGTATAAGAACAAACAGTTTCGTTGTATGCACGCGACCGCGTAGCAATTCCCCCCTGGGTGGGACCCACGTGACGTGTTGAGGGTGGTGTGGGAAGCATCCATCTTAAAAGTTCTTCCACCCTTACACTCACACAGTCACCCAACACTTCTCTTACGAACCTTGGAAGAGACAGTCGCCTTTTCGAGTCAGTCGGTCTAAGGTTTTTTATAGTTTTGTGCGAGATCTCCTACGATTCCAGAGCACCACACACCCGAAGCCGACTACATCACACATTCTCCACTATAAGGTAGGTCCAAACCCTTGTGGGAATTAATTTTCGTTCGTTCTTTATCGCTATTTTTGGCTCTCCATTAAAGCAGGTCTACTGACTCTGCCTGGAGACATGGTCGTAGTTATCTCAAACACTACGAAACATTTGGTCCTTCGAGCCGGATAGTTAATCAATCGGATTAATTGTCCATTAAATTGTCGTGTTTTGCAAATATCGCGTTTTTCAAAATTTTTGTCTATTGTCTCCAAGCAGTGCAACTAAACTGTTTGTTCGTGGTAATAGTTCTTAGTATCATCGTTGTTTTTGTGTATGAAAAAAATCACCAATTAAGCTATGCATTTTTTGAAAGTAAACAAAGGCATTTTTTGAACCATTACGTTGCGGGTAACACGTGTTTCCAAAGTTTCGAGAAGGGTCCAGCCACTACCTGCTGGTAACGGGCAGATTTACGACCCTCTCGTTCTCGTTTAAAAGCTTGGGTCACTTTCACTTTTTCTCGACACGTGTTCGTTATCACAATGGCTAGCAAGACACAGGATAAAACTAACCGCGCGTTAAGAGATATGCTAATTAATCAAATGCGGGAAATTGTGGAAATTGCTAACACTGCCAAGGAGGAAGCGGTATTCAAGTCCTTGCTAAAGCGACGTATTGGTCGCGCTCGCGAAATTTTGGAGCAATTTCTAACTTTACAGTCAGCTATTATCACGCATTTATCGACACAGGCGGACGCTGACTTGCCGGCGGAGGAATCAATTCGGACGGTTGTACAGGGTTATTTCGATACTATAGAAGTAACGTACCTCCAACTATTTCCGGACGTTGAACACCCTACTACCCCAGATATAACAAGTAATACTTCTGGTGGCTCATTATCTAATTTAAGGTTACCAAAATTGTCGTTGCGAACTTTTGATGGTAATTTTAATGAATGGACACCGTTTATTCAGTTTTATAACAATGCCATTCATAATCGGCTAGAGTTGTCTAACATAGAAAAGTTCCAATATTTAATTAGCAGTTTGAGTCAGGAACCTCTTAATATGGTGAAGTCAATTTCACTATCAAATGACAATTACGAAATCGCGTATAATGCTTTGGTTGATCGATACGAGAATAAGCGGAAGTTGTCGTATTACTATTGGAACGCCATTAACGCATTGCCGAAATTAAAGCTTGAATCTGCACGTGGCCTTCGCGAACTTTTAGATAAATTTAAAGAAAATCGGTCGGCACTGCAAGCATTGAAGATAACTACCTCATTAGAAGATTTCATGTGGTTTCAGTTATTGTTAGAGAGGATTGACCCCGAAACGCGAAAAGCTTTCGAAGCTGAAATACGTGAACTTTCTGCAGATAAGGTCCCCGCGTTTCAAGAATTAACAAAATTCGTAGAAAGCCAGTGCCGGGTTCTTGAAGCCGTACCGAAGCAACAGGAACCATCGTTTTTCAACCGGTCGCGACTTCAAACAAAGTCACACGGTACCCCAAGCAAGGTATTTTCGAAACAAGTGTTGTTGGTTGACTCGCAATCCAACACAAGTAATCGGTGTATTCTGTGCGAAGACAAGCACAGGATACATAAATGTCCTAAGCTTGCCTCCCAGACTCCTGCAGAAAGGTTCACAACGGTAAAGTCCCTGAATCTCTGCGTCAATTGCCTTAGCTCAACGCATCGGATTAAATCGTGTGCCTCAAAAGTAGTTTGTCGGTCATGTCAGGGAAAACATCATTCTCTATTACATTTCCCAAATTCGCGGGCAAATTCACGAGAGCGTATCTCAAAAGAGTCTGTTACAAACTCCACATCGTCTGCGGTGACCTACGTAAATCAGGATCATGCGAGCGGTGAAGAAGCGATATCTCAGAATTTGACTACTCTCGCGAGTTCATTGTCGACCAATGTAATTTTGCTTGCCACTGCACTGATTGAAGTTCAAGACTCGCGAGGAAATTTTCAATTAGTTAGAGCCGTGTTGGATAGTGGGAGTCAGGGTAGTTTTGTCACGCGCGCCTGCCTTGCGCGATTGAATTTAAAAATTAATCCGTCAAAGATTCAGGTCCGTGGCATCAATTCGAAGACTAACATAACATCCCCCGGGTATGCAGATTGCGTAATTCGCTCGCGTTTCCAAAACCAACCATTGGGTACAGTTCGCGCGCATATTCTGCCCAAAATTATTAATAATTCTCGCTCCGCAATGTCCGTTGACCCATCTAACTGGCAACACCTGAAGTCGCTGCCGCTGGCAGACCCGGAATACCATAAAGCGCGTGAAATCGATGTTCTTCTAGGAAGCGACATTTACGCATATCTATTACGCCCCGGGGTGACTCACGGAAGGACCATAAAGGAACCATCTGCCATAGAAACCATCTTCGGCTGGGTAGTAACGGGAAAAACCGGACAAAGTTCTCCGGAAATAACAAATACGTTGTTTACCACCATAGATACGGAGGATTTACAAGAGGCTATAAAATCCTTTTGGGAATTGGAAGAAATTCCAACGAAACTTCCCGAAGATAAGGACACAATAACTTGTAATACCCTTTTTTCAAAATCTTTGGTGCGAGATAATAAAAGCGGCAGGTATACAGTGTCCCTCCCTTTTAAAGTAGACAACCCTGCCGATTGTGCTTCTCGCGGTCTTCTACCTGCCGAGCTCAAAAGTCATCCACTTTGGTGGACAGGTCCTGGCTGGCTTCAGCAAACGCATAATTATTGGCCCAAACAGGAAGTGGGACTGGCTCCTGCTGAACTTGATATCGTTCAGCAAGAAGGGCGCCGCGTAGTCCTTATGACTCATGTTACAGCACCTGCCTTTTTGGAATCGCTAATTCGCTCTCACTCGAAACTTGCGCTACTCCAAAATACTCTCGCTTGGATGCGTCGATTTGTCGGAAATTGTAGATTAGCAGCACAATCACGTCATTACGGAGGGCTGACCCCTCAAGAACAACAAGCCGCTCTGGACGTCCTAATTAAATACGTACAGGGCGTCGAATTCGCGCCAGAACTAAGGCAATTGAAAGGAGGTCAGATTTGTTCCAAACCATTTCGAAAACTTGCGCCATTCTTTGATCCCGGTGGCTTAATCAGGGTGGGCGGGCGACTCTCCAATTCTGCGTTGTCGTTCAACCAAAGGCATCCCGCTTTACTACCACGGAATAATTGGCTTACAAAACTTATAATCGAACATATTTACAACAGATATTTACATCCTGGAGTTAAAACCGTACATTTTCTAATGTCCCAAAATTATTGGATACCCGCCGCGCTGCAAACCATTCGATCTATCCTGGCAAATTGTCACGTTTGTTTTCGGCAGAACCCAAAATCATTACAGCCCCCAATGGGAAATTTGCCGGCATTTCGAGTCCGGCAAGCGAAGGCCTTTCAAGGAGTCGGTATAGATTTTGGTGGTCCATTCACTATCACCATGAATCGTACTCGGGGTGGTAAGACCATGAAAGCTTATCTTTGTTTGTTTGTTTGCGTCGCGACAAAGGCAGTTCATTTGGAGCTAGCCTCCGACCTCTCCACGGAAGCCTTCCTCGCCGCTTTACGACGTTTTTTGGCCCGCCGCGGGCGTTGCAGCCACATTTACAGCGATTGTGGCACAAACTTTGTTGGCGCTGCTGCCCAAATCCGTTTGATGCGCGAAGCCGTCCAAGGTGAAGGGATCACCTGGAACTTCAATCCCCCTTCGGCTCCTCACTTTGGAGGACTGTGGGAAGCCGGGATTAAATCGGCAAAATCACATTTACGTCGGGTGATTGGTGATCAAATTTTAACATTTGAAGAGTTATATACAGTTTTAACTCAAATTGAAGCGGTACTAAACTCGCGTCCCCTTTATGCTCAGAGCACTGACCCTAATGATATGTCGGTCTTGACTCCAGGTCATTTTTTGACAATGGCCCCTTTAACTTGTTTGCCTGACTTTGACCTCACTAATATTAAGAGGAATCGTCTTACAAGGTGGCAATTGCTTCAACAATTGCATCATAGTTTTTGGAATCGATGGCATCGCGAGTATCTCCATACCATGCAACAGAGGTGCAAATGGCATAAGAATTTCCTCAATTTAGCTCCAGGCACTCTCGTTCTGATCAAATCGGAGCAATCTCCTCCATTGCAATGGAAACTGGGTCGGGTAGAAACGGCACATCCTGGAAAAGATGGTGTCGTGCGAGTTGCAACCGTTCGCACTGCAAGCGGTTTAGTCCAAAGACCAGTAGTTAAGTTGTGTCCATTGCCTCAGGTTACTGATGAAAAAGCATAGCCTTTTTGGTGGGCGGAATGTTCCGTACCTTCACTTAGATATTTAGTTCATTTTTTCTTTTTGTAGTTAGTTTGTTTTCTTTAGATTAGTTTAGTATAAGAACAAACAGTTTCGTTGTATGCACGCGACCGCGTAGCAATTCCCCCCTGGGTGGGACCCACGTGACGTGTTGAGGGTGGTGTGGGAAGCATCCATCTTAAAAGTTCTTCCACCCTTACACTCACACAGTCACCCAACACTTCTCTTACGAACCTTGGAAGAGACAGTCGCCTTTTCGAGTCAGTCGGTCTAAGGTTTTTTATAGTTTTGTGCGAGATCTCTTACGATTCCAGAGCACCACACACCCGAAGCCGACTACATCACACATTCTCCACTATAAGGTAGGTCCAAACCCTTGTGGGAATTAATTTTCGTTCGTTCTTTATCGCTATTTTTGGCTCTCCATTAAAGCAGGTCTACTGACTCTGCCTGGAGACATGGTCGTAGTTATCTCAAACACTACGAAACATGTATTTTCTTAATTTTGGTGAGCATTTAGTATTTTTGGGAAATGAAAGTATTTTTTTGTATGAAAATATTGGGTAAATTTGGTAGACTGTTAAATACGACCCAAATAAAAATATGTGTTTAAGTTTTAATTTGGAATAAAAATTTTATTCTCTTTAAAGGAAGTAACGTGATTATTGTTATCGCAAGTAGCATAGGAATATAATAGAACTTAAAGACTATTGCAAAATTAGTAGCAAAACGGGTTAAAAACTAAAACTTCAATTAATTGAGATGGAAAAAGTTTATCAATGACACTCAACAATTTTCTAAACGTAAGATAATTGCTTGGCTGACAAAGGTACTACTAATAATACTTAATTAGGATTGAACATAGTTGTTCATCAAACAATTTTGTTACATATCTTATTTTTTATAAAATTTATTTTTAAATTAAACTAAATTATTGCTTATGTGATTTTTATTAACCTATTTTCATTGGTTGAGAAATAAATAAATAATGCACTTACCGATTAAATCACTTGCCTGGCTTTAGAGAAAGAACATTTATCTTTTTATCTATCAAGAGTTGCGTATAGGTAATCAAGCAAGCGCAAATAAGAATCGCAAAAATTATTAATATTTTCGAAATAAGAACGAGATTCCATTAAGAATAGCAAACTAGAAGTTGAAATGCCAAAAAAGCGATTCAATTATTAGTTTATGTAAATTTTGACTTATCATTTTCGGGGGCTATAATTCAAAAGAAAAATTTGAAAACTTTAATAAACTCCGAGTTAGCTATAAAGCGATATCAGTAAACTTGCAAAACGTGTCTCTTTCACTATAAATTTAAGCTGAGTGAGGTAAAGAAAGTTCTAAAGGATTTTACTCCCGGAAACTTTAGCAAGGACAAAGTTTCCTGAAGAAAATCTATCAAACTGTATTAACCGTCAATCAACTTCGATAACGTGTAGCGGGAGAATTGCAACAACCAATTTTCATCGATGGTGATAAATGTGTTTCAGCTAGCCAACAGCGTAGTCCTTTAACACCGACATAATCGCAATGGGTGAAAGACGCGAACAAAATACATTTCCGGCAATCGCCAAAATGGTAACGTTCGATAAAAATTGAACTACTGTTGAAGCCAATTTATTCGCTGTAAATTAACTGGTTGTCAAGTCCAGAAATCAATTTTTTGATTGCAACTGAATTTAGATTAAGCAAGTTGGAGCGTGAAACAGGTGGCGACGATGTGAAAATGGACAAAAACGACTGCAACCCCCGAGTTCTGGTGGTAGTAATTTATATTCCAATTTAACTTCCTTAATCAGACTAACTTTAATTAAAATTGATAAAATTGTCGGAGAGACTCGTTTTATTTACACAACAATTGCCGTTGTGGCAATCAAATTACCTAAGTATGAGGTAGATGCTGAAACGCTGAATAATAGCCCAGAGCTAAATCAATCAGGGAAAAGGGACAACTTGGAAACATCTCAAAACACTCATCTCTGGTTTCCATTCCTTGTCGAGTAGCGGAATAATATTGATGGTGTGCTCCCGTCTCCAAAATCACGTTACGTTTCTGGGGATATCTGAGCATATAAAAAAAGAAATTTAAGAATGCAATATTTATCGAAGCTCAGAAGCGAACCCGAACACAATCCGCAGCATTTCGTCCAGAAGACTCTCGCTGTTCGGCTTCAAATTGCGGGAAGCTTCGCACAAAGCCCTCAGGATGCAGCTGCGACCATTGTAACCCATCCTGAGATGCACAAAATTCAGTCTAACTCCACCATTTATGCGCCAGACAACTCACGAATTCATTATAGTTTCCATTTTGAAATACAAGTCGCGCCGATGTCTCCTCTGCATTAATTCCTTAGGTTTTCCGAGCACCTCCTTAAATTTAGTCGTGTCGTTCGGTAGCTCATACGAGATACCCCAGTTGATGCCCTCCGTCCATATTTCACCAGGCAACAAGCCCGTTTGAACCGTCATGCATATAGCTATCTAAAAGTTCGATGTTTGTTTTCCATTAAAATATTCACGTAGAGGAAAATTAAAGGCCAAAAATGTACTTACAGATAGAGTGGCTCCTTCCGGAAATGCCAGATATCTCTTGTGACGCGACAAAATTTTATCTTCAGTATTTCTACCCTCAAGTGTAACAACTGTCATAAATAATATCGCTGCAATTGGAAACGTTTTGTGGGTGCCCATTTTGCACCGTTCAGACCTACTAGCAACAAATCACGATTTTGTGACTGCGGAACAACAACTTGTTAATTGAGTAAATAACTGTTTTAGTAGTTCACGCTTCAACGCTGACTCCAGCACGGATGCAAACAAGCCGTCGAACATCTTGAAGGAACTACGAAAATTTATCGAGATACGATTTTTATCTCTGCATCTATCTTCAGAAAGTTTAAGTATTCATTACTTTAAGAAACGCAAATTATCGCTACCCTTTAAAGACTTATGTTCAATTAGGCAAACGAGGAGCGAGGAACCGTCAAAATTTAATGCGTCGATTTTTACATCGACGCTATTTACGTAACAGCTAACGAAACTAACGAGCGATTGATGTTTAGTTAAACGTCGTTAAAAATTTAACAATCTATTAACTTAAACGGCTACCAACCACAATTTTAAGCAACTCGGGACGAGAGAATAGCAATTGAGTTAATTTCGAAAAATAATAAAGCGTTTTATTACACAATTCAAAATTTGTTAAAGATGATTTGAAAAACAATCTGAGATTGCCACGAGCAGCTAATTTCTCTAACATCAAATTTGTTTTAGAAGAGTGGTAGTAATAAAAAATGCTAAATGGAGAAAATATTTTTAGTAAACGGACAAATTAAGATCACGAATAAAAATGCACATTATTTATATTGCGTGGCTGCAACTTGGCCAAGTTTTCTGTTCCTAAAACGACTGAACATTTGTACATGCCAGTACTCGCTCCGTAAAGCTATCTCTAGATTGATAGCCATCATCTCGAGCTGATAGTAAATAAATGAGATTTGATAAAAAACGATGGTCAATATAAGCACCAAAATTTACAGTGCCAGCAGTTGGCAACAACATGACAATGTGGTTACTACTTTAGTTTTAACTTTTTTTCATAAAACATTTTAGTTCTAAATTGAAAATAAGGAATTTAAATTTTGCTATTGTAAGACCACACTCAAATTTGTAGTTGTACTTATATACTATTAAATACAGAAATTAAAAGTTTGCAACAAAAATTGTTAGACGAATATTCACCTAATACTGTTCTTCGTAATTTATTTTCTAAATTGAAGACAATAATTAATTTGGGGTCGTAATTAACAGTCTGCCAAATTTACCCAATATTTTCATACAAAAAAATACTTTCATTTTCCAAAAATACTAAATGCTCATCAAAATTAAGAAAATACATAATCTTAAAGCGACAACCAAATATTGACATAATGCTGGCCTCTTATATATTTTGTTTGCCAAAATAACTTTTGTTGACCATAAATACTAAATGTTTACCAAATTTTATTCCGAATTTAATTCTAACATAATACCCAGATATTTAATTTTCGGCAGTGTCTTACATTATTTAGCAGTTAAAAATACTATTTGTTGATCAAAGATACGCAAACAATAAAATGTTGTGCAAATGGTAAATAATTTTATGCAAAATTATAGATGTAGATGTGCTAGGGCAAAGAAAATAAGAGTAAAAATAAAAGTGGTTTGCACAAAAGAAGACATTAATTTCTGTAATATGTAAATGCTTTGCTGTAATTGGCTTGTATTATGTAAAACGTAAAACTTCTTGTAGTGGTAATTTCTAATCGTGCTTTTAAAAAAAAATTACAGGGCCCTGAACTGACCTTGTACAAAACTTTTTTCGCATGCCTCTTGTCTGGAAGCGCAAGCGGCAAGGAGAGATGCGCGAGAATATTTCATTTTTGGAGTAATAGATTAATTATTTGACGCACAAATAGTTTTTTTGAGAAACACTAAATAGGTATAAATGGATAGCGCGAATATTTATTATGTACAGCACGGACGCGTAACTTAAACGTTCTAAATTTAGTAAACATTTAGTAAAATTGATAGACATATAGAATTTAAAATGTAAGCAATGGTAAAACAATACGCAGCATAGTTATTTTAGTGGTGATGTTTTCATTTTCTGATGTATAATAATTTGGGTTTTATTTAGATTTTTTGATGCTCATTAAATTTTCTGGTGGACAGTGCAAGGGATGTATAGTTTAATTTGGTGTACATTATATTTGTTCCCGTTCTTATTCCTATTAGTTTGTAACTAAATAATCGAGCAATTTCTGGGCAGTAGTTAGTTGCCATATCTCAATAACTTTCTGGTCTTATGATGAACTCCAAATAGCGGTGCTTGGCACACAGGAATCTAAAATTAAGCACCAGCCTCTAAGTTTAAAAGACTTCTCCTGTCGAGGCACAATATAAGCCAGTTCAGTTTTGCGCCAACATGTTCTATTATATTTGCACCTCGTTAAACCCTCGTCAAGCTAAGAACTTTACGTTATTTATTAAGGTGAAGCTTTTAGACGTGTTAAAATTGTATTCCTTAGAAGAGCATCAATCTCCACAACGCATAAGCCAAAACCCCTAATGCGCTGGCTCTATGCTATAGACTTTAAAACTGCGCTAAACAAGTAATTAAACTATGTTTGCTAAAACACAATATTAGAGTTGGTGCTCAAAAGAGATTGTGTCTTGCTTTCCAGTATCATCACATACCTATTGAAATTAATGAACGTGACGGCTTTACTATTCAAAGAATTTCGTATTCAGTATTCCCCCCCCAGCAAATACATGAGGTTCGAGGAACTAAAACTGGAAATAATTTAAGCTCAAACTCGTTATTGGAAAACTTTGGAAGACACAAATAAAATTTTGCAAAACTTTGTTCTATTTAGTTTTAGAATCGAATTTGTCACCTGCGAAATTAATATTAAATTTTAAATAAAAACGTTTCTTCAACACAAAAAATAGCAAACATAATTAACTGTAAGGTGATAGTGCTACTGTATTGTAAATGCGTCAATTTATTGGTGCAGGAGGTCCTTTGTCTTCTCGAAGTGAAATGGTCTGTCGATTCAATGTCAACACTTTTCGAGAACGCATTATTACATTACCACTTTCAAGGTATCGATCTACGTTAACGGTGGTGCTAACCCCAAGGTCGCAAGATAACAAAATGGAAGATCAAACACTCAAAGAGCTCTTGAATTGCTTTCAAATCGAATTAGGTACTTCATAAAGTATCGAATGGGCGATTTCATTGTGCTGCTAAAGCAGCTATTTGCATGCACGGAGCAGGAAAGTTGAAGAATCTTAAAATAGACTAATATTTACGATATAGACTAAACGCGAGATAAGTCCAAATCACGTCCAATTTAATTATGTTTTTGTTCACGTTTTATTTAGCTTTTAATATTATTGTTGTAAATGTAAAATAATTCTATAAAGAAAAATCGCGGCTTAAATATCGAACACATTCGCCCGGCGCATCCACCATTTGTTCAATATGAAGATTGCTAGTTTATTAAGGAATCAATAAAATTTTGTAATGTAATTTTTGCCACACATTTCAATATACTTAATAATAATTGTTTAAGTTAACATTTGCTTAGCAGCAGGAGAACAGGGGTGCATTCAAAACAGAGATGCGACAAGTCTTGGTGTGTTTCTAACAAAACCTGCAACGTAATTTCTATCTGTACCTATCTCTTAAAATTTTTATGCCGCGAAACTCTCGGGACACAAATCGAATAAAGCCTTAAAAGTAGGTCACTGTAATTTATACAGCTATAGTTGTTTTGAGTTGGTGGTAAAACTACTGGAAATATTTAAAGTTTTTGCAGGCGCTTCCTAAATCGGCATGAAAATGTTAGCAAGAGAAAATTGAAGTGGCAAATCGATGAATAAGGACCAACGACAGTGGCTCAAACTTTTTGGCTCCTCTGACCCCATAAAAAAGAATGTTTCACAAAATAGAACAGAGTTAATAATTTTGTGACGGAAACTCCGCATACGGTCAAGGGAGTAATTTATTTCTGTGTTGTTTGGTATTTGTGTTCACAAGGAAATATTTGTGTTTTACGTTAAAATCGTCATAGCATGCCCGTTGGGGCAGGAAAATAGTTGAGAGATAAGGCTGTTTAATGGCTTGGTCCGCTCCAAACAAAACCAACCACTAATCCGCCTTGTTCATTTCTTAACCGGCACGGGGCGAAGAATTTTTTGTTGTGACCCGGAGCCAGCAGCACCACTTGACGAACCCAATTAATGCGCTCGCCGGCGGAGATTGGCAATTTCAGTTTTAGGCCAGTGCAATTACCGAGGGCGTGTGACTTTTCATTATTAATTAATATCGGTATCAATTCGAAAGTGGTGCGGCGTATCGCTTTGCCGTTGGTGAATCCTTCATTCACGGTGTTAGCGATAATTCCGGTCCGCCCTCCGGATCGAGTCTCCGACCGGGTATTGACTGGCGTTTCTCGGAGCCTTTCGCGCACGTCCGGCATGCCAAAGAACCGCTAAGGGATGCTGCACCCCAGTAGCTAGGGATGTCCTGCCGGCAGCAGGACCCTGCACGAGCGGCTCCCCCGCAGCAGTGACCGTGCGTGGTGCAGTCATCATGAAAGATACATCTGCAACGTGCTCGTCTTCGCAGATCATGTAAGAGGTGAGTTTTGCCGAATTCCGACCGAAGCCCGACCGCTTCCGCAATCACGAAACTAGTCCGATTTCTGATTTTTGTTTAGTTTCTGAAGTGGGCGTTCACTGCTGGTTGACTTTAAGCTTCTCGAGTGGTCTTTGTCATCTCAAACGCGGATCTTCTCCAGTATCGCTCACTTACAAAGATTATCATTTTTATTGGCAATCTGTTTAGAAAGATAGATAAACACTTAAAAGTTTGGACGGCATCCAATTACTAACAAGACTCTTTCAAGCGCACGATCAACCTCAAACAAAGCGATACCGACAACTGCACAACATCACGCATCAGTTAAAATATCTATTTTAGTTACTTTCATGACTGGAACAATTATTTTTTCCAAAAATTAAATTTGTGAAAAGAGGTACGCAACTAATTTAATTGGCAAGAATTGGAGTTCACTCATTAAACTGCACTTTCGCTGATTAAACTTTTAGGATTTCCATTTTGTTTATCGCACGAGGAGTAATTAATCGGGTTGTAAAGTCTCGTAAAAAGGAAAAGTTAAAAAACAATTCGCGCCTTGATTTCTTCAGTCCTTGCTCAAGTCAAGGCTTTTGTTTGATTTAAAAACTTCTAAATTAAAGGAACTCGGAACTTCCAAAAACAAACTACAATGGAGTACTTCGATTGGAAACTTTGGCTGCCAAATTTAAAACAAGTAAACAAATTGTGGCGGAAGTAGCGACAACACGAACGCAAATTTGTTTACCGCTAACTCTCTATTGTTGGCTCGCCGATTCACTTTTTATGCATTTCCCCAGTTTCTCCATTTTCCCAAAAAACTTTACACAAATTTGTGGAACAATTTTTTTAAACTCAATTAAAGCGAAGCCAACTGAGAACCTGTAAAAGTCGTTTTAGTGATAAAATGGAATCTCTGTTCATTGTATGTGAAACAGCACATATTTTAGCTCCAACTGTGTTTACCTGCACTTCTTTAAGCTCTTATAGCAGCAATACATTGAATATAAAACGTTGCTGCAATCTTCTGCTGTCCAAAAACTAAACACTTTAGAAATAAATGCAGGTTGTCCAATAATTATCAAAATATAGATTAAAGTTAAATATAGAACTAAATACTCGAAGAACCAACATTTTTGTTACTCCGATAAATAGCAACTAGAGTACAAAACCTTGTAATGCATGCAAAGGTGCTCTAATTTTGTCAAACTAATATTTTATTGATTCCAATCCAATAGGAAAATAGGAGGATATTTTCACGATAACTCAATTCTTTAATATTTTAATTGATATTTGACATTTACTATACTATTTCCAAAATAGAAACAATAGAATTAAACTCATCTATAAATTATAGCAAAACCACTCCTCATTTTGCTGCAACTGTTTACTTATTGTTCAGAAAAAAAAATATAGTTACCCCACTTATTTAACTTGTTGAATTTAGAGTAATAAACTAAGCTTCCATTATCGTATAGGAGCAAAGCTTCCTCACCCACCTACAGCAATACCTCGTTATTACGTAATAAGCTCTTTTCTATCTTTATTTTAGTTCTTAAATTTACGTCAAAAAGAAAGTTTTTCGCTGAATTAGTTATTCATTTTAATTCATTTTCACGCATGGAAAAAGTAAAAGTTAAGTAGTTAATCACAATGACCGAACTGCAAAATTGTAAAGGCAAATAAGTGAAATTTTGGCAGATAAAATTTATGAAGTTGGCCCTATTGCGTGTCGCTGTCAAACACCGTTGTAAAAAAGATAAATGATTTATGAACACCGTAGAGAAACAATTACGGTTTCTAAAATTTTAGTAAAATTTAAAAAATTAATTTCTAAATAGTGCTTGGTCTAAATTATTGACAAATAGAATTATTGTCCAAATTATCTAAGTAATTTGATACCGCTATCAAGGGTAACAAAATAAAAAACGTACATAATTAACCCTAGTCTCCTTTCTCTATATTCCCCAAATCTTTGTACATTTATTTATTACATTTATTTTCGCTTACATTAATCCACGTCAATAATCCTTCGCATTTTAAGGTCAATTTATTAAAAATCACTGTTAACCTGGAAAAGCCGAGACTCTTGAAATTCTGCACTCAAGCATCTAGTTGACAGTCCTTAAGATACAAGTGCCCAGATAGCGTTGTTACGGATTGTCATTTTCCTGTAAAATTAGTTTGATGGATATTAAGGATAATAATTATTGGCTCCTTTAAAGCGTTTAACGCTAAGATTAATTTTTTGATTCGACTGTGACAAATCTACACTCATGCAAGTTAAACTAAAAACAAAGTAAAAAAGTAATTTAATTAATTAAAATATATCTCTGTATTCTAACGCTCTATTCAGGTCATGAGCATAATATTTTGAGAGAAGCATGCTCGCTACGCAAAAACTTGCAACAAAAGACTTTTGTTGAATAATAATTTAATTGTTCGTTGTAAATTTATAGGGCAAGTCAGCGCTGGGAAATTTCAGGTATATACCTCAACAAATCTATTTAAAGAACTTTTAATAAACAAATATTAATTTTACATTAATATTTTAATAAATTTACTTAAAATAAGAGGTTATTTTGTCAGGGTGAGTTAGAACATAAAAAAATTTAATTATCTCGCTGCCTTAAATAAAGTTCTGCACTTCAATTCAATCAATTATATATTCTGTAATCTTTCAGCTTCAGACCCAAATTCGATTTGCAAAATTGGAACCGCCGTTTCTCTTCGATTAAATAGTTTAATTGCCAAAGTTTATTATAATCACGGCGAGGTTGCACGACAATAAACGTCATAGTAGCAAATTGAAAAGACGTGTCCAATAACTGTAAAATTAATGCGAACGGGGTCAAATGCTGTTTTTCTTCAACCAAGGACGGCATTCATTTAATTCTCGGCGACAGCCGATTTTTTCTACATCCACCCCCTATCTTCCTTTCGCAAAACAAGCAGTCCACGTGCAATTCCTCCACAACAGACTTGATATTACGCCAGTGAGAAAGCTGTAAATTTCTAGACGTCCCTTCATTAATTATTACGTTTGAGGCTACCCGTCGACGTTCGCAATGATAAATTATAGCTTCATCGCCAACTAAAGTTAACCACTGTTTGTAATATTATAATCGAGTTAATTTCGTTGCAGAAAGGTACGATGGAGCTGTTGCTCACACTTTCATGGTTGATATTGGGAAGCGTTTGGTCGGTTGTTGTTGGCAACCAAGACGCCAAACGTCTCTATGATGATCTTCTATCCAACTACAACCGCCTCATCAGGCCCGTCGGCAACAACTCCGACCGCCTCACTGTCAAGATGGGCCTGAAACTCTCTCAGTTAATTGACGTGGTAAGTCTCTCTCAGTTAATTGACGTGGTACGTTGGGACTTCCTGGGTGGACAATCGAGAATATTTTTGTGTAACCAAAATTAATTGTTCGGTTTTTAAATCAGCGCGTCTTGTTTCAGAATTTGAAGAATCAAATCATGACGACGAACGTTTGGGTTGAACAGGTACGATCTCGCATTCCCGATTCCCCGTCTAATCCTTAGCCATGCGTTTCAGGAATGGAACGATTATAAGCTGAAATGGAATCCGGACGACTACAACGGTGTTGAAACTCTCCATGTTCCATCTGAACACATATGGCTTCCAGATATTGTACTATACAATAAGTGAGTATCGAAACGCGTGCTACCAATTAAACAACCCCTCGTTAATTTGCAGCGAATTTCGCCAGCATGTCGTTAGATTTAATGCTAATGCAGTTGATTGACGTGATAGAACTGAGTACTCTCGATTTACAGACGGTGCGTTAACGCTGCACCCAGTTTTCATGACCCATTACGAAATTTCAGTAATGCGCCACAATCAGCTGCCCATACATTACCTTAATTGATGTTTCATCGAATGATGAAACTGAGGCGCACGGCAATGGTTTTTCAAGCTTGCGGATATGAGCTGTTGGCAATTTTGAAGTGTTGACAGAGGCAACTGGGTCAATTATAAATTCATTTGGTCTCCCCGAAGTGCTGGTGAATTATTTGCTGATTAAAGGGTTACCGGCTCGAAGACGGCCTCGAACAAATACTTACACACTTTAATAACACTAGCGCATAATAAAATTTATCCTTAATCCGCTCGGAAAATATCGTTTAAAGTTGAACGCGAGAACTGTGAGATATGAAAATAAAGAGGAAAGCGCGGGATTAACCCCCGGAACAGGTCGAAGCGGCAAACGAGGAAAAGTACGCGGTCCACGCAAACCTAATTTATTAAAAAGGTCCTTAATAAAATTGGTCGAAGTAAAACTGGAACAATGTTATATGGCCCAGCGAGAGATAGAGATTCTGGTTGTAAATAATGGGCCATTTAATTCCAAGTATAGCCTCGTCCGCAATTTCTAAATAAAACGTAGACAGACGACGAGAAGATGGGATAGAGATGAAAGTATTAGATTCCAGCTTTTTCCAGAGATAAATTAATATGTAGGGTGGTGTTGATGAATGACTGGGCTGTTGGCAGCTATTCAGCATTATTATCGCGTGGGACTAAATAAAATTTATCCCGTTTAAGGTCTTGGCATTGGTTCTTACGAGCAATCGCCATTTTCCATAGAGCCTTTTTTAACATTGGACGGTCCATCAATCATCTTTTCAAGCTTTACCGCATTTTTTCTTTTCTCGTAAAATAACTTGTTGGTCAGTTGATACGTTAAAGAAAATACCTGAAGAATTAAGAATCAGACTAAAGCCATAACTTATTGGCACCAATCACCATCATCTTCTCATGCATTCTACCAAATGAAAATATAGCAATATTTTTTCTAATTTTTTGTCAGCCAAACGTAGACTCTATTTTTTGGATCTTATTCCTGAAACCACATAGGTGAGTGCCACGATGTTGTAGCGACATTCCTAATATTGTGTTACAAGTTGCCTACAAATTAGAAAGAGCATCGTCTTGCTGTTTCAAGTTTTGAGCATAGTAAAAATATTGCCAATAATAAAGCAAAAATCTTACCACTACAGGAAGAATAAAAGATTTGAAAAAGATTTTAGCTACAGGTTGTTTAAGAACGAGAACAAATATAATGTACACCAAATTAAACTATACATCCCTTGCACTGTCCACCAGAAAATTTAATGAGCATCAAAAAATCTAAATAAAACCCAAATTATTATACATCAGAAAATGAGAACATCATCACTAAAATAACTATGCTGCGTATTGTTTTACCATTGCTTATATTTTAAATTCTATATGTCTATCAATTTTACTAAATGTTCACCAAATTTAGAACGCTCAAGTTACGCGTCCGTGCTGTACATAATAAATATTCGTGCTGTCCATTTATATTTAGCGTTTCTCAAAAAAACTATTTGTGCGTCAAATAATTATTCTATTACTCCAAAAATAAAATATGCTCGCGCATCTCTCCTTGCCGCTTGCGCTTCCAGACAAGAGGCACGCAAAAAAAGTTTTCTACAAGGTCAGTTCAGGACCCTGTAATTTTTTTTTAAAGCACGATTAGAAATTACCACTAAAAAAAATTTTACGTTTCACATAATGCAAGCCAATTACAGCAAAGCATTTATATATTACGGAAGTCAATATCTCTTTTTGTGCAAACCACTTCTATTTTTACTTTTATTTTCCTTGCCCTAGCACATCTACATCTTTAATTTTGCATACAATTATTTACCATTTGCATAACATTTTATTGCTTGTGTATTTTTGATCAACAAATAGTATTTTTAACTGCTAAATAATATGACACTGTCGAAAATTAAATATCTGGGTATTATGTTAGAATTAAATGCGGAATAAAATTCGGTAAACATTTAGTATTTATGGTCAACAAAAGTTATTTTGGCGAACAAAATATATAAGAGGCCAGCATTATGTCAATATTTGGTTGTCGCTTTAAGATTATGTATTTTTTTAATTTTGGTGAGCATTTAGTATTTTTGGGAAATGAAAGTATTTTTTTGTATGAAAATATTGGGTAAATTTGGTAGACTGTTAAATACGACCCTTTAAGAACTAGATTAATTGATTTAAAATTTATTATTTTACTGTTCTTGCCCGTGATATAAAACACACTCTTATTCAAATGTAATAATGGATCTTGCATGAGATGGCCGTTCTCCGTCAATATCTGTCTATTGTAACTGAGTTATCATGATAATTAAGACACAAACACGTTGTTGGCAGGTGCTGTATGCTATCAAACAATCGATCACTGAAGTAGTGTCTAAGCACATCATGGATTAATGTCCTCTTTGAACATGCACGCCTGAACTAATGTAAATGCATCAGTAAAGTGTCTTATGAAATAAAATACCTGATCAAGAGCCAACGCAAATTTTTTTCGATAACTTGTTTTTAATAAAAATTTTACATTTTGAATGAATTGAAATTCTCTAATATAAAAAATAAAAATTCTTAATTTTTAAAAGGATTAGAGACCATGTAATTAAGCATTTTAAACTAGTGGCTGAAAATGCGTCCCAATCTGATAAAAAAGTGACCCACATGTATTTAGGGGTAGAAGAGGGCAGTACCTGTGTAAAATATAGTTTGGCCATAGATAACTATACCAGATTGGACACTTGATGGGAAGGCTGTGACCTCGTCCCTTTAAACGGGTTAAAAACATTGATGCCGCACGTAGCATTATTTCCGTAATGTTGCAGGCAATGCGCTGTTGCCAAGCAGACATTTCAATGCTTAAAACACTATTCATTTTATTGTCGGCTAGTATCATTTGAAAAATGTATTAAAAACAAAAACCAGAACATAACGGTGAAAAATAGTGGAATCCTTCGAAGCCAATCGTGAATACAACAAATGTCCTATCCAAGTTCTAGAGAAGCGAGCGGGTCTTATCTTACAGTGTGTCTAAACCTCTACTGATTATGCGTCAAGAAGATCTTTAAATTGGTTAATATTAGATCCTCATCTAATTCACGCGCCGTTTCTAAGGGTCAGTTGTACAATCACGAGTTAACCCAGAGTCAGCTGACTCTGGATTAGTTGCTAAGGTATAAGCGATTTGATTGGCTGTACCTTAGCAACTGTATCGGGATCAGCTGACTCTGGCTCAGTTGCTAAGGTACATCCAATCAAATCGCTCATACCTTAGCAACTGATCCAGAGTCAGCTGACTCTGGGTTAACTCGTGATTGTACAACTGGGCCTTAGTGTCCAATCTAGTATACAGTCATCTGTGGTTTAGCAGCAAAAGATAGACAACAAGCTAGACGACCCGTAGCATCTCGGGAATAAAGTTCTACCGGCAATATCTGATAAAATATAAAATATTACTCTGCAGTGGATGTTTATAAAGTTTTCATTGAAATTCAATAAGCCCTCTTATTTACTTAGGACCGGTTTCATAATTAAATTTAAAGTCTCCTTTAGAGGTCCTTAGAGGTTTAGGAAGCATTTTTCATGCATCTCCTTACATCAGCAACCTCTGGTTGGAGTTTAATTTTGCCGAAATGTGGTTTAGGGGTGATTTTTAAACAAAATTTTCCGGCGAGATAAAGCACTCTTCGGTAAAGTACGGTGTGATTTATTGCTGTATGTGCGATGGTGAGAAGCGAAATAGCAAAAAATCTTTATTGAACCACCTGACATTTGTGAAATGTGTTGAACTTTCAGTGCTGATGGCAATTACGAAGTAACAATAATGACCAAAGCCATCCTTCACCACACGGGTAAAGTAGTTTGGAAACCTCCAGCCATCTACAAGTCCTTCTGTGAAATCGACGTCGAGTATTTTCCATTTGACGAACAGACATGTTTCATGAAATTTGGATCATGGACGTATGACGGATATATGGCAAGTACCTTTCTCTCTACCAGTGTCGGTTAAACATTTAACTATTTTGGTAAAATAAAATTTAAAACAAATTATTTATTAATTTTGTAAACATATTTTTATAACCTTTAATTAACTTCTGAAACGATTCGATAAAGCTGCCGCCCGGGATTACAACAACAACAAAACATAAGAGTAAAATGTCAAAAATTTAAGTTAGTAGATATAATATATAGATATATAATATATTAAAATTTTAATCGTTTTGAGTTGAAAGAAGTAAAAGTTGAAGTTAGGCATCTTTATAGTGAATGGTGTTACGGTATCCTGATCACGGCACCACTGTATACTTTCTACTATTGGAATAAGATTTCTGAATTTAACTTTTACTTTTACGTCTTAAGTTTCAAAAGATTGAAATTTTAATACTCACTTTAGTTTTCGTTATTTTACCCTCTTGTTTTGGTGATTGTTGCAATCCCGGGCGGCAGCCTTGTCGGGCCGTTTTACATCCTAACTCTAAATGAAAGCTCAATTTTCCAAAATAACTAGAAATTTGGATTACTATGCCAATTGTTCAAAAAGTTCAAAACCTTATATTTTGAGAATTGCACTTAAACCCGGGAGCCACCTTTGAACATCTATTATGTGCATTGTAAACTTTTGTAGTCAAAAAGTAGTTACAGTGGCAACATTGTATTTCCGCAACATTGGTTTTAATGACTAAATTGTAAGACTCTTTAGTCTTCATATAATAAGCCCTGATAAGTTTAATATTACAGCATGCACTATGGAAAATTGTAAAATCGATACAGCCATGTTGTATATATTTTCTGTACGTCTGTTATGCGCCGAGAAAGTTATTCCTTCAGATACATGTAAAAAGTTTTATGTTTCGTCCTCTGCGTCGAAAATACTAAATAAGTGAATAACTTTTCAAAAGTTATATTTACTTTTGAAGTTGAGGCGCAAATGGCGCTGTTTGGAATTAATCGTCAAACGTGTTGAAGCAAATATTGTAAAATTGTACAATTATCTCGTAATGCTGCCAGTTTTCCGGTTTAGCAGCTTTTTAGAGCCATGTTGAGACCTAGTTACAATTTCACACGTAGCTGTGAAAGCAGGTGGCAATAAGTGTCGGTTGGGGGTTTCTAATAAATTAAACTGAGGCTTTGTGTTTTGACAGGCTAATCTGTTACCACTGTTTGTCTGTCGGCAGGTTGATTTGCGGCATCTGTCGCAAGTGCAAGATTCCAACAAAATAGATGTGGGCATAGACCTTCAAGACTATTACATATCAGTGGAGTGGGACATAATGAAGGTGCCGGCCGTTCGCAACGAAAAGTTCTACAGCTGCTGCGAGGAACCCTATCCCGATATAATCTTCAATATCACCTTAAGAAGAAAAACCCTCTTTTACACCGTCAATTTAATCATCCCGTGTGTCGGCATATCGTTCCTCTCCGTGCTAGTCTTCTACTTACCCTCTGATTCCGGCGAGAAGGTGTCACTCTGCATCTCGATTCTACTATCCCTAACCGTATTCTTTTTACTGTTGGTGGAGATCATCCCGCCTACTTCCATTACAGTGCCTCTGTTAGGTAAATATTTGCTCTTCACGATGTTGTTATGCACATTATCGGTGGTCATCACAATCGCCGTACTAAACGTCAACTTCCGATCACCGGTCACGCATAAACTCGCTCCTTGGGTGCGCGTCTTCTTCATCGACATCCTCCCGAAGTTCCTCTTTATTGAACGCCCCAAAAAGGAAGACGACGATGACAACAAAGGTCAAGACAGTATGCTCACCGACGTCATTCAAGTCCCAATGCTCGATAAATGCAAAACGTTCGAGAAAACGTCATTCGACAGTTTCGACTTAGGTCTTCCGCCCCCCTCCAGATTTGACGTGGCGGCTTCCGGTGGCATGGGGCCCTGCTTCGGGGAACCCCCGTTCCCTTCCATGCCTCTCTCGGGAGGCGACGAAGATCTCTACAGCCCGGCCAGCTGTAGAACCAACACCTTCGACGGTACCAGCGACGCGAGTCCTTCGTTCGAAAAACTAGATCTACATGATATGGAACGGACATTAGCTGATTCCAGATTCATTGCTCAACACGTTAGAAATAAGGACTCGTTCGAAAACGTAAGCTCTAATCGAAGTTAAGTTGATTATGACTAATGTTGTTGTTAAGGTGGAGGAAGATTGGAAGTACGTGGCGATGGTGCTCGATAGACTATTCCTGTGGATATTCACTTTAGCCTGCGTTATTGGTACAGGAATCATCATACTGAACGCTCCTTCGCTCTACGACACCGCTAAACCCATTGACATACTCATCTCGAAAGTAGCGAAAAAGAAGATGGCACTGCTGAAAATGGTACCGGAAGAACTGTGAATCTCACACCGGTGGGTTATGTTACCATTGAAGACTTCAGTTGAGATAACGATGATAATCACTAATATAGTAATTGTTACATTATGTACTTAGGACTGAGCCGTATAGTGATGCGGTGCGTGCAAGATAAAACGAAACACCCTTCACCATTTTAGCTAGACATTTCTTGCCCACTAACGATACACGGCTCATTTCTGATAATCAATAATATTATAATGTTGATGCTGTTTCGTTTATAAAATAATGTAGTTTGCTCATGATATTATTGAATAAATCTTTTTCCATATTAATATAATTATTTTATATAATGTTTATAAATGCACGATGTTCATTGTATACTGTACATAAAACAATAAATCAATGTAGACGCCATCCTATATCCTGACCCGCTTTCATTGGAATTGCAGAGACTTCATCAATAATGCAAGTACTGCAAAGAACCAAATTATTAGAGCTCGTCAAATTTTGATAGAAAATCTAAATTCTATACGTATAATAATTATTATGAAAAATAAATACCCGCTATTTTGGTTTATACATACTCAGTTGTTTTATGTAAGTGGCTGCATATTTTTAATTCTAGCTGACTGGCGTCACTGAGCAATAGTCAAGTGGAATAGGTATAACATTCTTTACATCACTTATTTATATTGGTCTACTCCATGTTTTAGCCTCAAATCACTTTGTGGTGTTAGTTTTAATTTGTCTTATGGTAAATGTTCAAACTTATTTCTTTTGGTTCCGTCTCTATGAAAAGGACAGTAGTGGGATCCCCGACAAAGCGTTTAGACCACGTCGCTTCCAAAGCGACCAAAAAGCTTCAAAGTCGACCGATTCGACTTGCATTTCTATTGGTTAAACATAGAGTTCCGAGAGGCTATCGCTCTTTTTGGTCGCTTTGAAAGCGACGCGGTCGAAACGCTTTGTCGGGGATCCCAGTACTAAGTTTCTATTATTTTCAAATTACTTACTAGTCTCCCCAGTCATCGATGCTTAAAATACGTTTCCTAACCAGAGAGTAAAATTAGACATATTAGGACAAAGTGTAGTATATTATGACACAGATAGCATTGTATATACATACAGACTGTTTCACCAAAAACGGACGGATTTCTAGCCAAGTTATTTGAAGACGTAGAGAAAAAAAATTGCAATCTTCTTAAATTGAAGAAGAATCCCTATGATTTATGTGTAAGAAACTAATTCTGACACTTCCGGTTTGGACCGGAAGTGGACCAACTTTTGATTTTTAAATGCAAACATACCATTTTTATTGCCCTATCTAATAGAAGGAGTTTACTTAATTACAAAAATGTATTAACCTTATCGATTTTCTGGTCAAAATTAGTTCAGGTTTTCATTTTTACAGCAACTGTTTCACCAAAACGGACGGATTTCTAGCCGAGTTATTTGAAAACGCAGAGAAGAAATTCTAAATTTTTCTTGAATTGAGAAACAATCTCTATGATCGACGGGTAAGAAATTATTTTTGGCACTTCCGGTTTGAACCGGAAGTAGACCAACTTTTGATTTTTAAATACAAACATATCTTTTTTATTGCCCTATCCGATAGAAGAGGTTCTCCTGATTACAAAAATGTATTACATTTATCACTTTTGTGCTCAAAATTGGTTCAGGCCTTGATTTCTATTGCAACTGTTTCTCCAAAACAGGATTTCTGCCCAAGTTATTTGAAAACGTAGAGAAAAAACTCTAAATACTTTTTGAATTAAGAAAGAATCTCTATGCCAGAATTAGTTTCTTACATGTCGATCATAGAGATTTTTCCTCAATTCAAAAAGCATTTGGAGTTTTTTTTCTACGTCTTCAAATAACTCGGCCAGAAATCCGTCCGTTTTGGTGAAACAGTTGCATTAGAAATGAAGACCTGAACTAATTTTGACCAGAAAAGTAATAAGTGTAATACATTTTTATAATCAGGAGAACTCCTTTTATCAGATAGGGCAATAAAAAGGATATGTTTGTATTTAAAAATCAAAAGTTGGTCTACTTCCGGTCCAAACCGGAATTGCCAAAAATAATTTCTTACCCGTCGATCATAGAGATTCTTCCTCAATTCAAGAAGAATTTAGAATTTCTTCTCTACGTCTTTAAATAACTCGGCTAGAAATCCGTCCGTTTTGGTGAAACAGTTGCATTGGAAATAAAGACCTGAACCAATTTTTAACAGAAAGGCGATAAGTGTAACACATTTTTGTAATCAGAAAAACCCCCTCTATCAGATGGGTGAATAAAAAAGATATGTTTGCATTTAAAAATCAAAAGTAGGTCTACTTCCGGTCCAAACCGGAAGTGCCATAATTAGTTTCTAACACGCTGATCATAGAGAGTTTTCATCAATTCAAGAAGCATTTGGATTTTTTTTTCTACGTCTTCAAATGACTCGGCTAGAAATCCGTCCGGTTATGGTGAAACAGTCTGTATAGATAATGGCAAAAACGCTGTTAAAACAGGATGTCTATTGGGAGATTGGACCGATAAATTAGGTAAGGACGTATGGATTGTTCACTGGGTATCAACAGGTCCAAAGAGTTATTGTTATAAGACTAATACAAGTAAAGTTGTTTGTAAAATAAAAACATTTACATTAAACTAGGAAACATCCATAAAGATTAATTCCGATCCTACTATAAATAATATTTTAGAAAGCAAAGACACTAAAATCAGTGGTACACGATTTCATCGAATTACCAGAAATACTAAAACTAAAAAACTTTTAAATAAAATAGAAACAAAAAAATTTTGTTTTGTTTATGACAAGAGAGTTATTCTAGAAAACTTTGATACAATATCATTTGGATATTAATCCTTTTCGTTGTTAATTAATAATGAATAATTTATTATACCTATTATGTAATTGGAAAACTTTATTAAACAAACTGTTTTCATACAGGTACTTTTAAAACTGATTAAAACTGAGTTGCTACCCCGTGAGTGTGGCACATTATCATTTTGAAACAACCTATTTTGAATTTAATATACAGGGTCCGACTTCAATAGCTCGAGTTCTATGATAGGTAGAAATTTGATTTAAAAACACAAATAAACTAGAGAAAGGAGTCTATAACCGGAAATTATTTCTGAACATACAAGGTGAGCCAAGACAATTATACAGAGGCAAGTTACCCTTTTTTTAATGGAATGTTGTGTAAAGGCAGATTTTTCGGAGCCTTTTTCTAGACTCTTTTTGCTCCAATATTATTACTGACTATTTCCAAACCACTTGGATGTAGCGATTTTTTTTGTTCAAATAATGGCATCTGCATGTTAAAAAAATCACTACAGTCACAATTACGAATTTTAAGAAAAAATTATGTAAGTAATAGCATTGACTAACCACTATCTAGACTAGACAATCAGCCTCTATTTCTGCAAAATGTTGAGAGATGACAGCACAATAAAGAACTTCCTATTATTTAAAACGTGCCTTGAGAAAGTTTGTATCTCGGCTAAAAGCCCCAGATGGGTAATTGAATTTTCCCAAAACCGAGTAGTACCTGCGTTTGCTTTAGACCTCGCCGGCGACCATAAAAATTAAAGACATAATAAACCCTAAGCATTGACTCCCTAAGTTTTGAAATTCAGAAGGCCGCCAGTTGGCCAAAACGATTTCGTATAAATTGAAAAACAAAGCCTGAAGGTGGCAACGGCCCCTATATACCTAATTCAGCGCCGGTGGCAGACGCCCCCTTTGCCCCCGGCTAAAGCCGCCGTGAGTTATTAGCCAAGGCCATTAAAATTTAACCATGGACATTTTTAAATTAACAACAATCAATTTTTTTTTTAATTTACAAGTTTATACAAGAGTTTTACAGCAATATCAATAATCAACAAATAAAATAAAACCTACATATGACCTAATATTGAAATTTTGGGGTAAATTTTTGTTGGTGCCGTGGGCGCCTTACTTAGTGAAGAGCTAAAATATTTACATGGTAGTCAATGGTAATAGTTAGGAAGCATCTGTGGGAAGTCTTTAAATCGTTTTTACTTTTGAAAAATTATACAAGGTGGCTAAACTTAATTTTTTAATTTAGAACTTTTTGAATTTAATTTTTTCCATTTTTTCAAATGGAGCATCCTGTATATTTTTTAACGATATGATGTAGAAACTAAAAACAAACAATTTTTGTATGCACACCCTTATGGCTATTTGTAACCATTTTTGATTTATCGCCCAATAATTACAAAATTCAAGAATAATTCAAAAAAATTTGATTGGTTTTCAAATAACTCGACAGATAAAATTGTAATAAGTGCTTCAGATGTTTTGCCTATACAAACAACATAAGTTTTTTACTAAGTTCACTTTATGTTTGTATCTTGATCATTTTTTGCTTTTTAGAAATTATCCGACAAGCAATACACATTTGTCGCAGTTACCTGTCGTCAGTTGTCATTATTTGTGTCAATTTTGAAACATTTGAAGTTTTTTAATAAGTTATTTGAAAAACGATCTAATTTTTTGCCCCATCCTGTATATCTACGTACGTTTAGATCGATCAACAATTGGTTTCTTGCAAGAGTGGCTTCCAACTGGTAATTTCTTTGAAGGAACTGCCAGGAACTGCCCCCTTAAGCCTCTTGACCTTTGTGTGAAGAGTTACTAGGAGAATAAGCATTTTTATTTTACATAACCTTATATTATTATAATGTGTACTAATTACCGTTTTATAGTTACTTACTTAGTGTAAAATCACTTTCCAGAAAATGCTGACTGCCTACAGACATATATTTCGTTACTTCTTTTCTAATTTTTAATGCAGTTTCCATTATTTCAAAGACAGTAACTTATTAGTAGGAAAATAATGTTAGCTGTTTCTGAATAATAATTACTACGCTGGGCACTGAACAGAATTTTTTGCTTTTACTAGTCATTCTAACAAAATTCCTCAATAATTTGATTTGAAAATGGTACAATTATTTATTCCATTAATTTATATGAAAACCACTTGTTTTTTTATTTCACTAGTTCACGTTAAATCCTATAGGTGTCGCACCGCACACTTCTAATTTGACTTTAAAATAGACAAATAGCGCATTCTGCTAGTTATTACCGGATGTTCGCTGCACCTTGATGATAGATGCCGCCTCAATCTGGAGCCAAATCTAGATATCTGTAATGAAACAGCGCGGAAGTTTTCGGTAAACAAAAAAGTGAGCAGAAATGTCAAACGTCAAACGTCTGGTCAAACATCAAAAAACCCAAATAGAGTAAACCAATATCCAGAAAAATGACAAACACAAGAAACCCATCAGAAAAGTGTAAATAACAAACTTGTGATTAGTTTTTTACGAACAATTCGCTCGAGGGATCAGTGCAATTAAACGATGAGTCATCCGGAATATCAAGAAACGATATCAAAAACATAAACCAAAAACAAAGTTTGGTTATTCACCTGATGATCGCAAGTAATCTATTCGTCAAATATGTGCCTTAATTTGAGTATTAACAATAAAACACACTAGAGTTAGTTTCGTACTGTTGCTTGTTTATACGAAATGGATGAGAAACGAGTGGCGGATTATTTTGTGGTGGCTGGTCTGCCGGAAGACCCTGACCCTTTGGACGAGACTACGTTGTCCGAGGGAGGCAACTTGAAAGCGAGCCACGGACAAGCCCCCATCACGGACATCGGCGTCATTTTTCCGACCCTCGGCGAAACGCTCCCTGAAGGTTATGAAGCTATCACGAAAACCCCAACAGGACTGGTCGCCGACTTAAACCATGGAAGTTTAAGGACGATCGAGTGCTTCTTGTGCTACAAGCGGGGCCGGGACAAGCCCCCTTTAGTCGACATAGGTAATCACCAACATCAAATACTTTTTCTTGTAGCTTGTAGTTTTCAAAAACTGATCATTTTAGTGATTAATAACGACCAGGTGATCTCACAACCTTTAAATCTAACAAAATTCGGTGCAGTTTAAACTAGTGTAATGTCTTTGTATTCTTATGTAATTAGGAACTGTGTCATAAATAAGAAGTGTGCGTCACATTTACACTTTGCACCAATTCAGGTGTTCAATCAAACAACAAAGACCAGTTACATCTAACTTTGGACGGCAAACGTGATAATGCAACGCTAATTGCAAAACAGATTACTTATGTTGCTGAAGTGGTGGAGGGTTAACCACCAAGTCAGATAAGGGCAGGTAAAACCAATCAATGTCTAATGTCTGGCTTAATGGCATTAAACAACAACTGCGTATTTTGTCATAGATCAGGAGTTAATCAAGAATCTTGTGATAATAAAAGATCGTCTCACAGAGAAAATTTACAAAATATCCAACAAAATTGTTGGAAAGAAATTTTTGGATGATAAGTTTTATTCAAATTGTACTTGGATCGTGTTGACAATTGCGACTAGAGTTCAAAGTACAACTCCATTTCAGGTTTAACATCGTGGGTTTAACTAACAGTGGATTCTGCTTGGGTTCCTGCTACACCCATCAAGTGGCGCTCTATTAAATGATAAATATAATGGATATGAAGTGCACGAATAAAAGGACAACCTGGCTTGTCTCATTTTACACATCATTGGGTCTTTAGCTTTATCAGAGCTGCCCATAACCGAAGTAAATAAATAACTTTGTTGTTGGAAAACTAGTTTTTGTTTAAATCAAAATCTTTGGAATCTCAAGACTAATTAATAACATTTGCATTTCGTAATGCAATTATTACTTGATATCAAAGTATTAAATTAATAAAATACGTAAGTGCATTGTCTTATTTTATAAGAAACTTTAAAACCGTGTGTCATTTTTTTTATATTCTAACGATAATTGGACGTTCTTACATGTATAAATTTTATACGAAATTCAAAAATATATTTATTTTTGGAGCTTTTTAGTAAGAGTGCATTGCAAGACAAATGGAGTTGCATAATGATTATGGGTCGTATTTAACAGTCTACCAAATTTATCCAATATTTTCATACAAAAAAATACTTTTATTTCCCAAAAATACTAAATGCTCACCAAAATTAAGAAAATACATAATCTTAAAGCGACAACCAAATATTGACATAATGCTGGCCTCTTATATATTTTGTTTGCCAAAATAACTTTAGTTGACCATAAATACTAAATGTTCACCAAATTTTATTCCGCATTTAATTCTAACATAATACCCAGATATTTAATTTTCGACAGTGTCTTATATTATTTAGCAGTTAAAAATACTATTTGTTGATCAAAAATACACAAGCAATGAAATGTTGTGCAAATGGTAAATAATTTTATGCAAAATTATAGATGTAGATGTGCTAGGGCAAGGAAAATAAGAGTAAAAATAGAAGTGGTTTGCACAAAAAAGAGATATTGATTTCCGTAATATATAAATGCTTTGCTGTAATTGGCTTGCATTATGTAAAACTTCTTTTAATGGTAATTTCTAATCGTGCTTTTAAAAAAAAATTACAGGGCCCTGAACTGACCTTGTACAAAACTTTTTTCACGTGTCATTGTCTGGAAGCGCAAGCGGCAAGAAGAGATGCGCGAGCATATTTCATTTTTGGAGTACTAGAATAATTATTTGACGCACAAATAGGTTTTTTGAGAAACATTAAATATAAATGGAAAGCGCGAATATTTATTATGTACAGCACGGACGCGTAACTTGACGCGTAACTTCTAAATTTGGTGAACATTTAGTAAAATTGATGGACATATAGAATTTAAAATGTAAGCAATGGTAAAACAATACTCATCATAGTTATTTTAGTGGTGATGTTCTCATTTTCTGATGTATAATAATTTGGGTTTTATTTAGATTTTTTGATGCTCATTAAATTTTCTGGTGGACAGTGCAAGGGATGTATGGTTTAATTTGGTGTACATTATATTTCTTCCCAATGATTATTATGTTGGCATTTGTCATTGTTGTTAGCATAGGAGGTATTTAGAGGAATCAAAAAACAAATAAATTGAATTGCAACAGATGTTGGAACTGTGGGCCTCTCTCAGCTTATCAGCTTATCCGAGACATAATCTAACTCTCTTAACTATTGGAACAACTGCTCTTCTGATCTTTCGATTATCAAGTGGTGTTGTCGAATAAATCAAATTTATTGATAGGCATCTATCTATAAATAATCCAGAGGAGACAGGTTGGAGATCGCGCCGGTCATTCTACAGCTCCATACTTTCTATTAGTTTAATGCATACATTAGACCTTTAATTTTCAAAGCAGGAATTTGGTTTTGATTTTTTTTTAATTGAAGTTATTTACGTTCTAATAGGATGTGAATGGGGTACTTGCCAAAAAAAAAATATTGCACTTTTTATTCTCTAGATGCATGCAAATAACTAAAAGAAGTGTAAATATTTTTTTCCCATTTTTTTTTATTTCATATTTTCGTAAATATTTGCAATTTTGGTTTTTGATGACGCATTGGTCTCCCGTATCCAAGACTCACACCTATATTGAATGGACTCTTGTTTTTGGCTACTATGCTGCGCTGCTACCAGAGTGCGCGACATGTGTACAGCGGATTGACATTCGATTTATAAATATAACGCAAGCAATCTGAGTAAAGCGCCATCATACGATTTCTTTTAGAACTACGCCGTGCAGGGGCCGGCTACGTCCCCACTCCAAAAAATAATAAATTAATTCTGGGCGTAATATTGACCCTAGAATCAAATAAAAAAATACGGGTCTAATGAAATCGCCTACATTTTCTAAATATTATATTTCCCAAACATGAGGCAAGTACCCCATTAAATAAACTTACAAGATTAGAAGCAGCGGGACATTGTCAGCGTCCCCACCCCAATTGTACATATTTGTTTAAGCCAGGAATAGGTTCAATTTGTTTTTAATTAAATTTGATACGCCACTGCCTGATATCTTCAGAAAAAAGGGTTTAGCGATAACGGCAGTGGTCAGTACGTTTTCAGTTCAGTTCGCTTTAAGTTGAGATATAGATTAGAGAAACGGGAGAACGCGAAGACGAGAGTATAAGTGGACGCACCCGAGTTTGTTGTGTAATTTTTAGGGTTCCTTATTCCTTGCTTTCCATCCAGCACGCTTTACCCCCCTATAATTTAGGCTTCAAACCAGGTCTTCTCCAAAAAGCGAAAGGTAAGTTCTGAACTATAATATAATCATTTTCCTCCACCCAATTACGTGGTGGCGCAAACAATATTATTAACAATGTTTCGAAAATTTTCAACTGTAAAATGTAGATTTCTAAACTTTAATTAATTTTTGCAATATGTTGTTTTTGTTTAACGTGTGTATAATAGGCCGAGGTCTACACAAATTGTAGCGGCGCCATGGCAAATATGGGTTGCAGAATTGTCGAGAAAGTCGTTCACGATTGGCATATCCAACGTTTTGATCATACACATTATATGCATCAGCTGGCAATTATTTATAAATTATGCATAACCGTTTTACAGGGACCTGTAATTTTTTCTTTTTGGTCAATCTCTAGGAAGTGGTCTTGGTTCCTGCTTTAAGTAGTAGTGTTACATAAGTTACAATTATGCGGCAATTAATAGAGTTATGAAAAATAAGTTAAAATATAGAAAAATATATTACCGATTTTTAAATCCTCTGACTTTAACCACAGCGTCCATTTATCGAAAGACTTATATAAAGACTTGATAAGTAAAGACATACGACATCTTCTCATTCTTTAGAAGATACTCCAAAAATGTTGATGCTGTAGCGGATTTAGATGAAATTTTGACGGCATTGACACTTCAGCATTTCTCCGGTGGCGTGAGGGGGTGTATTGCCTTTAAATGAATAAAAGTTTAGAACGGCCAATTCGAAATATTCTTCACAGGAAAAATTATGTCCGCAAAGGAGTTTTGTTGATGAGGGGGGATTGCTTTTAAATGAATAAAAAGTTTACAACCGCAAATTCGAAATATCTGTTGCTGCAATGGAGTTTTGTTGATTGGTCTTATCTTGCAGGTGTGATGTACGACGGCAAAGAGTGGTTGATGCCGGATGCCGAAGTGGTCAAAGAGAGCGTTGGCAAGCATGTAGCCAACGTCAACAATTCCACGTCGCACACCTTCATCACCTTCCGACGAGGGCAGACCACCATGCCCTGTAACGCCCTCGTGGTCACCGATGTGTGTGTGGTAATCGCGAGCAAAGGCGAATCACCGCCGCACGCGTTCTGTTGCATCAACAAGAACTTAAACAAGGGCATCGTCGGCAGCGACGTTTTCCTCTGTTACAAGAAGTCGATGAACAGGGCGAAATTGTTAACTTACAAACCTGCCGTTCTGTCGAGGTAACCGCGCCTGGTTTTCGAAAGAAATTGAAATTAATCGTTGTTTTTTTTAAGATATGGTATGACAGATCTGCCTTCTTTTCCCTTTCCGGATTCCGTGCCTTTGTTTTGTTTACCGATGGGAGCGACGCTGGAGCTATGGCCAAAAGAGGCTACGAGGCCGAAGCCGGTATTTAGCACGTTCGTATTGACTGTTTCCGATGCTAAATACAAGGTGTACGGGTCCGCTGTGACTTTCTATGAAAACTTTTCCTATGAAGATTTGAGCAATGAACAAAGAGAACTGCTTGGGGATCCCGTTGAGGCCGATTACGTTCTCAATATGAACAAAAGTATCTGTCTGTTGTCGCATTGGCCATTTTCAGACTCGTTTGAAACGTGGCTCCTATTTTTACATGTGAGTTATGCGTGGCGCCATTGACTAGCATACTATATCGCGAATTGGTTTTTGCTTTATGAAACACGCAACGATGATCCAAATGCCACCATGCAAAATGCTAGGATGAGAAGCCTAAAGCGTGAAGTAGAAAAATAAAAATTTTCAATTTTGAGCAAAATTTTGAATCAAAATGTTCAAATTGTTATATCAAAAATTGTGCTTTGTAGATAAAAATGACCACCAGATTTGTGTTAAGCGGCCTGAGATCTCCAAAAGTAAGTCGTAAAACTTTCCAAATTTTTGTTTTTTTTTTCCACGTCTATTAAGATGAAAAATTGATAAAATTATAAAATTGTTATTGTGGTCCCAGGTGCCACATAAATAATATTTTATGATGTAATCGCTCCCCCGGAGTTCAAATCTGAACACCGATTTGCGCTGCTCCGCCCATTTACGCCAGGCGTAAGTCGAGTTGAAATTGATCCATTACGTTCTTTAACTGTTCTCAAATTTTGAATACGAATCTTAGACACACCTTGTATATCATTAGAACGGTAATTAGTTTCAACCAAAGTTGGTGGCAGCGTTTTCTTGAGCATCTTCACGATCGATAGTGTGTTAGTCAGTGATCCACCATAAAGGTGTAATTACCAACTTAACTGGTTGTCTTTGGGTCAATAGCGTATTGTGACGAGCGGGGAACCTCAAGCGGTGCCGGTGGAGCGCTACATAGTCCAGCTGTTGGACGAAGTTCCGTTTCCCTCGCCTCGAACCTTGCTGGAGTTGTCCGAGAATAACCAAGACAAAGTTATTATGACGCAGCCAGAAGACTTACCTCTTCCTCGAAGTGCAGCTGGATTCAGACACTTGCTGATGAACTTGGGCTCCGAGAATTGCCTCCAAGTTTTACTTTTAATTTTAACAGAACAAAAGATCTTGATCCACTCCCTGAGACCCGACACTCTTACAGCGGTGGCCGAGGCAGTGTGCTCTTTATTGTTCCCGTTTAAGTGGCAGTGTCCCTACATCCCTCTGTGTCCATTAGGTAAATACGCTACTTTTAGTTCAGCAGGAATAATAAATTCAACCCATGGTGGTTCAAGGTAGTAAATTTCTATGAATAAACATCAATTTTTTTTTGTAAAATTGATACTTTTGTACTGTCTAATGTGATAAATTCTGTGGTTTTTTTAGGCTTAGTCGAAGTACTTCACGCACCCTTACCTTTTTTAATCGGAGTAGATTCGCGGTTTTTCGATCTTTACGACCCACCCCCAGACGTGAGTTGCATCGACTTGGACACCAACATTATTACCGTTGAGTAGCGCAACTCGTTATAAAAATGTTGTGTCTAAAGTTACGATTTTAGGTGGCCGAATCACAAAGACAAATCTTGAATATTAAGTTATTACCTAAGAGACCCGCTAAAAGCTTAAAGACAAGTTTAGATTATTTATATTACCAAATAAGAAACAATCCGTCGAACAACGAAGTCGTCATCCAAGACGACATCGAAAACAAATTCCGCAAAAAGGAGCGAGAGGTAAAACCGTCCTCATTGAAATTTGTCCAACTTAGTCGTGTCGTGGTGTTGCAGCAAGCCCAGGAGTTGGAGATCCAGGAAGCTTTCCTCCGCTTCATGGCGTTGACTTTGAAAGGTTACAGATCTTTCTTGTTGCCGATAACCAAAGCGCCCACCGTCGGCACGACCGATCCCCAAGCTCTGTTCCAACTCAACGATTTTCTCAGAAGCCGCGACAAGGCTCACCATAAATTTTTCACGTTAATGATGCGAACTCAAATGTTTATTAGGTTCATCGAAGAACGCAGTTTCGTAGCCGACGGCGACCAGGGATTGGCCTTTTTCGACGAATGCTCTGAAAGACTGAACTACGAAGAATACGACTTTCGGCTAATCGACCCGGACGCGTTACACAAGAGCGACAGGACAATCTTCGTCTTGCCCCCGGAACCCACGTTGCGAGGTACTTCCGTTTCCTTGCAATTTACTTGACGCCACTGCGGAAGTTTTCATTGCACTAACTAACATTTAACCAAATTTAAAGCTTACGGATCGTTTCTACCACTGAGCAGCTGACCAAACTTTTTTGTTGTAGAATTCGTATACACCAATTTTACGCTTAATCCTGCGTTATTGATGGGTAAGAAGCGGAACCATTTAGCGTCGTTGTATCCGGCGACAATACCCGGATCACCAATGGCGAGAAGAACCAAACACGAAATTAAATCCGCCCAAAAATTGGCCAGGTACTCTCGGATGCGGCACTAATGACTCTTGTTAATCCGATTGTTTTTCTAATTGTAGAAAATGTCTTCGCAGTCCCGAATTGTGGGCGCGCTGTTTGTGCGGCACTTGTCACACGTTGTATTTCATGGTGTTGCCGAGTATGCTGTCGCTGAACGCCGGCAAAGAGAAGGCGATACTTCAACAAGCTTACGAGCTGTTGGTTCGGGCAACGCAGCAGCGCCTTCCTTGCGACGAAGTTTGTTACAGGTTGATGATGCAGCTGTGCGGCGAGCATTCTAGACCGTTATTGGCCGTCAAGCTGCTTGTACTTATGAAGAAGTTCGGTATTCAACCGAACGCTCTGACCTACGGGTGCGATAATGAAATACGATTGGTTAATTGGTTAACAATTTTGGTCGTTTCAGATTGTACAACAGATGCGTTCTGGAAGCTGAATGGCCGGCGTATTCTGGTTCTAGTCAAGTGCTATGGAATAAGTTGCGAAACGTCGTCATGGGAGCCGCTCACTTCCGATGGGCGGCAAAACAGAAGGCGAACAGAAAATTATCTGCGTCCACAGAAGGAGGTTTGTAGAAAAAGTCACAACTCGTTTGTTTATAGCAAGCCGTTTTACTATTGTCTTTTTAATTCTATTATATTCCTATGCTTCTTGCGATAACAATAATCACGTTACTTCCCTTAAAGAGAATACAATTTTTATTCCAAATTAAAACTTAAACACATATTTTTATTTGGGTCGTATTTAACAGTCTACCAAATTTACCCAATATTTTCATACAAAAAAATACTTTCATTTCCTAAAAATACTAAATGCTCACCAAAATTAAAATACATAAAAAAATACATAATCTTAAAGCCACAACCAAATATTGACATAATGCTGGCCTCTTATATATTTTGTTTGCCAAAATAACTTTTGTTGACCATAAATACTAAATGTTCACCAAATTTTATTCCGCATTTAATTCTAACATAATACCCAGTTATTTAATTTTCGACAGTGTCTTATATTATTTAGCAGTTAAAAATACTATTTGTTGATCAAAAATACACAAGCAATAAAATGTTGTGCAAATGGTAAATAATTTTATGCAAAATTATAGATGTAGATGTGCTAGGGCAAGGAAAATAAGAGTAAAAATAGAAGTGGTTTGCACAAGAAAAGATATTGATTTCCGTAATATATAAATACTTTGCTGTAATTGGCTTGTATTATTTAAAACGTAAAACTTCTTTTAGTGGTAATTTCTAATTGTGCTTTTAAAAAAAATTACGGGGCCCTGAACTGACCTTGTACAAAACTTTTTTTGCGTGCCTCGTGTCTGGGAGCGCAAGGGGCAAGTAGAGATGCGCGAGCATATTTCATTTTTGGAGTAATAGAATAATTATTAGACGCACAAATAGTTTTTTTGAGAAACACTAAATATAAATGGATAGCGCGAATATTTATTATGTACAGCACGGACGCGTAACTTGAGCGTTCTAAATTTGGTGAACATTTAGTAAAATTGATAGACATATAGAATTTAAAATGTAAGCAATGGTAAAACAATACGCAGCATAGTTATTTTAGTGGTGATGTTCTCATTTTCTGATGTATAATAATTTTGGTTTCATTTAGATTTTTTGATGCTCATTAAATTTTCTGCTGGACACTGCAAGAGATGTATGGTTTAATTTGGTGTACATTATATTTGTTCCCTTTTTATTTTCGAAAAAACTTTTATTTGTTTCCTGTAAACGCGCATTTGACACTTGATGACTGTCAGTGGTGTCCAAGGTATTTACTTGCGTATCAGGTCGTGTTTTAACAGTCTTTTTTTTTACTAAAGCTATTGTTTTCCAATGCCAAATACCGAACCCGAAGGACGTGCCACGTCATGCATTATTATTCATTGGATAAGTTCCATCAAATTCATTTCAAAAATTGAGGCTGTTTGTGATGACGTTAGTTTAGCAAAAGTTAAGTGTAGTTGTCGGGTAAGCGGCACATTCATCCATTCTGGTGTATAATCGCAAGTCATATATCCGTGCACTGCTATTTTTCAGGTTCAAGTCTGTTGGATCCGGCAGACAGAACCGCGTCCAGGTCATCTCTAGACTCCCACGAAGCCGTCCAAGCCGACAACAGTTTCCTGAATAAATTCCGCAAAGTGGCGAGCATCGTCAAAGGTAGCCTCAACGGTTCGGACCAATCGGTGACCGATGTGGTGGAACGTTCCGAACTCGAAACAAACGAATCGAATCACCCCGAAGAACCCCCCAACGATAAACTCCCTACCCACTTCTCACCTTCCGACAGTCCATCCGAATACCGATTGCTGTCGCGTTCGGAGAGCGCGGGCGACGCGAACATCATCGATAAACTCCAGCAGAACAACAAGAAGAATTGTTCGCGAACGTTGCGCTTCAACGGGGAACAGAACGATCCCAACAACCAGTCGCCGGGAAAGTGAGTGGTTGTCTCTGGAAATGTCGATTCGTGAATTTGTGGCTTTTCAGAGTTTCGCCCAGGACGGTCGTGACGCAAAACGATCCTTTGGGAGCTTTCGAGCAGCCGCCTCCCGTAAGAAGTGCGACGCCTCCTGAAATCATTTCGGTTCCCGTCCAAAACCCGATGTTGTCTGATGATCCGATATTGTTCAGGTCGTCGGTGCAGAGGTCGGCGACGTTCGAAGGAAGCCCGCCAGCACAAAGCAAAATCCACCGGTCCGAAACGGTGCCGGCCGCCACCGTCACTTCTAGCTTGGCCAGTTTGGGGTCCAGCTTCAAAATGGGGTTCAGGTAAATAGTTTTTGTGGCGTGACCGTTGCAAATACGCAAATGAGTTTTGAGTCGTTTCCGTTAGGGATTTTTCGAAATATTCCCCTTAATATCGCTTGGAATGAGAAGCAGATAATTGAATTTTCGACGATTTTGGTTGTGCATGTGGCAGCTGTTTAGTGCGTCGTGCTTTATGGCTTACACTGCACGTGTGTAGATCGTAGCTAGATGTTTTATTTTAGCCGCTATTCACCATCACGCCTGTCCCTGCGTAAAGCCGATCTCAAGGTCCCCCAACAGCTGATTGAGAATGCATTCAACAATTTTAGGTATGTACCGCCAATAACTGAACCAGTGACGTTCTACGCAGAGCGGTCTGTACGTGAGGATAGCGCCAGGGTGTTTTTATAAATAAAACTATTATTTATCTCAATTGGTTTGATTAAAATTAAAGTGTTTAAAAGGTAAGGTAAAATCAGTAATTTATGATGTAAATTATTTGACCAATCAGAGCATTAAGATGTTATTTTTTTGAATAACGATTCAAGTTAGAAATTTTTTTCTTAGGGATTTATTGTTTGTCCTTTTTGAAGATTCCTCCTGTTTTCTCTGGGGCGCGAGTTCAGAAACACCCTGTATACAAAGTATGTATATAGTATATAGATCTAAAATATGTATTCAAAATTTAAGAGCAGGTAGTCAAACGATGACAAATCTTCATAAAGTTTTTCATTTAAGTGTCCCTCCGATGGAGCTTGCAGTCTTCTGAAAGTGGGTCTGTGAATGTGATTTTTATTTAATATCTCCCAAACCGTTTAAGATATAGTAATGAAATCGTAATGAAGTCAGTGAGATGACTGTTGCAACTTTTATTCTTGCCGCCTACCGTAAACACCGGTGTGAGAATGTACCGTCGTTAGAAGGCGCGAAAGCGGGGACGATGTTGGTAACAGAAACGGGAAACGCGCCATCTGTTTCACAGGCTCTGAACTGTTTACGAACCAAACTTACTAAAAAAATTGACAATGGTAACAGAAACTGTTTCTTATTTAAAAACTTTATAATTGCACAATCTTTGAACTAAAAGAGTACATTTGTGTTTTGCGAATGAAAATTATACTTTAGAAACACTTTTATACATGAATAACGTATCTCTATGACCAAATTTTGGGGTCAATTTTATAAATTTTACTCCACATACACTTTACAAGATGGTACAAAGTACCATTTCATAACATAAAACAGTTTTTTTTGTTAATCCAAAAATTGGAAGTGGTTTCATAGCATATGCTTTATACGTTCGTTTGCACCCTTAAACGGTTTGGGAGATATTAAATAAAAAACATTCTCGGGGGGCTGCAACTTTCTTATGAGAACTTAAATGAAAATCTTTATTTTATTTGTTCTAGCTGCCTTTAAATTTTGAATACACATTTTAGATACACTTTGTAGATTCTCTTCTTGGAAATTTACGTTTAATTATGCGAGAAGAGGAAAAAAATTTCCACCTTGATGTATCTCATGATCCGAAATTATGTACAGATTTTTTTATTGCGACCATCATCACTGCGCATGTGCATGCTAGGTTGTTACAGTATACACTTACTAAGATTACCGATTGCATACAACTAAGAACCTTGCCATTATATTTTCACTACCTTTTTTAATCTTGTAACACGAGCACCGACTGCGCACTAATATAATATATTTTTAATAGGGAACAAATATAATGTACACCAAATTAAACCATACATCCCTTGCACTGTCCACCAGAAAATTTAATGAGCATCAAAAAATCTAAATGAAACCCAAATAATTATACATCAGAAAATGAGAACATCATCACTAAAATAACTATGCTGCGTATTGTTTTACCATTGCTTACATTTTAAATTCTATATGGCCATCAATTTTACTAAATGTTCACCAAATTTAGAACGCTCAAGTTACGCGTCCGTGCTGTACATAATAAATATTCGCGCTATCCATTTATATTTAGTCTTTCTCAAAAAAACTATTTGTGCGTCAAATAATTATTCTATTACTCCAGAAATGAAATATGCTCGCGCATCTCTCCTTGCCGCTTGCGCTTCCAGACAAGAGGCACGCGAAAAAAGTTTTGTACAAGGTCAGTTTAGAGCCTTTAATTTTTTTTTAAAAGGCACGATTAGAAATTACCACTAAAAGAAGTTTTACGTTTTACATAATGCAAGCCAATTACAGCAAAGCATTTATATATTACGGAAATCAATATCTTTTTTTGTGCAAACCACTTCTATTTTTACTCTTATTTTCCTTGTCCTAGCACATCTACATCTCTAATTTTGCATAAAATGATTTACCATTTGCACAACATTTCATTGCTTGTGTATTTTTGATCAACAAATAGTATTTTTAACTGCTAAATAATATAAGACAATGTCGAAAATTAAATATCTGGGTATTATGTTAGAATTAAATGCCGAATAAAATTTGGTGAACATTTAGTATTTATGGTCAACAAAAGTTATTTTGGCGAACAAAATATATAAGAGTCCAGCATTATGTCAATATTTGGTTGGCGCTTTAAGATTATGTATTTTCTTAATTTTGGTGAGCATTTAGTATTTTTGGGAAATGAAAGTATTTTTTTGTATAAAAATATTGGGTAAATTTGGTAGACTGTTAAATACGACCCTTTTTAACATACAATACATGTCCTAAAATTTTGTGTGCGCAGAGTAGATTTCTAGAATCAAAATAAGTTGATTGAGCCATAAATTGCGTAAGAACAGGGAAGAATTGGAAGTTACGTACTTGCTGCCTGTGCTTTAAAAAATTGATGTTAATTTGGCTAGTTTCGTTGAATGCACGTAAATGTCTACTCATGCGCACGCAGCTGACCCGTTGCTATTTCATTATTTCGGTGTGGCCAGAGACGAGGACCGACACCTTGGCGCTATCTATCGTCCTCTCGAAGCTTTATGATTCTCGTCTTGTTCGTCAGCCGTTTCGTGCTAATTGGAATCTTGGTTTGCCTTTGTAGCCCGAGCAGTTTAACAGGCAAGAAATCCAACGAATTAATTCAAGGTGGCATTAGTTCCATAAAATCGGCGGCCACGTCGATGGTCAAGAAACTCGACGAAATCAAAGAGGCCATCTCGACATCAACGAATTCGACGCCCGTCAAAGTGATGGCGAGTGACCGTTTAGCGGCTGGCGACGCAGCCGAAGGTACCGGCGAATGCGAATCGACTGACGGCAGCGAGGGCGGCGAAAGACATCGAAGAGTATCGGGGGAGTTGGGAAGCTACAAGGGAAGCTACACCAACTTGAAGGACTACGAGGAGGTGTTGCCCGAGAGCTTGTTTCCGACGCCCAGCGACGAGAAGCTCGGTCAGTACAAAGTAGATCAGTCGAGATCGTGTCAGTTGTGCGGGAAAGAAAGAAATTGTTTCTTCTCGGAGTTTAATTGGGGCTGAAAGTCAAGTTTGTTTAAAAATTTAATCTAGACTTTCGTGTAACTCACCGGGGACGGATAGATTAAAATGAAGAAGCTGCATTGGGGTAGGGGTAGGGTGATAAAAGATGTCTTTTAGAACTGCTAGAATTGGAAGTTTTCGGAACCGCTGATCAATTGAATCATTGACCCTTTTACCGGTTTCCTTTCTTTGCAGATAGCGAATTAGAAATAATCATCACTTCATGCTCCCAATGTCACAACTGCTGTTGTCTTATCTACGACGAGGATATAATGGCGAACTGGTTCGCGGAGGACTCCAACTTGAATACGGTGTGTCAATCCTGCAATAAGCTGACGGTTCCTCTGCTTACTGTAGTGATAACGGGGAGGGATATTGCTCCCTGCGATCCATTCAGTGTACCTTACCTGAATCCCCTAGTTCTTCGAAAGGAGTTGGAGAATATACTCACGCAAGAAGGCGATCTCAGTTTATCGGATGGCAAGTTTGTCGAGGAACATCCGATTATTTATTGGAACTTGATTTGGTCGTTTGAGAGAATCAACGTGCAGACCCATCTTCCCAACTTGTATCTGAAAACGAGGACGGAAGGCGACGGTGACAGTTTGAAAAGAGACAAAAGTGACGGTGATTCGGGACAGGCAGAGGAAGGAACTAGTCTCCTGCAGCTAGTTGAAGAGGGAACGGACCCTCTTACACAAGAACTAGCAGCTTTAGGTGAGATATATTACAAATGTGATCGCCCCTAACGGTCACATCTAAGTCCTTAGTAAATCAAAACTCTTATGGATCAATTTCAACTTGATTTACGCCTGGCATAAATGGGCGGAGCAGCGCAAATCACTTGCTCTCAATTTTAACTGCGAATTAACACGTTGAAATCGCGTAACGGTAAGCGGCGGCGCAACTTAAATTTTACATCGATATTTTACCCTCGGCGCAAGTTCAGTTGAAATTGATCCATTAGTGAATAGGGCCAATTGTCTATCAACCACTTAGTAAAATGTTTTCATTATTTATCATCATTTTTATATGATTATTATGACGACAAACTATAAGTATCAAAATTCATTACACATTGTGCAAGATAAGCGGTGAATATGTATATAGTAGCATTGAAAAAACTAATAACACTATTTTGTGGTCTAGTATGTGTTACATAAGTATTTCAAATTTGAAATTTTTACTTTTAAAATAAATGAAATTTTAGGGGGTGAAGCCTAGTGCTGAGACACCCCAAGCTTTCTGAAACAACCTGTATAATATTAATTTTGGATGGTTTTTCTTAAAAGCTCCCATTAAGGATGATTTTCGTAAGTTGTAGCTTTCTCGAATCCTACATGATATTCGTCGGTTTTGATTGATCTTTTGTTTGCTAGAACAATTGGCCGCCCAGGTGAGCGTCAAGTGTTTGTGGGATGAGCCGAAGCTGTACAGTGAACGTCCACCCATGTACGTGCTTTGGAAATTGCGAGACACTTTCCAAGTGAACTCGAACAACAGAAATAGTATTACTAAATCGTGAGTATTTTTCGACAGTTTCTGCAACGCCCGATAAACATACCCTCTTTTGGCAGGTTTATGCAAAAAATCATTAACAACATCCGTTTGAATGATTTGGTGGAGCCCCTGAAGAGCCTTGCGGCGGAAAGGGAGTCTCAACATAGGAATAATGACGGCAAATCTAAAACGGTGACGTCGTCACAGTCCGTGTACAGAGACATTCTGTTTTTGGCTTGCAAGGCGTTGGGGAGGGCTCAGATCGATTTGAACGCTTTCGACAAGGAATATGCTTCGGCTTATTCCCGAGTGACAGAAAGAAACAACCGACATTACGGCCCGCAGGACAGGCCGATCAATTTGAGTTCGTTGTATTGTCGTCAGTACTTCCGCCCGTTGACCTTGCCTTAGTTCCTGCAAGATTTTGGTTTTGTTATGGCTCTTTGGTTGTATCATTTCTTTTATATAATTCACAAGGTGCACTGCTGTTTTATTGTACATTAACTTGTGTTAGTTTCTTTTTTTGGAAACTTTACTATTGTAAGGTCAATAGTTTTGAATAAAGTTGTTAAATCAATTAAAGGTCAATATTTAACATTTTATTAATAAGAGGTTTAGTAGACATACCTATTAACTAAATTGCTACATATATTTATTTTTTTATAATATATGAAGGCAAATTAAAACTAGATTAGTAGAACATTAAGAAAATCTCATATAGAAAACTTGGGAATAACGTGTCAAAACCAAGATTAACCTGATTAAACTTGGTTATATGTACTTATTACATGCTTGTTCATTGCTTAAAGTCAATTTTTGGAAAAATTCTCATTAAAGAGGATAACTACATTAATATCAACGTAAAAGCAGAGAAGCGCTAATGCATATTAAATCTTCTCTTGAGGCACCTATAAAACCTGTGCGCAAAATGATATGCTATTCCTGAGATATTACGTGGAATACTAAAATGAACAAAATATGCTTCATTCCTCGTCAGGTATTATCCGTAAGTATATCGCGATTATCCAAAGTACGTAAGTATATAGAAGAAAAATGTACAACGTTCTTTATACATCAATTATAAGTGTTCATTCCAAAATACGAGAGTTTTAATATACACAGTACATTTATTTCATAGTTTCCTTTTTAATATCGGTCGAATAAGAAGTAACAACTATCCCTGCTGGCCACCTAAAGTAACACCAGTTTTCCTAAAACTATTCATTTAAATTTGCACGACCACCTGTACAAATTTGGTAGTTAAAACTAAATTTAATAAAATATACATCACAAATATTTATATGTATTTAGAATTTGTAAGTTTTAATATCTGGCGATAGAAGTATAAAAATGTGTATTTATCCTCTTTAAAATAGCGAATGATTCGTAAGTAAACATTAGAGAAGTGCTCGAACAAAAATTACGCGACCACTTGTTTGTGGCGGAGTAATATCAAGTATATACAGCGAATGTGAGAAACAAACTTTCCGCTCGTTGGCCAAGAAACGAAGACCAACTAAGCCGAAACGAAAAGCGAAACTTTGTAGAAAATAACACTTCAGCTCCGCAAGCCCCTCTTACGTAATTACACATTTTCGCACTTACTAACTGGAATATACTTGTAGACACTCACACAAACTGTCAAAATATATGATGATATAACAATTGGCGCCGGCCGACGGTAGAATGTCGCGGCGTTTTTAATTTAATTTTTAAATTTTTTTATACACTATCATGCTTCGCAAAGGAGAAAAATGCGAAGCGAAACGCGGTGCCTCCGACGGTGAGTCTGTCACTCTTAAAGAATCGAGCACCGCAACTTGAAGGGAACGCGACCGTGCCCGCCGGTGATCTTGTGCCGTTTACCCCGGCTCGTTTTGTCCCTACGGATTTCCCTAACTAAAGTGTAAAACGCGTCGTCCACGCCCATCCGCGTTTTCGCTGAGGTTTCTACGAAGGGGATTCCATATTGCTTGGCGACCTGCAACCAGAAAACAACAATGAGAAGTTGAAGCCAAAAAAGCGCTACTCTACAACGTTTGTGAAACCGGGCATTAGAGAAAAAATCATGTTAACGAGGATATATTAGACTTATTAGAGCATTCTTTTTACGAAATTGCACCGGGTTTTTCGTCAGCTGCGATTTTTTTTTCTTAAATAGCAACGTACTAATATTTCAGTTTAACCTGACACAAGCATGGAATTTTTTTTCTCTACATCAAGCCGTTTATTTTTAAATAAATAAAGAAAGTTTGGGTTTCAGGCCAGTAAAGGTGGGGCTTTGCTATGAACCACCCTCCAGTTTCAGTTTTCTGAAAGATTCCAACAATACACAGTCGACAACACCATTAGAATGTGACGTCACTTCAATTGTAGGTCCTACCAGTCACACCCTAAGGGCGTTGTTGACTGTGTATTGTGTTGGAATATTACTGAAACTAAGGAGAGCTTAAAGGCTTCACTTTTATAAAACGCAAATTTGTCAGGCTGGCCCACTATTCTAAAGATTTTTCAGCTCTCGCAAGCTTTTAGAAAGACGGTCTCTTACAAGTTAAGTTTGATGCCATTTACTTATTGTATATTTATACAGATTGTAAATAAATTAGGGATTAAAAAAACATTTACTATTCAAACCATGTTCATTGACCAGAAAACTACACCTAATCTCGACAAGTGAACAAGCAACTTTGAGGATGATTCACCAAATTGTTCGCCAATTTCCTGTAAGTCAAAGTCAAAGTTATGCTTAATAAAATGACAAACGGTCATCTAATGTTATTGCTCTTAATTGGTTTGTGTTAGGTGATGACGCATGGGGTACAGTTTAAAACATACAGTCATAATCGTACAATCTGACGCACACTTTTTGATTAAGCACCTGATTGAAACTTAATGTTATTTTTAGATCCCATGATCCCAAAACAAACGCTTGGTGTTGCAGCCAATAGTAATTGCCGCTGCAATGACAACAATATAGAAAATAAAAAATCGAAAATGCTTATAGGTAAAGCAGAACCACTTAGAGAACCGCAATGAATTAAATGATCAGTATTTCAATTTTATGGGCAGTACATTTTTCCAGTACTGTATTTCAAAGGGTCAGTCATATAAAATATGGTAAGTAAAAATAATTCATGATCGGTAAAATAATAAACGGCCGGTAAAAATAATAAGCGGTAAGTAAAATTAATAAACGGTTGGTAATAGTAGATTACACACCAAGGTGGAAAATGTTTCATTTCTGTCGAGAGCTAAGATAGCTTACCGAGGCCCGTAGAGCCGAGGTGAGGTAATGCTCGAGACAGAAGGAAATTTCCACCGAGGTTTGTATACTATTTTATTCGCAATCATTCATTTTTGGCAAATAAACCAAAATTAATTTAAGGGAAAGTAAGGTCAGAAATGGATTGTCAGGAATGATTAACTTCCCCACTTCTTAAAAGATTAGGAATGAACATATTACCTATATGATTGCGAATAAAAATAATGATGGATAAGTAAAATTAATAAACGATCAGTAAATTTCATGAACGGTTGGTAAAATAAACTACGATCAATCCAATTAATAATCGGTGAGTAAAGTTAATACAATTAATAATTTGTCTGCAAAATAAGCCATAATCAATAAAATTAATTAATAATTAGCCAATAACATTAATAAACGGTGGGTAGAAATTTAACCATCAGTACAAGTATTACCCAAATGTTGAGCAGTACAGAGTGGCTCATTAAAGCTTTATTAAAGAAAAAAATTATTCAAAAAAATATAACTTCCCATGCAATTTTCTTGTTTCAGAAGCGCTGGGACACCTGGTATAATAACCATTATATTTCTTTCAACAATATGAAGACCCTATAATGACCCAAAAGCTGCGAGCAAATCAGTAACGCGAAAATTATATGCAGAACCCCTTTGAGCTGATTATTGCTCAGGAAAGTCAGACTTGCACGTTCTAAAGAGGGACTAGACGTGAAGCTGGCAAAGCGCTAGTAAGACAAGCAACCTTGAAAATTTAAAAATTTTGCCTTCAATGCTATATAATAGAGCGCGGAAATTCCACAACGCGCCCCTGAAGTGGGGACAATTTAAAAAAGTAAACAACAAATATCTTGAAAGTTGAGAGATTTTTGAAAATTTGGTTCGTTTGCCAGCAAAATTTTGCTCTTAACTTTTGGTAAATCTTCCAACATCAGAAACTCTCATTGTTATTCTGAACCTTTGCGGTCTATGCAGTAAGCAGCAGCAACTTCATTTCTGGACCAGTCCAAAGCAAAATTTTCAGCAACCTGCTTCAGTTAGTTTAACGCTTTCAAGGTCTTCCTTCATTAACATTCACCTGAAACACTTTTAGAACAAGGGTAATGGGGGAATTTACGAACTTTAACATCAACATGTCACAGTGTAGTTTAGCAGTTTAGCGATAATATTTTGTGAAATTCTTGGTTTTGTTTTTACGTCTTTTGCTGCAAATTTCAATGTTACTCGATTTGCAAAAGAGAAGAGGTGGACCCTTGCAATTGCTAGTTAATGTACAGACAGGAGGGCTTTGGTGTCAGAAATGTCCTTGCATTACCTCTCTAGCTTGGGTCATGTCGACGGCCCACGACGACAAATCACATTTGTTCCCAACAAGAACCATTGGCACTTCTTCGGCATCTTTGACCCTTTTGATTTGCTCCCTGTAGGTTCCTATGTCTTCGAAGCTCTTGGCTGAATTGACGGCGAAGACAAGCAGGAAACCTTCCCCAGTCCTCATGTATTGGTCTCGCATGGCACTATATTCCTCTTGGCCGGCAGTGTCCAAGATATCCAGTAAACACGTTTCCCCATCGATGACCACTTGCTTTCGATATGAGTCCTCGATGGTGGGGTCGTACTCGTCAACAAAGTGGTTCTGTATCAACTGTATCGTCAACGCGGACTTGCCGACACCACCTGCTCCGACTACCACTAGTTTGTATTCAGTCATTTTATACAGATACGGAAACGGTTAAGCAGTCAAATAAAAATGTGAAGAAGCAGAATATTTAAATGTATTTTAACTGGTGGTCGAGGGACTTCTCATTCGCTATGCCAGCATGCTAAAATCAACACGGCACACATTTAAACTGAAGCAATTAAGAGCGTTCGTATGCCCAGTAAATTTATCTAATTAATTGTAATGAAGAACGAAAGAGTAACAAAAGTTATCAAGACCGTCAAATTCACTACTACTTGATGCAATGCAGCCAACCTAACTCGCAACTTTTTACTAAACCCACCCATCATATCCAGATCAACGACCGATATTTACATAGATAGCCGCGATTATCCAGACTACTTACTGATAATCGAAACACCTTCACCTTCAATCTTCATGCCACAATAGATAACAATATTAACCCAAATCATTTGCTAACAAGGTTTAAATCAGGAGTTCTATCATTTCACTTTCTTATTTCAACTATTAACGCACATTTTAAGTATAGGTATCCGAATTATGACGCGAATAGAGCATAAAGATAATTTGGAAGTTGTCTGGAGGTTGCAAAAAGTTACAGCCAAGTTTTGTACCTACAGGGTAAGTCAACTAAAGTAAATCAACCAAAATATATTTGTTATTAATAAAATTACAGCTTTAATATATAGGGTGGGGCAATAGTGATAGCTCGAGTTCTATGATAGGTAGAAATTTGATTTAAAAACACAAATAAACTAGAGAAAGAAGTCTATAACCGGAAATTATTTCTGAACATACAGAGTGAGCCAAGACGATTATACAGACACAAGTGACCTATTTTTAAATGGAATGTTGTGTGTAAAAGCAGATTTTTCGAAGCAATGGTCTCTGCAGATGCATGTTAAAAAAATCACTACATTAACAATTACGAGTTCAAAGAAAAAATTATGTGAAGACTAATTAGGAAACATCTGTGGAATGTCTTAGAATCATTTTCACTTTTAAAAAATTATGCAGGGTGGCTAAATTTAATTTTTCAATTTAGAACTTTTTGAATTTAATTATCTCTATTTTTTCAAATGGAACAACCTGTATATTTTTTAACGATATGATATAGAAACTAATAACGAATTTTTTTTGTATGTACACTTTTATGGCTATTTGTAACCATTTGCGATTTATCGCAAATAATTACAAAATTCAAGAATAATCCTAAAAAAATTGATTATTTTTCAAATAAGGACCTTTAACCTAAAAAAGGCATTGGAGACCGCCCGTGGTGGACTTCACTTCAAAGTTCTCTCCATTTTATTGGCAACGGCGAGGAAGGGCGGTCAGTTATGTGGATGAATTTTAGAATTTCAGAAATGATCAACAACATGCTTTGCAAAGCATAAAAATTTGAACTGTTGGTAGTAGAGCTTTTTAAAATCAAATTATGATAATTCCGGCAACTTTTTATTTAAACAATTGTATTGTGATAGAATGGTGATAGTATGGCGTTTATTTCTAACCTCAACTAAAAAAATACTATTATTTAGAAAAATTAAAAAAAATGGATACATTTAATTAAATATGGGTCGTATTTAACAGTCTACCAAGTTTATCCAATATTTTCATACAAAAAAATACTTTTATTTCCCAAAAATACTAAATGCTCACCAAAATTAAGAAAATACATAATCTTAAAACGACAACCAAATATTGACATAATGCTGGCCTCTTATATATTTTGTTCGCCAAAATAACTTTTGTTGACCATAAATACTAAATGTTCACCAAATTTTATTCCGCATTTAATTCTAACATAATACCCAGATATTTAATTTTCGACAGTGTCTTATATTATTTAGCAGTTAAAAATACTATTTGTTGATCAAAAATACAGAAGCAATAAAATGTTGTGCAAATGGTAAATAATTTTATGTAAAATTATAGATGTAGATGTGCTAGGGCAAGGAAAATAAGAGTAAAAATAGAAGTGGTTTGCACAAAAAAAGATATTGATTTCCGTAATATATAAATGCTTTGCTGTAATTGGCTTGCATTATGTAAAACGTAAAACTTTTTCTAGTGGTAATTTCTAATCGGGCTTTAAAAAAAATACAGGGTCCTGAACTGACCTTGTACAAAACCTTTTTCGCGTGCCTCTTGTCTGGAAGCGCAAGCGGCAAGAAGAGATACGCGAGCATATTTTATTTTTGGAGTAATAGAATAATTATTTGACGCACAAATAGTTTTTTTGAGAAACACTATATAAATGGATAGCGCCAATATTTATCATGTACAGCACGGACGCGTAACTTGAACGTTCTAAATTTGGTGAACATTTAGTAAAATTGATAGAGATATAGAATTTAAAATGTAAGCAATGGTAAAACAATACGCATCATAGTTATTTTAGTGGTGATGTTCTCATTTTCTGATGTATAATAATTTGGGTTTTATTTAGATTTTTTGATGCTCATTAAATTTTCGGGTGGACAGTGCAAGAGATGTATGGTTTAATTTGGTGTACATTATATTTGTTCTCATTAAATATTAAATATTTCTAAGCAGAAAGAAACTAAATTAAATTATATGTATCCATACATGTACTGGAAATAATTTTAGCTATTTAATTATATCAAATTATATTTAAACTGTAATTTTACTAATAACATTGTATAAACAATGCTAATAAAGAAGATATTTTGGTTCATTCACTTTAGCTGACTCACCCTGTATTTCTTGAATCATTTTTTTATTTTTAGCAGCTTGAAGTTTGATTTAGTAATTTACTGAGTCGATTAGTTGATACTAATAAAGTAACTTCAATGGAGCACTTGCCTAAAAAAAATATTGCACTTTTTATTCTCTAGATGCATGCAAATAACTAAAAGAAGCTTAAATATTTTTTTCCCATTTTTTTATTTCATATTTTTGTAAATATTTGCAATTTTTTTTTGATGACGCTTTGGCCCCCGTATCCAAGGCTCACACCTATATTAAATGGACTCTTGTTTTTGGCTACTATGGTGCGCTGCTACCAGGGTGCGCGACATGTGTACAGCGGAGTAGCATTTGATTTGTAAATAGAACGCAAGCAAGCTGAGTAAAGCGCCATCATACGATTTCTTTTAGAACTACGCCGTGTAAAGGCGGCTATGTCACAAATCTCCCACTCCAAAAATTAATATATTAATTCTGCGCGTAATATTAACACTAGAACCAAATAAAAAAATACGGGTCTAATGAAATCGCCTACATTTTCTAAATATTATATTTCCCAAACGAGGCAAATACCCCATTGATGAAGCAACAGAGTGCTGTTTATTAGCTCTGTAGTTTTGTCTAGTAATTTTAGTTGCAGGTTTGCAGTGCAGAGTTGCCAATCCCCATATCAAAACAAATATGAAGGTACTAAGAGCGATATGTCATCCGATGACAAGGATAAAAAATATTTGTAAGAAAGTTCTTTCTTACGGTTTTTTGTACATAGTTTACTCCAAAAATAGTTAAAAACCACCAAAATCGCCCCCCTTGTGTAAGTAATGTAACTGTCGTGCATATTGAGTGAGCCACCCTCCAGATATTGGCAGTCTTGTGTGTCAAGGTAAGGTTAAGGTGAGTAATGCAGAAAAAAAAACATAGAATTGCCAATTAAGAGTGAATCACAAGATTAGCCATAATTAAATTTCGACAGCTGACTAATCGTGATGTCCAACAAGCAAGACTATCCTTCTGGGTACATGGATGAAGTGAGGGTGAAGATATCAGAAAAATACAAACCTCCCCCGCGAATAGGCCTGCCGATGTCCTACGCGCAACGTTTAACGTTAAACAAACAAATTCAAGATAGCATACCGCAATACGAGTTTGTACTAGAAAAGACTGTCAAAGAAAAAATGGTAGAATGGAGAAGTGCTCGAACTGTGATGTATGAAGAATTAAAGACTAGACTTGAGAAGGCGCGAAGTGACGAGAAAAAGAAAGCGCAAGAGACACTCGAATTTCAAAAACAACTTAAGGAGGAAGAAGCAGAACTGACCCAAGCCCAAAGTAGTGTAGCTGCAACCACGTCTGGCTACCAATCAGCGCCTCCAAACGCTCTTTACTTAAACTCAGGGCCTAGTCAAAGCTTCTGTACTTCTACTCAATCAATGTTGATCCCCACTCAAGTCAATACAAATACTTACTCCAATATATTAACTCCTATTCCACTGAAGGAACATTCAGGTCAAAATTTTCAACTTGTTGACAAAAGTCCCTTTAACATCTCTGATTTCGAAGAGGACACTTCCAGTCCTTTCGACAACATGGAGCTGAAGTCAATCAACGATATGGAGGAGCTGGCCCAAGTTCTTAAGAGAGAACCAACTTACCAGGATGGCAGTCCTCTGATGGCCAATTATGGTTCAACCGGCGTCAGCCAACATAACTACTTTCCTGTGACAGGCTCTAACTACACCTATACCATTCCAAATTCGACGCCTTACATTCATCCAGTGACGTCAGTTTATAATCGCAACGGTTACTATTTTCCGCCTGAAACGATACCGGCTAACAGATCCTTCAACTCGCCTTATTCCTATTCAAATCATTTGGAGGCGAATTACGGTTCTTTGCCGGTTAGTGAGGTTCAAAGTTCGAGGCAAGCAACTAGTGTGCCAGATATTTTAAAAAGTCTGAACGCGAAATTGGGTAGTACGCATATAGACAATGTCAGACCAACGGTAGTTAATAATACTGTGGTTCAAGTTGATAAAAGTACTGATATGGTTTACCCCAAAGTTAAAACAAAAAGTGAGGAATTGGACGACCCGTACACGTCGCTAACAAAGAGCACGCAGGAGGTCTGCCAGTCCATAAGTTCCATGGGATTTCCACTGTCCAGGGTGGCAAGAGTCTGTAAAGTTGTCGGAAATGACCAGAAGAAGGTAAATTTCACGGCTGGAAACCTGTATTTTTTTCACTTTTACGACATTTTTTCCAACAACCATAGTTACTGTTACCATGTGAACTAGTTTCACTTTTTTATCTTCATTTTTAAGTGGTGCTGGCGCACCGTTTCTTCAATGACAAAAGTAAACTTGTGTGTTCATATAATTTTTGACAATGTAAAAGCATGCGTAACGAAAAGTGAAACGCCCCCCACTCCACAGCGCGAGCTTGGAGATCGAGTGGGGCGCACGCATTACCATTGATTAGCCCAATAGTCATACTTGTTAATTTTCAGATTGTGGACCATCTGCTGGCGATGTCCGAGTTGCTGGTTTTAGGATTTCCTGAACCTAACGTGTCCAAGGCACTCGTTCAATGCGACAACGACCGAGACAGGGCTTTGGATCTCCTTACCTTGTAGCACTTTATTAATCACATGGCTGTGCCCAATATTGTATATCTTGTAATGATAGTTTGTAATTTATAACTTATTTATTTGTACATACTCATTTGAAAATTGATGATTTGCCGGTATGCAATACAAGAAAGTATAAATATTCTTTATGTTACAGTATTCAGTCCTATTACGATGAAATAAACGCATTTTTGTTAGTAAGCTGGCCCGTGTAGCATTTTTCAGTTGTTTATAAGCTTTTGTAAGTCATGTAAAATTAAAGAATACTCAAAGTTTAAAAAAGTTAAACGTTTGATTCATAACCCCAAAATGAGTTCCAATAGATCATAGAAATTAATAATTTGCATTTTCCTTATAAGCCAGTGATTTTAGGTGTTCTTGGGAGCATGCGCAGTGCAGTAAATCTCGCGCGTACGGTTGTAGCTCTCCCCGACTTGCGCCTGCACTTTGAACTTTTAATCAACGACGGCATTTAGAAGCCGCATAATCTTAAAAAAATATGTTTACAAATGAATATTCTATCAAAGTAAGTTTATTAGCGATGTGGGGAAGTTGGAATGAGAGGCATCTTACATCAAACTGTATACAGGGTGGGGCAATAGTGCGTCCGACTTCGATAGCTCGAGTTCTATGATAAATTTGATTTAAAAACACAGATAAACTAGAGAAAGAAGTCTATAACTGGAAATTATTTTTGAACATACAGGGGAGCTAAGACAATTATACAGGGGCAAGTGACATTTTTTTAAATGGAATGTGGTGTGTAAAAGAAGATTTTTCAGAGCCTTTTTTTAGACTCTTTTCAATCCAATATTATTGCTGACTATTTCCAAACCACTTGAATGTAGCGATTTTTTTTGTTCAAATAATGGCATCTGCAGATGCATGTTAAAAAAATCACTACAGTCACAATTATGAGTCCTAAGAAAAAATTATGTAAAGACTAGTTAGGAAACATCTGTGGAATGTCTTTGATCTATTTTAATTTTTGAAAAATTATAGAGGGTGGCTAAATTTAATTTTTTAATTTAGAACTTTTTGAATTTAATTTTCTCAATTTTTTAAATTTCTTAACGATATGATGTAGAAACTAAAAACGAACATTTTTTGTATGCACACCCCTATGGCTATTTGTAACCATTTTCGAAATATCGCCAAATAAGTACAAAATTCAAGGATAATCCTAAGAAATTAGATCGTTTTTCAAAAAACTTCAAATGTTTCAAAATTGACACAAAAATGACAACTGACGACAGATAACTGCGATAAATGTGTACCTATTTCTTGCCGGATAATATAAAATTCAAAAAATGATCAAGATGCAAACATAAAGTGAACTTACTAAAAAAACTTATGCTGTTTTTATAAACAAATCATCTGGAGCACTTATTACAATTTTATTTGTCGAGTAATTTGAAAAACAATCTAATTTTTTAGGATTATTCTTGAATTTTGTAATTATTGGGCGATAAATCAAAAATGGTTACAAATAGCCATAAGGGTGTACATACAAAAAATGTTCGTTTTTAGTTTCTACATCATATCATTAAAAAATATACAGGGTGTTCCATTTGAAAAAATGGGGAAAATTAAATTCAAAAAGTTCTAAATTGAAAAATTAAATCTAGCCACCCTGTATAATTTTTCAAAAGTTAAAACGTTTCAAAGACATTCTACAGATGTTTCCTAACCAGTCTTTACATAATTTTTTTTAGAACTCATAATTGTGACTGTAGTGATTTTTTTAACATGCATCTGCAGATGCCATTATTTGAACAAAAAAAATCGCTACATCCAAGTGGTTTGGAAATAGTCAGCAATAATATTGGATTGAACAGAGTCTAGGAAAAGGCTCCGAAAAATCTTCTTTTACACACCACATTCCATTTAAAAAAATATCACTTGCTCCTGTATAATTGTCTTGGCTCACCCTGTATGTTCAAAAATAAGTTCCGGTTATAGACTTCTTTCTCTAGTTTATTTGTGTTTTTAAATCAAATTTCTACCTTTCATACAACTCGGGCTATCGAAGTCGGACGCACTATTGCCCCACCCTGTATAAACATTTTTCGATCTTATATTTCTGGATAAGCTGGCTGACTAGCCTACACTCTTATTAACTAGAAAGGTTTAAATTTTAAACTGGTCTAAGCTGACAGATAAAAAGTTAGCCATGTAAAGTTTCCATATCTTCAGTTGTAAAAATTTTGGTAAATTGTAATTGAGTAACTTCAGGCGTCCGTTTAAACCCGTTTACAATTTAAAATTTCTTAGTGGATCAGGTTGCAATCATTTATAGATTTAGTGTTGTAGAAAACACTGGAATATTCTAGTCCTTGCCTTAAGGTGAACGTCTCCGCTATGTATTTTGACGTGCAGAGCTTAGTTCTTTTATTTTAAATCACTGCAGAAAAGGAAAGAGTCAAGTGTAAGTAAATAACCCAATTAATTTAATGGAATGACGCCGCGCGCATGCATTGAGTACGCAGCTGGTCCACAGTGATACGCTCCGCCTTAATCCAGTGTCGAATTCCCCAGGTTACTGCTTCACACGTTGTTACTTCATACTAAATAAAACGTGTTAATACAGGTCTGGTTTTCGCGCGCCAGTATGATAGCTCAAGACAATATTCATAATGTTTGACGCGAGATCATTTCTAGTATTCTGCAGAGTAATTGCACTACATTATTTCGAGCAGCCGTAAAGTGAAGCAGATGGGTATAAGCCATTTTATGAGAGTCGAACAGAGAACGACAATAAGCACCAAATTTATATTTTCAAATTTGCAAAAAAACACATAGTTTCAGTAATATAATAAAGTTTTTGTTTAGAATATTCGATAACGAATGGCGCATGATGAGGTTTACAGCAAACTGAAGTCAAATTGGGCTATTTATTTAATGTTAAAATAAACATTTGCATTTTGTTAATATTAACGTGCATGTTAACTTTGTTCAAAGTATCCAGCGACGGAGTCTCTATCGTTACGTATCAGATCTTAAAAACAAAAGTCAGATATTTTTTACTTGTAGAAAGCTTTCTTGGAAATATGAAATGCATTTTCTCTCTTTTCAATACGTGTCCCTGCTAATGCAAACAATCACGTCAATGCATTTTGCTGACGTTCTACAATCACAAATGATACAGTGGAAACGTTCCTCTTAAACGTCTTATGTGAAGCATTTAATTATGAAAAACTTTTTATTTTATCATCGCGCTTTATTACACACGAGGAAAACTGCTACAATAACAAAACAGTTTCCCTTCAAAAATAATTTTTCATGCAATGAGCCAGGATATAGCAATGGAAAAAAAAATTGGAATTTCAAAACTACACAAGATGTAAAGTCAATGCAGTACAAGAAAAAGTAGTCTTGTAAAAAGTTAATCACGTATTTCGAAAAGTATGCAGCAATTTAGGTGTACAAGCAACATGATTTTCACTTCACAAATATAAAGGATTTCTGTTACATGATTCTTTTTGTAGCAACGGAAATCATCCGTTTGCAAGTGCCCTACTATAGGATGCTGCAAACTTTCCAAACATTATTTGCCTATGGAGAGTTAAAGTGTAAAGTGTTTAACATTGTAAGCATACAACTTATTACATCTTTTATACTTTTCTAATTCAAAGTATAACTGAAGTAACTAAGCTGAATTACATAGAAATTATCTTCACATTATTCAGACACAATAGCAGCGATCAAAATAAAATTGTACATCAAATAATAGAAAACATTCCATTTTTGTACTTTGCATCTTATAAAACTCTAGAAATATCACAAAAATATATAATATAATGTACTTAATAAAATATAAAGAAATTAATACACTTTTCTATAAATCGAGAAATTATGCTACACGAAATGTAAACCCCCTATCGAATTCCAGTGTATAAACTTAAAACCGACCGTGTCTCCTTCTGCGATCTAGCTTTACTAAAAACATTCCAAAACCTCAACGTCTCATCCCCAGCACCCGTTACAATAGCTTCTCCATCAGGCGACAACGCCAAATATAACACTCTATACGAATGTCCAGTCAACTTCGCCACCTGCGTTAAACTAGGGTACTTCCACACCAAAATTTGATTTTGCGAGTATCCGTGCGTCGACACCAATTCCGAACTGTGTTTAGACCACGCCAAATTACAAACTTGAGATCCTGAAAGAACGTAATTTTAGCACAAAATTTTTAAAAATTTAATTCTCACCTGTGTCCACGCTCTGCATCGGTTGTCCGGTCAGAGTGTTCCAAAACCGTATACACCTATCAGCTGTACCGCCACCTGAAGCGAGGAGGCCGTGGTGGTGTGGAGACCACGCTATCGCTTTCACGGCAGCCAAGTGATCTGTGTAGGTTTGGACAGGTGAAAGAGACTGCATGTTCCAAACGTACAACCGATTATCGTTGCCTCCAGAAGCCAAATACTGGTTGTCCGGCGACCACTTCAGACCGCACACTTCCTGTCTGTGGCCCACCAGTCGCCGCTCCGTCACGCTCGCTAAGAACAAACCAAATCATCAAATTTTCAGGCCGCAGGAAATAACAATCCTGTGTCACATTTTATTAAGTTCAACCGTTGAGCAATTGGCATGGGTGTCAATAATACAACCATAAACTTTAATCCCAACCAACCAGTGACTGAACATTTATTAGATTACGTGAAATTGCGAGTGGTTGAAAACACTTACGCGGTGTTCTCGTATCCCGTTGCAAAATCAGCCTGTCCCTGCTCCCCGAACTTAAAACGTCTCCATTCCAAGCCAGAGCTCCCACCCTGGCCGAGTGACCCTGCAGCTTGTTGACTTGCTTGTTGACGGCAACATCCCACACCGTGACGTATCCGTGATGCGTGCCGACCGCCACCAGGTGGCCGCGTTCACTCCACGCCACTGACGTCACCACGTTACCATCAGCCGATAAATCACAGAGTCTCGTCACTTGACTAGTGCATGCCGACCAAAGATACACACAACTGCCCAGGCCCACACTCAGGACGTTCTGCATTGACCAGTCGACGAGATTCAAATAGAAATCGTCCTGAAGTTCGGGAGCATCCAGCACCTTGAACGGAATACGAGATATCTTTCGGGTCGCCTTGTGGGGAGAACGCAGCAATCGCTGACTGCTCATGCTCAACGGAGACAGGGAATAGGGGTTGGCGTGCAGCTTCGCTGACGGCGTTACGTCTTTCTGAAAAAAAAAAAAAAATCGTTAGCAGACGCCACCATGGAGAAAATTAGTGTTATACAGGAGGATTTATTTTTAGGTTTTCGAGGCGATTTGGCTTTACATCACGAAGATCTGGCCTCTGTGACAATTATCCTAAATACTAACTTAGTCTAATACCACCTCTTACATTTTATTTTTCACAGTAGAGGTCGCTACATTTGCTTGCTAGGGCGCGCGCATCTTAGCACAATCTTTATATTTCACAGTAGAGGTCGCTACATTTGGTTGCTAGGGCGGGTGCATCTTTTTAGTACAATCTTTTTCAAAACTTACTTTAGTACTAGAAATTAGTCTAGTGGCAAACGACTCTTAAAGCAGCAAATTTGGAAACAATTTTTGTAATTGTAGAAATGTTGATTGATTACAAACGGATCATAATAGGTAAATCAAGATGCCAATTATCAAAAAAAAAATTGATAACCATATCTGAAAAGAAAATTACTTTCTGTGTAGGTTGAGAAAGCCAACACAAGACTAAATCAATAAACGCAACTCTAATCAACGTTATCAGTAAACCAGCAATGACCTAGTTTACCCTATTAAAAATGAAAAACAAATCGAATTAGCTTCAGCCTACTTTCCAAACAATGGAAATGGGCCCACATAACAATAAGTTGTTATCAGGGATTGTCGTAAAAGCTCCTGATCACTTTTGATTTTGCAAATGTGCAACCAAACGTGGATTTCTTAACCGGCATATTTTACATGAGCACGTAATCGCAAAAATACGTGAAAATCGTGCAGCCGGAAGTGTTAATATTATCAGGAAAATTGTGAGTGTACGCACGTGAGGCACGAGCCAGCAGCTCTGTTTTTGGTGTCATACGACCACTGATGATTCAATAGATTCATCAAGTTATTGAACCTAAGTACTGTCGCAACAGCGACACTTCTCGTCAGCTGTTTATTTCAATTACAAACGACAAAAAAATGTGCTAATGTTACAAGCTCAACGCGTTAGGAGCTTCCGGATTTCGGGTTACGTTTCAGCCGAGAGATGATGAACGGCGCTTTTTCAACTTACTAACGTACAAAATACAAAAATAAGAAAATTTGCAGTTGAAACTTGGCATTGACGTCATAAATCGGCCGAAGCCTCATTGCATAGTTGGATTGAAAATAGAACAACTGCTGTTTTACTTTGTTGGCTAAAAGGTCAATTGCTGTCTTTTTTGTAGTTTTTCTCAATTAGTGGCTTGATCCTTTTCTACGTTTGTCTATATGGTGTTTGAATTAATTACCATATCGATAATACCCGCAGCGTTTGCTTTGCATATTTATTTTTACGCGACACCTTGTATAGCGCACAGGAAAAAAGTGGAAAAGAATGCGATAGGATTTCCGCGCAAAAACAACTATTTCCGCACGCCATATTAAGCTACGATGTGGTTATAAGCAGCATTTCAAAAGGCAGCAGCGTTACGAAGTTTATTTAAAAAATATATACAGAGATTTTCAAAATTATGCAGCACCTTCAAAATCTATTCTTCCTTGCCTCAGGTGATTTTCAAAATAAATACCAAATCAAAGTGATACACTTTGAACCTCTCGGCTTCTCGTTTGAAATGTTTATTTTTAACCTTAGGTAAAGAATACAGGGTGTCCGGAAATAATGACCAAAAAACTCGACAGGTGACTTCACTTAAAATTAATACAAGCTACCATAATATTTTTTCGAAAAGTAGTCTACAGGGTCAAATTTTTATTCAGATTAATATTCAGAATAAAAATGCGCAACTTTGCCCTAATTTAACCGACTTCATATCTCTGAGTATTAGCGAGATCCCCATGCTAGCACACGAAAAACGGACACCCTGTATAGGGCCCAACGTTTTCTTTTTTAAATAATTTTTTTTCTAATAGCTAGTGTACCGCTTCTCTTCACCTAAAGTCTTTGACCTAAAGTCAAAGAGCTCAACTTGCCCTTGATCTTGAGATAATAATAGCACATAACTTTTTTGTTTGCATTTGTTTCTAAACTTTGGCGACATACAATTATTGCAACGCATAAAAAAAATCAAGAAAAGACCTCTCGTTGCATGACGATTACATGAGATGTTTTCAATGATCTGTAATTTCCTGAAAAAACTAATTTATCCATTCAAGTAAAGACACTCCCCCTGAGTTCTTTTCCTGGTCATTTCTGAACCCCCTGTATATTTATAGAAAGATCTTTCCCTGACCTACCAGATGATTCGCTCAAAAAGGGAAAAATTTCTTTTCGTTGATCGAAACTACCTTACCAATATCTTACCTTTAACCAATTTGTTTTCTAAATACGGCCTCAAAGTGTAGATTTTTTTATAGAACTTAAAACTTTATTTTTGAAATTTATGGTATGCACAGTACACCAACCCTCAATCTTTAAAAAAACCGAGTCCTTTTCATTGTCTTACTGAGTAAAAAATAATATTTCTACATCAAAATAATTTGTTTTGGGAACAAATATAATGTACACCAAATTACACCATACATCCCTTGCACTGTTCACCAGAAAATTTAATGAGCATCAAAAAATCTAAATGAAACCCAAATTATTATACATGAGAAAATGAGAACATCACTAAAATAACTATGCTGCGTATTGTTTTACCATTGCTTACATTTTAAATTCTATATGTCTATCAATTTTACTTAATGTTCACCAAATTTAGAACGTTCAAGTTACGCGTCCGTGCTGTACATAATAAATATTCGCGCTATCCATTTATATTTAGTTTCTCAAAAAAACTATTTGTGCGTCAAATAATTATTCTATTACTCTAAAAATAAAATATGCTCCCGCATCTCTCCTTGCCGCTTGCGCTTCCACACAAGAGGCACGCGACAAAAGTTTTGTACAAGGTCAGTTCAGCGCTTTGTAATTTTTTTTTTAAAGCACGATTAGAAATTACCACTAAAAAAAGTTTTATATAATGCAAGCCAATTACAGCAAAGCATTTATATATTACGGAAATCAATATCTTTTTTTGTGCAAACCACTTCTATTTTACTCTTATTTTCCTTGTCCTAGCACATCTACATCTATAATTTTGCATAAAATTATTTACCATTTGCACAACATTTTATTGCTTGTGTATTTTTGATCAACAAATAGTATTTTTAACTGCTAAATAATATAAGACACTGTCGAAAATTAAATATCTGGGTATTATGTTGGAATTAAATGCGGAATAAAATTTGGTGAACATTTAGTATTTATGGTCAACAAAAGTTATTTGGCGAACAAAATATAATAAGAGGCCAGCATTATGTCAATATTTGGTTGTCGCTTTAAGATTATGTATTTTCTTAATTTTGGTGAGCATTTAGTATTTTTGGGAAAAGAAAGTATTTTTTTGTATGAAAATATTGGGTAAATTTGGTAGACTGTTAAATACGACCCATTTGTTTTTACGTCCTGGTTAGTAGCAAATGACCCAATTTTCTTGACATTTTTCAAAAATATTTTTGGTTCAAAATAATTTTTCCTTACGCCTAATAAGTAGCAAATGCCACAATTTCCTTGTCAGTTTTAAAAGAAGCTTAAAAGAATGAAATTACAAAGACGATCTTTGTACATACGCCCAATACCCACTTGGCTATTCTCGGATAACTTTATTACACCACTAAAGATAACTGCATTTACTCTCTATTAATTCGTAGGTATTGACTTTTGGTGAATCTCATTTCGCCCCCTATCTTTACAGCCCACATTCTTGCAATGCGATATTTCTTCGACAATATTGTAACTGCAATTTAGCGTCAATTACCGCACGGGTACATATTAGTTTTCGTTTCCATTTCCAAGGGAAAGTTTCGTCGTCCAGACATCAGCCGCTTTACATCCATTAGCTAATTATTGCGTCCCTGTCCGGTGCTAATGGGTGATAATTATGGACAACTATGCCAATCGTCGACCATAACTCACAACACAACCAGTTAATGAGTAATTTGAGAAAAATGCTTCGAAAAATTTGGACGATTTAGGTACCCCCGATTAGATTGTCGCGCCGTCACCGTCATTAACTGCAACGGAAAAAAACAACCACACAGGCGCGATTAGGGAACGAAAAACAAAATTTGTCGCACTCGCTAACTTCACAAATAATCGGAAACATGTTTAAAAACCCATCAGCTTCCATTTCTTCTGAAGATAGGCATTTATGTATCGTAAAGTCGTAGACACGACTTTTGGAATAGATTTTTGTCACAATAAGAAATTTTACTCGCATTCATCTATGATTCACTTACTTTCCAAAATTGACCAAGTTTGAGTCAATAAGTAATCACAAGCGGCCAAAGATGCCTCCTCTGAATTCGGAGGGCGGAATGTTATTCAAGATTACAGTCGAGCACAAATATTTTTTTCTTATTTACATCTAATTTTGAATATTTAGAGTGTCTATTGTTCAAGAGACCCAAATCGCCGGAAGTGAGAATAATGAATAATTCAAAAAGCTCAACGCAAATAATCTTAGGCCACAAAAAAACTTCTACATTGAAATATTACAACAAGAACAGATGGACCTTAATTTTCTAACAAATATTTTACACCCACTGGTATAGTTGAGTCACACACTTCCGATCCAAAATTTTCAACATAGATTTCGTGTAGATCTATGAAAATTTTTGAAAATGTTTTGCTAATAATGGCTAATAATAAGCTCCTTTGGTGACTTTGACAAAGCCTGTGTTGGGTAAGCGATAGTTTCAGTATTTTCGGATAGTCCTGTATAAATACAGAGTGTTTCATAATTGAATGTCAATATTGAAGGGAATTCCTCTATGTAGGATTTCAAGACAAAAAGTTTCTATAAACATAGGCCCGTTTTCGCGTTACTTTTGATTATACAAAGCGATAATTTTTTTTAAATTTTTTGTTTTTATTTTAATTAACTCCAAAACTACATTAGATATTTTTATTAAGCTTAGTGGGTGTAAATTAGATGTAAAGACACATCTTTTGTAAAAAAAACTTATTTTTAGTTTGAACCAATGATGTTCCAATTGTCACCCTGATTATTTTGAGTGAAAAAATAATACGCCACTGTTTTTTCCAAAAACAAAAACTGGTTGATTCATTTTGTAAGAAAAAAAATGTCTACTATTTTTCGTATCTTCAACTATTTTTCAGTAAAAAAATAAAGAACAATAATTATTTGTATGTAAAAATAAAATATTTTTTACACTTTTTATTCAAATGATTTTTTAACAACTGGAACAAAAAAAAATCCCCTGTATATCAAAAATAACGCAAAAACGGGTCTGTGTTTATAGAATTTTTTTTATCTTAGAATCATGCACAGATTAACCTCCTTCAATATTGACATTTAATTATAAAACACCCTGTATAACAGTGGGTGGTTTCAAACAATTAAATACTTATTGTTAGTCTCCTATCCAAAAGCAATACTCTCAGTGCTTTCTATAATTGATATTATTCTTCCAATTTCATGCGTTCTAACCCACGTTCTCAACTATCTTCTTTTTTATTATTTCTACACCCTTTATCTTATCCATTTTTTTCTACTATCTATTGTTATTTTTTAATGCACAAATATAAAAAAAATCTTTTTTATCAGAACGCTGCGAGAAACATACGTTGTCGGCAAAGACTAAAATAAATTCAGTAAACCCTTATAACAAAAGGGTACCTAACTTCTTTAATTTTAATGAAGTTATTACATGGAGAAGGATGTCTAAAAGAGTTCTCATCATAAGTAATCTGACAAATATCACATTTTAAAGTTTAAAAGACGAAATTATTATTGTGCTTGCAAAACTAGAAGGACATTACTTCCAATCAATTGTTTGCTTTATATGTTTTTTTTTTCGTATAGGTAACACGTTTGTTTAACGTTCCAAAAAAAAAATTCTAAGCTGAAGTTTCGACTTTTGGCTTTGGAGACTTCAAGACACGACGTACTTCTATGAGTAAAATAAAGATCACATATTTTAGGTCCGGTTGCATTAACGCTAACGAGCTGTTGGCCATTCAATAATTTTTACCTCTAGCTTTTAATCACATCAAGTGGTCATCAGTCATTTGTTGCATTTAGTAGGTACTTGACTGCAACTTTTCAAATTCTATCGGAAGAGTTAAGGCCAACGTCTTCGCTATCACATATGTTTTTTTCTCACTGTAAGCATTTTGACGTACAGAGATTAGTTGTCTCATTTTAGATCACTGCATAAAAGGAAATGGAATGAGTCAAATGCAAGTAAATAACCAAGTTAATTTAATGGAATGACGTCGCGCGCATGCATTGAGTACGCAGCTGGTCCACAGTGGTACGCTCCGCCTTAATCCAGTGTCGATTTTCCCAGATTACTGTTTCACACGTTGTTACTTCATACTAAATGAAACGTGTTAATACAGGCCTGGTTTTCGCGCGCCACTCGCGCCAGTATAACTCAAGACAATATTCATAATGTTTGACGCGAGATCATTTCTAGTATTCTGCAGAGTAATTGACATTATGTCGAGCAGCCGTAAAGTGAGGCAGATGGGTATAAGCCATTTGATAAATGTCGAACAGAGAACGACAATCAGCACCAAATTTTCAAATTTGCAAACAAAACAAGCATATTTTTAGTAATATAATTAAACTTTTGTTTAGAATATTCGACAACGAATGGTGGATGATGAGATTTACAGCAAACTGAAGTCAAATTGAGCTAATTATTTAAGGGTCGTATTTAACAGTCTACCAAATTTACCCAATATTTTCATACAAAAAAATACTTTCATTTCCCAAAAATACGAAATGCATTTCCTCTCTTTTCAATACGTGCCCCTGGTAATACAGAAAATCACGTCAATAAATTTTGCTGACGTTCTACAATCACAAATGATACAGCGGAGACGTTCCCCTTAATAGCCCTGTAATCTCCCCTTAAAATTTTAACGATCTTTTTTTGCAACTAAATATACCGATAACGGCGAATATTATTGTTTTGTTGACTATCTACCAAACCCACAAAAAAATTTCTAGGTACTAAAACAGCGTAAGTTACTAGAGGTACGTAAGCAAATTATGCTAATGACTGTGACACCAATACTTTGTCGCTAATCCCGTTAAGTAGTGGTAATTATTAAAGTATTTGACAAAATTTGAAAATTGTACCCTTAAAACCAAGTAGGCAATACTTTCAACCATTGAACTGGTTGAGGCAGCAAATCTGGATCCCTGTAAATTCATTCGGATTTATGTCAAGGTTGCCAGAGTTCTTACTTCTACTTGTAGTTACTAATCTGGAATATCACTTATTTTAGTTGACCTCCATTCAAGTCGATTTGAACCACTGAATATGACAATAACTGTCAAGGGTAGTTCTTTATAGAGCTGGGGTGGCTTTCTTCTGAGAATTTTTTTGACAGGAAGCAGGGAGCAAGTACCTATTTTAACGCCCTTAAAACTTTTTCAAAATAACTTATGGTGGCAAGCACCAATCCAGTCTCAAAACCCCCAAGAAACAAATGAAACTTTTTGGCCCCCTTAAATAACAAATTTCAAGGCCAACAAATCAAACGTACCTTCTTCGGGGTTCCATACTGGTATAGATTTCTGTTTTTCACTGGCGTGAGCACTTGTCGGTCATCACACTGCGACTTGACGTCTTCAGTGGTCTCTCCCAGCACTTCATTTCCTAAAAGTATACTGTACACCCCGCTATCCCTGGCGTTTTCTCCCGTTTCTCGCGTCTTCTTCCCGATTTGCGAGCACTTATTGACGTCGGGAAGGGTGGCAAAGTTCGTCTCCCATCTGTTGCCCGCTCGATTCGGAATAAATCTGTCGCAATTCGCCGGGGATTGCGGCTCAACGTACTTCTTCACTCCGTACAAATCTCGGACGACGTCCAGCTTCCTCGGGCGAAAAACTCGGTCTTCGAACGACATTATCGGCATTCTCTACGGATAAACGGTCAGCGTTAGGGCTATTGAAGAGGCATATCTTAATAAGCGATGACGGGATATGCAAGACACATAAGTATGGAAATGCAATGTAAATGTATGAGCGGTCAAATGTCAGTGTTGTTGACGCTTGCACTATGCACTCGTTCAATGCACTGGAGCGATTAAAGTTTCTAGGCACTTTAACTGGTGATAACTAACGCAATGATGTGTTGATTGATGGGTGTACACATCCTCGTGAAGCGTTACGCGACCAAGTCCCACCTTAATTTACGTTGGTTAACCAAGTTACACGGCGTTGGGGAGGCTCAGGGGGCGCATTTTTTTGTAAATACGCTATTGCCGACGCACAACATAACAGACAGATCCCCCTCTCCAACAATTTGCTGGGCCGCTGGACTGTCTCTTTAATTTCAAATCAACCGACCCACCAATCGGCGACGTTCGAATCGGTGCTACCAACATAAAACCACCAACGACAGAAAGGGCTCAATGTACAGGTCACGTTCAAATAGTTCAATCATGAATGTAACTCGGATGAACTTGCCGGTCTCTGGGACTTCTGGGAGACAAGAGAAGAGAAATGTGTTGCAACTGATTGCGCCAGGCATTTTGCCAGTTATATGGATCTACAAAAATTCTACTTTACCTGCAACTATTATCGTCACATTAGGAGTAAATTTGTAATATGAAAATAATGATTTATCACAAATGGTGCTTAATTGCAGCTGAAAATGACTCATAAAACAATAAGTAAAATTCCAGATATACAATTTAAATACTGAAAATTAATTTAGCGACAATGTGGAAAGGGGTACCTACTTGGGTTTATTTTGAGAGAAAACGGGCATTTTTTGCTAAACTATACACTTCATAAAAAGTTTTTAATGGAAGTTATTGCACAAAATACAGTGTGTATAGTTTAGCAGAAAATGTCCGTTTCATCTCAAAATGAACATCCGGTATAGATACTAATTTCATAAACTATAGGTATCTTTTTTGATGAAAATTTGGTGAAAACAAAAACTCCACACGGATTCTTGAAAGGAGGGGCACGGTTTTATGCAAAATTGATAGTTAGCAAGGCCTTAATCAAAGGTCAAAATCTAAAAAATAAAAAGTGATCGGGTCAGAACGTTTCTTCCAAACATAAATAAAAATAAATAATAACAAATAATAAAATAAATAAAAATATTATTTTCCTTATGTTTCAGTAGCACTGAGACATCCGGTATGTTATGGGGATATTGGGAGCAATGGCAACAACTGCGTCTACAAAGGTACTGCTTTGCCTACCTTCGTTGCACTTTGGAGAGGAAGATGATGATAACAAGTTGCAGATAACAAAGAACAGACTAGGTACTTGGCAAAATCAACATTACTACAAGTTCAGCAAAATTTTCCTGGTAAACATACTTACCTGATAAGAAAATGTGGGAACCACACAGGTGAAAAGATGATACCATGTGATGTACTAACAAATTAAAGACGTAAAGTGGCATTTGACTGATATAGGGAGACCGTCATCAAGAATAGACTTAGGCTCAGTTGTTGTACAATCACGAGTTAACCCAGAGTCAGCTGACCTTGGGTCAGTTGCTAAGGTATCTATAAGCGATTTGATTGGCTGTACCTTAGCAACTGACCCAGAGTCAGCTGACCTTGGGTTAACTCGTGATTGTACAACTGGCCCTTAGTTTGAACTAGGACAATACCTCAACAGTGGTACAACCATAAGTTTAATTATAGAATTCGGCACACAAGAAATAGTGGCTATCCTCTAACAGGGCAGTAGATCTTGAAACATCGAAACTTTTAAACATCATTAGATAAATATGAAGGTGATGGAAGAGAATCAAGAATCCAAGATATGTGATGAAGAGTATAAGACTCTTCACCTCGTATGTGAATCCTCAGCTCCGATAGATCGGTAGCATTCATACTTTGAGGATCAACTCTACAACGTAGGAAAAGATAGCCTGATAGCCAGAGGCCAGAACTCAGAGCCCCTATTCTATAAAGAGAATGGGTCTAATGGAATAATGCTTCTATAGGGGTAAAAATAAGTTTAGATTTTTTACGAAAGAGGTCTTCAAAGACAGGAACCCGAAATGAACAATCTTAACAATGCTGTTGGTCCCAAAGGAAACGTTTGATCTGCACACATCACTCATGCGATACAGGTATAGAAGTCTGTACCGGGTGGACCATTACTTATGGTCGAATTTTTCTCGCCCAAACGATAAAAGATTTGAATTTGAGCTTCCGAGAATATGATTGAACCATTAAGACCTACTATTCAAAAACATTTGAGTTTTTTTGGCCCACCCCGTACGCGTCTACACAGTGATTCATTCAAAATTGTAAAAAAGTTGACAATAAAGTTGCAACTTTTTGTATACCGTTGAACGCAGGGGCCGTAGTATTTTGTAAAAATGCAACAGCCAAGTTGATTCATGGAATATCTCCCTTGCTTCAAATAATTTTCAACAAAATACTACGGCCCCAGAAATCAAAATTTCGAAATTCTGAAGAGATCGCCGTAATCTGAAAAATTTTCTGCGTACAACGGTATAAAAAAAGTTGCAACTTTATTGTCAACTTTTTTACAATTTTGAATGAATCACCGTGTAGACGAGCACGGGGTGGGCCAAAAAACTTTAAAATTTTTTGAAAAGTAGGTCTTAATGGTTCGATTATATCCTCGAAAGCTCAAATTCAAATTTTTTATCGTTTGGGCGGGAAAAATTTGACCACAAGTGATGGTCCACCCGGTATATTTAATCAAATGTATCAAATTATTTTTCTAATTTTTCTCAAATTTAACTATTTTTTAGTTAACATGTAAAGGAAAAAGCCCTGACTATGATACTGGCAATAAAATTACTTAAGAGATGCAATTAGTGTTATAAATAAGATCAGGAACAGCGACTGTCAAATGCTCAGGCCCGACGACGTATGTCGCAGCTTCTTTTAAGAAATTTGAAACTCCAAGGAAGGTTCGCAATTGGGTGGAGATGTGGAGTTATGAGAGATGTGGACTGGGCTAACTACAACGGGATAATGTACCAAAGGAAGGGACATTCCACATTCAACCTGAAAGGTATTGGAGACCGCTCATGGTGGACTTCAAAGTGCGCTGTTCCATTGTTAACGGCGAGAAGGGGCGGTCAGTTGGGTAGATAAATTTCAGAATTTCAGAAATGATCAACAATATGCTTCGCGGAGAAGACAAATTTGGACCGTTTGTAGCAGAGTTTTTTAAAAACAAATTATGCTCATTTCTGCAGATTTTTAAAAATTTAAACAATTACATTGTGGGAGTATTTTGTTTATTGCTAACCTCAGCTAAAAAAATACTCTTATTGAGAAAAATTTTAAAAAATGTCATACATTTAATGAAATGTCTTTAAGCAGAATGAAATAAAATTAAATTTAAAGGTATCTATGTACAAGAAATAACTTTAGCTATTTAATTGTATCATAATAATATATTAAAGCTGTAATTTTACTAATAAGTAATAACGAAGATATTTTTTTAAGAAATTTGAAGCTCCAAGGAAGGTTTGCAATTGGGTGGAGATGTGGAATTATGAGAGATGTGGACTGGGCTAACTACAATGAAATAATGTACCAAACAGGTAAAGGGACATTCAAATTCAACAACGATTCAACCTAAAAAAGGTATTGGAGACCGCCCATGGTGGACTTCAAAGTGCGCTGTTATATCAGCCCCGTTCCATTGTCAACGGCGAGAAGGAGAGGTCAGTTGGGTAGATAAATTTCAGAATTTTAGAAATGATCAACGATATGCTTCGCGGAGAAGACAAATTTGGACCGTTTGTAGCAAAGTTTTTTAAAATCAAATTATGCTCATTCCTGCAACTTTTTAAAAATTTAAACAATTGCATTGTGGTAGTATTGCGTTTATTCCTAATCTCAGCTAAAAAAATACTCTTATTTAGAAAAATTTTAAAAAATGTCATACATTTAATGAAATATCTTTAAGCAGAATGAAATAAAATTAAATTTAAAGGTATCTATGTACAGGAAATAATTTTAGCTATTTAATTGCACCATAATAATATATTAGAGCTGTAATTTTACTAATAACGAAGATATTTTGGTTGATTCACTTTAGCTGACTCACCCTGTATAATAGCTTTTCTATGCTACTCTCATCTTTTATCATTGCATATAAATTATTATTGATACTGTGCCATTGACTTTAATACATATACAATGCTGCCAGGAAAAAATCATTATTATTTATTTAGTTATTTATTTATTACAGGGAGTAGTACTTCTTGGGAGCCACAGATGGCGCAATAGTCGTTTAGTTAGGGAAGGCATTTTTATGACAAGAACGTGTAATTTGAAATCCTTGCATCATAATGTGATTTTCAATTAATTGCTCTTATCTCCACAGTTCATCGAATGCGTAAGAAACACTTGCCCCAGATACTTGGCTATTAATTACCAGCAACTGTATTAATGTTCCTGAAACGTGTCATGTCCACTAGCAAACACCTGTCCGTGCTTTCGAATGGGGTTATGAAAACAGAACCAACAATTCAGCCCGACTACGAAGTAAGTAATATTAGCTGTAGCATCAAGTATTTTTTGTTAATCTCCAAATTATCACCGATTTAAGGCCTGCATTGAAATTCTGAATAACTTGCAAAGTAACGCACAATATATTAAAGCGAGTTCTGGATCGACCACCGGATCACACAACCCCAGTCAACTTGCCCAAGTCGAAAAGTATTTCGCCAGGTAAATTCCAGTTTTTAAACCAAGAAGCCAAGAACGTCACTATTTGCGAATAATCAGAAATTGCGATTCTTAACAATAAATACAATAATTGTTCATTCAGGCCGTATTCAGGCAATCAATGAGGACTGAAGAGTAATGAGACTCACCATGCACGTTGATACCTGTACACGTTTTCTTCTAACTATTGCATTTAAGTAAATTGTGTTCTTGCGAAGTGGGTGTTGCTTATCTTAAGTACTGATAACGGAAACCAATAAGTATCCCACCACAAATACTGATTATTAAAAATTATTTACTTAACTAAGCGAGTTTTGATTAAAGGATTGGCAAGAGCCTGTCTGATTTGGATAAATTATCAGTAATCCACGTAGCCGGCACAAAGGGAAAAGGTACAACATGCGCCTTTTCCGAAAGTATCCTGAGACATCACGGTTACAAGACAGGGTTCTTCTCATCACCCCATTTACTCGAAGTAAGAGAAAGAATCAGGATCGACGGCAAACCGATAGCGCGAGATGAGTTCGCCAAACACTTTTGGAGTATCTACAAGAAACTGGATCAACAAAAGGTGGCGATAGTGACTAATTTGTTTGCGTTTCGTGCACGAATGAATTGTTTTTAGAATGACGAATACGACATGCCTTTGTATTTCCGATTTTTAACCATTATGGCTTTCAGTATGTTCCTGGAGAAAGAAGTTGATGTAGCTATAGTGGAAGTTGGGATAGGGGGCGAGTATGATTGCACCAACATTTTGAGGTAGGACACGTCTATACAGGGTAGTTCAACGAGAACCGCCGGTGCCAAATTGCGTATTTTCAATGGAGTTAGAATGGTTAGAATGGAGTTAGAGCGATACCTACTCAAGGACCATCATAAAATCTAATGTGGTTAGCCGCAAACGGGTTAGGTAAACGGCCACAAAGCTGTCAATCAAAAATACCTTCAGCGCTGAAATTTAAAAATCCATGTAATTCAATAACGGTTGGATATAAAAATATTTCAATTACTCGTTATCAATCTTGGAGGTCGTGATCATGAGCTTGAAGAAAATCAAAGAGATGAAGTTAATATCTTGATATGAAATTGCGATCGAAAGTAAAAACTCACACCATTTGAAAAAAGAAAAAAACAATAATGTCATCTTGTAGTGCATTAATTATAGTTTATTTCTGCCAAATTTTAAATTTTTAATACGCAATTTGGCACCGGCGGTTCTCGTTGAAATACCCTGTATTGGTGAATTTATTTTATTATAGAGTGTAAACTGAGAAATGATTTCCAGAAAAGTGCCGGTGGTGGGCATAACTTCTTTGGGCATTGACCACACGGCTTTGTTAGGATCCACCCTCGAATCGATCGCGTGGAATAAAGCCGGTATTATGAAGGAGAGATGTCGAGCCTTCACAGTTCCACAACCAGAGGACGCCATGACCGTCCTCAAAGAGCGCAGCTTAGAAAAGAAGGTACTTTTGGCGTCTTCAAATAGAAAAATTCATCAAATTAATGTTTGCTGTCTCGTTGTTAAAAACGTAGTTTTTATTTTTTATCATAGAAAAAGTTGGACAAAAATGTTAACAGTTTCCCTTTTCTCACTTCATTAATTGCCCAACAGCCGCATATTGACTTCCACTATAGCTGTAGAATTTAAAAATATCTTTCAGTGCCATCTCACCCTTGTAGAACCAACGAAGTTCAATTTACCCACAAATTCATCTTGCCCTCCCCATATTTTGAACGTGAATGCCAGCTTGGCGATAAACCTCTGTGAAGCCTGGTTGTCTATAAGTAAGGGTCACAAAAACGGCGATCGCCCGCTAAATAAAAATTTTCCAGAACAAAACAATAACAAGGAAACCCGCAGCTTTTCCGAAAAAATTACCCAGACTGCCTTGGCTAATTGTGTGTGGCCCGGGAGGTTTCAGGTGAAACGCGACAAAAACATCACGTACGTTCCGGCTATTCCTAACAATTTATGATTAACTCAGTGCCATAGTTACTACTTGGATGGCGCCCATACTATTGAGAGCATTGAAATATGCTCCAGTTGGTTCAAAGACATCACAACAGGTTCGCAAAGTAAACGAGCGCTGATGTTTAACGTCACAGGTGGGCGTGATTCAGAGAATTTACTTAAACTTTTACGTAATTGCCGGTTTCACAGGGTGATTTTTGTGACGAATAACGCCACAAGAAGCGACAAGTCAGGTAAGGTTTGCTTTTGGGGTGCTTTTTTTGCTATGTTTAATTTTAGATAATATTAACTGTGCGTTATCGGCAGATGATCAGTTGGGGCGGTGCGAACGTCACAAGGAGTTATGGTTGAAAATGGAACAGAGTGACGGAAAACAAGCTGAAGTAGTTGGAGTTTTTCCTACCGTATTCGAAGCCTTAGAGTTTTTAAATAGAGAGTCCGAAAGTGATCTGTTGGTTACTGGATCGCTTCATTTAATTGGAGCCGTCTTGAGTATAGTTGAGCCAAAAATTAACGAAGACTTTGTGGTATAGCGCATTTGGAAACTCGAATCAGATGGGTGGTGGTTGTGGTAAAATAAGGATTTATTTTTATACGCATTTGCACTACTCTTATTAAACCGGAGGATAAACTAGATCAGTATTTTAATTCTGTGTGTCACGGTTATCTTTGTCACATGAGAGATTTTTTGTTTGCTATGCCATCCAAAAAATCAAATGCGCAAACTTGCTTTTCACGATATATTTGGGCAAACATTGACTATTTTAATTTTTGGCTGATGAGCTACAATAGCGCCATGCATTTGTTTTGTCTATTTAACAAAGTTTAATGCAGTTTAATAAAACCAATTATCGACTTGGAGGAGATTAACAAGAGAGTAAACAATAATTTTGCAACAACCTGCACTATTTATTTAGTGTAATTTCTAAGGAATATTTTTCTTGTTCATTTAGTGATAAATCTTATCTGGAGATATTTCAACAAGTTTGCATAGACAAACATTGCATAACTACCCACATATGGCATCAAGGCAATAAAGGTCTGTTTTTCTGGAAATTGCAATATTGACCCGATGACGGCCAATTGTCATGACCCCTGAATTTGGACTAAAAAAACTACATAATAGCACATAATAATTAATTACATAATATAAAACTACGCAATATTCGCATTAATTGCCATAAAATACGTGTAAGAGGGACAAAGACCGAAAGTCGGTTGCTGTTAGGATCAGATTAGAAAAAACTTACGTCACCATTAGGGATCTAAGGGCGTAACAATCCATCCAAAATAAGAGAATATTTTAATTCTTTATTTTTAGAAAAATATACAGAGATCAGTTACTGTTACTGTTAGGGTTAAGGAAACTACTTGCGGGCACGTAACTTTGGAAGTCGCATCATAGTTTCCTCTAGTTTTGTCCAGATCACAAAAAAAAACTACGAAAAGTTCTTGACAAAATGGTAACTAGAAACAAAATCGACGCCTAATAAATTATACAAATTGTCCTATTATGAGTCAGAGTGAAAAATGCATGGGTTATATACAATGCATTGTTGAAATCAAAGTACTAAGAGACTAGATCTTCTTCATTTCTCGTTCAGCCTATGTGTGACATCAAAATCCACTTCCGATTCAAGTTCATTTTCCGACAAAGACAGGGATCCGCCTGCCCGTCTCATATGCAACAATTTATCCCTGGTGTTCTGTAAACAATTCAAACTTACCAACGAAACATTCATATCCACCTCCGTTTAGTAATAACAACGTGAATTGTGAGAAAATTAAAATTTTACTTCAGGATTTGAAACTCTTGTCCATAAAACTTGTGATTATTCGCACAATAATTTTTTTTATTATTTTATTACTAATTGGAGGTGCTGTGTCAATGAAAGCAATGCAGCGGAAATACGGTAAAAAAGCGAACATGCATAAGTCAAAAAAATAAAATTACCGGGTACATTAAAGAATTAAATGAATCAGAAGTGCTAGCAAACCCATGCCAACTTAGTTGCCTTGTGTACTGAAGAAAACCAAAACCAGTTATTAAATAAAGCCAAATTAATTGTCGAAGAAATTACTCACGTCCATCAACCCGACTGTAGGTTCTGAGGCATAACCGTCGTGTCCATCCTCGTACTCATCAGATGAATTTGAACTTGACGAATCCTCCTCGTAAGGCCTTAAACAATATCTTCGTTATTACTGAATCTCGATATAATTTTTTTGCCCACCTAGAAACTTTGCACACCATTTGAGCTAAATCAGTGAATGTATAGTCGGAGAGAACGTGATCGGAAGGTGGTTTATGAGGCTCGCTTTGCGCCTTAAACACCGGCAGATTTCCCGCCTTCAATTGCCCCTCGAAATACGCTTTTCCGTGCTGATATCCGACTTCTCGAATCTCGTCGAAACTTCCAAATTGAAGGGTTCTATAAGAATCTATTGGTGGACGGATGTATTCGCAATAATCGCTATTTTTCACTTCCTACAAAATCGCGTTAATATCGCAGGTTAAAAGGGGAAATAGCAAACGCACTTCTAATTGTCTAACGCAACTAACGTAGGCAAGTCTCGATTGAATATCCGGCAAGTTAGGCACTTTAACTGGTTGGGTGAAGGGATTCCATCGTTTCCAAAGCAACCACCAACCGGACAGATCGTCTCCGTAGTTGGTTAGGTCTTGGTCATCTACAGAGCCAACGTCTATGGCCAAGATATGATTGGCACCCAGGCTTCTCATGACGTCAGCTGGTGGAAAGCCACGTTAAAACAAATCGTCATTATTCTTAAATTTAGTCGATCTTCCCTACTCAATTAATAAAAGGGCTATTAATTAATTATTTCTCAATCAAATCGTTGGCCATTTAATTTACAGCTGTAAATTATCAAAAAACCAGTTTTGACTACTCAAGTAATAAGCTTCTATTAACGATCTTTATTTTTGCTACTTAAAAAGTAACATTGTTCAGAAATCGTGTCAATTGAGATCGGAACTTGACACTAGACTCGGCCCAAGTTTTACTTAAGATCAATTTTAATCCTAAATACACAGTGGCGGTCATTGGGTAAGAGTTGAGCGGAATTTCTCAGCGATTTACTTCTGAGAGAAAAATTATTAAGCACTTGGTGGTAACTGCGACGTTTTTTCCTTTTGACACGTATTTGACAGTTGACAAGTGTCAGTGGCGTTAAAGGTGTATTCGCGAAAGTCAGAGTTTCCTGGTCGCCCTTGCCCAATGTCCAAAATATTCTGACGTAGTTGAAACATTATTAAAGATACATACCTGGATGTCCAAAACAAAAACGACTATCTGAAATAAAGGTCGTTACCTGGGACGTTGTTGACGTAGCAGCCATCAGCTAACAAATGCCCATCTAAAGGGTCGCATAATGGGGGAAAAATGCCAACAATCGACATACTGGCCCTCACATATCTCCACAAATGACCTGTCAATTAGATTTAACTGATTTTCACACGAGTTATTCCAGAAGTCATTTTAAACAACAAAATGACCGTCGACGAAAAAACACACCGAGTCGAAATAATAATGAAAGCATGGAATAGAAGCTCTAACAATAAAAATCCGTGTTTCTAGAGAGTAATGAGTTTTAGTTTTTCCACCATACCATACACAATATTGTGATTGGTTACCTTAAATCAGCACGAGAGATCCGAACCCATTTAGAACTTACCTTGTACCATCCAGAACATGCATGCAAGAGGACGAGTGCTAGAATAGGACAGCGAAATGAAGTTCCTTTTACCTGGTAAATTGTTAGTGTAGCCTCCGTCCAGAAGAAGATGGCCGTCCACGGGGTCGCAGAGAGGCGGCATATATCCGGACAGAGACATAGATGCACGAACGTACCGCCACAGAGAGCCTACGGAAATGCTCACTAAACTACATGCCTTTATTTACAAGTACCTTGTTAGATTATGATCAATCATTAGAATTCATTAACACTACACCAATAGAACAGAGAGAGCAAGTCAGCGTACTGGCAGCCGGCTTCGGTACTGACTAGCAACAAACATGACAAAAAGACACATAATTATCAACAAACACAAGCTTTAGGCACTTTACAACATAATATCAGCATCAGTTTTATGTGAGGATGGTTGCAAAATGGACGACGGCTCTAAACTAAGTAAAACGATTATTCTACACCGGCACACCGGTACATCAACAATTTCGACTAACGCTGAAACGGCGAAGGAGATTCTGTACTTTTGAAAAACGAAAAAAATGACGGATGTGATGACCAAATATAGCGCGACGGGAAACAGCTATCACCGGATGGTGTTTCATAGAGACCGTGATTGGCTAGAGGTACGTGTGTTTGCATATAAACTGTCAAACTACTAACAAAAGTTACGTTAGGAGTTGCCCTCGTATGGTGCAACACAAAATAATTCTGTGGCGGGCGTATGTTAACTGCGCAAGGTCAGTTTCCTAACAAACTATACCGGGTGGACCATCACTTGTGGTCGAATTTTTCCCGCCCAAACGATAAAAGATTTGAATTTGAGCTTCCGAGGATATGATCGAACCATTAAGACCTACTTTTCAAAAAAATTTGAAGTTTTTTGGCCCACCCCGTGCTCGTCTACACGGTGATTCATTCAAAATTGTAAAAAAGTTGACAATAAAGTTGCAACTTTTTTTATACTGTTGTACGCAGAAAATTTTTCAGATGGTACACAAGTGATGGTCCACCCGGTATATCTTGCTTCACCACATGGTTGTAACGGTGCTGTCTAATCATTTATCTCAGAGTGTAACCCTTAAATGTGCGTGCCAGTTGGGAACAGAGGACACGAAGTTATAGGGAGTCATCCAGAATGATTGAACGTTACGTCTTGGATTTACTTTCATTTGTTTCCTTTAGACATGCAATTGACGATTGTCAACTGTCAGTGACGTCCAAAGTGTTTTAGAACGCTAGTAAGCGGCACGTTGAGCCATTTTGGATGACATTGTATTAATTAACCGCAATAAATTAAATGATCAGTATTTAAATTTCATGGGCAGTACAGCAAATGTACTGATTCTTGTTTTATGCTGTACATAATGAATTCAATACTGATCAGTTTATTACGACCCCTAATTAACATACAGATTTAAAAATCTTCTAGTAGCCGTTTTTCCAAAATAACATTTATTTTATAATTAACTTTCATCGTCGCTATTGCCAACTGCGTTTAATCGAATAAGTGAAGCACATAGAATGAGGATAAAAACGAATACTTTGTTGTTAAGAATTCTTTGAATTAATTTTCTGCGTCTCCTTCGCCATTTAGCCAAATATTTAAAAAATAATCTTCAAAGCTCGGTATTATCAAATCTATCAAAGTAAATAATTAAATAACGTAAATGACCCATTAGACTTCTTACTCTAAATACATACCATCTGATCATTGCAGTTATGACATTTTATCGTAAAACAATAATATATATGACATGTTTCAGTGCAAAACACATAGGTTAACCAATCACAATTTACACATTCACCTCACACACGAAACGGCGAGAAGTGGATGCAACAAATGAAACTAAGAAAAGTGCGAAATGCTCGAAATGAGGAAGCCGAAATGAACACGATTTGCAAATAATATGCATCACTACAAATGCGAATAACCCCACAAAACTTACCGTGCGAATGGATCCTCATGCAAGACGCCGTCACATCAGTAGTAACAGTGAAGTAAGGCAACCACATATCTTCAATGTTGGTGTCACCGAAAGTTCCCTTAATGGTCTGATTAAAATCGCGACCGCTAAACATCGAAGTCATAGGGTAAGTCAAATCTAAGATTTGTCGCCACCATTGGGTCATTTTCTGGAAACCAATCCAAAAAGTGATAATTCAACGGACAATGTCCACAACTAACCTTCGACCATTCCCGAGCTTTTTGTGTTACTGTAGTGATATTACGTTCGCGGCACCAGAGGGCGCCCATAAAAGCGCCTATGCTGACACCACCGACCATGTCGATGGGAATGCCCGCTTCCTATTAATTCACAAAAATGTTGGTTAATCTCTGAACGAAAGTGCACCGGAACTAATACCTGAATTGCTTTAATCATTCCTACGTGGGCGGAACCTCTAGCTCCTCCTCCACCCAAAACTAGTCCGACTGATTTCCCAGTTAACCATCGCGCTAACCGAGAAAAGTCCGAATGAATGTTGGGCTCCGACTGACAAACTTTCGAGTACAACTCGTTCTAAAAAATTACATTTGAAACTTCCCAACCAAAATCGTCAATAACTCACTATCCTATATAGAGATTTCCTAGAAAATGTTCTATTAGGAGTTAAGATGTGATGATGCCACGACACCCACGACCTCATGTTGATCCAGGCGATGGTGTTGTGGGGTTTGCCGCTTTCCTTGTGCAACAACACCAGTTCTTTTTGCGTCCTCATAGCTAACCGCTCCACTTCTTTTTCGACTTTCCCCAAACTCGGGTGGTTTTCGCCGAGTCCGACGATCAGAATACAGTCCGCTTGGCGAATACACCTCTGCGTCCAGGCGCTGAACGTCAAATCGCATTGGTACAAGGAGATTTTGTGACGGTCCTCTTCCTGGGCCAGCCAAGAGCTCAACCGGTACTCGTTGTTCGGATCCATAATCGACGGACCCAACGTCTTCCGTATTACGTCCGAAGTCAGTCTCAGCGTTGGTCCTTCGAACAGACGCAAGTTATTTGCTTAAATCTTAAACAGCTGAAACCTCGCGAGAGTCGTTTTTTGTTTCAAAATCTGAACTACATATTCATTCATGCTGTTGCACGAGGTTTCATGGAGTGTTAACGGATCAAAAAAAATTTCAAATGTTTGTTAGCGGTCTTTACGTTACAGGTCGAAAATACTATATTTTTTAAATGCTAGGCAAAAATTGCGCTGAAATAGAGAGCGCCGAGAATAATATTTAGAAAATGTTGACGATTTCATTACACCCTAATTTCTTTTATTTTTTCCTAGGGTTAATATTACGTCCAGAATAATTTTTTTTTAACCCGGGTGCGGCGTAGTTCCAAAAGAAATCGTATGATGGCGCCACTCAAAAATCTCAAATTTCAAGCTGGAGGTTGTTCCTCGGATCAATATCGATATTCATTGATTGTATCAGAGTCGTCAGCGCAGCATAGTAGCCAAAACCAGAATCCATTCAATATACAGGGTGGGGCAATAGTGCGTCCGACTTCGATAACTCGATTTCTATGATAGGTAGAAATTTGATTTAAAAACACAGATAAACTAGAGAAAGAACTCTATAACCCGAAATTATTTCTTGACATACAGGATGAACCAAGAAGATTATACAGGAGCAAATGACATTTTTTTTAATGGAATGTGGTGTGCAAAAGAAGATTTTTTAAAGCCTTTTCCTAGACTCTTTTCAATCCAATATTATTGCTGACTATTTCCAAATCACTTGGATGTACCGATTTTTTTTGTTCAAATAATGGCATCTGCAGATGCATGTTAAAAAAATCACCACAGTCACAATTATGAGTTCTAAGAAAAAATTATGTAAAGACTAGTTAGTAAACATCTGTGGAATGTCTTTGATCTGTTTGAACTTTTGAAAAATTATACAGGGTGGCTAAATTTAATTCTTCAATTTAGATTTTTGAATTTAATTTTCTCAATTTTTTTTAAATGGAACACCTGTATATTTTTTAACTATATGATGTAGAAACTAAAAACGCACAATTTTTGTATGCACACCCCTATGGCTATTTGTAACCATATGTAATATAAAATGCAAAAAATGATCAAGATACAAACATAAAGTGAAGTTACTAAAAAAACTTATGCTGTTTTTATAAACAAAACATCTGGAGCACTTATTACAATTTTATCTGTCGAGTAATTTGAAAACAATCTAATTTTTTAGGATTATTCTTGAATTTTGTAATTATTAGGCGATAAATCAAAAATGGTTACAAATAGCCATGATAGTACATACAAAAAATGTTTGTTTTTAGTTTTTACATAATATCGTTAAAAAATATACAAGTGTTCCATTTGAAAAAAGGGAGAAAATTAAATTGCAAAAGTTCTAAATTGAAAAATTAAATCTAGCCACCCTGTATAATTTTTCAAAAGTTAAAACTATTCAAAGACATTCCACAGATGCTTCCTAACTAGTCTTTACATATTTTTTTCTTAAAACTCATAATTGTGACTGTAGTGATTTTTTTAACATGCATCTGCAGATGCCATTATTTGAACAAAAACACTCGCTACATCCAAGTGGTTTGGAAATAGTCAGCAATAATGGATTGGATTGAAAAGAGTCTAGGAAAAGGCTTTAAAAAATATTTTTTTACACACCACATTCCATTTTAAAAAATGTTACTTGCCCCTGTATAATTGTCTTGGCTCACCCTGTATATTCAAAAATAATTTCCGGTTATAGACTTCTTTCTCTGGTTTATTTGTGTTTTTAAATCAAATTTCTACCTATCATAGAACTCGAGCTATCGAAGTCGGACGCACTATTGCCCCACCCTGTAGGTGTGAGTCTTGGATACATGGGACAGATACGTCATCAATAACAACATTTGCAATATTAACGAAAATACGAAACAAAAAAAATGGGTAAAAAAAATATTTAAGCCATTTTTAATTATTTGCATACATCTAGAGATTAAAAATAGCATGATTTTTTTTAGGCAAGTACCCCATTTAAATCAACTACAGTCATCCAGAACAATTGAACGTAACGTCGCGCCATGTTGAACAATACCCATTTTGTTTTCTTTAAACACCTATCTGATAGTTGACAACTGTCAGTGGTATCCAAGCTCATTTGGTCGTTTTTAGACATATTCTCGCTTTTCACCACCAAAACAGTACGTGTTAGAGTAGGTAAAGTTCGGCATAGAAAAGTTGAGTAGGAATATCGGGTAAGCGGCCCGTTCGCCATTCTGGATGACCGCATATAATAGTCGAATCTGTAGTTAACTTTAAAGTTAGAAAAGAAACTGTCCAGGACTCACCAATGGCACTTAAACAGTGGTACAACTCGTACGTAAATGCAGTCAAAGGTACGTCATCAGAGGCGGCGACTAGAGCTACTGTTGAAAAATTCAGTTGGGAGGGGCGGCTGTCCACAGCGGAATTGCCGGGAGTGTGCACATTAATGCTCGGCTTCTTCCAGGAACCTGTCGCATAACTAATTTAAAAATCCTATCCAACTAAACTAAACCGCCATTTACCTAAAATTCTATGTCCCAAGAGATTTATCAGTCTTGTGACTACAATAGGAAATTTTAATTTAATCGCGTTGAATAAACCTTCTGGTAATTTGGCCAATTCCGAATCTCTCACGGCGATAACGGTGGTGCTCCTTTTCGTTTGAGTAACCATTTCGACCTGCAATTGACCTTTTTTTTTAATTTTGTTAAAACATTTGAGAAGTGACCGACCACTCCGATTAAATCCCCTTTGCCATATTCCCCGACTAGTTCCTTTTTGCCATTCTTATGGGTGATCACAGATCTTAGACGACCGGACAACACGATGTAAGTAGAATCGCTGTCATCGTCTTGTCGGTAGACTGCGCGACCCGACTCGAGGAACAGCCAGTCGAGGGCGAAATCCACTTGTCTAACAAACGGAGATAATCTATTTACGACTAAATTGGCAACATGCAGCACCACGTTCGGCTGATCTTTCAACATACTGAAAGAGATAATTATAAAATAGAAAAAAGCTATACAAAAAATGTAGATAAAAAATAAAATATTACCTACCTATAAAAAGCATTTTTGGAGAGTAGTCCTAATCTAGTAAAATGTTTAGCCTTAATGGTGAAAAAACTGGGTTCTCCCGTTAGAACCGCAAGGCCACCCACAATTTCGCCATGGTAAGCTGTGAACATGTGCACATCTTCTTCGCTTTCAGTCATTTTTTGGGAAACGATCAAAGCCCCCGATATGACGTAAACCAAAGCTACGTCCTACCAAACAATTTTATTGTTACACGAAATGGTAATAAATCGATTTTACTTTATTGGAATCCTCTTGCATGAGGTACGTTCCCGCTGCTACCTCCTTAATCTCGACCTTGCCCGATATTAACGAATCGTCTTCGAGTTGAAGTTCCTTGACGAAGGCATCGTTTGCAATTTGAATCAAAGTCTCTTCATCCATCACACTATCGGAACCTGAATGCCGCTTCTTCTGCAACGTGGTCAAATCTGGGGTCTGGACAAGCAAGCGTTTAAAACGTTTTATGACGATAGTAAAAATCATCCGACATTACCGTGCTGGGTGTGGTAGTTTCAACGTCTGCCACCATGTCGGGGGTGTTTGGTGAAAAGGATTTCGATTCTAAACTAGATTTGCTTCTTCTGTGGCCGGGAACGGGTATCGGTTGGGAGCTAGTGGTGGAATTCTCCATTCCGCATGTCGATTCTTTCCCTCCGCTTTCGTCGCGTTTTTTTAACTTAATGGGAGAATTAGTAACTAAGGGGTTTTTACTAATTTTGCTCTTTGGTCCCTATAAAAAGGCATCAGAACTGGTAAGAGTGGAGCTCCAACTTGGGTCACGGAAAAATTGTTCAAGAAGCAAGGACAGACCTCGACCTACCTACTCTTTGGTTTAGCGTTACTGTAAGTTGATGGAAAATGAAGTAAATTACCAAACACCTTTAACGCAGTTAGGAGCTGTGAAGATTTTTTTTTAATTGACACATTGTATGACCTACAAGGGTCTAAATTTTCGGTTAAAACGAAACGCTACTTAAGAGGAACGTCTCCGCCATCTGCCTCACTTTACGGCTGCTCGAAATAATGTAGTGCAATTACTCTGCAGAATACTAGAAATGATCTCGCGTCAAACATTATGAATATTGTCTTAAGTTATCATATTGGCGCGCGAAAACCAGGCCTGTATTAACACGTTTTATTTAGTATGAAGTAACAATGTGTGAAACAGTAACCTGGGGAATTCGACACTGAATTAAGGCGGAGCGTACCACTGTGGACCAGCTACGTACTCAATGCATGCGCGCGACGTCATTCCATTAAATTAACTGGCTCATTTACTTGCACTTGATTCATTCCATTTCCTTTTATGCAGAGATCTAAAACGAGAGAACAAATCTCTGCACGTCAAAATGCATACAGTGAGGAAAAAACGTATGTGATAGCGAAGACGTTGTACTTAATTGGCAAATTTCAGTCGTGATTCTCCAGCAGCTGTGAATAAATAGCGAATTTCTTTAGAGTTGAAAAAAGAACGTCGGAACAAATTTAAGATTATCATCGAAATTACTGCTGCGTCTCTCCTTACATAATTCATTTGACATTGCGAGTTAAGCGAGATAAAACCTTTTTGCTTCCGGTAGAACTAACAGACATGCAATAGACATTATACCAATTTTGCACAAAACAATAACCCAAACTGTACTTTATTTCTCCACCTATTAAAGCCTTAAATAATTCATAACGTGGTGATTTGTCACATTACAGAATTTGCATATCCACTAAAATAATTACCCATTGAATTAAGTAGTGATATAAGAAAAATTAACTTCTCCAATTATTATCGTGATTAAGTTGTTTTTGTCCTTTAAATAAACCTTTTCCTTTATCTTTGTGAGTCACGCATTTCTAACCATCAACTATTAGCTAATATCTTTGGTAAAATTTCAAGTCGTAAACAAATAAATTGGGTAAAAGAAATAATGGTGTTTGTGGTCAATATTATGTTTGGTTTCAAAACAGGGTTAGTGACTTAGCGCCAATAGTAAGTTAACGGGTGCGTAAAAATAAATCCATTGCAAATTACCAACCTGCTTGACTAGTTCCGCGCTCAGTCCAAGGTACTGATGTAAGGCCGTAAAGGTAACTCGTTGCAAACGAACCATAATGACTTGGATAACTCTAATAAATATTTCGGGATATTCTGCGAAGATCTCGTGGAAAGCGGACATCGACAATTTTACTATAGTTGAAGTTTCGACAGCTTTCGCTGATACTGTTTTGTAAGGATGCGTGTGGCCCTACGAAAATATTGGATCATAAAACAGAATCGACCCGTAAAAAACGCCGTCTTACGGTCAAAACATCGGTAAAGCTGAGGAGAGACGTTACGGACTCTCCCGGTTTTACTATTTTGAGGGACAAAGTGGAGCCATCGTTTCCAGTTATAAAAACGTTGAGCTTTCCACTCTGAACAATATAAACGTTCTCATCGGAATCGCCTGAAAAATGTAATAATTACTATAGCATTTAAAAATAAACTCTGTGGTAAACAATATTTCTTCAAAATGCGATACGCCTTTTGATACTTTGGTCGTCTTATCAGGAGTAAAACCAATTACGGGTAACGAGCTATCATAAACATAAATAATGGGTAGCCACAAAAGCGCTTAGTAAACGACCCATAAAGCTATTAATTGCTGCTTATAATTAATATTCCTATCCTAAGATAAATATTACAATTATTCAAAGTACCCCCTCTTTCTCTGAATTAAAGCAACATTCAACAAAAGCAAAGGTTATTAAACTTTACACTTGATAATTTTCTTCATTAATAATGGTAAAATTATGTTGACGTCACAAATCCTTTTCCTATATCTTTACCTTCTATACATTAAATATTTAAAACTCATTACTTTTAAACTTGAAATTTTTGTTAGGCCCTCTGGATATTTCATTATAATAAAATGGCAAAGTTTTATAAATAAATAATACTAACTTAAGACGAATACTCATTTAAGCAGTTGTTAAAAATTTGACCATTTGTTGGGGGTTCTAAAAATGTCACTGGACAAAAAAATATTTAGCAACTATTGCATACCTATCCTAAATAAATAAGACCCTGTCTCTACATTAATTATTTCCGTGTGCTTGCAAAGTTTCAAAAAGACAGGTTTTTCAAAATGCCCAAAAACTCGAATGCTCTGAAGCATATAAAGAACGTCAGGCGGCATCCTATCATCACTCAGCAAGTCTTCTTGCAAATACTCCGCAGGTGGTTCCAAAACCTGGACAAAGAAAACAATAAATAGAAACTACCAATTAAGAGACTGATATGTAGTTGGGTATTATTGCAAAATACCGCTTTCCAAGCTCTCATTACATAACAGATTATGTTGGCTGGCAACTTTTATATTTGTGCAAACCAATTTCAACCTCACCTTCAGCTGCTCAGTGTCGTTCTCCTTCTTAAGTTGCAACAGTCTCCTTGCAAACTTCATTACCATTTTCCTCTTTTTGCCTTGGCCCGAATTCCGCACCTGTCCCGAGATGTTTTTAACTTTCCGCAGCATTTTCCTGCCATAGAACAGGGCTTTGTCTCTTTTTCTAAATCGCGCCCCCGGCTCGTCTGCGCGCAACTCCCTGGCACTGAAGGCTGCACAGATCTTTGTTTAAACAATGCCAATGACAATTAAAAAATTACCTTTTCGATGGCATTTCCGCACGCAGAACACGGTCACTGATATTACCGTAGCTAAAACACCAGTCAGCACAAGGTACAAAGCCTGAAATATGATTGTGCAAAATTAGCGGTTGGGCTGTCGCTTGATAACAGCCGATAAATAATTTATTGTCGGCGTCAATAATGCCTTATTCATGCAGCAACAATGATCTTGGTCTACCATGATCTTTGTTGATTTTTTCGCGGACAATGCCTTTATCTTTGTTTACTTACGTAAAAAGATTGTTGGGCAATGAAAAACTGGCCCAACCACGTAGCCTTGAGTGTTTCATAATTTAAGTTATATACCGCGTTCAGCACGTCCATTTTAAACAGACCATGATAGAAGTAGACCACTCTTCCACTTTGGGGCCCCCTTTGAGACTGATTTTGTTGAGGAGCGATTCCTACCTCGAAACTTCGCACAAGTATTACTGTCACTCAAAGTCAAATATACAAAACAAATGACCAGGGTTGCCAACAGCCCCGTGGGGAGGAATAAAGTTCCTACATTGCTTGATGTCAAACTGGGCGTATCCTATAGAAACACCCAGTAGCGGAACTGCTATTTTTTTTCACGGGGGCCCAGAGCCCGCTTCCCACCTCACAAAATTGCAAAGTTGCCACCAAAATTTGCGAAACCTTGACCAATGCTATAATAGCTATTTATGTAGTAAGTTGCAAAATGAAAGTGTTTTTCGCATCAAGACGTAAATATTACCAAACAAGCAAAGGAAGATAAGACCATAAACAAAACACCATTGCTCCTATTTTCCATCTTTTTCTCTCTTATTTTTAGTAAATAATAGATATATTTCCTTTTTTCTCTCTAGCTGTGCTAAATTGTCTTGCTAGTAATTTTCTATTTTAGACTATTGGCAACCCTAGCGTTTGACAGATAGTTGTTTGCCAGCTGACGAAAAATTTTGAATGGTTTAAATTTAATTGTTTGGTGAAAAGAAGTCTTTGAAACTATCTAAGATGAGCCGGCGAAGACCGCACGAAGAGGAGGATGGTTACGGTGAATATCGCGCTTCCAAACTCTTTCAAATTTTTTACTTTGCTAAATGTGTGCCCCAATTCTAGACCGCGCGTACCGCAAACGCCGCCGAGTAACCGAGAATCAGGAAATTGAAGAACGGCTGGAAAATCTAATATTACGGGTGGGAGAGAAGAGCACTTAATCTCTGGAGTCGAATTTAGAAGGTCTGGCTAGTGTTCTGGAGGCGGATTTGTCCACGTTTTGCTTTAAAATACTAAGAACCCTCAGGGACTGCGCCATCAAGATGCCGGAGAAATGCACGATCTACATACATACCTCTAGTCGGCTAACTGAACGCGAAAATCTACAACTTTGGGGACGATTTCGTTGAGTACATGGTGAAGAATTTCAAGGAGTTCTTAAAGAACTGCAAGTGGGACCAAGTCAGGTACGCCTTGAGGTTTCTGGCGGATTTGGTGAATTGTCACGTAATTTTCACCTCGTCCCCTCCTCCAACTGCTGGACAACATGATCGATTCAGCTAATGAAGATAATGTGCCTCAAGTAATAGCCGGCGCGATTTGGGGGTTGTTTTTATTTGATGGTTGCAGGTTTGCCGCGACTGGTACGTTTTCGCCATTTTAAGCATCCTGCCGTGGGTTGGTCGGGAACTTTACAAAAAAAAAGGAGCAAGCGTTGGAGCACCACCTGGTCCAGATCGAAGTTTTCCTGAATAAACGTACCAAAAAGCACCACAACGCCTTGAGCATGAGGTAATCGGACGTGCAGACGCTTCCATCACTGATAGTCATAATAATTATTATTTGAATAATTGAAGTCTTACTGCAAGAGAAAGTTTTCTGCAATAGGTAGCGCTTGTTATGTCAGAAAAAATGTTGTTAGAAAATTATCTGGAATTCAAATAATTAGCTTTCTAGAAACTTCTTTAGCCACAATAGCGCAATCCAAATTTTCCAGTGTAGAACCACGCAACGATAAGTTTAACTTTTCGCACTTTGTCTACACTGGAATCCAATAAGTCGCAGAATGTCTTATGTGGAAGTACACTTGTACTCTCCTTCGCATGAGTAGGGAACGTTATACCAGCTATACTTACGTGCTTAATATACGGGAGCGCTGTGGCGACTCCTGTAATAGTTTATTTAAAATTTAGACAATTAAAATTGCCTAAGACTAATATGCAATTTTTAACTTTTTGTTTATTTATAGGCTGTCCTACCATCAACGTATTAGGGAAATTCTGCCTGATTCGTTCAGTTGTTTCATCCCAGCCAAAGCAGAACCTGACTACAAATACGTGAAGGAAGGGGCTGGTAAGTTTTCACAGGATTGGGTATTTTTTTTATTCGAAGTTAGGAGTTAAGTAATGACAAGTATTTTAAATGTTAATCATTTATCATTGCACACATTTAACAAAAATATAATTGATTTATTTCTTACAAACTTACATTACAACTATCAGTGATCAGTCATACTACATCATATACAGTATGTTTCCTTAAAAACGTCTCAAGCCATCCATAACTCCGTTATTTATTATCCGATTGGAATAAGCAAATAATTTAACAAACTAATTTTTTTAAGTTTTGGCTTTAATATTAAACGGTATTTATTTTTTATATAAAAATACTTTAATATTACTGTTGCTTTCTGAATGCGATAATTTTTAGCAACTTGGCTTTGGTATATTCATTTAGGAAAAAATAATTAAATGACTGTCGAGATTAAATTGGGCTTGTAAAATTTCCAAACGTTTAAAGTCTAAAGTTTTTTGTATATTTAAATTGGATAATGAATAAGAGTTACGGCTCGATGCGTTTTTCAGGAAACACTCTGTATTATTTAACAATAGCCATAATATTGGTTTAGCTATTTAAAGGAATTAGGTATTAATGAATTACATATATCACGGATTTTATACATAATACACAAATTGTCCTGCATGCGCAACGGAAAGTTTGCTCTGTCTACTTTTAGTTACAAAGTAGCCAACGCTACCAACCTAACAGTGAAATTAGTACTACTTTGTTCATATATACTTGAGTTGCACGGGTTTGAGTGGTCGGAGTTTGCGCATGCGGAGAAGATCTCGATAAAATTGGTGTATTGCCGAAGATAGTTACAATAGTAGTTGTTATAACTACCGTGGCTAGAGGTCAACATAAGCTATGGTTCAAATGTGACATTTCTGTCGTAGAATTTACAAAAATAGAATTTTAAAAAACTTACTACTGCTTGAAGTGGTGGTGTACTAGATGATTCCAGAACTTATACAACATAAACGTATTAAATTTCTAGCCGATTCTCTTTAAGTTTTGTCTTTCTTTCTGAAGATTTTCAATCAACAAGCTAAAATTTTCAAGCATCTTGCATAATTTAGTTATATTAATAAATAAAGACGCTACAACTACAATCACGTTTTATTAACTATAAAAAACCTAATAGTTAATAATTATTGTTTCGTTAATTTTAGGATATCAACTTTTCCTGACTATTGAAATATCTACAACTTTCTTTGGTTTCGCCTAGTCTTCGGTACGTAGTTCCGTTTTCTATATTTCGGCCGCTTCGAGGGCTTCCTGTTGAGATAATCGATGGTTCTAGCGTGATTAACCAATTGCAAGGCCAAATCGTCAAACACTTTTTTAGTTTCCACTTTCTCCCTGCTATTGCTCAATTCTTTCTCACCAGCGGGCAGTTCGGCTTTAAAAATCTTGTAATCTCCTTTGCTATTGACAACCTCGCTAAGTTTTGCTTTTATACTAGTCAAGTGCAACGGCGGCGGACTCATTTGATTCCTTCTATTTACCTCGAAACTAATCGAAGTGGCGTAACTCTGATCAGTTACCGGCCGAAATTCAGTAGCACTGTTGAAGTTAGTTGTGGTTTCGTAAAATGCACGAGTAGTATCGGCGTTATTTTCCAAATCGGCGAAATGACTAGTCGGCAGTTCCGTGGAAGGCACGTAGAAATTGGAATAGATCACTCTAGGTGGGTTAGTGCCGGCTTTAGTCGCTTCTAATTTCGAAAATAACTTGATTTGTTTCGCTCTTCTGCCTCCGAACAGCGCTTGTTCCAAATCGTTTTGCGGCACTTTTTTAACGGGGAGCTTAGTCGGTTTTCGTACCGGTTCTGGAGGTTTTTCACCGAAGATATCGTCGTCGCTCACGTCTTTTTTGCTGGTTGCATCCACCTTTTGATTGCCGGAATCAGCCAGGAAATCATCTGATTGTGTAACTTGCGGTTTAGTTCCGTGCTTCTTCGTGACAGTTGCGGTAGTTGGATATTTTGTTGTTGTTTGCACTGGGGTAGTTTGTGTCAAAATTGTGGTTTCAAGTGGGGTTGTGACAATTTTTGTGGTTTTGGTGGATTCTGGTGTTGTATTCAGAACCCCATCCGTTGTCAGTTTAGTCCATTCCGCCAAGGTAGTTGGCAACCGGTCCATGGTCGTTATAGTGGATGCTAATATCGTACTTACAGCGTTGGTGGTTAACTTTGTTGATTCCGGTAAAGTACTTGTGGTTAATTTATTGGTACTCAACATTTCGGTAGTCGTTTTCGACGAATCTTGAGCTAAAGAATTTGTGAATCTTTCAGTAGTTAATTTGGTCCATTCCGAAGTTGTATCAATCATCTTTGTAACTTCCGGAAATTCATTGGTAAACTCATTATTAGTTTTGGTAGTTTCAACAGTACTGAATGTACTTCCCTTCGATGTGATTGGTTCTTCAGTTATTGTCGAAATTGGAAACGTCGCAGTACTTACATGCTGAGTAGTAGAAATCTTGTAATCATCACCATTGCTTTCGTGAGAAGTAACGATTGTTGTGGGTACTTTCGTAGTTACAACCCTCAATTCTTCCGTTGTGGGTAATTGACTTGTCGTATAATCTTTAACAGTTGATAATGGCTCAGTTCTTGGATTCACTCCTAAACTACTTGCAGGCGCTTCACTGTGGTGCTGAGTTGTTAGTTCCAAATCCCCTTCCGGAGTTTTGGTAGATTCTGCTAGACTAGTCGAGGAAACCTTATTAATTTCAGTTGTTTTGATTACAGATGGTTCAGTGGGACTAGTCATGTAAGGTATAGTCGTATCGGAATTTTTCTCAGGAGTTGGTAGTTGCTCATTGATCGAATCAGAATGTACCTTGGTAGGCGCTTGCGTCGCTAACGTCATAGGTTCAGTTGGTTCATTAGGGAACAAATCTAAACCATCATCTTCCGATGAAGTGGACAAGGGACGACTAGTTGTTTGTTTTATGATCCCTTTTTTCGTGGTTTTAGACACCATTGGTATGAACTCAGTGTCGGAGAAAAGCTCAAAACTGTCGTCTCTTTCTGTAGTTGTAGGTTTCGTAAATCCAGAAGTCACTTCCGGTATTTTCGACGTACTAGCGAAAATTGTAGTACTTTTCATGTTGCCAGTAGAAATTATTTGCATTTCCGGTCTCTTGCTAGAAGTTGTAGAAGCTGTTCCGACCGTTTCCTGCAAACTAGAAGATGCCTCTTCCACAGGACTATAATAGTGAATGGTGGTAATCGGCCCTGTCATTGGTTTGGGACGAGTTGTCAACTTCTCTTCGCGATAGAACGGACGTTCCGAGCCCTTTGTGGTTGAAACTGTGGGTAGAGTTTGCTTGCCAGTGGTAGTAGTGGGGCTAAAAACATAGGTTGCCTCCTGCTGACTGGTGGGCAGCCGCACAGGAAAGTTTAAATTTTGATAATCGATGGTGGTTGACGTGAGAGAAGGAAACAATTCGCTTGGAATTTGACCTAGGGTTGTTTGAGGAATCGGAACAAACGTCGGTACTTGCTGATAGGTAGGTATGGTGGCCGGTGGTGCCTTCTCCGACGTGCTGGGGGTGAGACCGAACCGGTGGGGGGGTCGCGAGTACCCGTTTTGCGGTGTCGTTTTCGAGGCTAGCGACTCTATCAACTTCTTGTACAGTTCGTACTCCTTCGGGTCGATCGTGGTTTGGTCGTTGAAAATCTGCGGCTGGTAAGAGGAGAAGAATCCGGGAAAGCTGTGCAATACGTGCTTGTAGCCGTCGGGACTGACACCGATCAGGATTCCGGGCTTGAAGTGACCACTTCCTTTGTACTGATCTTGATTTTGATGGGCGGAAGTCGCGCGGTGCACGCCGGGAAATTGCGCACTTTCTTGCTTTCCATACCACTTATTTGTAATTTGCTGATGTTTTTCGGCATTATTGTTCATGTAATACGCCGAATTTAACTGCGGATCACTCCGTATAACGAAAACATGGCCCGGAACAGCGTAATTAAAATGTCCGTTATGGGTGAGTAACCCTTCGTGAAGAGCCGCGGTTACAGGCGAAATCGTGTACTCCAACTCGAACACGTGGCCGTAGTGCGAGTCTCTATGCCTGATCCTCTTTACGGTCCACAGCGCTAACAGGCGATTATTTGAGGGTGATTTCCAGGGGTGGCAAGGGGGCGTCGTACAGGTGCTGGGGTTGTGACAGTCATCGCAATCGTTTCGGTAGGGGTCCTGGACGAATTGGTAACCCTCTGGAGTGGCGTAGATTTGACCTCTCGCCAGGACGGCGATGTCGCCGAAAGGGGTCGCTGTGTCTTGTCTGCCGACGATCGGGGCTTCCAGGAGATGGGATCTTAGGTTGGGGTCGGTGTGGCGTTCCCGTAAAAAAGCCTGATGGACGGCCTCGCGCAACCCCAATTCCCAATCTGCCGGGGGAGTAGGACCGGTGTGCCGTCGAAAGTTTCGCACGGGCAACCTTTGTTCTGTTCTTGTGGTGATGGAGCACACTTCCCAAGATTTAATTACCTGAAAGTGAAATTGAAGTGTTAATTGACCTTTTAATGGTTGATTGTGAGGCTTCATTATTTTTTATCGTGAAGCAATTAACGATAGTTCGGAGAATTTGGCAAAGAATTGTAAAAGTATTAAAGTGGCCGTTTCTTATTTTTTTTCAATTTTTGATTATTTATTACGTCAGTTTGAACGTTTAGAGGAGGCATTGGCGTATAATTGGTTAATTGCTTTTGAAAAATAGACGAAAAGTTATCGAAACGGAAACAAGAACAATCATAATTATTAAACCTGGAACTTTTATGTAACGAAATTGGTATTGTTCTCTTATTTTGTGCAATGCGCAAACAATAAAGAGTCTTCACTGAGTTTCCTACTTTAAACGAAATTGAGCCTAATGTAGAAAAGGAGCCCTTGATGCAGAATTATCTTGCAGTCTTCTTGTCTTTTAAAGTCTTGACAAAATTTCTCCTTTTTATTTCAACTTTTGAAGCAAACTTTTGGAAAAGTTGAAAGAAATAGAACATGGTCCAATAATTAAATATTATTATGATATCGAATCATGAAGAGATGGAAAACTCTTTGGAAACATTTTGCGCTTCGTACACGATGGGTTTTTGAATGTAAACATGCATGCGAGAGATAGCATTGAGGGTGACTTTCGCAGTGGAGAACCTCAATCAGCTACTCAAATTTGTCAATCCAGATTTAAGAAGTTAGACATTTTAAGACTTTGGACATCTACAATAATAACTTATGAGGAAAGTTAAATTTTCTACAAGATTACGGATTTTTTTAATCAACCTCGTATAATTTAAAACAAAAACAAAGGTGTTTTTGTGGTTAAAAAGACTTACCGCTTTTAATAAAGTATTCCACAATGTTGAAATTACCTCTATTCAGGGTAGGTATAAGTATGCTGTCATTGATATATAAACATTTAATTTTTTGTTAGAAAGGGGTATAGAACAGTTTTATATAATTATTGATATATTAGGTATAGTGTAGCATGGTTTGTTTAATTTGTAACTAATTAATAACTAAAAATGTTTGTTACTGAAACTTACCAAAATTATGTAAATTATCCTAAAACATCCCATGCTTGACCGTGTCTGGTCCAGGATAGCGCACAGCACATGTCACTCGTGATGCTTCTAGTTCTCTGTTTGATATTGTCTTGGCCAGAAGACCTCTCCAATGGCACCCCACCGAAATGAAGACTTTCGACATGATCGTTAGACCAGCGCACAATTGTCTTCGACGACGAACAATTATTATGTACTTATGCGCAACATGGTGTTATTTCACAAGCACACATTGACACTCTGAGATTACAATCGTGTCTTTTCCCTTCAACTTGTAACAAAAGACAAGCGCCGCACGGTCATGTGTCGTAGTTTCAGTAGGTGCACGTAAAATTACCGTAATTTCCGATTTTTTATCTTAATGTGTAATTTGTAAGATGATCCGGCCTTTGCAGCAGTTAAAGTGTCAACATGAGTTAAATACTATACAATTTAATAGGCAATAATAGTTTGGGTGTTCAATACCGTGTAATCTTCGTACATTACTTTAACGTGTCCAGAACCGATTAGAAATACTTATGTGAATGACAATAATTTATTGGTTTCTCACGAATATTCTAGTACGGATCGTGGATGTCTTTACAATGACTGTTATTAAGAAGTAAAAAGCAAATTAAAAATAATTAAGACATGCACACTGAAAGAAGAACAAGGTTATCATTCGTGTTTTGATAATTTTTCAAAAAGCTATTGTTGACATTTTTGATTTTACGACGATGGGAATTGCGGCTTAATTATGAGTGGACAATGGTAATGAAAAATTTGTTTTATTTATCATGTAGGGATCATGTATATTTACACAATATCTTGATAATGCTTTTTGTCATTAACTAATTCAGCATAAATTAGTTTTGGTGGGTAGTTTTATCTAACCCTACCTCACGTTTGCTGGCAAACTGAATGTTAAATTTTGTAAGATTAATATGGTGTACCGAAAGTCTGGCACAGTCAACTAGCGAAAATCAGAAGAACGAGATTTGAACGGAATCAAACGGTTTAAAATTGACATGAAGAAGAAAATGCTTTCAGAATTTATTAATAAACTTGTCATGATTCACAAGAAATGCAAATTTTGTGTTATTGTCACAAAAAAATGAAAGTGTACAGTCATCTTTAAAAGAATCCGGAATATTCCGGAACATTCTTATCCTAAACACTCTATATTGATGAAACGGTTTATAATGTTTCAGGTCCATTCTGCCCACACTTCAAATTAGTACAAGCATTTGAATTCTGAAATTTCACTGGCAATAAATTGCCCACAATTTAAATATTTAACTCTACTGTCGGCTCCTATCCGTGATAACGTTGCTCAAGTTGCCAATTAATTCGCCCAAAGCATCCTATAGGCAATTTTCTTTTTTCCCACTATTACACAAAGCACTTGCCTTCTGTGTTATCTCAATTTTCGCGTTTTGAAAGCTGTTTGCTCTTCGGTGGTAGGAACTCCACACGCCAGTTTGTGAACTTCTTCAGGACAAATTACGCAAATGTTTGCTTGCGAGACCGACATCCCTCACCTTGAACTTATTATTATGCAAAACCCCATCCTAAATCAGTCTCGTGCCTCTTATCACCATCGGTTCATCTTTACGCCTGCGAATTTCGAAAGCAAAACAAATGAAAGTGCATTTACAAGAACAAAGCCGTGTTGGGGCGATGAAAACAACACGAGGTAATCGTAACGTTCACAATTCGAACAATAGTCGGGTTTGACAAACCCGTCACGGAGCCGTAATGCAGAAATGCGACGAATTCGGACGTTTCACTTGATGATGGCAAGTTTTCCTATGCGTGCGTGTATCGTGCAATTAAAGACGAAACTGAGACATATCAGTGATTTTTTTGAATGACTTGATTTATAAGAGATTATTATGTTTTTCGGTCGCTTTCTTGTTATGAAACTTGGCCGAATTTGCTAATAAAGAAAGCCAAAACAGAATGTTTATAATTATCCACAGTGGGAAAGTACTTTTTCTTTGATTTCGATTTTTTCAAAGTCCAACAATTTGTTAACATAATATTTCTATACTACTATACTAATTCTTCTTGTTTCCCAATCAACTAAGATAGTGGCATTGAACTGTCTGGATCGAAATGGTGAATTGCCTGCATTTAATGGTACTCTGCATTAATAAAATCACGGGAATTGTGAAAAGCTGAGCAACAGTTGAAAGCTTCCTGTGATGGTGAAACTTCTTGAGGAAGATTACGAAATTCTCTTCCATGCATAACAAATTGGAACTAAGAGATGTAAACTGCTGAAGTCAGGAAGCAGTCGATGTCATATAACGCTTTTATACAAATATTGATTGACCTTATGCCCTATTTTTAAATTTGTTGGGAACTCGCGATGTAAAAAGCCACTTCGTTGTTAATTTCGATAAGAAACTGATCCTTAGTTAATAGTATTTCTTTGGAAACTTCTAAACTATATTTATAACTCTTTGGAATAAAAAAATTGTTTGGTTTTTAAGCGTCTTTACCCGGCACTGCAGCCGCTCATCAGCTGGTGGTTTCTATAAGACAGAAGTGCACACCAGAGGAGGCGCTGGCTGTGTTAAAGAATCTCCCCAACCCCCGATCTGAGGAAGAGGCAGACGGTCGCTTCAATTCGTTGAAAATTGACGTTTCGTCCAAACTCTGCTCAATTTGGGTTCCGAGAGCTTCTCGCACAGTTTTGCGGCCATTTCCAAGTTTCTTTATGTCTTCAAGGTTGCATTGCCAGTGCACGTACGAATAATATTCGCATTAACCGATGATATTTGCAGATTTTGGCGGAATCCGAAGAGGCACAAATTTGCGTGCTGCGAAACATGTTCGAATTATGGCACAATCACCAACAAATGATGGTAGTTTTTGTAGATAAGATGTTGAAGATTCAAATAGTCGAGTGTTCAGCTGTAGCTAATTGGATTTTCTCCAAAGAAATGGTGGCGGAATTCACCAAAATGTATTTATGGGAAATTTTACATTTGACTATCAAGAAAATGAACAAACACGTCATGAAGCTAGAGAAAAGTTGTCGCGGGCGAAAAGTAGCGAAAGTGAATCCAAAGATGAGAAAGACAAAAAGAAGCGAGCTGATGTCGAGAAACCTACTGAAGAGTACGTTGAGAGGATGGAAGAGAAATTGGAGGCTGCCCAGGCTGATCAGAAAAACCTGTTTCTGATTATTTTCCAAAGATTTATTATGATTCTTTCTGAGCATTTGGTCAGATGCGATACTGACGGTAGAGACTACAACACTCATTGGTATAAATTGACCATTGGCACGCTTCAACAAGTTTTTCTAGTGGTGAGTTTAGTTTGGTTAATGCCGGTACAATGATTGTTACAGTCACTCGATTTCAGCATCATGAACAACTCCAGAAGTACAGCTCTACTTTAGAAACTCTGTTGTTCACCCAAGACTTGGATCCGCATATTCTTGAAGTATTTCAGCAATTCGTTTCATTGAGGGCCTAAGTGATTTGTTATTATTTGTACCAGTACATATGTGGTAAGGTACTATTACTTTACTTCATATGCTGCGTGGATTTGTATCGTTTTGATTCTTGAAAATATATAAAGTTCCTATAGGTATTTAATTATAAACAATGGTTTCAATTTTGCTACCTCACGAAGTTTATGCGATGAATATCGGAACTAATATTTTTTCAAAAAAAAAGATGATTTCTGGGAATTAGCATGTATCTGGTACATAGTTGGTATAATATAACACCCTAAAGAGCCACTTCCTTTTATGTACCTCTTTAAGTACCAAAAGTGACTCATTACCTCTGCAAAATTAAAAGTTTGTAACAAATATAGTCAGCAATAATGAAGTTACTTAATTTTTGAATATGTCATGGTAATAGAAGTTTTATTAGATAAAGGGTGCAACACCCCATATGTAGATCTTGATGGTGCTGGAGTAGTGGCTGATATTAAATAATATCTATTAATTATAATGAAGGAATAAAACATTAATAATTTAGGTGAGTTTAATTGTAGATAATCAGGCCTAATAAAGTGGTGACCAGAAATATGGAAATTTCTGGAATATTTAATATTTCTGATAATTGAGGGTTTTTTGATTGACATGGTTGGTAGCGACAGTAGTCTTTAATGTTGGTACTTCTCCAATATCAGTAAGTAAGTCAGCTCGGCTCTGGGCGAAGTTTGAAAAGTTAGAATAAATTTTTATTTTTGAGAAACAATGTTGCATTTATCACTCGCCCTAAAGAGCTCAAGAACACTTACTCGTTCCCTTCAGTGTCTTCGGCGCCACAGAAATTACCATGCGTGTTTATCATCGAACATAACCTCACCACCCGGCAGTTATTTTGCGCCAACACCGAAATTAGCCTTATTCAACAATGCCAGCGATAGGGGATTACCGGCATTTAACAACAAGAGTCAAGGTGTCGTTAGCTGCAGATATTTTAGCGCAAGAGACGAATCCGATGGCGAGAGTCACCCCCCAGAAGATGACAGCTTCAACACGCAGTTACCCGCAACTCTCGCCGTCCCAGAAGTTTGGCCCCACGTCCCTGTCATAGCAATTAGTCGCAACATAGTATTTCCACGATTTATTAAACTCATCGAAGTAATCTTGTCACTTCAACATTGATGAACAGTAACAAATTGCGTCATTTTAGCTAACAAATCCCAGCTTGATCGAGTTAATCAGGAGGAAAGTCAAGTTAAACCAGCCTTACTGCGGGATATTTTTGAAGAAAGGGGAAGAAAACGAATCAGAAATTGTGGAAAACGTCACAGATGTGTATAATGTCGGGGTATTTGCCCAAATTCACGAAATGCAGGATTTGGGTGATCGTCTGAGATTGGTAGTCATGGCCCATCGCAGAATTAAAATCACTGGCCAAATTTTCGACAACGATAATGATGGCCTTAAAGGTATTTAATTTTTTTCAATAATAATTTTAGAATGAGGTAGGGGGTTTGCTGTAGAAATGAAGCTCACCTTTCCCGCTTTTAACACGACAATGAATGTATTTGTAGAAGAAACTGATACTGAGAACCGTCGAAAGAAGCATAGAAACAACCGGTTAAAAAAAGCTGCTGACAAGCAGGCAGAACAAGCTAATGTGAAAGGGGATGCTAAGAAGAATGATCTAAAGGAGGCTGCAAAGGAGCCGTTTATGATGGCGGAGGTTGAAAATGTGGTTCATAATAAATTTAGACAAACTGAAGAAGTCAAGGCGCTAACACAAGAAGTTATTAAGACAATTCGGGACATTATTAGTCTTAATCCTCTGTATCGAGACAGCTTACAGCAAATGATGCACCAAGGGCAGCGGGTTGTTGATAATCCAGTCTACTTAAGTGACTTGGGCGCGGCCCTGACCGCGGCTGAAGCTAAGGAGCTGCAAGAAGTTCTTGAAGAGATGGACGTAAGTAGAGGGTATTTTTGAGCAGGAACTAGAACCATTAGAAAGTATTAAGTTTTGGATTTAACAGACAAGGATTAAGATAGCGCATCTCTATTGCTCCCAATAGACGATATACCCATGTCATTCCATAATTGCGTCGAGTCAGGCTCCCAAATTAAAGCAAATTTTTAGGATTTTGTTCGATTTTTAGAATCTGTCTCGGAGGTGATCTATTTTTGAAGTCGATCGGTCAAGTACCGTCGTTTGAATTTGGTGATAAATCAAAGATCAAATTCAAATGACTGTATTTTTAAAGATACTTGACCGATCGACTTCAAAAATAGATCACCTCTGAGGCTGATGTTTACAGATTCTAAAAATTGAACAAAATCCTGAAAATTTGCTTTACTTTTCGAGCCTGACTCGACGCAATAATGGATTAACATCTCTATACCGGCTATTGGGAGCAACAAGGATGCGCTATCTTTATCCTTGTTTCTTCCAAGATTTTGGTATGTTCTAGGAGCATGCGCAGTGCAAACTTGACGCACACGGCATAGGAGTATGGGAGATGGAAGCAACATGTGATTTTCTGTCTCTCCGATTTGGGCCTGCGCTTTGAATTTTTAATATTGTTTATAAAGTCTTTGTTCATTATTATTATTACATGAAAAAAATGATGACAATAAATTGTATTAAATTGTATACAGGGTGGGGCAATAGTGCGTCCGACTTGATAGCTCGAGTCCTATGATAGGTAGAAACTTGATTTAAAAACACAGATATACTAGAGAAAGAAGTCTATAACCAGAAAGTATTTTTGAACATACAGGGTGAGCCAAGACAATTATACAGGGGCAAGTGACATTTTTTTAAATGGAATGTGGTGTGTAAAAGAAGATTTTTCAGAGCCTTTTCTTACACTCTTTTCAATCCAATATTATTGCTGACTATTTCCAAACCACTTGGATGTAGCGATTTTTTTTTGTTCAAATAATGGCATGTGCAGATGCATGTTAAAAAAATCACTACAGTCACAATTATGAGTTCTAAGAAAAAATTATGTATAGACTAGTTAGGAAACATCTGTGGAATGTCTTTGATCTATTTTAATTTTTGAAAAGTTATACAGGGTGGCTCAATTTAATTTTTCAATTTAGAATTTTTTGAATTTAATTTTCTTCATTTTTTTAAATGGAACACCCTGTATACTTTTTAACGATATGATGTAGAAACTAAAAACAAACATTTTTTGAATGCACACCCCTATGGCTATTTGTAACCATTTTCGAAATATCGCCAAATAATTACAAAATTCAAGAATAGTCCTAAAAAATTAGATCTTTTTCAAATAACTCGACAAAAAACTTCAAATATTTCAAAATTTGCACAAAAATGACAAATGACGACAGGTAACTGCGATAAATGTGTATTTCTTGTCGGATAATATAAAATGCAAAAAAATGATCAAGACACAAACATAAAGTGAACTTACAAAAAAAACTTATGCTGTTTTTATAAACAAAACATTTAGAGCACTTATTACAATTTTATCTGTAGAGTAATTAGAAAAACAATCTAATTTTTTAGGATTATTCTTGAATTTTGTAATTATTGGGCGATAAATCGAAAATGGTTACAAATAGCCATAGGGGTGTACATACAAAAAATGTTCGTTTTTAGTTTCTACATCATATCGTTAAAAAATATACAGGGTGTTTTATTTGAAAAAATAAAGAAAATTGAATTCAAAAAGTTCTAAATTGAAAAATAAAATCTAGCCACCCTATATAATTTTTCAAAAGTTAGAACGATTCAAAGACATTCTACAGATGTTTCCTAACTAGTTTTTACATAATTTTTTTTTAGAACTCATAATTGTGACTGTAGTGATTTTCTTAACATGCATCTACAGATGCCATTATTTGAACAAAAAAATCCCTACATTCAAGTGGTTTGGAAATAGTCAGCAATAATATTGGATTGAAAAGAATCTAGGAAAAGGCTCCGAAAAATTTTCTTTTACACACCACATTTCATTTAAAAAAATGTCACTTGCCCCTGTATAATTGTTTTGGCTCCCCTTTATGTTCAAAAATAATTTCCGGTTATAGACTTCTTTTTCTAGTTTATTTGTGTTTTTAAATCAAATTTCTACCTATCATAGAACTCGAGCTATCGAAGTCGGACGCACTATTGCCCCATCCTGTATATTAACTGTAATAAATCGACAGGTTGCTTTCAATTGTAGATTCCCAAACGGTTGATGCTCTCCTTGTCACTTCTGAAAAAAGAATATGAGCTGTCCAAGCTGCAGCAGAAAATCGGGAAAGAAGTCGAGGAGAAGGTGAAGCAACACCACCGCAAATACATTCTGCAGGAACAGTTAAAAGTGATTAAAAAAGAGTTGGGTCTGGAAAAGGAGGACAAAGATGCAATTGGTGACAAATTTAGGGAGAGAATCAAGGATAAGGTACTGCCAGAAGCCGTGAATGCAGTTATCGAAGAGGAACTGAATAAATTGAACTTTCTAGAGAGTCACAGTTCAGAATTTAAGTGCGTGATTTGATCTCATTTTTTTTTAATAATAAACTTAATTTGCTTTATTTTAGTGTCACCCGAAACTATTTAGATTGGCTGACTTCGCTGCCTTGGGGAATTTACAGCGAAGAGAATTTAAATTTGCAAAGAGCCTCGGAAATTTTGGATCAAGATCATTACGGCATGGACGATATTAAAAGGAGAATTTTAGAATTTATTGCCGTTAGCCAATTAAAGGGGTCGACTCAGGGTAAAATTTTATGCTTCCATGGCCCTCCCGGCGTAGGGAAAACCAGCATCGGTAAGTGTAATGGAATAAAGAAAGTTTTCGTCAATTTCACTCGCAAACTGTTTGAGATGCACTGGTTGCGTCCATTGAGAAAAATATCCATGACAATCTCGCGGGATTCAAATAAAACTTCTAGCAACACGTGTAGGGGGCGTTGCTGCGGATTGTACATCTTTTCACACTAAAGTTAATATTTAAAAAAATCACGATTAAGGCCACTTTGTAATTTAATAATTTTCATATTATTATTTATTATTTCTTTAAATCATATATTAAATCACAGAGTTATGGCTTGAGACGTTTTTAGTATATAAAATAAAATAATTTTTTATAATTGTTTGGAAAGAAAGGAGGTGGAAGTGGAGACTGCCGGACCGTAGTAACGACACACAAGACGTTGCTGTAGATCCATAGGTTGCTGGTTCAAATCCGGCTCGAAGGACCATGTTCGGAAAGGGAGAAGAAGGTGGAAGTGGAAATTGTTAGACGTTACGTTGCGTTACTACGGTCCGACAGTGTCTACTTCCACCTCCTTCTCCTCTTCCGAACAATAATACTGTGTTACGAAAAAAGTTTGAGAACCGCTGCTTTACATGACTATGTTTTCTACTCATGTGGATAAAAGAGACCCACCGACTGTTGTTATAGAGACAGAATATGGAGCGTTTCCCATTTTGTTACGCATATTTTTACATTGGGTTTTACGACTAAAGAAATTTCGAGATTCTAACAAACTTACAGTACCTGATAAGCAATGAAGATAAAAAGAATGTAAATAACAATAATAGAAATTGTTTAATAATTTTTTTTGCCCGCCTCTCGTTAGGATTACGCACATTGTCGTTAAATGCTAATTAGCTCCTACTTCAAGCCTCTCACATAATTATTGTTTTATCATTAGAGTGTAACTGCTAACATAATTATGTAAAGTGCATATTGACATTCTGGATTCTGGATTATTGGATGAGGGTGTGGGGTCCAAAAGACCCCACCGGCACTTTAGTCAAAAAAAAATTGTTATGTACGTGGTTTTTCGATAAATTTTTAATTTAGAAAATTTTTCTAAAGAAATTCTGCTTCAGTCTGCTTTCTGCGTTGAAACAGCTTTTACAAACATTGCAATACGAAGATGAACCATCCATAGTTTATCTATGTAAGCGTTTCACTATTTGTTACGTATACTTTTACATTGAGGTACCGCGACTAAAAAAGTTTTGTTTTAAAAGGATTTTCTCAATTACAATACGTGTCTACTTTATGTCTTAAAAATTTGTTACCAATATAAAAATATTAATTGAAGCATAAGTTCATTCAATTGTAATTTTTAGCCAGGTCCATTGCTAGAGCCCTTAACCGCGAGTACTTCCGATTCTCCGTGGGCGGTATGACCGACGTGGCCGAAATTAAGGGTCACCGACGCACCTACGTCGGGGCTATGCCCGGTAAAGTGATCCAATGTCTTAAGAAGACGCGCACCGAAAATCCCCTAGTGCTCATTGACGAGGTGGACAAAATCGGAAAGTAGGTTCTTCATGCCGTTTACTACTCCTCACTAAATATCCTTAACTTCAGAGGTTACCAGGGAGATCCCAGTTCGGCGTTACTAGAACTTCTCGATCCCGAGCAAAATGCCAATTTCCTAGACCACTATCTCGACGTTCCCGTCGATCTATCGAAAGTTCTCTTCATTTGCACGGCCAACATCGTCGACACCATCCCCGAACCGTTGAGGGATCGCATGGAGATGATCGACATGTCTGGCTACGTCGCCGAAGAGAAACTTGCCATCGCGACGAAATATTTATTACCCCAAGCGATGAAAGACAGCGGTTTGAGTGATAAATATATCAAATTGGAGGATGATGCTCTTACCACACTTATTAAGAGTTACTGCCGCGAGTCCGGGGTCCGAAACCTCCAAAAACACATAGAGAAGGTATTTTGAACTGGTGAAACTTTTCCAGGCGTTTTATTCAATTTTTTGATAGGTGGTAAGAAAAGTTGCGTACAAAGTCGTGAAAGACGAAACAAATTTCGTTAACGTTAGTTCGACGAATTTATCCGATTTTGTTGGTAAACCTGTCTTCACCCATGACAGAATGTATCCGACAACACCTCCAGGAGTAGTCATGGGGTTGGCTTGGACAGCTATGGGTAAGGAGCACCGATTTTTCGGTGTAGTAACTATAAAACGAATTTAAAGGTGGCTCCACTTTGTACATCGAAACGACCACCAGGAAATTTGCTCAACAGAAGGAAGCCGAGGGTACTCTGGAACTAACGGGTCACTTGGGGGACGTAATGAAAGAGTCCGCCAAAATAGCACTAACGGTCGCTAGAAATTTCTTACGAAACGTCGATAAAGACAACACGTTCTTGGAACATAACCATCTTCACTTGCACGTGCCAGAGGGTGCTACCCCTAAAGACGGGCCCAGCGCCGGTGCCACTATCGTTACTGCGCTGTTGTCGTTGGCCAAAAACGAACCGATTCGGCAAGATGTCGCTATGACCGGTGAAATTTCGTTGATGGGTAAAGTATTGCCGGTTGGTGGCATTAAAGAAAAAACAATTGCGGTAAGTTTTGGCGATTTTAGTTTGTGGTTGTTTGATTGAAGCGTTTTAGGCGAAACGGTCCGGAGTCAAATGTATAATTCTGCCTGATGAAAACAAGAAAGATTTTAACGACCTTCCGACATTTATTACGGAAGGGTTGGAAGTTCATTTTGTCTCTAATTTTGAAGAGATTTACAATATTGTGTTTGATAAATCGAAAGAGAAACAAACTTCTGTTTAGGTTTGTATTTATATTAAAGTAGGTGAATAAATATTGATTTATTTCCTATTCATAATTTTGTACATGTTTAATATATATATTTTTTCAGTTATAACGCTTCGTGTTTTATGCTGAGTAGATATCTAGTAGAATGGCGTGGTTGTAAATTAATATTCTAGAGCTATTTCACATAGCTAACACATTGACAAAAATATTTTAGTTTCTCGTTACCTACTCGTAGTGCAGTGTCTATCATAAGGCACGCTGTTTTTTCCCAGTGTAGATCAACTCCAAATAGGCTATTGCGACCCATTTTCAGTTGATTGGCGGCCGCGTGGTCGGTGGTAGGTAACCGTTGGAGCAGGTTAAACTCTAAACAGAATAAAAGTTTATTGCCCACACCTTTTAAATAAGAAGCTTTAATAATTTTTGATGGTTCAAAAAAAATTGTACAATTTTAAACTATCATTGTGGGGCTGGCATGCCTACGCTGACACGTCACTCCTACAGCCCGTTTTACACAAGTTTGAAATTGCCGACTGCGCCTGGCAAGTTGTGCTTTATTTTTTGATGGGTACTGTACAAGCAAATTAATGAGAGTGCTCAATCAATTATTAATTATTTTGTTTTGGATCAAGTTTGCCTACTGAATGTAGCATACCAGGCCATTTAAAGAATTTGGAAGGCATCAAAGTGACGCCCCCCTGCCTTCCCATCTTTCGACATTAGGCTTACATACCAGGGCAATGACTTTGTCACCAAACTGTAGAACTGTTTATCAAATGACTAATTTCAGGGCATAGTAGAGCTTATTTTTTTACAAAATGGCGCCGCCCAAAATTTATTTAATGGCAACGTGGAAATATTTGTATTTACCTACCTCGACGTAGAGAATTATTCTCTACACAAACGTGAAATTATTCTTTTCTACATCAAGCCGTTTGTTTTTACATAAATAAAAGTCAGTTGGCTGAACCCGAGGAGCTGAACCCCTCGCACAGTTGTTTAAAGAAGGCACAATTAAAGTTTTAGGAGTACACACGGCTATTCACGAAAACTTAATGGTTGTTTAATCTTTCGTTATTTTTTCTCTAAGTTCTTTACTACTTTGATTGCCTACTAATCTATTGTTGCAATTCGTAGATGTTTGAGAGACTTTAACACTGCAACCCGTCAAAGATACACAGGGTTATTTCAAAACAAAACAAATATTTTGAAGTATAGTTTATTCCTTTGAAGAATTTGAAGTTAGAAAAACCGGAGAAGTCCAAGGTTTAAAATCATAAAATAAGATCTTTAATGTAACAATGGGAAAAACATGGCAGCATGGCCAACACACCTAATATAGGTAACAAACGGTTTCTAAGCGATCAATATTGCACGATTCTTCTGAGTATAGACCTTTTTATTTTAGAAAACTGTCAAGGGATGATGACATTTGTTTCGAGCCATGTCAATGTTTGTTGAGCGAGTTTTCCGGAAATATTAATTTAAAACGAGCAAATTAGTGGTGAAATAATATTTACCGGTTCAGAGTCTATAAAAGAAAATGGGTAGTATGATGTGACATAATGAAATCGTCTATTTGTAATACATCGTTGGATTCAAAATTAAATTATCTACAAGAAATTGGTAAAAAAATAATGTGTTGCCATTTGAAATAATAAAGTTGATATCATTTCTGATTAAATGACAAGTGAATAAAAATATTGAAAAGCATATTTGAGAGGACCGTATTTTATGCAATAGCTTCCATTCAAAACTTTTACATGGAGTGTATACTTTAACAGAAAATGCCCATTTTTTTCTCAAAGTGAACACTCTGTATATCATAGTGTGACAAAACAAAAAAAAAAAATTCCATTATCTACCAGATATAGACCCCTCCCAAGGCAAACATTCTCCTATTTAAAACTAAAGGTAAATATAATCACAAGCTTATTGTCTAAAACTTTAGAAGGACCACTTAATCAACAACAATTTTGTATTATAATAAATGGTAATAATCGGAAATTAATGTTCTTCATAAAATTCTGGAACGAGAGGCGGAAAGAGAAAGAAAAAAAAGCTAGTGAAAGAGGGAAAATGAGAAAAAGAGAAAACGAGGGAGAAAATAAAAGGTATCGCTAAT